>JANAVB010018399.1:2375862-2998362 GCA_029216955.1 Iris pallida | reverse complement strand
GTCCCCTCTGTCGTGCTGCTCGTCGCAGCCGCCTTGGACACCCAGACACGTCGAGTCTTCTTCGGTTTAGAATCACTTCGAAGGACTCGACTTCTCTTCAGAAAAGAGCTCTTCAAATGCTTGTTGGACGAAGCGTACGACCAGCATCTTTTGAAAAGATCTCAGCAAGTTGTCGTTAGATTGTGTCACCACATTCTCGTTAGAAGAGAAGGTCATCCCCAGCAGAGTTAAAATTTTGTTCGATATCACAAAAGGTTATACGAACTTTTTGTTTATTGAACTTTAAAAAAGGTACAATCGATTCCTATGCGAGGAAATCTAAGTACAATAATTTTGGAAAAGGGTAACGGCGGAGATCTAGCACTGTAGCGGCTGCTTTTATCGGTTGATGATCTGACAACGAGTTGGACTTGCTTTGGCTTTCTGGTACCTTTGACGGAACTCTAGGGTTACCGATTAAGAGGATACCGGAGTTGAAGACTTCGAAGCTCTGCCTTTTGCCTTCTGCTTCTTTCATTTCTATGTGTGTCCTTCTCCTCTTTTTGTTGAATGAAAAATTCCTTCTATTTATAGGGAAAAGGGGAAACATATGCGATGTGCACTCGGATTTAAAATATGAAGGAATCTGCTGTCATTGAACGGTATGGGCTTCTACTGAGCTGACACGTGGCGGACATCGAGATTCCCCTCTATCGAGATCTCGGGTTGTTATCAAAATAATCGAAGGAGGAGACATGTGGCTCGTGTCTATTGCTAGGAATCCTCTGTTTAAATGAAGCCGAGTAGATCTTGGATTTTATTTCAAATTAGGATTCTGTTTGATCTTCATAAGGCTATCAGTTTAAATAAACCAACTTGATACGACCTTTATCAAAAGAGTAAACTTCGTCCTTATCTGTGTTTTAAACCAAGTGATAAGATATTTGCATTTATCAATATGATCAACCTCTGTCCTATCTTTGAGAGTGGCAGTTTAAGCAAACCAATTGGGTGGGACCGTACAACCTGTGTCTCAAGCGAGGTCTTAGTGTTGTTGAGCTTCTGGTATGATGAGTAGACTGTCCTCCTGGAGACAACGGAGCCTCTGCACTTTCAGGCGATGAGTGGACAATGTTTCGTGGACGAAAGAACCTCTGTGCATTTGAGCGACGAGTAGGCTGTGTTTCGAATAGTAAAGTCACTGTGCTTTAGGAAGACGAGTAGGCTGTGCTTAAGGCTAACGATGTTACTGTGCTTTTGGAGCGGCAAATGGACTTGTGTTGGATGCAATGGTATTTTCCAAGTCTTCGATGAAGGGGGTTGAGCTTTCGGGTCAAAGCAGAGGTTTGTGCCGTTAAAGCTGGGATGATGTGAAGTCATCACCAGTCTATGCCTCCTGCTGTCGCGGGATTGTAGCTACGCTTCTGGTTTGAAGAAGTTGGCTTTGAAGTCTTCTTTAAGAGCTATTAATGACAGCTTTTAAGGAACGACTCCCTTTTAATTGCCACCGTTACTTGGAGAATTTCAAGGGATCTTTTAATGGTCTAAGACTTAGTCGAATGAACATTTTTAATTAGGTTCATCGTGCTGAGTCCTATGTTCATCCCATTAATATGGAAATTTTGACCGACGGCCACGTGGCCTATGTCTTTGACCACTCCAGCCCTATGTATAGGGGGAGTTCCTTCCGAAGAGTTTCGTCTTCCTTTTTTTGTCCTTTAACACCATGCTGGATCTAGACTTTGCTTCGAGCGGCCGTTGGCCTTGCCTAAGTCAAATTTTGATTAAAGATCCCTTCGTTCAAAAGAGCTGTACCTTCGTATAAGAACTAATGATGAGCTTCGGGATGTGCTAGAACGCTTCTCAAGGGAAGTTCGAACCTGAGCGATATCTTGGATGCCTTGGAGGTCACGACGACCGAGTTCAGTATGGCTGCTAACATGATGTATCGCAGGTTGTGCTCTGCCGTACTTATTGGCAGCTGCACGATTTTGTTATGCTGGAAGAGCCTCAGAAGCCGATGTGCTTTTGATAAGGGCCTCTTGTCATGCTGTAGACTGAATTCTCGTTCGGGCTAATAGCTGCTTCAGGAATAGCTATACGTCTGAGGAAGGTGCTGTGGTGGCAGACTTTTATGGTGACTATATTCACATCTTCTATCAATATTCCCTCCTCTTATGATGATTATACTGTGAAGTTGAACCCCATCGTAGATCCGTAGGAGTATTTAGTTCAGCATATGTAATCACAAAGACTTTGTAACAGATCCTTAGGAAGTGTTTTTTATATAATCACGAGGAATCTGTAATAGATCTTCTTGCCATAATTTAATAAAAAAACCTTTTTTGAACTTTTTATCTATTTTTTGTGATTTTATCATTCCTGTTGGCATGCTTGACTGCCTGTGCTACTGTGAAGCTAGGTTGGTAGCGAGAGCACCAACCTTTGTTGTTCGTCATCTGTGCCTTTGTGAAGATGGGTGGGTAGCGAGAGTACCCACCTGTGCCTTGTGTCACCCTGTCATTTTTTATGCTTCTACATCTGAGGCTATGCGTCCCTCGTGGTAGGGTCATTGGAGGCACGTCGGTCGGATGTGTTGCTGCATGTTGGCGGCTTCGACAGATAACAACAGCATTCTCTGTCACGAATGCATGTTGCGCGTCACAGGGGTGTTTGCCATGACAAAAGGTTATACAAACTTTTTGTATTTTAATCATAAAAAGAGTACAATCAATTCCTAAACAGAAGATCTAAGTATAAAATTTTTGCGTAAGTGTGGCGGTAGAGATCGAGCACTGCGGCAGATCCTTTACTCCGTTGACAATCTGACGACGAGTTGAACATGGTTTGGCTTTCTGGTGCTGGTGATTGAAACTCGAGGGTCACCATCAAGAGGATGCCGAAGTTGAAGATCTCGAAGCCTCTTTATCGAAGGAAAACTCCTTCTATTTATAAGGGAGGGGGCACATATGCGATGTGCGTTAGGATTTGAGATATAAAATAATCTACTATTATTTTACGGTGAGGGCTACTGATGAGCTGACACGGGGCGGACGTTTAGATTCCCCTATATCGAGATCTTGGGTGGTTATCAACATAACCGAAGAAAAAGGCACGTGGTGCGTGCCTACTGCTCGAAGTCTTCTATTCAGAGTTGGATTTGTCTTATCTTAGGAGACCATTGGTTTAAACAAATCGATTAGTTATGGCTTTCATCCGTAAGAACAAACTTTGTCCTTATCCGTAATTTTAAACCAACTTATAAGATATTGCTCTTATCAACAGAATCAACCTCTGTCTTATCTTTAAGAACGGTGGTATAAACAAACCTATCGGTGGTATCGCGTTGTCTGTGCTTCTGGTACCGCTCATTGCTGCTTCCCTTCTAGGCGACGAGTAGACCGTTCTTCTGAAGACGACGGTGCCTCTATGCTTTTGGGCGACAAGTAAGCTGTGTTTCAAAGACAACGGAGCCACTGTGCTTCTGGGTGATGAGTAGACCAAGTTTCGAAGGCAACAAAGCCTTTGTGCTTTTGGGCGACGAGTAGGCTATGTTTCGAAGACAATGGTGCCTCTGTGCTTTTGGGTGACTAACATGCTACGTTTTGGAGCCTCTTCACTTTTGAGGTGAGTGTGTCGTATAGAGAAATCGGCAATCTACGCTTCTGAGTCGAAGAGGGGCGCAGGTACCTGGCTGCGCTTCTGAGTCGAAGGAGCTAGTTCTTGTCGAAGTCTTTTTTAAGATCATTTAATAACTGTTCCCCTTGATGGCTGAGTCAGTCGACCTCCTCTTTAACTGTCGTCGTTACTTGGTAGAATTTAAGAAGTTAGTGGCCTAGGACTCAGCGAAATGAAGCTATTAAATGAGGTTCGTTTTGCTGAATTCTAGGTTTATCCCATTAAATTGGGTATCTTTGACCGACGGCCACCTGGCATATTGGTTGGACCATACTTACCCTATATAAAGGGGAGTTTTTCTGAAATGTCGTCTTCCTCTCCAAACGTTATGCTTGATCCAGACTTAGCTTCGAACCGCCATTGGCCTTGCAAAAGTCGGCTGATGGTTGTTGATCCTTTCGTTCAAAGAGGCGATGTCTTTTTAGAAGAACACCTAACTGGTCGTAAAAAGTACACGATTGTCTACCATAAGTAATTTGAACCTTGGCGATGTCTTGGAGGTCTTCGAGGTCAAACTACAGGGTTAGGATTTCCCACCCGGTGAGCCCTCTATTGTGCTCAGTACCGCTTATCAGCGGCTGTGTGCCTTCGTTATTCTTGAAGAGCCGCAGAAGCTGATGCACTTTTGAAAAGAGCCAGCCGTCGTACTGTGGAATGAGTTCTCGCTCGGACCAATAATTGCTTCATTAGCCATATTGGAGTTTATCCGTGTCTGGCTATGAAGTGGTTTGGTCTGGCGAGGGTGTGCGTGTGAAGGTGGTTGCACGTCTGCGGCCATATGGGAGTAAAATTTGATGGCGACTATATTCACATCTTCTATCCATAGTCTCCTGAGGAATTTTTTGTGTTTGTCCATGACGATCACACTGTGAAAATTAACCCCTTTGTAGATCTTTAGGAGTTTATAAATCTTTTCATGTAATCATGTAGAGTCTGTAATAGATCCTTGTAGCCATAATTTTAATAAAAAACTCTTTGTGATCTTTTCTGTTCTATGACTGTCTTTTCTGTCTACACGTTTGGTCACCTGCACTTTTGTGAAGCTGGATGGGTAGCGGGAACACCTACCTGCGCTTTTCATAATATCTGTGCATTTTCATGCTTCTACAAGACCCGATTCAAAGTGTTTCGAACTTGAATCAAGCTCGGAATACTTTAAACAGAAGCATGACACGTATCCTTTTCGAACGAATGCTTGGCGTGCATACTGATAGGATGTCATCACGCTTAGGCTTCAGCATTAAATGTCTTGAGTCGTCGCTTCATTAAAGTTCATCTTAATTCCTCAATTCTAGAAAACGGTCATCATGATCCCAACTTTTCGTTCCCACGTTCTTCGAAGAGTTTTCGTGATCACAAAGCATTTTGTTTTTTTTCACTGACATGGCAGCACCCTATAAGTAGGGGTCATTGGGGAGAGAGAAAAACTTTTATGCTTTCAACTACCTTCTCACAGAAGATTTTTGTCAGAGTCTCTTCTTCTTTCAAACCCCAACTTTTCTACCACGACTCCCAAGAAATCAAGAATCTCGAAAGCTCCCGCAGTGAGCTCCAAGAAGACTAGTTGGGCAGTGGCTAGCCCCCGTCCGACTCCAGGGACTGTGAGGCAGATTAGCATTTCGTCAGCGAGCCAAGCCGGGGAGGCCACTCGTTAGGCCAAAGGGAAGCAATTGGCCTCCGAAGCTGTCGTAGTTATGGAAGCTCTTATTGTAGAGGATGTGCGGCCACCCATTGCTGGTAGACGTCTGAGTATTATTGACTTCTTGGTTTACTGATGCATGTGAGTGTCGACTCTTAGGAGCGTCATCTCGAATATATGCTGATGCTTTATTCTTGCTGATGCGCATGGACATCTCTTTTTTGGGTGGTGTTCCAAGATGTGCTAAAGCTCCGTCAACTGACGTGCATAGTTGCTACTTTCATAAAGTATCGGCTAGACGCGAAAGCTTTGTGCAGTCAATGTTGACGCGCAGCATCTTCTATGAATTATATGCACGGATGTATGTTAGTCAATATGCGATGCACTTTGCTAGTACCAGCACGGATGCTCCCTGCAAGGGCCACTTAGATGCCTTCTTTTTATGGCGAAGTGCTTTCGTTTTATTTTTCTGATACATTTTTGTTTGTGTGTAGTTCCTGTGTCCTTATCTCACTTAGAGAATATTATTTTCTCATTAACGGGCTGTGCCGTGGACAACGACATTGACGAGACGCACACCCACTCAACTGTACAATTGATTGCCTATGGCCAACCAAGAAGTCGACTAACAATGATTAGGAATCAACAGTCTACATACTTTCATCGTATGATGGATCTAGGCAAGCTGTCTCTTCCGTCTGATACTGTAAGGATATTGAAACCTTTGTTTCTTTTCGGTGATTAGTAGGTTTGAAAAAATACGAAGCTCTTGGAAATAATCGAAGATTGGTATTTGAGAACTACGGTATTCCTCTGTGCGTTCCTTCCATCAACCGTCATCTTTCGTTCTCGACTTTCTTTAATTTGACTGAGAAGCATTTTATGAAGTGGGAGCTGACCCCGAACTGAGGGGGTTTGAGATCGGTCATATCAAATTGGAAGGGTTCTCTAATCAGAGGGACTCCTTCAAGAGTGTGCCCGATGATTCACCAGCTACGCTACGGGTGTTACTCCCTGGTCGCCTGCTCGTTGATTTTACCAATAAAGTACATCCGTTTTGAGCCCCTTTTTTTGCTAATAGGCTATTGGCCATAGGCCATACCTATCCGAAAGGTGCCCTCCGTATCACAGGTTGGATTTATCCCAAGTCTGAATGGAGTGAGCTAACTCAGTGGGCGATGGGTAGGTTCAAGAGGGATTTGATAGGTACATGCCTTCGACGTGCCATCAGGGCTGTAGAGCAGGGGATAGAGATCAACCGACCTCTTTTTATAGCTTTGTTGGATTTATTTAACCACCATACCAGGACATTCTTTATCCCTTGTGGAGAGATGGGTTTGGCTTTTCATAAGATGCGTGCCATCTCGAAGTTTCCATAGGGACGTTGTCACGACCTGCACCCAGTATAGTGGCACAAGAAGTGGGTACGTCCAGCCCACGCCGCAGTGTCGGTGGTAGAACGCTGTCTTAGGTCACATACATCTAGCAATTATAAGGTACCTGTACAATGTATATACGCTCCGAATGGAAGACAATATAGCAATATACAACTCAATCGCAACTAAGGTGGAAAATACGATAAGATAGATAGATATAAAAGTCGCTAAATGGAATACAATAAGAGAAGAAGTCTAAGAGTCTAAGATAGTATCTCCACAACATCCAGAATAATAAAATCTCCAAAAAAGTATATAATGTATCCAAAATAAGACAAGACAATAAGTAAGATAACTAGTCTAGCAAAGTAGCCCAGACTACTAGTGTAATGTCCTCTATAAGGGCTAGATCCTCCGGGGAGTCCACCTCACAGGTGTCATCTAGGCCTGCTCCATAGTATATAGAAAAAAACTCCTCAATATAGGAAAAAAAAACTCCTGAATATCATCTGTAAATATGCGATAGAGTAAGATACATGAAACGCTGGAGAATTTATATGAAGTAAAAGAGATGACTGTAAAGAAATTTCTACTATAAGTAAAGAGCTAACAGTAGCTAGTGATGTAGAGTACAAGATAGACATATGAACGGCTTGAATTTGCACATGATTATTCTAAGGGTTTGCACATGATTACACTACTTTAGAATTGTTCACATGACCATTTATACTCTTCTGTACCCCAATCAATACACAAGGATCGAGACAAGTTATGTTATTCTACATGATTTCACATGGGGGCCCATAAATAGGTGTATATGAAGTATACATGAGGGACTCTGTGAACATGAGAGAACATGAATCACAAGAGTGCATATAAATGGTGAAAGCACCGGATTACATGATAAAAGTGAAACACACATGACATGACGTAACCCGATGCTCCTAAGGGGGATAACATCTCATGAAGGGATCCATATAGTACCAATCCGTGTTAACAACGTGAGAGCATCAAGTAAAGTATTCTAGAGCATAAATGTAAATCCTATCAAGTATGAAATGGTCGGAGAATGTACTCGCCTGATATCCTGAGTATCCGATGAGTATATGTCACCCTCATTTTCCGTATTTTCCGTATTTCGTATTTATACTCGTACCTGGATTTTGGCATATATTTTTATTTTTCTTAACTTGTAGAATTTTGGTATTTCTCGTATTTTGGGTTTTTGGCATGGTTTGGTTTTTATTAGAATTGGTTTGGATTGGGTTGGTTTGATTTGGTTTATTATGCATTGGAACACCTTAATCTACACTCCACCTTCAACTCACCACAACCCACCCTCTTTATATTCCCCACCTACCACTCTCTCTCTTCATTACCACCACCATTTATTTCCTTCTTCTTCTTCTTCTCCTTCCTCTACACAACTCTCCCAACCCTAGGCAAGTGCATCTTGCCACTACATGAAAACCCTCTTTTATTTGTCCATTTGCTAGATTAGGACATGGTGATCAATATTAGAACTTAGCATTTTGTGATTTGGAGTCTCCATTGCTCTAGATCTAGGTTTTCCCTATTTTTGGTTTTGCTTGGTTTTGATCTACTTAAGTTGGATTTCTATGAGTTTTGATGTTTCCATGTGGAAGAGCATTCAGTTTCACCCAAGTTGGAGCTTTGGAAATCCGGATTTGGAGTTCGGATGGCCAAGTTGTGAGCTTTTGAAGCTTTGGGTTCAGCCATGGTGTTCTTGCTGTCTGGAGAAGACAGTGAGCAGTTTGCAGAGCTGTTTAGCTTACGCACACTGAGCCGCGCGCGCTCTTTAGCGTGCGTACGCAGACTTGGGTAGGCTTCCTGTTGGAAGCGTGTCTCTCTCAGCGTGCGTGACTTTTCACCTATGCTGCTCTCTCAGCGGGCGTAACTTTTCACCCACGCTGCTCTCTGTAGCGTGCACGACTTTTCACCTACACTGCTCTCTCAGCGTGCGTGACTTTTTACCCACGCTGCTCTCTGTAGCGTGCGTGACTTTTCACCCATGCTGCTCTCTGTAGCGTGCGTAACTTTTCACCTACACTGCTCTCTCAGCGTGTGTGACTTTTCACCCACGCTGCTCTCTGTAGCGTGCGTGACTTTTCACCCACGCTGCTCTCTGTAGCGTGCGTAACTTTTCACCTATACTGCTCTCTCAGCGTGCGTGACTTTTCACCCACGCTGCTCTCTGTAGCGTGCATGACTTTTCCCCTACGCTGCTCTCTCAGCGTGCGTGACTTTTCACCCACGCTGCTCTCTGTAGCGTGCGTGACTTTTCATCTACACTGCTCTCTGTAGCGTGCGTGACTTTTCACCTACACTGCTCTCTGGCGTGCGTGACTTTTTCACGTACGCAGCTCTTTCAGCGTGCGTGACTTTTGTACGCCGCTCCCCTGACCCCTTGTTTAACCCATTGGCTCTTGGAGTTTTGGCCTTATTTCTTTAAGCTTGGCTTTTCTATAGCTCTATATATTGATATTTTATTAGATATTTTACGCCCATTTTATATCCTTACGCCTTTTGTCATGAACTTGATTTTACTTAATATGTTTGGGATGGCTATTGTACATGGCATGGTATGACAAAGAACTATCATAATACGATAGTGACCCGTAGTGGTGCACTCCTGACATGACCAACCTGACATGATAGTGGCCCGTCGTGGCGCACTCCTGACAAGTACCCTGACATGATTTATTTTAATGCTGTTACTTGACTTGCCTTGACACCGTGGGTAGTTCTTTCTTGCTTGCTTGTTAAATCCACTTGTCCTATCTTGCATCATGTCTAGGATGGAACTCCTGAGTACCACGGTCAGGAGTACCTACTAAAATGGATTAAGGTTAATAACTAGAATAACACAGTAGTCATGAAGAGATGACACAGCTACAGGCAATCCCGTTACCTGGGCGCTCTTGGGATCTGTAGCCTGCCGTCGAGTAGGGCACATTTTCAGCACACCGTCGCGTGTTGCACCCTCTAAGTCACCTAAGGGTACATTTGTCTTCCGGACAATGTACCCACCTGAATTCAACCCCTAATTTTTGACCTGGGTAACCTGGATGGTCTGCAGGGCTTGTGGCTGTGGAACAATCTCACTGCATCTTGTTAGTAATTAGGCCTGTGATAACCCTAGTTAGTTAAAATAGTAAGCCGTAGTATCTGCTTGGCCGTGATTGATTGAATGAGGTATAACCAGTTTAGCCAGGTCTTGTTCCAGTACAAGGTTGCTCCCCGTCTTGATTTCCTGTATTATTATTATCTTGCCGATAAATGGTGGGAAACCAAGTTCTATTCAGATGAAGGGTTACAACCCCGGTCCTTGTTTGGTTTACGGGTTGTAACCTGGCTATCGGAATAGTTCCATGGTTATCTCGTCGTATATCACCCTGCCATGTTTTCGTAAGTTTTAAATTTTAATATTAGATTTTCTTGTGCTGATTGCTGGCTTTGTTCTTATTTCGTGGCCCCCTTGTGGCACTTGCTCTTTCTGGGGTTGACCCAGCTGGTTTTGTATGGCCAGATTTTGGAGCAGCTCCCGAGGATCTACCAAGCTTCCAGCCCAATGGTGGCGACTAGAAGGAACCCGGGCTACGAGTGGGTTTTCTATTTTGTTTCGCTCACTCTATTGTAAAACTATTCTTTTGAGGCGTTTAGCCGACGAGCACCTGTTAGCTCGATGCACTTTATTTACTGTCTGACTACGGGCTGTAAACATGATTAACGAATCCTAGGGTTGATCATGTATGACTTAACTCTTGCTAGTCCCCGTATTTTGTACGACTAGTTTCATGATCAGCTGAATATGTAATATTTGGGATGCCTTATTATTGTATATTTAATGATCATACATCTTGCGACCTTACTTACTTGCTTGTGATTGAGACATGAGGCTTGTTCATGACCATAAGAGACTGTTGGCTTGTAGTAAACCCTCATATTTCTAGACAGCCGTGACCGTATATCGAGGTGGATTCCATTTCAATATACGTAGCTGGCTGTGTCTGCCCCCGCTCTCCAGTATTCTGGTTCTGGGGCGTGACACGGTTTAAGTGGTGGCCCATGCAGGTCTTGTCAATTAAGAAATGTGAGGGTTTACCGAATAGATGTCTCAATCAGTATTCGCCCTTGATCTTCGCCCGTATTTTCAAATCCCTGAAATTCTTGCCTTGATTACATGCTTGTATCGTTGATCTGTCCTGGTCCTTCCTTATTGTTTCCCTGTGTCATTTTTCTCAGCGGTACTGTACCTGACCCTGCCGATCAGTAAGGAAGAGCACCTCCCGTGGACCAGCAGCAACCTAGAGATCAAGCCCAGCATTCCGGAGTCGCCTCCAGAGTGATACCTACTGGAGGAGAGTCACCAGTTCGGCCCGTCCAGCCCGCAGAGCCAGATAATGGTACCTTAGTAGGCCTCATCAGAACCTTGATAGCTTCCCAGGATCGTCGAAGCGACGCCCTGTACCGGACAGTTCAAGATGCTTTAACCCAAGGCGGACATCCAGGGAACCAGGCGGCCAACAGCTTCAAGCGATTGAACCCTCCTTTCTTCGACGGCACCGAGGATGCGATTGCCGCAGATGCATGGCTTAAGGATACCGAGGTGATTCTGGAAGCAGCTAGGACACCCGAGAATGAGAAGGTGGCAGTGGTACGCTTGCAGTTGTTGGACTTGGCTCGCAGTTGGTGGGCGGCACAAGCCATGGGATTAGTGGCACCCATTGCTTGGGCAGTGTTTAGAGAGAGGTTCCAGACGAAGTATTTCGATGCTGTGGCTCGGTACGACCTGCAGACCAGATTTACCAACTTGAAGCAAGGAGGTAGAACAGTCGACAGTTATGCATCGGAGTTTTCTAGACTCAGAAGGTTTGCCCCCACCTTGGTGGCGACCGAGTTTGATAGGGCCCAGCGGTTCCAGCAGGGACTGCATTTGGAGATCTTGTTGGCGGTTGAGCAGTTCGAGCACCAGACGTTCGATGCAGTCTTGAGAGCAGCTAGGAGGCATGAGTACACCTCCCTGAGGATCGTGGATAGGACCGGAAGTAGGAAGCGGTCCCACAGTCAGATGCACCAATCATCAGCTCCAACCCCGGTATCTAGGGGGTTGGCCATTGGAACTCCGAGGCGGGCGGCCTCAGTAACGTCGGTTCAACATTCGACCCCGACGTACCCGCAGCAGCAGAAGCAGAAGCAGACTTCCGCGATAGGATGTTCTCATTGCGGAAAGCCAGGGCATGTGGTGGCAGACTGTCGCAGGGCGCAAGGATTGTGCCTGGCTTGTGGAGCAGCAGATCATAGGATAGGGGCTTGCCCAAATAGGGGTGGTTCATCAGCATCCAACCCTTCTAGCTCTTCGGTGAGAGGACCGGCCCTAACACCATTTCAGCAGCAGCAGTATCAGTCTTCGAGGCCCTTGCTGCCTCAGTCTCAGGTATTCCAGTAGCAGTACCACCAGCAGTATGCACAAGCCCAAGCTCAGATCCAGAATAGGCAGAGAGGTTTCCAGCAGAGGGGACCAGCAGCCAGAGGACAAGGTCAGGCCATGATGATGGCTATGGAAAAAGAAGTTGCACCAGGTGAGGTTGTGGTAGGTACTATTCTCGTCAACTCCTCTCCAGCGTCTGTATTATTTGATTCTGGTGCATCGCATTCATTTATGTCTGTACGATTTGCGACACGGATAGGATTGGAGCCCGAGTTATTATCAGTGAGGCTCAATATACTTACTGGTAATGACCTTGTGGGAGTAGATCGAGTGTTTTCCTCGTGTCGGATCGTAGTTAGCGGTAGGAAGTTCCCTGCTAGATTCATAGAGTTTCCTATGGCAGACTATGATGTAGTCCTAGGCATGGATTGGTTGAGGAACCAGTATGCTAGGATAGACTGCCATATTGGCAGAGTTGTCTTTAGTATTCCCGGCGAGCCAGAGTTTTTATTTTCCAGAGGCGCAGTAGAGCCATCTTCCCCAGCATTGCGGATGGCAGTAGCAGCAGTGCAGTTACCCCGGATAGTTGAAGAGTTTCCAGATGTCTTTCCAGAGGAGCTTCCAGGGATGCCGCCGGAGCGGGAGATTGAGTTTACTATAGACTTGATTCCCGGGACAGCACCAGTATCAGAGCGAGTCGACAGGATGGAGCCTTCAGAGTTGGAGATTTTATACAAGATGATTGAGGAACTGAGGACCAAGGGATTCATCCGTACAAGTGGATCGCCTTGAGGAGCCCCGATGCTTTTTGTGAAAAAGAAGGATGGTACGTCCAGGTTATGTGTTGATTATCCTACCTTGAATTCGGTGGCAATCAAGAACAGATACCCTCTTCCAAGAATAGATGACTTATTTGATCAGCTCAGAGGGGCTTCAGTGTATTCGAAGATCGACTTGCGGTCGGGATACCACCAGATCAGAGTCAGAGAGCAGGACATCCCGAAGACAGCATTCAGATAGAGGTATGGACTTCGGGAGTTCCTTGTTATGCCCTTTGGAGCGACCAATGCGCCGGCCGTATTCATGGACCTCATGAATCGCATTTTTATGCCTTACTTGGATCAATTTGTGATCGTGTTCCTAGATGACATCCTGGTCTACAGCAAGAGTGAAGCAGAGCATGAGCAGCATCTCAGAGTCGTCCTCCAGACGCTTAGGGAGCATCAGTTGTATGCCAAGTTCAGTAAATGCGAGTTCTGGCTCGATCGCATTTCATACTTGGGTCACATCATTACTCGAGGAGGAGTGGAAGTGGATCCCCAGAAGATTGTGGCTATCGAGTCATGGCCGGTACCCAGCTCAGTGGCAGAGGTTCGCAGCTTCCTTGGATTGGCCGGCTACTACCGGCGGTTCGTTTCAGATTTTGTAAGGATTTCAGCGCCGATGACCCAGTTGACCCGCAAGGATGTGCCGTTTGTTTGGACAGCAGAGTGTCAGGAATCATTTGAGAAGTTGAAGCGAGGTTTGATAATGGCTCCCATTCTCACCCTTCCAGATGGGACCGGAGGATTCACAGTTTATTGCGACGCTTCAGGCAGAGGATTGGGGTGTGTCTTGATACAGCATGGAAAGGTAATATCTTATGCATCACGTCAACTACGTGATCATGAGAAGAATTACCCGACCCACGACTTGGAATTGGCGGCGGTAGTGTTTGCTTTGAAGTTGTGGAGACACTACTTGTACGGAGATAGAGTGAAGATCTTTACTGATCATAAGAGCCTGAAGTATGTTTTCACCCAGATGGACCTTAATATGCGGTAGAGAAGATGGCTCGAGCTACTAGTGGACTATGATATGGATTTGCAGTATCATCCCGGGAAGGCCAACATTGTAGCAGATGCATTGAGCAGGAGAGCCGAAGTTTATTTCCTGACGGCACAACCAGAATTATTGGCAGATCTTCAGAAGATAGGAATTGAAGTGGTTCTTCCAACCAGCGTGGCATTGATGGCCAGCCTACAGGTTCAGTCCAGTATAGTTGAGAGAATTCGAGTGGCACAGTCAACAGATTCCAAGACCCAGCGACTCAGAGCAGAGTGTGAAGCAGAAAGAAGGCCAGAATTATGTATCCATGAAGACGGTACACTTCGGCACAGCACTCGTCTTTGTATACCCAGTGGAGATATCAGACAGGAAGTCATGGCAGAAGCCCATAGTTCACAGTATTCTATTCATCCGGGTGGTACGAAGATGTACCGTGATATTCGTCAGCATTTCTGGTGGAATGGCATGAAGAGGGAGATAGCCCGGTTTGTTTTTCGGTGTTTGGTTTGCCAACAGGTTAAAGCTGAACATCAGAGGCCCGCTGGACTTCTTCAACCCTTACCGATCCCAGAATGGAAATGGGAGCATATAACCATGGATTTCGTGACCGGATTGCCCAGATCTCCGGCCGGTAGAGATGCTATTTGGGTGATTGTGGACAGGCTTACCTAGGTGGCACACTTTCTCCCATTCAGAGTTGGACAGTCGACGGTGCAGTTAGCAGAGATGTATCTCAGGCAGATTGTCAGGCTTCACGGTGTGCCAGTCAGCATCACCTCGGACAGGGATTCAAGATTCACATCACACTTTTGGCGCAGCTTGCAGAAGAGTTTGGGAACTCGTCTTCAATTCAGCTTATCTTATCACCCGCAGACGGATGGACAATCAAAGCGCACAATCCAGACTCTTGAAGATATGTTGAGATCCTGTACCCTTGACTTCGGTGGTTCATGGGAGAATCATATGCACCTGGTGGAATTCTCGTACAACAACAGTTATCAGGCCAGTACCCAGATGGCACCCTTCGAGGCTCTTTATGGCAGGAAGTACAGATCCCCGCTAGCATGGGACGATGTCGGAGAGAGGCAGCTGCTCGGACCCGAATTGATTTCCCAGACGATTGAAGTGGTCAGGAAGGTCAGAAATCACCTCCGAGTTGCCCAGGACCGCCAGCGCCATTGGGCCGATGCTCATCGACGTCCCTTAGAATTTGCTGTCGACGACCATGTATTCCTTAGGATCTCGCCTAACCGCGGCGTCATTCGCTTCGGCGTGCGGGGAAAGCTTAGTCCTAGGTATATAGGGCCGTTCGATATTTTAGAACGAGTAGGAGATGTATCCTATCGTCTTGCTCTTCCGCCGTCGCTAAGTGAGGTACATAATGTATTCCATGTGTCCCAATTACGACGGTATATTCCAGACCCGAGCCACGTCCTAGACCATTCGGAATTGGTTGTTGGTACCAACCTTTCGTATGAGGAGAGGCCCGTGTCTATATTGGACCGGAGGGAGAAGACACTCAAGAACAAGACTATTAAATTAGTCCGTGTTGCTTAGGGTCATCACTCTCTAGGTGAGTCAACGTGGGAGTGTGAGGACGACATCCGATCGTGATATCCCTACCTGTTTGACTCGTGAGGTATAATGTCTTACTTATGCCTTACGTTTTCCCTTCCTTGCTTGCATTGTATGATTGCATGATTGAACTGCTTAGTGTAACTTGCCTGTGCTTAATGTAGCTTGTCGTGACAATCTCTAGCTCCTTGATTAAATTCCGAGGACAGAATTCTTTTAAGGTGGGTAGAGTTGTCACCCTCATTTCCCGTATTTCCCGTATTTCGTATTTATACTCGTACCTGGATTTTGGCATGTATTTTTATTTTTCTCAACTTGTGGAATTTCGATATTTCTCGTATTTTGGGTTTTTGGCATGGTTCGGTTTTTATTTGGATTGGTTTGGATTGGGTTGGTTTGATTTGGTTTATTATGCATTGGAACACCTTAATCTACACTCCACCTTCAACTCACCACAACCCACCCTCTTTATATTCCCCACCTACCACTCTCTCTCTTCATTACCACCACCATTTATTTCCTTCTTCTTCTTCTTCTTCTCCTTCCTCTACACAACTCTCCCAACCCTAGGCAAGTGTATCTTGCCACTACATGAGAACCCTCTTTTATTTGTCCATTTGCTAGATTAGGACATGGTGATCAATATTAGAACTTACCATTTTATGATTTGGAGTCTCCATTGCTCTAGATCTAGGTTTTTCCTATTTTTGGTTTTGCTTGGTTTTGATCTACTTAAGTTGGATTTCTATGAGTTTTGATGTTTCCATGTGGAAGAGCATTCAGTTTCACCCAAGTTGGAGCTTTGGAAATCCGGATTTGGAGTTCGGATGGCCAAGTTGTGAGCTTTTGAAGCTTTGGGTTCAGCCATGGTGTTCTTGCTGTCTGGAGAAGGCAGTGAGCAGTGTGCAGAGCTATTTAGCTTACGCACACTGAGCCGCGCGCGCTCTTTAGCGTGCGTACGCAGACTTGGGTAGGCTTCCTGTTGGAAGCGTGTCTCTCTCAGCGTGCGTGACTTTTCACCTACGCTGCTCTCTCAGCGTGCGTGACTTTTCACCTACGCTGCTCTCTGTAGCGTGCATGACTTTTCACCTACACTGCTCTCTCAGCGTGCGTGACTTTTCACCCACGCTGCTCTCTGTAGCGTACGTGACTTTTCACCCACGCTGCTCTCTGTAGCGTGCGTGACTTTTCACCTACACTGCTCTCTCAGCGTGCGTGACTTTTCACCCACGCTGCTCTCTGTAGCGTGCATGACTTTTCACCTACACTGCTCTCTCAACGTGCGTGACTTTTCACCCACGCTGCTCTCTGTAGTGTGCGTGACTTTTCCCCTACGCTGCTCTTTGTAGCGTGCGTAACTTTTCACCCACGCTGCTCTCTCAGCGTGCGTGACTTTTCACCTACACTGCTCTCTGTAGCGTGCGTGACTTTTCACCCACGCTGCTCTCTGTAGCGTGCGTGACTTTTCACCTATACTGCTCTCTCAGCGTGCGTGACTTTTCACCCACGCTGCTCTCTGTAGCGTGCGTGACTTTTCCCCTACGCTGCTCTCTCAGCGTGCGTGACTTTTCACCCACGCTGCTCTCTGTAGCGTGCGTGACTTTTCATCTACACTGCTCTATGTAGCGTGCGTGACTTTTCACCTACACTGCTCTCTGGCGTGCGTGACTTTTTCACGTACGCAGCTCTTTCAGCGTGCGTGACTTTTGTACGCCGCTCCCCTGACCCCTTGTTTAACCCATTGGCTCTTGGAGTTTTGGCCTTATTTCTTTAAGCTTGGCTTTTCTATAGCTCTGTATATTGATATTTTATTAGATATTTTACGCCTTTTGTCATGAACTTGATTTTACTTAATATGTTTGGGATGGCTATTGTACATGGCATGGTATGACAAGGAACTATCATAACACGATAGTGACCCGTAGTGGTGCACTCCTGACATGACCAACCTGACATGATAGTGGCCCGTCGTGGCGCACTCCTGACAAGTACCCTGACATGATTTATTTTAATGCTGTTACTTGACTTGCCTTGACACCGTGGGTAGTTCTTTCTTGCTTGCTTGTTAAATCCACTTGTCCTATCTTGCATCATATCTAGGATGGGACTCTTGAGTACCACGGTCAGGAGTACCTACTAAAATGGATTAAGGTTAATAACTAGAATAACACAGTAGTCATGAAAAGATGACACAGCTACAGGCAATCCCGTTACCTGGGCGCTCTTGGGATCTGTAGCCTGCCGTCGAGTAGGGCACATTTCCAGCACACCGTCGCGTGTTGAACCCTCTAAGTCACCTAAGGGTACATTTGTCTTATGGACAATGTACCTACCTGAATTCAACCCCTAATTTTTGACCTGGGTAACCTGGATGGTCTGCAGGGCTTGTGGCTGTAGAACAATCTCACTACATCTTGTTAGTAATTAGGCCTGTGATAACCCTAGTTAGTTAAAATAGTAAGCCATAGTATCTGCTTGGCCGTGATTGATTGAATGAGGTATAACCAGTTTAGCCAGGTCTTGATCTAGTACAAGGTTGCTCCCCGTCTTGATTTCCAGTATTATTATTATCTTGCCGATAAATGGTAGGAAACCAAGTTCTGTTCAGATGAAGGGTTACAACCCCGGTCCTTGTTTGGTTTACGGGTTGTAACCTGGCTATCGGAATAGATCCACGGTTATCTCGTCGTATATCACCCTGCCATGTTTTCGTAAGTTTTAAATTTTAATATTAGATTTTCTTGTGCTGATTGCTGGCTTTGTTCTTATTTCGTGGCCCCCTTGTGGCACTTGCTCTTTCTGGGGTTGACCCAGCTGGTTTTGTGTGGCCAGATTTTGGAGCAGCTCCCGAGGATCTACCAAGCTTCCAGCCCAATGGTGGCGACTAGAAGGAACCCGGGCTACGAGTGGGTTTTCTATTTTGTTTCGCTCACTCTATTGTAAAACTATTCTTTTGAGGCGTTTAGCCGACGAACACCTGTTAGCTCGATGCACTTTATTTACTGTCTGCCTACGGGCTGTAAACATGATTAACGAATCATAGGGTTGATCATGTATGACTTAACTCTTGCTAGTCCCCGCATTTTGTACGACTAGCTTCATGATCAGCTGAATATATAATATTTGGGACGCCTTATTATTGTATATTTAATGATCATACATCTTGCGACCTTACTTACTTGCTTGTGATTGAGACATTAGGCTTGTTTATGACCATAAGAGACTGTTGGCTTGTAGTAAACCCTCATATTTCTAGACATCCGTGACCGTATATCGAGGTGGATTCCATTTCAATATACGTAGCTGGCTGTGTCTGCCCCCGCTCTCCAGTATTCTGGTTCTGGGGCGTGACAGTATATATATGTCCAGACTGAGTAGATGAGTCCTATTTAGAGTGACACAGGTCACAACATGTCCAGAATGGTAATATTAAACTTCACAATTCATTCTATATGAATTCTAGGTCATTCTAGACTAAAGTTAACTCTTGGTCAACTCTAGTCAACTTCACTAGTTAAACTAGGTCAACTAGGCCAATCCTAGTCCAATCAAGTCTCACTAAGCCTAACCAAGCCTAGGCTAGCACTCAAACACAATCAAACCCTAACAAGTTATCATACAGAAATACAAACTATGTATATTCATCCTTATACAATATATACATAGATATTCATATAGGCTAGTGCCTAATACACAACAAGGCACAATCATGATATACATATATGTAAGTATGGGGTGAGTGTGTGTGTTAACATTGTTAGTGAGATGAGGGTGTGTGTGTACAGTGAGTGACATGTGTGTGTGAATGTCAACTGTGTGTGTGTTCAGTTGGGAGTGACAGGATGTGTGTGTATGTGTGTGTGTGTATCAGTGCACAGTGTGACAGGGTGTGTGTGTGTCAACTCTGTGTGTGTGTGAGGTGAGAGTAATAGCGAGGGTGACAGGATGTGTGTGTGTGTGTCAGCTCTTGGGAATAGTGAGCTAGGGAGTGTGTGTGTTAGTTACATTAGTGTATAGTGTTCCCAGGTTTTAGTCAAATAACAGTAAAATATGTGTGTGCGTATTTGTGTATAGGTAGATGAGAAAGAAATAGAGTGTGTGTTTGAGTTCAGCTGTGTGTGTGTTCTCAAATTTCAGTATGTACAGCAGTGATAGGGTTATCTCAAGAAAAATGTATCATGTTACTCTCATTCAAAACAACACACATTTATATATGCATAACCCAAGTCATTATCCTCAATTCAGTTTTCAAGTGTTAGTGAATGTCAGTCCTTCGAAAATCAACCTAATTGCAAAATGAAAACCAAACATACAACCTAAACATGAGTCATATATACCAGTCATGATACATATCTGAAATAAACATTGTATCTCAAATTCGAGTCTTAAAACTTAGTTAACAGCTATATACCCGATTCTCAGTTCAGCCCAACATCAAGATACCTAAATTCGAAATAAAATCCAAATAAATATTAAATTAGTGTGTGCACAGGTGTCACACAAATGCATACGGGTCAGGAGGAAGGATTTCATGTCCACGTGATGGACACGAAGTGTCCAAATACAAAAAAACATGGTATCAGAACTTGTTCGTGCACAGGCTCGTGCTAAGGTGTCGAGCCCTATAGGACACGACACACTCCACATTGAGTCACATGGACATATCAAATAGGTAGCCCAGGTGTCAAGGTTCGGGTACATGTGCCTGCACTGTGTCCACGACGTGTCCTTGTGTTAAACAAAGTGCATGTCAGCGGGGGATTTTCGTGCGTAACAGTGCAGTATAATTTTAGTACACTCGTGATTTCGTATCCGACATGACATGAGGTATCGTAAAACTCGAGGGGGGGTCTGTCAGTGATGGCCCCCACCTACGTGCCAAGTGGCACGTGTCCACGTCTTCTACACAAGAAGAAATGGGGCTCGGGTAGCAAGGCATCTGAGCGGGGCTCTGTATGGCGTATCTAGTCCACTTTTGGACAGTATGGACACAAAAATCAACTCAGTCGAATACGAAATCAAACCACACCTATAGGGTTATAAATCAGTTCAAACAGAATTCAAAAATGGCAATAAAAATCTCTCTTGGGCATTTTATCAAACACCTTAGGTCCACACTGATACGTGTCCGATACAGACACCAAATCGGCACGAATTTCTACCAAACTTTTTCTACAGCTAGGGGACACTTAGATGGATACATCTATGGAATAAAATTAGGAATTTAGGCTGATTTGTATGGATTACCTATAGGGATCCAATCTCCAAGAAAAAGCCCTAAATAGTGAAGTCTCCTTCCTCATGCTATGTCCCAATGAGCTTTCCTCCTTGCAAGCTAGCCTCCTTCTCCTTCTACTCCAGATTTCGATTCCAATGCAAAAGATTGGGATCAATTTGGTGGAGAAATGATGAAAGGGGAAAGAATTTAGGGCTTCCTAAAGGAAAGTTTCTAAAAGAGGCAAGTGGTTATGAGGAGACCTTATATTGGTTGAGATTAGGTTTAATATGGGCTGTGGTGGCCGGCCATGTAGGGGATTAGGGCTAGGGTTTCATGTAAATGTGCTTGAGCCTAAATTCATAAGCTAGCTAGCACAACCCCTTAGCTATAAGTCCAAAATACATAACTCTCCCAATCCTCTCATGAACCCTAGCCACACTCAAGTCAACTAAGACTAACTTAAGTCACATTGGGGTCCCACACCATGCTAACTAAGTCACTAAAGTCAAAGTCAAACTCTAGGCTAGTCTCTAAAGTCACAACTAGCAAAAGTCAAAAATTACAACACCAATGCAATAATTAATAAAATAATTCACAAAAATCAAAATGACCAAAATACCCTCAAGACTAAAATGTGGTAGTGACAGACATGGCATACGAGGAACATACCCCTTGCAAGGAGGAATTTTTGGTGTTGCAGAACTAACATCCCGAGAAGATGGCTGTTTATAAGGAGTTATGTTGCCACCACAAAGTATGCACGCGCATTGGTGGGGAGCAGGCTTCGCCGTACGTCAAGATATGGGTGGATTATATTTTCACGAAGCACTCATCAACGTTAGGGAAGGTTCACTTCACTGCGCTCAGGCATATATTGCTGATGAAGTAGATGATATAATGGCCTATGCAGGGGTATCTGCTCCCTCAGTGGGTGCCGAGGGGAGGCCTACCTCGAGAGTTCAAAATTACTTCTGTCAGAATCTGATTGATTTGAGTCCGAAAGCGACTTTTACCGCCTATCTGATGATATGGTTGCGGAGGGCCGTGTTTACCAGAGGATGTAGGCTTGTGGGACAGCTCAGTCAGGACTTGATTTTGCCAGCTGTGAGGCTCGCCTTCCGATATTACATGTCTCTGCTGCCGGCCCTGGTATGCGACATCCAACGTGGCTTGCGGGAATTTTCCATGAGGATAATAGAGTGTCACGGGGGGTATGAGGAATTCTCGTGGGTTGGACTCCCTTACCACTATATGATGGGTTGGTTGGCTTTACACTGCCCTGGTCTGATAGTACCCATTACTCTTTCTAGTTACGAGGTAGGAGATACAATATTGCGTAACTATCAACATGCGAAATGGCTTCATCAGGATGTCCCTGACTGTAGATGGATGTTGGGCAGTTTAGACGACTATGTTCTCCATAGGGTTTCACCTACTGACACTCTCGTTTTCTGTTATACGTATTTTTAGTATACGTGTATGGACTCCCGATCCGTATTTTGACTTGTCTAGCATGGCTTTGCATGATTTGGTCTTGGTTTAGATTGGCTTGGTTTATTTTGGTTTAGTTTGGGTGAGTGGTTCATCATGATAAACCCCCCCTTTTATAACCCATCTCCACTCTCTTTCTTCTCATTACTCTTTCATTTATTTTGTTTCTCCATTAATTCTCTCCAACCACCTTAGGCAAATGCAACTTGTGTAACGCCCGAGTCCCAAAATACATAGGACCAAGTACGTGAACATGCCAGCTGCACATGTACGAAGAATACTCTAATATATAGAATTCCCATATATGCATATAAGATGTAAAAATAATCACAGACAAGAATAATATGATCTAATCTCATCACAGCTCAACACAGAAGATAATAGAGTCCAAATGATAAATAAGTGTATCAAAAGGTAGCCGGGTGAACATACTCACTCCAAACGGCTATAAAATAGTCTCATAAGAATGGAGTCCAACCTCCGCAAATAGAAAGTAAAGAGATGTAAAATGTCTACAAAATGTCTCAGTAAGTAATAGACTAGAAGTCAACAGGAGATGCCTCGTCATCGATGTAAGATAGCTTTAGCGCCGCTCCGTACTCCTGTGGAAAATCGTCTAATCTTGGAGAGATAACCAGGTCCTCAGAGGGACGTAGCAAGATACAAGAAAACACCATGTCGTATAAACTGTGATAATATAATAGAAAAGAAAGAATGTATGCAATCAGGTTTCTGACCAATCTACTGTGAATATGCAGTTTTGAGAAACAATCCTTCGACGCATGAGCCCTGACTGAATATAGGATCCAGTATAGTCCCCTCTTAGGCACCAGTGACCAAGCGCATAACGTTCAATAACGTCAGTGGCCAACCTGAGAGGATAATCATACCTGTATCTCCAGCGGAGCTTTCGGGTTACAAGGAAAGTGTAATCGAAGCCTATACGTCAGGTATTGTTCTCTCCACCCAATGCCTAGTAACATCATCTCCATGACTGACATGTACCTCTAGTTACCGCCAAGCTTTCTAACATTCAATTCTATTGGCAGTTACTCCTATCCGTCGTACGCTCCATACGTATCGGTGGCCAACCGACTACGCAGTTACGTGTCCTACTTGTGACTCACATCACGTGGTAAAGCAAGTGTCAAGGCCATATGAGATATACCAATACCTCAACATCAATAGGGTCACTAGGCTAAGTCAATGTACAAGAATATAAATAAAGCGAGAAAATGACCGATGGAGTCGCTTGCACCCAAGTGTGACTTGGATGCACAATTTTATAATATCGACAAATAAGAAATGCTGAAAATAACAACTAAAATAAGGATATAATAATCACAGAGTAAGGTGGAAAGGTATCTTGTCTGTAGTGCAAAATGGCAACTCCAAGCAAATAGTCACGTCAACAATAAACCTCAAAGTCAACGAACGGCTCTGGCTGCTGAAATAAACATCAAGAAGTTTCTGGTGTAAAAGATATCTCTAGGAAACGCCTGTCCAAAAGTCCAATACTAGAATAGGGGAAAAATCGTAATTTTGGGTCAAACCAATGTCCACCGTTGGACCAGTTTTTCACCGAAATGCTTGCCAATGTCTACGCTCTCTAAAGACGTCAAACTACATGTTCACGAATCCAGTTTAAGGAGACGAACCCAATGGTATGTCCAATTTTGGATTCCGATGAGCCGTGCACAAAACGTCCATCGGATCAGGTCGTAGGCTCGCCAAATAGGCTTTTCGATCAACCTTTCCAGAATCGGACAAAAGTTGGCATACAGGACCAGAAAAGCGATACGGTCCTGATGGCGCAAGTTTCGTCTCAATACGACGTACGAGCACAAGGTAATTGAAAATTTTGAAAAGGGGTCGATACGGCGAATGTCGACGGATACGCATCAAATTCGTCACGCACACGCGACAAATTTGAATTCCGTCAAAGCTCACATGTGCGCGAAGTCGATACGCACCTTTCGATGCTTTCGGTTAGCGACCACGTCGCCCGGTTTGTTGGGACGTACGTCGTATCGGTGAAATTTTTCTAAAAACTTTATTTTTTAAAAACTGTTTTTCTCTAACTTTGGGTTCAAAAATAATTGATCATAGGGGTTGAAAATTTAAGTAAAAGAAAGGAATTATAGAGCTATATGTAGTCTTAATTTTTATTCAAAAAGTTTTCACAAATTTCCACTTGATTGGGCAGAATATTTGTTCAAATAGGCCACATGGAAATCTAATTTTGTCAGTTGTGACAAGGGATTTTGTCGACTTTTGTGTCGATTTGTTGGCCAACCTAGTTAACGATATGCGTATCTATTTACTAGGGTTTTTAGTAGGTCATATAGGCTGCACGTAGGATTTCCTAGATCGAAATTTGATTAAACGAAGAGGATGAAACAAGTAGGAGAAGTCTGGTACCTGGTTTCGATCGGGTGCTATGTAACAGGGTGTTCCTCTGTTCAGGTGTCGTCGATAACTTCTCCGATGATTGCCAGGGTGTCCAGGGTGCCAGGGTTGCGAGCAAGTGTATCGTGGTTGGCCTGGTGTCTCAAACGCAGTGGTACTTCGTAAAGGTTTTTCGAGAATTTCCTATCTATCCGCTCGCGTAGGTCTTTATATTCCCGAGTTGTAAATTTGATTTCCAATCGAATTTAAATTCGGTTTGGATTTGGTTTAATGAAATCGAATGGAGATTTGGGTTAGGGATTAGATTGAAACAATTTTTTTTGAAAGATTGATTTAGATTTTGATTCAATCCGAATCATCACTATGACCCTGTGTTCGCGGAAAAAAAAAGGTCAAGATTTTCCTGGTGAACAGTACAGCACGTGTGTGTGTGTGTTTTTTATTATAATAAACCTTTTAATAATCTAATCAATACCCAAAATATAATCATAACTGTAAATATAAATCCTAAAATCTTAAATATATATATTTTTACAACACTTCCCAATATATGCAAATATATAATTTAATTATTTTTATCAAAGATAAGAAATCTAGGTATTAATACAATTAGTATTTTGTATATACTAGATATAGTTTTTTATTTACAATAAGGTAATTAAAAATTCATAATAAATCATAATAAAATAATAATAAAAAATTTATGAGGTTTACATCCAACCCAACTTAAAGAAAATTTTGTCCTCGAAATTCAACTAAGGTAGGGGATTAAATACAATACAAAAATTGGAAGGTTCTAAACATGCATGACATACCTTGTTCTTCGAACAAAAACGGGTAGGGATTCTGAATGTCGTTCTCGTGCTCCCAAGTAGACTCCCCTAGCGAGTGATGCTTCCATGCCACGCGAACCAACGGTATAGATTGATTCTATAACACCTTCACTCGGCGATCGAGCATACCTACCGGCTGCTCTTCATACGACAAACTCGGTCCAACTGTGATTTCGGAGTGATCGAGCACATGATTGTTGTCTGCCACGTACCTCCTCAGCTGAGATATGTGAAATACGTCATGTACTTCTTCTAGTAACGTTGGTAAGGCCAATCTATAAGCTACCTCTCCAACACGTTCCAAGACGTCGAAAGGGCCGATATATCTTGGACTCAACTTGCCACGTCCTCCGAATCGAATCATACCTCTAGTGGGGGATATCTTCAAGAAAAAATAGTCGCCTTCCTTAAACTCCAAAGGTCGCCGACGATTATCTGCCCACTGCTTCTGTCGATCCTGCGCTGCTCGTACTTGTTCTCGTATCTTCTTTACCTTTTCTACTGTGCTCAAAACTAGCTCGGGTCCCTATATCTATCGCACACCGATGTCACTCCAACAAACAGGAGATCGACACTTCCTCCCATATAATGCTTCAAACGGAGCCATCTTAATGCTCGCTTGATAGCTATTGTTGCAAGAGAACTCCATAATATGAAGGTAGTCATTCCATGATCTGCCAAAGTCAAGCATACACGCTATCAACATATCCTCTAGCGTCTGAATCGTACCCTCTGATTGGCCGTCTGTCTGCGGATGGTACGACGTGCTAAACTTCAAATGTGTGCCCAAATTTTCCTATATACTCTTCCAAAAGTGTGAAGTAAACCTCGAGTCACGGTCCAACACGATGCTTACTGGTACACCGTGTAGCTTTACTATGTATTTCATATACATCTTTGTTAATACTTCCGTGGACTGCCCAACTATAAATGGTAAGAAGTGGGCCGATCTTGTAAGTCTATCAATAATCACCCATACGACATTTCGTCTACTAGGACTCCGAGGAAACCCTGTGACTAAGTCCATCGTAATGTGCTCCCACTTCTACTCGGGAATGGGTAGCGGCTGCAATAATCCGATCGTCCTCTGGTGCTTGGCCTTCAATTGTTTGCATACTATACTTGGCCACGAAACGAGCTATCTCTCGCTTCATTCCGTGCCACCAATAATGCTGCCGCAAGTCCCAATACATCTTGGTTCCTCCGGGATGAATGGAGTAAGTCGAACTGTGTGCTTCTGCCATCAACTCCTGCTGCAACACTCCATTAGGAACAGAAATACGATCACCACATCGTAATGTCCCATCGGGATGAATCCTCAATCCCGTCTGCTCTTCTGCTTCGGTCCTCTCTCGAAGTCGTCGGAATCTAGCATCTGTAGGTAATACCACCTTGATCCGCTCTACTAATGACGATTGCACTTGAAGATTGTCTAATACGCCTTCTGCTCCAGGAAATACTACCTCAATACCAAGCTGCTGCAAGTCTCTGATCAACTCCTTCTGCGTAGTCAAGAAGTGTGCCATGGACTTACGGCTTAATGCGTCTGCCATGATATTAGCCTTGCCCGGATGATAATGTAGCTCGAACTCGTAATCCTTCATCAACTCCAACCAACGTCGTTGTAACATATTCAACTCTTTTTATGCGAACACGTACTTGAGGCTCTAATGATCAGTATAGATATCAACCTTCTCGCCGTACAAGTAGTGTCTCCATAGCCTCAAGGCAAAGATAACCGCTGCGAGCTCTAGATCGTGGGTTGTATAGTTCTTCTCGTACACTCTCAACTGTCTCGATGCATATGCTACTACACGACTGTGCTATATCAATACGTATACTAATCCCTTCACGGATGCATCACTATAGATCACAATTCCTCCTGGGCCCGATGGTAGTGTCAAGATCGGTGTCGTGGTTAAGCGCTTCTTCAACTCATCAAAAGTAGCTTGACACTCCTCCGTCCATATAAACTCTTGATCCTTGTAAGTGATTCGAGTCATATGCCCCGCTATACGAGAGGAATCTTCTACGAACCTTCGGTAATAACCCGCAAGTCCAAGAAAACTTCTCACCTCGAAAGCTGATGTAGAAGCGGGCCATGCCTTAACTGCTATGATCTTTTCTGGATCTACTGATATGCCGTCTCCAGTAACAATATGTCCACAAAATGATACCTCCTCGAGGAAGAACTCATACTTGCTAAGCTTCGCGAAGATTCATTCATTCCTCAACGTCCCCAAAACAATCCGTAGATGTTGCTCATGCTCCTCTTGACTCTTAGAGTAAATCAAAATATCATCTATAAAGATGACTACAAATTTGTCCAAGTACTGGTAAAAGATCTTGTTCATTAAATTCATGAAGACTGTGGAAGCATTAGTCAAACCAAAAGGCATGACCAAGAACTCGTAGTGTCCATACCTTAATCGAAAAGTCGTCTTTATAATGTCTTCCTTCCGAACCTTCAATTGGTGATAGCCTGATCGTAAGTCAATCTTGGAGAATACTTTTGCTCCACTCAGTTGATCAAATAGATCATCTATACGCGACAATGGATACTTGTTCTTTACCATCACTGCATTCAAAGGTCTGTAATCGATGCACATGCGCCCTGTCCCATCTTTCTTAGGCACGAAAAGAACGGGCGCTCCCTATGGTGACACACTGGCACGAATAAAGCCTTTCTCCACAAAGTCATCAATCTGCGTCTTCATCTCTACCAACTCCTTGGGTGCCAGACGATATACTCGAGATAAAATAGGCACAGCTCCGGGAATATGCTCAATAGAAAACTCAATATCTCGATGGGGTGGCAGTCCTGGAAAATCCTCGGAGAATACATCCTCGAACTCGGTGATGATAGTGTGCTGAGGGGTATCCTGCATCATCATATGATTCCCCAATGTGGGTGCATCACAACTCTCTCCTTCTTTTTTGGTGAACTCAAAATTTGTCATATTTGGCGGTCTAAATATGATACTGCCCCTATGACAGTCTATGAGGGCAAAATGCTGGCTCAACCAGTCCATTCTGAGAACCACGTCAAATGTTGGCATATAGAAAATAAGAAGTCGTACCTTCATCTCTCTACCACGTATCACTACAGGACAAAGTATACAAACTCTACTAACAGGTACAACTCCTCCTCCAGTGAGGATTCTAATATTCTTAGACCAGGGTGTGATAGGAATGCTATGTCTAGTGGCAAAACTAGTAGCTATGAAAGAATGGGTGGCTCTAGTATCAAACAATATAGTGGCAAGAAATGAAGCAACTAAAACCATACCTTCTATGATCTCTGCCTCTGTCTATATCCTCCATAGTAAGCGAGAATGCCTGTCCAAAATTTTGTCCTGTGCTTTGAGTTCTGGCCTTGTTGTACTGTGTGCCTTGGGAAGGCAACGGTGTGCGAGGTGCTCCTGCAGCTGGTCGGGGAGTTGGTGGTGCTGAAGCTGTAGGCCTCAAGGCCTGATGCGCATATACTAGTGCTCGCTGCTCGGGGCAATATCCGGCCAAGTATTGACCCGATCCATATCTCATACATAATCCCAAACGAAGTCCGCAGTCATCTCGAATATGGCCTTACTTTCCACAAAAGTGGCAAGTGGGCTTCTGGTAGGGTGTGGTCCTCTGCTGGTACTGTCATGTGGTCCTCCTGGTAGGTCCTCCCTGAGTAGCTCGGGCTGGTATAACTGCTGGTGTATGGTGCCTCGATGTCTGCTGCTGCTCTTTGCGAAGAATCTCCTGAGCACGAGCTTCTTCCAGGACAGCTGAATGGAAGACTTGAGATTGTATAGTCGTATACGACTTGAGCTCTGGTACAAGCCCCTGGTAAAATCTCCTTGCCATCTCTAACTCTGTCAGAATCAATCCTATACAAAATCTACTCAGGCGATTGAACTCTGAGTTATACTTATCAACTGTCATATTTTCTTGCTTCAGATGAAGGAACTGGTCGTAGAGACCATCTCGAACACGAATAGAAAAGAATCTCTCATAAAATGCATCATAGAACTGCTTCCAAGTAATCCTAGTGCCTAATCGTCCCTCTTCTACCTTCCGCCATTGGTGAGCATTATCTTCTAACAGTAGGTCCATGGCTGTCATCCAATCTCGAGCTGGCAATTGGGATGCCTTCAGTAGCTTCTTTGTACTAATAAGCCATTGTGATACCTCTAGTGGCTTCTCTGTTCCTCTAAATGCCTTGGGTTCATATTTGTGAAATTCTGATAAAGCCTTCATAAGGATGCAGAGTCGGTGCTAGTGCTGGTACTAGAGGTGGGGGTAGAGGTCTAACCAATGGTATCATTATAGTCTGTCTCATTAGCTCAGTCTGCTGCCACTAAGCCTGCATCATGGCGTACATAAACTGGGATGTAGGGCTTCTATCAGTCGGTGGTGGAGGCATCTGAGGTCCCGACTGTGGTAGAAACTGCTGAGGGAATGGTGGTAGTGGAGGCAATGGTACATCCCCTTTCGATGGCATGGTAGTGGTCTGTCCAGCCTGGCTGACTAGGGGTGTGTGATCTTTGGGTGTACCGTCGTCGGTGTCATAGTAGGCTGCGACGGTCCTGGCTGGTATGGTGTCATTGGAGTCATTGTAGGATTATGTCCCTCCGTGGTAGCCTCTTCACCAGATGTGAGGGCCAAGACAGAAGTGCGTCCGCTTCTTAGGTTCATACTGTTGGCACGAGAAAGAATAGGACGATATTAGTAGAGGTTAGATGTGAGGTAATTCAAGTAATCAAAGGAATTCGAAAAAAATTGGAAGTCAAGGGGAGTAGTAGCTCTGGATGAGATATTTCTATTCCTATATGCAAACTTGTTGGACACAGTGTAACGCCCCAGTCCCAAAATACTTAGGACCAAGTACGCAACATGCCAGCTGCACATATACGAAGAATACTCTAATATATGAAATCCTCGTATACGTACATAAGCTGTATATATATAATAAAATCACAGGCCAGAATATAAGTATCTAATCTCATCGCATCTCAGCAAAGAAGAAACGAGTGTCCAATAAATAATGCATCAAAAGATAGCCGGGTGGACATACCCACTCCAAACAGCTATAAAAAAATAGTCACAATAATCGGATTCCAACCTCCACAAATTAGAAAGTAAATGAAAGAACATAAGATGTCCTACATAATCTCAATAATCCTCTAAGATAAGAATAGAGCTAAATGCCAAAGGGAAATGCCTCGTCGCCCACAAATGATGGATCCAAAGCCGCTCCGTACTCCTGTGGGAAATCGTCTAATCCTGGAGAGATAACTAGGTCCTCAGAGAGACGTAACAAGATACAAAAAAACACCATGCCATATAAACTGTGTATATAATAGAAAATAAGGGATGCATGCAATAGGGTACCTAACCATACAAAGTGAATATACAATAAAGAACAATCCTCCACATATGGGCACTCGGGCTGTATAGCAGTGGCATCGTCCCTCTCATCAGAAATCAATACAATCCGTCCATAACGTTCGGCGAACGTCAGAGAGAATCAGTAAGAAAACGTCCATAACGTTTCATGAACGTCAAAGGGAATCAGTACAATAGGGTGAACCTGCGTCTCCAACGAAGCTTCAGGTACAATAGCAGTATGTAAATGTGTCCCATACATCAAGGAACAGTTCTTCCCTCCCAATGCCTATTGGAGTCACATCTGACTTATATGAACCTCTAGTAACTGCCAAGTCCACTAGCATGCAATTATATTGGCAGTTGCTCCTAACCGTCGCACGCCTCATACGTATCGGTGGCCGGCTGACTACGCGAGTACGTGTCCTATATGTGAGTCACAATACGTGGTAAAGTATGTATCAAGGCCGCATGAGATATACCAATACCTCATTATCCAATGGGTGGTCACTAAGCTAAGTTAATGCAAAATAATTTAAAAGCAATTAGAACGACCGATATCGTCGCTTGCACCCAAGTGTGACTTAGACGCACAAAAATATAAAATATAGCAATTATATGAAACTAAAAATAAACAACTAAAAATAAAGTAAAGTAATCACAGAGTAAGGTGGCAAGGCATCTTGCCTGATGGTGCAAAGTGGCAAGTCCAGAAAATCACAATGTCAGCCAAGAAACGTCACAATCTCCAAACAACTCCGAACGCTGAAACAAACATCAAAAACGTACTCGGTGTATAAGATATACCTAGGAAACGCCTGTCCAAAAGTCTAATTCTGGAACAGGGGCAAAATCATAATTTCGGGTCAAAACGATATCCGATGTTGGACTCGCTTTGTACCGAAACGAGTGCCAAAGTCTATGGTCTCTAAAGTCGTCAAACTACATGTCTACGGATTTAGTTTGAGGAGACGAACTCAACGGTATGTCCAGTTTTGAATTCCAATGAGCCGCGTACAAAATTGCCCGTTTGAGTGGGTTGCGGGTCCGCCAAAAAGGGGTTCCGATTCGACCTTCCCATAATCGAACCAAACTTGGCACACAGGACCAAAATTTCGATTTGGACCTGTTGGCGCAAGTTTTTTCTTGAATCGACGACCGTACAATAAGTTAGCGTCAAGTTTGCAAATTGGCGATATGGGGGTATCTTGACGGATACAGACTGATTTCGCCGCACACATACGACGAAACTGAGTTCCGTCAGTTCCCACACGTCAGAAATGTCAATACGTGCCTTTTGATGCGTATAGCGCGCGACCATGTCGCTCGATTTGTCGGAGCGCATGCCGTATCGAGAAAATTTTATAAATTTTATATAAATTAACACAGGTTTTTCCTCCAACTTCAACATCAATTTACTTTTTAAACGTTAATCGAAATGACGATCCAGAAGATGTGTTGCGATCTTGGTTATGTTGTCTTTTACTGTTTTCAATTAGTTTCTACAAATATTTAATGCACAGCAAAAAAATTGGCCGACAAGTTGTCGTTTTAAAACAGTTTTTAGTATAACAGAAAATAGGTTTTTCTTCAACTTCGTCTCGATTTTTCGTGCAAGTCGATGGGTTGTTTCGAAATCCACCCAGAGGATCACGAAGAGGGTCAAGTCTACTTTCCAGAAAATCTTACGGATCAAAAATCGGTGCTACAAATAAAAAGTTACATCATCGGGAAGTAGGGTACCTTGAGTGGGAAAACTGCTCCGTGGATGACGAGGGGCTGACTTCCGATGCTTCGTTCGTCGCGCACACAACTCCGTCACTGGTGAAACGAACTCGTAGGCGAAGAGGGTATGTTCTGCCGTAAATTTCGTTTTAGGAGTCTAGAGTTTTGAGGTTTGTGGAGGAAGATATACTTATAATAACTTGGGACAAAACCTAATACTAATACACTTTGTAATAAGTTGTGGACCCATGCTTGGCTTGCTTGCAGAAATAATGGGTTGCTGCTATACGCAGCAAGCCAATTGAGAGCGTGGGGGGCCCGCCCACTTATGTGGGTTGGTTGCTTTTATTATTTTTATTTTATTTCTTTTCTTTTTTCTTTCATTTATTTTTCTTTTTCATTTCTTTTTTTCTTATTCTTTTTCTTTTCTCTTTCTTTTCTTTTTATTTATAAAATAATTCTTTTTTAAATAATTTCTATTTACTATTATACTATATTTAATAACTAAATTCTATTTTATTTATTATTTCTAATTAAAAATTCTTTTCAATAATTCAATAATTAGATATATTTATATACACGTATATTCCCACATATATGTATATATAAATATATACACCTTAATAAATCAACACATACACACACACACACACACACACACACACATATATATTATAAAAAAAATATCATATAAACTTACACCCATACTATGCATTACACTCCTAATATTATTCATACATGTATTTTAGCAAAAATTTCTACACAAAACTAAAATTAAATAATTTAATAAATTAGGGAATTTTACATCCTACCCAACTTAAAAAAAAATTATCCTCGAAATTAAAACTACGGTAAGGGGGTCTAATACAAATGCAAAAAAAAAAAAATTAAGGGGCTAACGCATGAAACTCGTCCCTTGGTTTTCGAACAAATGAGGGTAGTTGTACAAGGAACCTTATTGGCTTAATTTCTATAGGGTAAGTGTTCTTGGTTCAAGGCTCTACCCCACTTATAGAAGTTGGCTATCCGTGATAAACGTCGTTATGAGCCTTCTAAGAGGGGCTAAAAAGTGTAGGGGTTTCATATTGAATGAATCCATCTCGAATTTAAACTATATTGGTGGGCAATATCTCGTAAGATCCATTTATACCATCTCTGCTAGGCTATAGTAGTCTAGAACAAGTCCTAACTCGAGAGGTTGGGCTAGTTCCGAATCGAATTGGTTAGGTAGGTGTCGTTAGTCAAAAAAATATGCCTCCCATGTCTTTGTGTACAAGTGGCAGATAGGGTCTCAATTGAATATCACAATAGGGCATTTGCATATTGGGCTTCGAGTAGATCACAACCATATATCGGGTCGAAAGTTTTGAGTTAACTTTTTGTTCTCAAATTAAAGCCGAATGGTTCGTCGGTATTACGGTACGGTTTATAATTAGCCTTTTTTTACACAAAAATCGTATCATAAAAATAAAGTATAAGGGGACGTGTTTTAGTGGGACTTGATATGTCTACATGAAGTTGGACTCGTATAGATCTTGCAAATGGAATTTGTTGGAAGGTAGCAGCTGGTCTTGTGCTCCGAATCTAAATGCCACGGCCGAGGACCCAAAAAATGTTCTAAATAGAAAGTGGGAGTTCATGAGGCACTAATTATCGTTTTAATGGAAACCACTTATTCTAATCAATAGGCAATCCTAGTACATTCTAAATTCTACTGGGGCTCTACGATCTATATCCTACAGTAATTCATTTCTAGAAGTTAACAAAGACACAGCTCTGTGGTTCAGTGGAGTTAGAAAGGTTCAAGTCGGAAGGTCATACTTCAATTTTGGAAGAATATTACACGATGTACTAGGATACGAGATGTGATAGATATGAGTCAAGTTTTGAAGACCGTACTTTGAGTCCAACAGATGTCAATGATTGTATATCTTTCTTGTCTATAGATGGTATGGTGAACTGAGGAGGATATTATGGGTCTGTCTTCCCTCAATACGAGCATTTGTCTTTTCAAAATCCGTAAAGGCGAAAACAATAAGTGCTCCAAGGAAAGAGGATCGAATACGAATATGTTATTCCAGAGGCGTTTCAAATAGAGTTGTCAAAGCAGTTGCGGATGAGATCCTAGAGCCATCTATATCTCAATCCACGTAGGATAAGCAAATAAGAGCGAACCAACTGTACGAAGGTTGATTAGACCATCATACACTGATTCTGATTAGATAATATGTTAGTGGGCGTCCCCAATATACACATGTCATGAACAAGCTCGATAAGGATAAGCTTGCAAAATCTAGGCTATAATAGCGGTGTTTAGTCAGACTAGTCTAAATATTAGTACGCAGGATTTATGATTGAATAAAAACACGAGTAGTTCGAGGTTTAAGAATCTAAGCCGTGTCCAGTGTTCGTGCTTATACAATCGTCCAACTGTCTGATTTTCTCTGGCCTAGGCTAAACTTATGATGCATGAATATGATAACAGGGAATATGAAAATTTAAAATCATACCTTCTACGACTTCTTCTGTTTCCACATTCTCCACTGCTACCGAGAAGGCATGTCCGTAATTCTGGCCGGGGTCCTGAACTCTAGTCCTGTCGTGCTGCACTGGCTGGGGTGGTAATGGTGGGCGAGGAGCTCCTACTGTTGGTGCTATAAGCCCAGACACCTGTTGTCCTGGTCGGGGTGCTGGGAGTGTAGGAGTTGTCGGCCTCGGGGTCTGCCGAGCATATACTATCGCCTGCTGCTTTGGACAATCCTTGACCATATGCTGGCTGGATCCACACCTCAAGCACCATCCATGACAGATCCGACAGTCTCTCTGGACATGTCCTTTCTTCCCACAGTAATGGCAAACGGGCTTCTGATATGGTGTGGGCCTCTACTGGTACTGTCCTGTGGGCCTCCTGATAGGTACATCCTGTGTAGCTCTAGTCGGTGCGACTGCTAGTGTATGACGTCTCAATGTCTGCTGCTGTTCCTTACAAAGAATCTCCTGGGCACGAGCTTCTTCCAAGACAGCTGAATGGGAGACTCGAGACTGGGTAGTCGTATAAGACTTGAGCTCTGGTGCAAGCCCATGATGGAATCTCCTTGCCTTCTCTAAATCTGTCGGGATCAGTCCCGCACCAAACCTACTCAGGCGATTGAACTCTGAGTCATACTCATCAACTGACATATTTCCTTGCTTCAGATGAAGGAACTGATCGTAGAGACCGTCTCGAACATGAATGGGGAAGAATCTTTCATAAAAAGATCGTAGAACTACTTCCAAGTGATCCCAGTGCCTAATCGCCTTTCTTCCGCCTTCCACCAGTGGTGAGCATTATCTTCTAAAAGTAGGTCCACTGTTGTCATCCAATCACGTGCTGGTAACTGGGATGCCTTCAGTAGCTTCTCCATGCTAATAAGCCATGCTGACACCTCTAGTGGCTTCTCAGTACCATTGAAGGACTTGGGGTTCATATCTGTAAAGATTTTGATAGAGCCTTCATAAGGATACAGAGCCGGTGTTGGTGCCAGTGTCGGAGGTGGAGGTGGAGGTCTAGCCAATGATGCCATCATTGTCTGTCTCATCATCTCAGTCTGCTATCATCGAGCCTGCATCATGGCGTACGTAAACGGGGAAGTAGGGCTCCCATCAGTCGATGGTGGAGGCATCTGAGGTCCCGACTGTGGAGGAAATTGCTGGAGAAATGGTGGTGGTGGAGGCAGTGGTACATTCTCTTCCGGTGGCATGGTAGTGGTCTGCCCAGCCTGGCTGTCTGGGAATGCTGTGTCATGGTGTACCGTCGTCGGAGTTGTAGTAGGCTGCAACTGTCCTGGCTGGTACGAGGTCACCGGGGTCATCGGAGGATTCTATTCCTCTTGGGTGGCCGCATCACCAGAGGTGATGGCCAAGGTGTGTGTCCGCTTCTTCGACTCATACTGTTGGCACGAGGAAGAATATGACGATATTAGGCAAAGTAAGATATGAGGTAATTCATGTAATCAAAGGAATTTGAAAAGATTGGAAGTCAAGGGAAGTAGTAGTTCTGGATGAGATATTCCTATTCCTATATGCAGGCTTGTTGGGCAAAGTCATGTAACCCAACAATATTATCGTAGACCTGCATGGGCTACCACAAAAACATGTAACGCCCCAGTCCCAAAATACTTCGGACCAAGTACGCAACATGCCAGCTGCACATATACGAAGAATACTCTAATATATGAAATCCTCGTATACGTACATAAGCTGTATATATAATAAAATCACAGGCCAGAATATAAGTATCTAATCTCACCACAGCTCAACACAGAAGAACGAGAGTCCAATAAATAATGCATCAAAAGATAGCCGGGTGGACATACCCACTCCAAACAGCTATAAAAAAATAGTCACAATGATCGGAGTCCAACCTCCGTAAAATAGAAAGTAAATGAAAGAACATAAGATATCCACTACATAGTCTCAATATTCTTCTAAGAGAAGAATAGAGCTAAATGCTAAAGGAAAATACCTCGTCGCCCATAAAAGATGGATCCAATGCCGCTCCGTACTCCTGTAGGAAATCGTTTAATCCTGGAGAGATAAGCAGGTCCTCAAAGGGACATAACAAGATACAAGAAAACACCATACCATATAAACTGTGATATATAAGAAAATAAGGGATGCATGCAATAGGGTACCTAACCATACTACAGTGAATATACAATAAAGAACAATTCTCCACATATGGGCACTCGGGCTGTATAGCAGTGGCATCGTCCCTCTCATCGGGAATCAGTACAATCCGTCCATAACGTTCGGCGAACGTCAGAGGGAATCAGTAAGAAAACGTCCATAACGTTCCATGAACGTCAGAGGGAATCAGTACAATAGGGTGAACCTGCGTCTCCAATGGAGCTTCAGGTACAATAGCAGTATGTAAATGTGGCCCATACATCAAGGAACAGTTCTTCCCTTCCAATGCCTATTGGAGTCACATCTATGACTCATATGAACCTCTAGTAACTGCCAAGTCCACTAGCATGCAATTCTATTGGCAGTTACTCCTAACCGTCGTACGCCTCATACGTATCGGTAGTCGACCGACTACGCGAGTACGTGTCCTATATGTGACTCACAATACGTGGTAATGTATGTGTCAAGGCCGCATGAGATATACCAATACCTCATTATCCAATGGGTGGTCACTAAGCTAAGTTAATACAAAATAATTTAAAAGCAATTAGAACGACCGATATCATCGCTTGCACCCAAGTGTGACTTAGACGCACAAAAATATAAATATAGAGCTATTATATGAAACTAAAATAAATAACTAAAAATAAAGTAAAGTAATCACAGAGTAAGGTGGCAAGGTATCTTGTCTGATGGTGCAAAGTGGCAAGTCCAGAAAATCACAATATCTGCCAAGAAACGTCACAATCTCCAAACAACTTCGGACGCTGAAACAAACATAAAAAACGTACTCGATGTATAAGATATACCTAGGAAATGCCTGTCCAAAAGTCTAATTCTGAAACAGGGGTAAAATCGTAATTTCGGGTCAAAACGATATCCGCCGTTGGACTCGTTTTGCACCGAAACACGTGCCAAAGTCTATGGTCTCTAAAGTCGTCAAACTATATGTCTACGGATTCAGTTTGAGGAGACAAAGTCAACGGTATGTCCAGTTTTGGATTTCGATAAGCTGCGTACAAAATTGCCCGTTTGAGTGGGTCGCGGGCCCGCCAAAAAGGGGTTCCGATTCGACCTTCTCAGAATCGAACCAAACTTGGCGCACAGGACCAGAATTTCGATTCGGACCTATTGGCACAAGTTTCGTGTCACGCCCCAGAACCAGAATACTGGAGGGCGGGGGCAGACATAGCCAGCTACGTATATTGAAATGAAAACCACCTCGATATACGGTCACGGCTGTCTAGATATGTGAGGGTTTTCTACAAGCCAACAGTCTCTTATGGTCATGAACAAGCCTAGTGTCTCAATCACCACAAGTAAGTAGAGTCGCAAGATGTATGATCATTAAATATACAATAATAAGGCATCCCAATTATTACATATTCAGCTGATCATGAAGCTAGTCGTTACAAAATGTTAGGACTAGCAAGAGTTTAGTCATACATGATCAACCCTAGGATTTGTCAATCATGTTAACAGCCCGTAGGCAGACAGTAAGTAAAAGTGCTTCGAGCTAACAGGTGCTCGTCGGCTAAACGCCTCAAAAGAATAATTTTTACAATAGAGTGAGCGAAACAAAATAGAAAACCCACTCTTGGCCCGGATTCCGTCTAGTGTTCACCATTGGACTGGAAACTTGGTAGATCATTGGGAGCTGCTCCGAAATCTGGCCACACAAAACCAGCTGGGTCAACCCCAGAAAGAGCAAGTGCCACAAGGGGGCCACGAAATAAAAACAAAAGCCAGCAATCAGCACAGAAAATCTAATATTAAAACTAAATTACGAAAACATGTCAGGATAATATACGACGAGATAACCATGGAACTATTTCGATAGCCTGGTTACAACCCGTAAACCAAACAAGGACCGGGGTTGTAACCTTTCATCTGAACAGATCTTGGTTTCCCACCATTTATCGGCAAGATAAGTAATGTAAGTAATCAAGACAGGAAGCAATCTTACATGGGATCAGGACATGACTAGACTGGTTATACCTCATTCAATCAATCACGGCCAAGCAGATCCTACGGCTTACTACTTTAACTAACTAGGGTTATCACAGGCCTAATTACTAACAAGATGCAGTGAGATTGTTCCACAGCCACAAGCCCTGCAGACCATCCAGGTTACCCAGGTCGAAAATTAGGGGTTTGAATTCAGGTGGGTACATTGTCCAGGAGACAAATGTACCCTTAAGTGACTTAGATGGTGCAACACGCGACGGTGTGCTGGAAATGTGCCCTACTCGACGGCAGCTACAGATCCCAAGAGCGCCCAGGTAACGGGATTGCCCGTAGCTGTGTCATCTCTTCATGACTACCGTATTATTCTAGTTATTAACCTTAATCCATTTTAGTAGGTACTCCTGACCGTGGTACTCAGGAGTCCCATCCTAGACATGATGCAAGACAGGATAAGTAGATTTAACAAGCAAGCAAGAAAGAATCACCCACGGTGTCAAGGCAAGTCAAGTAACAGTATTAAGATAAATTATGTCAGGATACTTGTCAAGTGCGCCACGACGGGCCAATATCAAGTAAGGTTGGTCATGTCAGGAGTGCACCACTACGGGTCACTATCGTGCACCACTATGGGCGTAAAATATCTAATAAAATATCAAAAAAACAGGGCTATAGAAGAGCCAAGCTTAAAGAAATAAAACTAAAACTCCAAGAGCCAATAGGTTAAGCAAGGGGTCAGGGAGCAGCGTACACGAAAATCACGCACGCATGAGAGCTGCGTAGGTGAAAAGTCACGCACGCTACAGGGGACTGCGTGGGTGAAAAGTCACGCGCGCTAGAGAGAGCAGCGTGGATGAAAAAGTCACGCACGCTACAGAGAGCAGCGTAGGTGAAAAGTCACGCACGCTGAGAGAGCAGCGTAGGTGAAAAGTCACGCACGCTACAGAGAGCAGCGTAGGTGAAAAGTCACGCACGCTGAGAGAGCAGCGTAGGTGAAAAGTCACGCAAGCTAGAGGGAGCAGTGTACGTGAAAAGTCACGCACACTCAAGGAGTCACGCTTCCAACAGGAAGCGTACTCAAGTCTGCGTACGCAGCGCTAAAGAGCGCGCGTAGCTTAGGGTGCGTAAGCTAAACAGCTCTGCACACGCTGCTCACTGTCTTCTCCACACAGCAAGAATACCGTGGCTGAACCCAAAGCTTCAAAAGCTCACAACTTGGCCATCCGAACTCCAAATCCGGATTTCCAAAGCTCCAACTTGGGTGAAACTGAATGCTCTTCCACATGGAAACATCAAAACACATAGAAAACCAACTAAAATAGATCAAAACATACAAAAATCCGAAAATAGGAAGACTTAGATCTAGAACAATGGAGGCTCCAAATCACAAAATGCCAAGAACTAATATTAATCACCATGTCCTAATATATCAATGGACAAATAAAAGGGTTCTCATGTAGTGGCAAGATGCACTTGCCTAGGGTTGGAAGAGTTGTGTAGAGGAAGGAGAAGAAGAAGAAGAAGGAAATTAATGGTGGAAGTTATGAGGAGAGAGAGTGGTAGGTGGGGGTTATAAAGAGGGTGAGTTGTGGTGGGTTGAGGGGTAGCATAGGTTAAGGTGATCCAACTCACATAAAATCGAACCAATCCAAATAAAACCGAGCCATGCGAAAACCCAAAATACGGGTAATACCGAAATCCCACAAGTTTGAGAAAAATAAAAATACATGCCAAAAATCCAGATACGAGTATAAATACGAAATACGAGAAATACAGAAAATGAGGGTGACATTTTGTCTCGAATCGACGACCGTACAATAAGTTAGGGTCAAGTTTGCAAATTGGCGATACGGGGGTATCTTGACGGATACGGACTGATTTCGTCGTATATACGCGACGAAACTGAGTTCCGTCAGTTTCCATATGTCAGCAATGTCAATACGCGCCTTTCGATGCATATAGCGCGTGACCATGTCGCCCGGTTTGTCGGAGCGCACGCCGTATCGAGAAAATATAAAAAATTTATATAAATTAACACAGGTTTTCCTCCAACTTCAACATCAATTTACTTTTTACAGGTTAATCGAAACGACGATCCAGAAGATGCGTTGCGATATTGGTTATGTTGTCTTTTACTGTTTTCAATTAGTTTCTACAAATATTTAATGCACAATAAGAAAATTAGCCGACAAGTTGTCATTTTAAAACAATTTTTAGTGTTACGGAAAACAGCTTTTTTTTCAACTTCGTCTCGATTTTTCGAGCAAGTCGATAGGTTTTATCGAAATCCACCTAGAGGACCTCGAAGTGGGTCAAGTCTACTTTCCAGAAAATCTTACGGATCGAAAATCGGTGCTACGAATAAAAATTTACGTTGTCGGGAAGTTGGGTAACTTGAGTGGGAAAACTGCTCCGTGGATGACGAGCGGCTGACTTTCGATGCTCCGTTCGTCGAGCACACAACTCCGTCGCTGGTGAAACGAACTCGTAGGCGAAGAGGGTATGTTCTGCCACAAATTTTGTTTTGGGAGTCTAGGGTTTTGAGGTTTGTGGAGGAAGATATACTTATAATAACTTGGGACAAAACCTAATACTAATACACTTTGTAATAAGTTGTGGACCCATGCTTGGCTTGCTCGCGGAAATAATGGGTTGCTGCTGTACGCAGTAAGCCAATTGAGGGGGTGGGGGGCCCGCCCACTTATGTGGGTGGGTTGCTTTTATTATTATTTTTTATTTCTTTTCTTTTCCTTTTTCTTTTTCATTTCTTTTTCTTTTTCGTTTTTTTTTCTTATTCTTTTTCTTTTCTCTTTCTTTTCTTTTTATTTATAAAAAAATTCTTTTTTCAAAATAATTTCTATTTTCTATTATTACTATATTTAATAACTAAATTCTATTTTATTTATTATTTTTAATTAAAAACTCTTTTCAATAATACAATAATTAGTTATATTTATATACACGTATATTCCCACATATATGTATATATGAATATATACACCTTAATAGATCAACACATACACACACACACACACACACACACATACATATATATATAAATATATCATATAAACTTACACCCATACTATGCATTACACTCCTAATATTATGCATACATGTATTTTAGAAAAAATTTCTACTCAAAACTAAAATTAAATAATTTAATAAATTAGGGGGTTTTACACACAGTCATGTAATCCAACAATATTTTCTAGACCTGCATGGGCCACCACAAAAACATGTAACACCCCAGTCCTGAAATACATAGGACCAAGTACGTGAACATGCCAGCTGCACATGTACGAAGAATACTCTAATATATGGAATCCCCATATATGCACATAAGCTGTAAAAATAATCACAGGCCAGAATAATATGATCTAATCTCATCACAGCTCAACACAGAAGATAATAGAGTCCAAATAATAAATAAGTCTATCAAAAGATAGCCGTGTTGGCATACTCACTCCAAATAGCTATAAAATAGTCTCATAAGATCGGAGTCCAACCTCCGCAAATAGAAAGTAAAGAGATGTAAAAATGTCTACAAAATGTCTCAGTAAGTAATAGACTAGAAGTCAACAGGAGATGCCTAGTCATCGATGTAAGATAGCTCCAGTACCGCTCCGTACTCCGGTAGAAAATTACCTAATCCTTGAGAGATAACTAGGTCCTCAGAGGGACGTAGCAAGATACAAGAAAACACCATGTCGTATAAACTGTGATAATATAATAGAAAAGAAAGGATGCATGCAATCGGGTTACTGACCAATCTACTGTGAATATGCAGTTTTGGGAAATAATCCTTCGACGCATAAGCCCTGTCTGAAAATAGGATCCAATATAGTCCCCTTTTAGGCACCAGTGACCAAGCGCATAACGTTCAAAAACGTCAGTGGCCAACCTGAGAGGATAATCATACCCGTATCTCCAACGAAGCTTCCGGGTTACAAGGAAAGTGTAATCGAAGCCCATACGTCAGGTGTTGTTCTCTCCACCCAATGCCTAGTATCATCATCTCCATGACTGATATGTACCTCTAGTAACTGCCAAGTCTTCTAACATGCATTTCTATTGGCAATTACTCATATCCGTCGTACGCTCCATACCTATCGGTGGCCAGCCGACTATGCGGGTATGTATCCTACATGTGACTCAGATCACATGGTAAAACAAGTCAAGACCATATGAGATATACCAATACCTCAATATCAATGGGTGGTCACTAGGCTAAGTCAATGTACAAGAATATAAATAAAGAGAAAAAATGACCGATGGAGTCGCTTGCACCCAAGTGTGACTTGGACGCACAGTTTTATAGTATCGACAAATAAAAAATGCTGAAAATAACAACTAAAAATAAGAATATAATAATCATAGAGTAAGGTGACAAGGTATCTTGCCTGTAGTACGAAAATGGCAACTCTAAGCAAATAGTCACGTCAGTAATAAATCTTAAAGTCCACGAACGGCTTCGGATGCTGAAACAAACATCAAAAACGTTCCCGGTGTAAAAGGTATCTCTAGAAAACTCCTGTCCAAAAGTCTAATTCTGGAACAAGTACAAAATCGTAATTTCGGGTCAAACCGATATCCACTGTTGGACCCATTTTTCACCGAAATGTGTGCCATTGTCTACGGTCTCTAAAGTCGTCAAACTACATGTCCACGGATCCAGTTTAAGGAGACGAACCCAATGGTATATCCAATTTTAGATTCCGATGAGTCGTGCACATAATTGCCCGTTAGATCGGGTCGCAGACCCGCCAAATAGGCGTTCCGATCAACCTTCTCAGAATCAGACCAAACTTGGCATACAGTACCAGAAAATCGATACGGTCCTGATGGCGCAAGTTTCGTCTCAATACGACGTAGGTGGACAAAGTAATTAGGAAATTTACAAAGGGGTTGATGCGGCAAATTTTGACGGATACGGATCAAATTCGTCGCGCACACGTGACCAATTTGAATTCCGTCAAAGATCACACGTCTGCAAAGTCGATACGCACTTTTCGATGCTTTCTGTTCACGACCACGTCGCCCAGTTTTGCAGGACGCACGTCGTATCGGTAAAATTTTTTTTTTCCAAAAACCTCTATTTTTAAAAACTATTTTTCTCTAACTTTGGGTTCGAAAATAATTGATCATAGGGGTTGAAAAATTTAAGTAAAAGAAAGGAATTAGAGAGCTATACGTAGTCTCAATTTTCTATTGATAAATTTTTCATAAATTTCTACTGGATTGGGCAGAATATTTCTTCAAACAAGCCACATGGAAATCCAATTCTGTTAGTTGAGACAATGGATTTTGTCAACTTTTGTGTTGATTTGTTGGCCAACCTAGTTAACGATCTGCATATCTATTTACTAGGGTTTTAAGTTTGTCATATAGGCTGCACGTAGGATTTCCTAGATCGAAATTTGATTAAACGAAGGGGATGAAACAAGGAGGAGAAGTCCGGTACCTGGTTTCGATCGGGTGCTATGTAACCGGGTGTTCCTCTGTTCAGGGGTTGTCGGCGACTTCTCCGATAATCGTCGGGGTGTCCAGGGCATCGGGGTTGCGCGTAAGGTTGTCGCGGTTGGCCTGGTATCTCGAACGCAGTGGTACTTCGTGAAGGTTTTTCGAGAATTTCCCATCTATCCGCTCGCGTAGGTCTTTATATTATCGAGTTGTAAATTCGATTTCCAATCGAATTTATATTCGGTTTGGATTGGGTTTAATGAAATCGAATGGAGATTTGTGTTAGGGATTAGATTGAAACAATTTTTTTTGAAAGATTGATTTAGATTTTGATTCAATCTGAATCATCACTCTAACCCTGTGTTCGCGGAAAGGAAAATGGTCAAGATTTTCCTGGTGAACAGTACAGCGTGTGTGTGTGTGTTTTAATTTTTTTTAAATTTTTTATAATAAAGCTTTTAATAAATCTAATCAATACCCAAAATATAATCATAAATGTAAATATAGTTCCTAAAATCTTAAATATATATTTTTACAACACTTCCCAATATATGCAAATATATAATTTGATGATTTTTATCATTGATAAAAAATCTAGGTATTAATACGATTAGTATTTTGCATATACTTGATATAATATTTTATTTGCAATAAGGTAATAAAAAATTCATAATAAAATAATAGTAAAAAATTAGGGGGTTTACAACTTGCTTCATGGAGGAACTCCATTTTTATTGTTCTATTGTCTTCCCTTCAAGCTTCTAAGACTCTTTAGTACTTAGCATTTTTTGTTTTGCAGGATTAAAACTTGTAGATCTAAGTTTTCTCAAATTTTGGTTTTCTTGGATTTTGATCTCTTAAACTTCTTTGTTTTCGAGTTTTGATTGTTCTATGTTGTAGAGAATTTGATTTCACCCAAAATGTACCTTTGAAAACCCAAAATTTGATTTATTTTTAGTGATTTATGGACCTTGGAAATTCATGGGTTCCTTCTTCTTCTCGGCTTGGAGAAGAAGAACAGTATGGGCGCATGGCATTTTATGCGCCCACATAGACTTTAGCCTTGGGCGCAAAGTCCTATATATGCGGCCAAGCTCCCTGCCTTCCACAGTATGGACGCATGGCTTTATATGCGCCCATGACTTTTTACTTGCTTATGTGCATAACTTTAGATATGTGCTAAGTCGTGGTGTTCCATAGCACTGGGCGCATAGCCCTTATTATGCGCCCACATAGCCAGTATAGATGGCTCCTGACTTAGCTTCCCATGCACCCTGCCTCACTCATGTGGGCGCATAGACTATGTACCATGCCTCACTCATGTGGGTGCATGCCCTTAGGCACATAGCCTTGGACACATGCCACTCTCAGCACATTCATTTTTGGGTGCATGCTTTTCAAGACACCCCATGGTCCTTAGTGTGAATCGTGACTTTGTTTGTACTCTTTACTTAACTAAGTCCTATAAAGTTATTTTCCATGTTGCACATGTACTCTGAGCTCTAAATACGATCTTGGTATGGCACGTACACTCTCTAACAACTCCTTGGTACTGGCCTACCGTGGTGCACTTATATGAATACGACATGACATTGTGACTTTACATGATAACTCTTGATATTGACCCGTCGTGGTGTATTCTTGACAAGTAACTTGATATGATAATTCTTAATGGTGGTCCATTGTGACGCACTCTTGACTTGATAAGTAACATAACATGATATTCAATCTTGATAAGTAACATTTAACTCTCGTCTTGACACCGTAGATGATTTCTCTTGATTGTATCGGTATAGGCTATATGTCTTGTCTTACATCATATCTAGGACATGAATTTTTGATTTCCACGGTCAGGGATTCATACTAAATCTGACTAGAATAATGACTAGATTGATCAAGTCGTCCATGAAGAGATTTTCCAGCTACAGGCAGTTCCGTTATTTGGGCGCTCTAATTGAACATGTAGCCTACCGTCGAGTAGGGAACATTTTCAGCACACTGTCATGTGTTGCAACCCCAAGTCACCTAATCCAACTCTTTTAACTTGCGACTAGATAACCTGGATTAAGACTACAGGGCTTGTGGCTGTTGGAACATCTCGATACATCTTGTTAGTTACTAGGCTTGTGATAACCCTAGTTAGTTAAAGTATCAAGCCGTACTCATTGCTTGGCCGTGATTGATGGATGGAGTCTCGTCCAGTCTTGCCTAGGTAAAACCCGTACACGGTTATCTCAGCATGTTACTGTTATACTTTACTTTATCGATAATTGGTTAGAGACTAAGTTCTGTTCAGGTGAAGAGATTACAACCCCGGTCCTTATTTGGTTACGGGTTGTAACCTGGTTACCGGAAAGGTCCTTGAGTTATCTTATCGTTTATCGCCTTGTTGCTCTAACTCATGTCTTTCGTTATTATTGATGTATTTATGTGCTAATATACTAGTTTTAGTTCTTAAGTGAAGCCTCCCTTGTAGCACTTGCTCTTTCTTGGTTCTGAGCCAACTGGTTTTGTATGGCCAGATTTTGGAGTAGCACCCGAGGATCTTCCAACCTTTCAGCCAGATAGTGAACACTAGATGCAACCCAGGCAATGAGTAGATTTTATTTTGCTCTTCCACTCGATTGTAAATTTTCTTTTTGTGGTGTTTAACCATCGAACAAGTGTTAGCTCGTGTCAAATTTACATTCATGTATGCCTAAGGGCTGTAACATGATTGACAAATTCTAGGGTTGATCATGTATGACTTAAACTCTTGCTAGTCTTTGCATTTTGTATGACTAGATTCATGATCATCGGAATATGTAATGTATGGGACACCTTAATTTGTATGTCTGATGATCTACCATCTTGTTACATTTACTTGCTTGCTTGAGATTGAGACCCTAGGCTTGTTCTTGACCATAAGTGACAGTTTGCTTGTAGTTAAACCCTCTTGCATCTAGACAGCCGTGACCGTACATCGAGGTGGGTTATACTTCAATGTACGTAGCTAGCTGTGTCTGTCCCCCACTCTCTAGTTTTCTAGTTATAGGACATGACACCTACATATAATGGTTTCCTTGAAGATGATGAGTTAGTGGATAGTAATCTAACTTTCGGGGCCTTCTACTGGTTACAGTCCATCCGTCCTTCCTACTTGGTGCGTCGAAACCAAAATGGGTGCACTTGGAGCCTTATTTGCCTAGCCGTTTCGTATGTCAATTTGGTCATAGTCAGGATATGATAGGCAATCTGAGCTCATGTCTTGGTTATGAAGGAATTCTTCTAGATGGCGCCAAGACATGGCGTTAGTATAATGCCGGTGGTATTGGAGCAGAATTTATGATCACTTTATTGTAGGAGGAGACTCATATCTTATATTCTGCTGTGAAGTTTTACTGTGTTGCAAACAATTTCTCACAGGAGTTCGAGCGAGAGCGAAGTTTGCTTGAGGGGACAAAGTTTAAGGTTCCTTCTTTGGCTTCTAAACATCTCTATGGGCTTGCATCCTCGGAAAGAAGATCAACAGAAGGATCTAGTTCGTCAAGGAGGGGAGAGAGGAGGAAGTGCTTCTGAGTAACCCACAAAAACATCAGGTTTCTTCTGGGGTGAGTCCTCCTCCTGGTAAAAGGACAAGAATAGCTGTGGTACCCCAACGGGGCAGACCTTCCCAACTAACTTTATTGGAATTGAGTGCCCTACCCGTTAGGTCTTCTTCGCGGGTAAGTCTTAGTGTTTTTTTCTTTACGAAGTTTTATTCTGTACTTTTTGTTCATCATCGCTATATTTGTGTAGGCGGGGCCCACATGGTCTGAAAGACTCAGGGACTTTCCTGAGGAGCCTGCCTCAGTGGTTTCTCAAGTTGAGGGGGAGACCGTAGCTGATGAAACTGTTGACCAAGAAGATGTCCTTCCTCCTGCTTCATTTGAGTATGAGACTCGAAGCATTTTGGAGCCATTGGCTTTACTTCGGCAGAAAGCCTTCACGGGTTCGATTAAGGACGGTCTCGTGGAAGTACCCGAGGCCGGCACGATGGCAGCCGAGTGTGGGACTCCAGAGTCTTTATCCGTGATAGGCCAAGTGGACGTGGATGTTGAAATGATTACTTAAGATCCTCCCCTCGTACCTCCTCCCCAAGGATGGTATCGAAGAGTTTGCTGATCTGGTCCTCGAGGAGATAACTGATGATGTCATTGTGGTACAACTTGACGTGGCCATTAACAACTGGTAATTGAGGTCCCAAGCGAGGTAGCCATGGGGATGATGGATGATAATAGTTGGTGAGGCTGCTGATGTCATTATCAAGAACTCGGCTATAGAGGTCATAGAAGAACTGGTCGGGCAAACTGCCAATGAGCCTGCTGCTGAAGTACGGGTTCAGGATACTACTGAGGACTCGGCTACCGTGATTGCCGAGAAGTTGACTGCTAAGATGGCTAAAACTCCAGTTCTTACGGTTCCAACTACAGATGCGTTTGAAGAACCACCAAAGGAGCCTGCCGAGGAGCTAGATACGTGTCAGATAGTATCGTCTTTTACTGTCTCTGTGCCGCCCATGACTTCTGTGATGGTTGTTGTGCCATATGTTTCGGCTACAATCTTTAGGCATACGATGGCTGCTGCTGCTGTCCAGGGGCCTCGTATATTATACCAACCTCATTCTGAGCATAATTCGGCATGCATTGACGCACGGCATAGAGGGTGTTTTACGAAGCAACCAATCTTTCAGACGGGTCAAGAATACAGTGAAGGCCTAGTTGGTGGCCTTGCACGACTATCCGAATTATGAGGCTAAGGTCGTTGCTATAGAAGTTTTGTTGGCTGAATTGGAAGCCGCTGCCTTGGAGCTCCAGAATCTGGAGCGTTGTCTTTTGACACTAGCCACTACAGAGTTACAAAAGATGGTCTCTGAGGCATCTCAGTATGAGCAGAAATTTTGGGCACTAACTGATCGTCTTGTCGAAGTTTGAGTCCGAGATTGAAGAAGTGACCGATCCCGAAGAGGCTCGGGTTTGTCATCGTGCATCGGTGGAGGATTAGTGCAAGGTCTTCCGAAGCAGATCTAGGAGTTAGAAGAGATCCTGGCCTTTGCTGAAAGTGACATGGTCAAGTCTGAGGACCAGAAGGAGATCTTTCGCCAACGTTCTGAGAACCTAGCCCGGAAGAAGTAAAGCATTAGCATTTGTCAGGCCGAGCTGGCCCTTGCATGCTAAAGCCTCTCTTCTGTTGAGGATGAAGCTGCTCACCGTCAGAAGGCCGACCGTCAAGCTTGAGCATTAGTTGGCCCCCAGGTTGCCTTTCTGAAGATTCGGCTGGAAGAATTTCAGCGCCGATCTTCTCAGCTTTGGTCTTCTCTCTGTCTCCTTGTCTCTCAGTTTATGGAAGACAAATTTTTGTAATCAAACGGTTTCACATTATAAATAAAAACATTGGATTTGTTCTTCTGCTTGTCTTTTTTACTTGTGAACGTTTCCACTCACAAGAACGAGGATTCCCTCAGAGGTAGCATGTCGTGAGGGGATGGAGATAACTCCGTTGTGAATACGATGTTTATTCAGAGGTTATATGGACATGGTAAACATAGAATTCTTTGGTGATAGACTTTTTCTTACTCAGAGGTAATATGGACGTGGTAAGGATAGACTCTATGGGTGTATAGAACGACTCAGAGATAATATGCACGTGAAAGGTTCTATAGATGAATATGACAATTATGGTGGTTGTCATGGAAGAGATGTCTACTCATAGATAATATGGACATGGTAGGCGCATCTTCCCTAGGGTATAGAATGACAATTCAGAGGTATTATGGACATGATATTTTTTTTGGGATTTATGACAACACAAGATCATCTTAGAAGAGGCAACTACTCAGAGGTGATACGGACGTAGTAGACGTGAACTACGCTAGGGTGTAGGAAGACAACTCAGAGGTGATATGGACGTGAATTATTTTATCTTCTGGAGGAAGTATAAAAGGGGTAAATTACTTTAACGGAATCCATGAATACATACAGGGGATGTGGGAGCCTATGTTGGTTTGAATCTCAGACATAGTATTTCTTCAGGAACCTGTCGTTGATTGGCATCATTAGCAAGTCGCCGTTGGATTTGGCCAATCGGTAGGCACCATTGGAGTAGACTGACTTTATGACGAATAGTCCCTCCCACTTGGGCTCCAACTTTCCAACCATCTTGTGAGTCATTATCATTGGTCTTCGAACTGACAAGACAAGGTCTCCCACTTGGAATATTTTTTCTCGGACTTTCTTGTTGAAGGCCCAAAAATTTGAGCTTAGTAAGGCTTGATTCGTTGTTGAGATAGCAGACATTTTTCATCCAACGCTTCTAACTCTTGTACCCGCTGACATTGATTGTCTTCATTAATCCGCTGGTTGGTGATAACTATCCGTAGGGACGGGATCTGGATCTCCAGTATAAGTACCTGCCACAATTTCATAAGCACGAGAGAATGGCATGTTGCTCGCGGGTGTTCGAATGATCGTACGGTAAGCCCACAGACATTCGCCTAGCTTCTCATTCCAGTTGCACTTATTAGACGAAAGACTTACTTGTGTAGCTTGACGATAGTTTTGTTGAATGCCTCGTGTCACCCCCAGTTTTCATGAACAGGGGTATTTTGGTAATTTTCCACTTTAAAAATTATTTTGGAATTATTTATTTATTTATTGTATTATTTTGGGGTTATTTGAGTCGGGTTCGAATTACAACTCATTCTGACTTGTTTTGACTTGTTTCGGGGACCCAGGGTAGTTTTGACCTTAGCGGGCCCACACACTAGCTAGCCATGGCCCACAATATTACCATCAAAAGTTAGAGGGATTAGTCATGACCCCTTGGATTAGGTTAGACCTAATTAGAACATTAGATTTACATTTTTAACCCCCAAACCCTAAGCAAACTTGTATAGAGCTAATAAAACAATAGAGGGGCAAACTTGTAATTAGTGAAAAATGGGGCATTTGGAGCTAGCTTGGCCGGCCACATGTGGGGGTGGGGAGGAGAGAGAAATTCACATCATTTGTTCTCATCCACTTCTTCTTCTTCTTCTCCAAAGGTTCTTCCCATTTCCTGAGAGCTCCACCATTGTTCTATCTCCAAATAGGTAAATCTCTCCTCTAAATTAGTTTTCCCTTTCATGTAGAATGGTTAGGAACCCATAGGAATGTTTCCCATGGTTGTGTCTCCATTAGAGACTATTTTGTGTCCTTTTGGACATTTTTAGAGGTGTCCAATATGTAGGATTGTGTCCTAATAGGAAAACCCCCTATTTGGACACATGGATATTGTTGTGCATTGATTTTGGGTATGTTCTATCTTTATTTCAGAATTTGCTTGTGTTTAGGAATGATTTTCTTAATGTATCATTTCCTATAATCTATTTGTATATATATATGGTTATATATATATCATTCTTTATATATATATATATATATATATATATATATATATATATATATATATATATATATATATATATATATATATATATATATGGCTTATATATATATTAGTGTATATATTATGTGTTGTGTGTGGCTTGTGTTGGTTGGGAAGAGCTTGACAGGTTCGGCCATAGCATGGTTGTGTGTGTGGTTGTTAGTGGAAGGAAGGGTGTTTGATGTTATGTTTGAGAAGGGAAATTGTGATGGAGTGTGAGGGTTAGAGAGGAGATGTGGAGAGTGGCCTAGAGAGTGTTGGAGGAGGAGGGATGTCCCCCCAACCACAGCCCTTAAGCCCCATTCTTGCTGTCCCAAACAGCCCACCAAACAGCCCCAACTTGCTGTCCAAGAACACCCATATGGCTGTCCACATTGGCCTAAAAATCAGTCCACCATATACCCACTCTGCTGTCCCATAATAGTCCTGTTTTAGCCCCTATTTGCTGTCATGAAACAGCCCCCTTAACCCATCAATTTTAGTCCAATAACATCCCAAACCACAACCCACATTTCCCCCTAGAAGCTGTCCAAAATAGCCCCTACTTTGCTGATCTTTTGGCCACCAAATCAGCCTACATATTACCCATTTCAGTCCACTTTTAGGACTCCAATTTAGCCTCCTAATACCATTCATTTCAGCCCTTGTACACCACTATATGACAGCCCTATAACCCCACCAAATCAGTCCACAAAATCCCCACAAAATCAGTCCACAAGTCCACTACAAATCAGTCCATGTTTTGCCTTGTGTGTGTAAGTGTTGTGAGTTGTGTGTGTGTGTGTGAGAGAGCCATTAGTGAGTGTATCTAGTAACCTATAGTATATCCTATAGCTAAACTAATAGGAAACCTATAGGAGAGCCTATGAGAGTGAGACATAGGAGTGTATCATGTGAGATGGTTGAGTGTGAGAGTGTTGAGGGTAAAATTCATGATATGGTAGATAGGTAATACGGTAAAACCTATATGTAACCCAACATGGCCTAGATACCTAGGATACCTATTTTTCTTGGTAGGTAAACCCTAGATAGGTTAATATCTAGCTACCCTGAGGAGCCTAGGTTAGTACCGTGGGTATTTGCTGGGTTTCCTTGGGATTGGGCAAGGTATCGGGATTTACCTTAGAAGGGTAAATACTAGTTTTGCCTAGAAATAGGATATTGGTGTTAGAAGTCTAAGATAGAGTTAGAACATGATTCCCGTGGTTGGTAATGATTAAATATGGTACTCATAGACTAGTTTTGACGTCGGTTGACCTTTTTGACCAAAAGTCAACAAAAGTCAACCGAGAGTCAAACTTAGTCTTTAAGCGACCCGATTTGACCGAAACCAACCCAGAGTTGACCAGTTGATTGAAAGTCAACAGTTGGTCAATACTAGACTAGTTTGACCTAGAGTTGACCTAGAGTTGACCTAGAGTTGACTATAGTTGACTTTTTGACCAAAAGTCAACTGTAAGTCAACCTTGACCCCGATTGACCTAGTTTGACTTGGATTGACTCCCAATGACCTAGTATGACTCAGTTTGACCTAGATTGACCTAGTTTTGACTTAGACTTGCATTTATGGTTATATTAGTTTCCTTTTTCAGTATTACGCCCTGTTTGACTCATAGTATCTTATTTTAGGTCTGTGATCACTCTGAGCGTCTGTTCACCCTATCAGCTCAGGACCACAGGCGAGTACATTCACTGATAGTTTTCATTGTCTTGATATCTACTATATCTGATTCAGTCGTAGTGTTTTACTTGATTCCTGATACGATGTTTCAAGGACTAGTATACGTCTGATTCGGTCATGAGATGTTATTCCTAGACTCCCTTGGTATATGAGTATGTGATATTCCCATGTTATTGTACTTATATAGATACTGATTTGGGAGTGGGCTGACCCCCTGCTCTTGAACCCCGTGTCATGACGTGCCATGTCCAGATCCGTGATACTATTCGGAGATAGGGGAATTATTAGGGGTTATGTGATCAAGCCTTCCTGTAACTATATTTTGCTAGCGTCACCCTCACCTCACGTAGGGTATTGCAGATACCTCATTACCAGTTATCCAGGTTGGACGACATGACTCTCCGTTGAGTACACCGCGGATTGTCGGGCCAAGTGGATAACCATCTCTTGCTTCCCTAGTCGATCACATATCCCTCTAATAGTTCAAATCACTTTTTACATTTATTATCATACCTTATTTTTCTAGTTCAGCTTTACTTACTGTACTTTTACCATGCTATGATTCATTTCTCACATGCTCTACCTGCCTTTATACTGTACCATGATTTGAGACTAAGTTCTGTTTGAAAGAAGGGTTACAACTCCGGTCCTTGTTTGGTTCAAGGGTTGTAACTCGACTTTCAAATGGTTCCCAAGTCGCATATATCTTTTGTCTTGTATTTTTATTACTATCTCTTATTATTTCTCAATTCATATGGAACTGCTGTTGGTGTTTTGTACTTGCTCATTTTCCTGACAGGATACCGTTGACAAATTTTACAGATGACTCTGAGACTGACTGCCCGACCTACTATGGGGTTGAGTCTGATGGACTAGATTTAGACCGTGGCTTATTGGTAGAGCCACTAGACTTTGCTTACCCTAAGTAGCATAGTTTAGTTAGGTTTGCCTGGCCTGCGAGCCAGCTAGTACATTTTAGTTTGTAGTATCTTTATACTTATATTTTCTCAGACCCTGGATGTTGTGTTAGCTGACTTGTGGATTTTGGACTCGTTTCCTGTTTTATCTATCATATCTCTTTCATGCTATCTACCTTAGTCTTGATTATGTGATTGAGACTGTATTGCTATGTCACCTCCATTCGGAGTGTATATACTGTACATGTACATTTATCTATTTTAGTCGTAGTATTACAGACCCTATATACAGCGTTCTACTGCCGATTCTGCGGCGTAGGCTGGACGTAACCATGTGCTCATGCCCCTCTTCAGGGTGCGGGTCGTGACATATTTTTGTGGTGGCCCATGCAGGTCAGTGTCGCAACTAGTGCGAACTCGTAATGGTGCTCAACTTAGAATGCTGATTACGAGCCTGCAGATAGGATATAGGATTAGGGTATGATAGGAGTTACTCAATCACATGCTAGGAAATTTCTGATCTTTTGATTACCATGACAAATTCTTTTTGCATTGAATTTAATTGTCCGTCTTTGATATTCCTATCATGTGTCATATTATTCCTTGTTTCAACCTATCCTCAGGATGACGATCACTCGCTCTCAGGCAGCGGGTTCTAGCGCTGTACCAGAGAGGCCCGATCCGGCAGGAGGTCTTCTACCTCTGGCTACAGGAGTAGCAGTGGCAGTCCCAGGAGGTCTTCTACCTCCGGCAGCGGGAGCTACAGCTGAGGGAGCTGCTATCTCAGTTCCTGCCCTTCCGGCGGGAGCAGCAGCAGCGACGGTTCCAGGAGGTCTTCCACCTCCAGCAGCGGGACCGTCTATGGTTATTCCTGATGTTCTTCCTCGCCGCCTTCGATACCGACAGATGCTCAAGGGATGATGGTCCTTCTACAGCAGATACTGCAGACGCAGAGAGCACAGGCAGAGGCACAGCACCGTCAGACAGAGGTGCTGCGACAGATGACGGAGAACTCATATCAGTTAGCTATGGCAGCAGTGGAGAGAGGTGCACCGGCTACAGTTCAGGGAGCACCAGCACAGCAGCAGGGCCACGGGAGGCCCGGTACGGATCTCGACTTCAGGAAGATGAACCCGCAGGATTTCAAGGGTACCGAGGGTATCCTATACGCGGACGACTGGCTAGAGGATGTCCAGCGGAGTCTGGAGTTGGCAGAGGTCCCGAGAGGTCTGTGGGTGACTTCTGCAGCGAGCCAGTTCTTTGACATAGCATTGACTTGGTACCGCACGGATCTGCGTGCGTCAGTGAGAGGTATATCTTAGAAGGACTTCAGAAAACTCTTTAAGGAGAAGTTCTACCCAGATGTAGCCTTGACAGCTTTGGAGGGGCAGTTTGCCAGTCTGGTACAGGAGAACTCATCGGTAGACGAGTATGCAGCGGAGTTCTTCCGCCTGAGCAGGTTTGCGCCCAGTTTGGTCCAGGATGAGGGGTACAAGGCCCGGAAGTTCAGGAGGGGTCTCATTCATGCAGTGTGCACTCGCACATCTGGGCGACAAGATGCGACCTTTGAGCAGATCTTGATGGAGGCTCAGATTGCAGAGGAGGGCTTCGACCTCAAGCCGAAGAGGGGCAGTGACGCTCTAGGATCTAGTTCGAGTACAGGGCCAGTGAAGTGCCCATATTTCCAGCAGAGGCAGTTCCAGCAGCAGCTGCCTCAGTTGCAGATCCAGCAGGCACCGATGCGTGCCCAGCAGCATCAGGGTCAGGGTCAGGGTCAGAGGCCGGCTACACAGTGTAACTTCTGCGGGAGGCCAGGACACACTAGAGAGGTCTGCAGGAAGAGATTGGGTGTCTGCTTATACTGTGGGGCACCCGATCACCAGTTGAAGGACTGTCGTATTCGAAGAGTATAAGGAGTCCAGGACAGAGCACAGCCGGCCAGAGGACCAGCGGTTCAGTAGAGAGGTCCTCCACTTCAGACGCAGCAGCAGCATTTCCAGCAGCACCAGAGGGGAGCCCCTGCGGGCAGATTGTTTACTCTGACAGCAGAGGCGGAGGCAGAGCCAGTAGGCGATGTAGTGGCAGGTCATGTTCTTCTCGAATTATTTCCTGCATTTACCTTATTTGATTCCGGTGCCTCGTATAGCTTTGTGTCTGTCTCTTTGCTCTGAGACACAATATTATTGCTGAACCCTTGGGTAGGACTTGCAAGATATTGACCGGGAGAGGCATCATCCTGGTCAACAATATCTGCAAAGGACGGAGAGTTACTGTAGGAGGCCAAGTTTTGTGTACGTGCTTGCTCGTAATGCCCCTTCCGAGGTACGATGTGGTACTCAGAATAGATTGGTTGAGCATGTACCATGCTACTATTATAGAGGTGGTAGGATTTTGTTTAGGCCGCCGGGAGAGCCAGAGATTATGTTTGCCAGAGGAGCAGCTGAGCCGGTAGATGGGTTCTGTAGAGCTTTACTGGCGGGGCAAGCATTGCCGCATCCATTGATAGTTGACTTAATGGATGTTTTCCCGAGGAGTTGCCTAGGATGCCGCCGGATAGAGACGTTGAGTTCTCTATAGACTTAGTGCTAGGTGCTGAGCCCATTTCGCAGCACGTCTATAGGGTCAACAATAGCGAGTTGGCGGAGCTGAAGAGCAGGTCGACGAGCTGCAGGACAAGGGATTCATTAGATCCAGTTCATCGCCTTGGGGAGCGCCAGTCCTATTTGTGCCGAAGAAGGATGGTACGATACGTATGTGTATCGATTACAGGGCGCTCACAACCTTACTATCAAGAATAAGTACCCATTGCCGAGGATCAACGATTTTTCGATCAGTTGAGCGGCGCCAAGGTGTTTTCGAAGATAGATCTGAGATCCGGCTATCATCAGCTGAAGGTGAAAAAGGAAGACGTTCCGAAGACAGCTTTTCGGACTCGGTACAGCCAGTACGAGTTCACAGTGATGCCATTTGGGTTGACCAACGCCCCAGCTGTGTTCATGAACTTGATGAACAAGGTATTCCATCAGTACTTTGACAAGTTCATGGTGGTCTTCATAGACGACATCCTAGTTTACTCGAAGACGCCGGAGAAGCACGAGGAGCTCTAGGATTGTGCTCGAGACTTTGAGAAAGGTGCAGTTGTATAGGAAGTTGTCGAAGTGTGAGTTTTTCCTGGACCAGGTCGAGTTCTTGGGTCATGTTGTGACTGAGCACGGGATCTCAGTAGACCAGAGGAAGATTGCTGCGGTAGAGTCTTGGTCTACACCCAGTACAGTTGCCGAGATTCGGAGCTTTCTGGGATTGGCGGGCTACTATCGGAAGTTCATCCAGGATTTCTCGCGGATCGCGGAGCCGATGACTAGACTCACTAGGAAGGACATGGAGTTCGTCTGGACTGAGGAGTGTCAGGCCGCCTTCGATGAGCTTAAGAAGAGGTTAACATCAGCTCCTATCTTGACATTGCCGTCTGGGACCGGTGGTTTTTCGATTTACAGCGACTCTTCTGGCCGGGGTCTGGGTTGTGTACTTCAGCAGCACAGAAAGGTACGTCCTCATGAGAAGAACTACCTAACTCACGATCTGGAGTTAGCCGCTGTGATCTTTGCCCTGAAGTTGTAGAAACACTATGTACGCAGAGCGGGTTGAGATCTTTACTGACCACAAGAGCTTGAAGTACGTGTTCACTCAGAAGGAGCTGAACATGAGGCAGAGACGTTGGCGAGAGCTGATGAAGGATTTCAATATCGCCTTACAGTACCATCCAGGAAGGCCAATGTAGTTGCAGATGCCTTGAGCAGGTATCCAGTGGCTACGTATCTGACATCAGACCGTCATCTTTTAGCCGACCTGGACAGTTTGGGAATCGAGGTGATTATTCTGGCATGGAGGTGCAGATGTGGGGTTTACAGATTCAGTCTGAGTTGATGGACAGGGTCAGATCAGTGCAGTATGATGATGTTCCTGAGGTGCATCAGGGCAGGTGCAGGCAGGGCTGCTTGATGATTTCTCTATTGCCGAAGATGGGTCGCTGCGGTACGGTGCTAGACTGTGCGTTCCAGTGGAGAGCTTCGAAAGGTTCTTCAGGAGGCTCATCGCTCTCAGTACTCTATGCATCCTGGTGCCAACAAGATGTACAGAGATATGAGAGAGCACGTTTGGTGGTACGGCATGAAGCGTAGGTGGCTCAGTTTGTATCTCGCTGCTTGGTTTGTCAGCAGGTGAAGGCCGAGAGGCAGAGGCCTGGTGGATTGCTACAGCCACTACCCATTCCTGAGTGGAAGTGGGAGCACATCACCATGGACTTTGTGTCTGGACTTCCACGGTCTCTAGGAGGGAAAGACCGATTTGGGTCATAGTTGATAGATTGACCAAATCGGCCCACTTTTTGCCTTTCAAGGTGGGATTGTCTACGGAGAGGTTGGCAGAGCTGTATGTTCGTCAGATCGTAATTGCATGGGGTTCCTGTGAGCATAGTTTCAGATCGGATAGCCGTTTCACTTCCCACTTCTGGAGGAGTTTACAGGCTAGCTTGGGCACCTCGCTCAAGTTTAGTACTGCTTATCACCCCCAGACAGACGGGCAGTCGGAGAGACTATCCATACTTGGAGGATATGCTTCGCACGTGTGTGCTAGATCTCGGGGGTTCTTGGGAGGATCATCTTCACCTGGTAGAGTTTGCTTACAACAACTACCAGGCCAGTATAGAGATGTCGCCATTCGAGGCTCTATACGGACGGAGATGCCGTACTCCCTTATCATGGGACGATGTTGGCGAGAGGGTGCTGCTTGGACCAGATGGTGGTGGATGCAGCTGAGAAGGTCAGGCTGATTAGAGACAGACTTCGGGTGGCTCAGGATAGGCAGCGGCATTGGGCCGATAGCTACCGGAGACCGTTAGAGTTCGAGGTTAGTTTCAGTTCCTGTTTGTGTTTTGTTTGTCCTGTGTGTCTGAGTTTGTTTTATGTCTAGGTTGGTGCTTTGGTGTTCCTGAAGATTTTCCGACACGGGGCACGATTCGCTTTGGCGGGGCGGAAGCTTAGTCCGCGCTACATCGGACCTTTCACCATTCTTGAGAGGGTCGTGCAGTGGCTTACCGGCTAGACTTGCCACCTACGCTAGAGGGGGTACACAACGTGTTCCACGTGTCGCAGCTGAGATACATGGCGGACCCCAGCCATGTATTGGACCATTCAGCGATCTAGGTAGTGCCTACTCTTCACTATCCAGAGCAGCCAGTTGAGATTCTGGATCGTAGAGAAGGTGCTCCGGAACCAGGTTATACCCTTGGTTCGCGTTGCATGGAGGTCACTCTCCAGGTGAGTCTACCTGGGAGAGAGAGGACGACATGCGGGAGCGTTTCCCTTATCTCTTCGAGCCCTGAGGTATAATTTTGCTTCTTGCATTGATTCAGTGTATGTTTGTTTTAATTTTGAACAATTTTTTTAAGGTGGATAGATTTGTCACCCCCAGTTTTCATGAACAGGGGTATTTTGGTAATTTTCCACTTTAAAAATTATTTGGAATTATTTATTTATTTATTGTATTATTTTGGGGTTATTTGAGTCGGGTTCGAATTTCAACTCATTCTGACTTGTTTTGACTTGTTTCGGGGACCCGGGTAGTTTGACCTTAGCGGACCCACACACTAGCTAGCCATGGCCCACAATATTACCATCAAAAGTTAGAGGGATTAGTCATGATCCCATGGATTAGGTTAGACCTAATTAGAACTTAGATTTACATTTTTAACCCCCAAACCCTAAGCAAACTTGTATAGAGCTAATAAACAATAGAGGGGCAAACTTGTAATTAGTGAAAAAGGGGGCATTTGGAGCTAGCTTGGCCGGCCACATGTGGGGGTGGGGAGGAGAGAAATCACATTATTTGTTCTCATCCACTTCTTCTTCTTCTTCTCTAAAGTTCTTCCCATTTCTTGAGAGCTCCACCATTGTTCCATCTCCAAAATAGGTAAATCTCTCTCTAAATTAGTTTTCCTTTCATGTAGAATGGTTAGGAACCCATAGAATGTTTTCCATGGTTGTGTCTCCATTAGAGACTATTTTGTGTCCTTTGGACATTTTTAGAGGTGTCCAATATGTAGGATGTGTCCTAATAGGAAAACCCCCTATTTGGACACATGGATATTGTTGTGCATTGATTTTGGGTATGTTCTATCTTTATTTCAGAATTTGCTTGTGTTTAGGAATGATTTTCTTAATGTATCATTTCCTATAATCTATTTGTATATATATGGTTATATATATCATTCTTTATACATATATATATATATATTTTTTTCTTTATACATATATATATAATTTTTTTTTATTTATTTATATATATATTTTCTTATACATATATATATATATATATATAATATATATATATATATATATATATCATTCTTTATACATATATTACATTCTTTATACATATATTATTTTTTCTTTATACATATATATATATATATTTTTTTCTTTATTCATATATATATAATATTTTTTTTTATTTATTATATATATATTTTTCTTTATACAATATATATATAATATATATATATATAATATATAATATATATATTATATATATATATATATATATCTATATATATATATATAATATATATATATATCATTCTTTATACATATATATAATTCTTTATACATATATATATTTTTTTCTTTATATATATTATAATATATATATATTTTATATATATATATATCTATATATAATATATATATATATGGCTTATATATATATTAGTGTGTATATGTGTGTGTGTGGCTTGTTTGGTTGGGAAGAGCATGACAGGTTCGGCCATAGCATGGTTGTGTGTGTGGTTGTTAGTGGAAGGAAGGGTGTTTGATGTTATGTTTGAGAAGGGAAATTGTGATGGAGTGTGAGGGTTAGAGAGGAGATGTGGAGAGTGGCCTAGAGAGTATTGGAGGGGAAGGGAAGTCCCCCCAACCACAGCCCTTAAGCCCCATTCTTGCTATCCCAAACAGCCTACCAAACAGCCCTAATTGCTGTCCAAGAACACCCATATGGCTGTCCACATTGGCCTAAAAATCAGTCCCTATTTGGCCTGAAATTCTGTCCACCATATACCCACACTGCTGTCCCAAAACAGTCCTATTTTGGCCCATATTTGCTGTCATGAAATAGCCCCCTTAACCCATCAATTTCAGTCCAATAACATCCCAAACCACAGCCCACATTTTCCCCTAGAAGCTGTGTAAAACAGCCCTACTTGCTGAACTTTTGGCCACCAAATCAGCCTATATGACCCATTTCAGTCCACTTTTAGGACTCCAATTTAGCCTCCTAATACCATTCATTTCAGCCCTTGTACACCACTATATGACAGCCCTATAACCCCACCAAATCAGTCCACAAAATCCCCACAAAATCAGTCCACAAGTCCACTACAAATCAGTCCATGTTTTGCCTTGTGTGTATGAGTGTTGTGAGTTGTGTGTGTGTGTGAGAGCCATTAGTGAGTGTATCTAGTAACCTATAGTATATCCTATAGCTAAACTAATAGAAAACCTATAGGAGAGCCTATGAGAGTGAGACATAGGAGTGTATCATGTGAGATGGTTGAGTGTGAGAGTGTTGAGGGTAAAATTCATGATATGGTAGATAGGTAATAAGGTAAAACCTATATGTAACCCAACATGGCCTAGATACCTAGGATACATATTTTTCTTGGTAGGTAAACCCTAGATAGGTTGATATCTAGCTACCCTAAGGATCCTAGGTTAGTACCATGGGTATTTGCGGGGTTTTCTTGGAATTGGGCAAGGTATCAGGATTTACCTTAGAAGGGTAAATACTAATTTTGCCTAGAAATAGGATATTGGTGTTAGAAGTCTAAGATAGAGTTAGAACTTGATTCCCGTGGTTGGTAATGATCAAATATGGTACTCATAGACTAGTTTTGACGTCGGTTGACCTTTTTGACCAAAAGTCAACAAAAGTCAACCGAGAGTCAAACTTAGTCTTTAAGCGACCCGATTTAATCGAAACCAACCCAGAGTTGACCAATTGACTAAAAGTCAACAGTTGTTCAACATTAGACTAGTTTGACCTAGAGTTGACCAGAGTTGACCAGAGTTGACCAGAGTTGACCAGAGTTGACTTTTTGACCAAAAGTTAAATGTAAGTCAACCTTGACCCCGATTGACCTAGTTCGACTTGGATTGACTCCCAGTGACCTAGTATGACCTAGTATGACTCAGTTTGACCTAGATTGACCTAGTTTTGACTTAGACTTGCATTCATAGATTATATTAGTTTCCTTTTTCAGTATTAAGCCTGTTTGACTCATAGTATCTTATTTTAGGTCTGTGATCACTCTGAGCGTCTGTTCACCCTATCAGCTCAGGACCACAGGCGAGTACATTTACTGATAGTTTTCATTGTCTTGATACTACTATATCCGATTTAGTCGTAGTGTTTTACTTGATTCCTGACACGACGTTTCACGGACTAGTATACGTCGGATCCTGTCATGAGATGTTATTCCTAGACTCCTTGGTATATGAGTATGTGATATTCCTGTGTTTTTGTACTTATATAGACACTAATTTGGAGTGGGCTGGCCCCCTGCTCTTGAACCCCGTGTCATAACGTGCCATGTCCGGATCTGTGATACTATTCGGGGATGGGGGAATTAATAGGGGTTATGTGATCAAGCCTTCCTGTAACTATATTTTGCTAGCGTCACCCTCACCTCACGTAGGGTATTGCAGATACCTCATTACCAGTTATCCAGGTTGGACGGCATAACTCTCCGTTGAGTACATCGCAGATTGCCGGGCCAAGTGGATAACCATCTCTTGCTTCCCTAGCCGATCACATATCGCTCTAATAGTTCAAATCACTTTTTACATTTATTGTCATACCTTATATTTTCAGTTCAGCTTTACTTACTGTACTTTCACCAAGCTATGATTCATTTCTCACATGCTCTACCTGCCTTTATACTTTACCATGATTTGAGACTAAGTTCTGTTTGAAAGAAGGGTTACAACTCCGGTCCTTGTTTAGTTTAAGGGTTGTAACTCGGCTTTCAAATGGTTCCCAAGTGGCATATATCTTTTGTCTTGTATTTTATTATTACTGTCTCTTATACTATTTCTCAATTCATATGGAACTACTGTTGGTGTTTTGTACTTGCTTATTTTTTTGACAGGATACCGTTAACAAATTTTACAGATTACTCTGAGACTGACTGCCCCACCTACTATGGGGTTGAGTCTGATGGACTAGATTTAGACCGTGGCTTATTGGTAGAGCCACTGGACTTTGCTCACCTTGAGTAGCATAGTTTAGTTAGGTTTGCCTGGCCTGCGAGCCAGCTAGTACATTTCAGTTTGTAGTATCTTTATACTTATATTTTCTGAGACTCTGGATGTTGTGTTAGCTCTGACTTGTGGATTTTGGACTCGTTTCCTGTTTTATCTATCATATCTTTTTTCATGCTATCTACCTTAGTTTTGATTATGTGATTGAGACTGTATTGCTATGTCACCTCCATTCGGAGTGTATATACTGTACAGGTACATTTATCTGTTTTAGTCGTAGTATTTACAGACCCTATATACAGCGTTATACCGTCGATTCTGTGGCGTAGGCTGGACGTAACTACGTGCTCGTGCCCCTCTTCAGGGTGCGGGTCGTGACACCTCGGCTAGTCCATTCGCTGCAGGATTGTAAGCCGTTGATGCCACGTTCTTTATTCAATTTTTATCGCAGAGCAGATAGAAAGCGTAGCTCACGAACTAAAAATGTTGTCGTGGATGTTCCTTTGAGGAATGTCGAAGCGGTATATGACGTGATGTTTGATAATGCTGATCACGTTTGTGGTTTTTACCTTGGCCAGAGGTACTGCTTTTACCACTTAAAATAGTAGTTGGTGATGGCAAGTATGAACCAGTGTCCTCTCGAGGATGGTGGGCTAATCGGCCTAATGATATCCATTCTCCATGCTTCAAATGGCCAGTGGCTATCGTGGGTATAGGAACTTCGAAGGCCGGTAGATGAAGACAGCTTACAACTGACATATTCAACACTTCTTTGCATAATCCATGGCATCTTCCATCATAGTGGACTGGTAGTAGCCCATGTGACGCATCGATCTTGTCACTTAGGGCAAGGTTGATGGGCTCCGCCGATGCCATCGTGCACCTCTCTGTGTGCTTTTTGTACTTTTGTCGTGGATAAATATCGCAGGAGAAGCCCGTCGTATGAACGACGATACAACATCATGGTAGCTATGTCGTAGAAGAATTGGAGAGAGCATATCTTGATAGAAGTAGCTTCTTTCTGGTCTTCGAGTTGGATCCCATAACTGCGTAGTCTATGAATGGAAACTGCCGATCCTGAATGTCCACATTAGTGTCTATTTGTACTGAGTAACTCAGACACATATGTAGATTGTTCTTCGGGCAAACCAGCTCCCGGCTTATTACTTTGATGGTATATTGGGTTCTAAGCCAGCTACGGCATCGGCCTCCAAGTTCTGCAACCGAGGTACATTTTCTATAATGAATCCTTTGAAGGTAGAGAAGATTTCGATTGCCACTTGGGGGTATGGAACCAGATCTTTATGTCGGACATCGTATTATCCCCCGAACCTGGTTGATAATTAATTTTGAGTCGCCATAAGCTTCGATATAGTCAACCCCCAACTGTTTAGCGAGCTGGAGTCCGATGATGAGAGCGTTATACTCGACGACGTTATTGGTACATGACTCTATGAGAGAATATGCTCGGTTGATGACCAAGCCGTCTGGAGTGATGACGACCACTCTGACCCCTGCGATGATCTCACCTTTAGGCCATGTTCTTGTAGCACCGTCAAAGAACTTGTACCAAACCGAGTTATCTGAGATGGCATTAGACTCTAGAACTTCATCAGGGATGTCGTCATAGAGCTTTGATGTCTCTAGTATAGGGTACGTTGCTAAGAAATTGGCCAATGCTTGGCCATTGACTGCCTTATGTGGGACGAACACCATGTCATAAGGAGTCAAAAGTATCGTCCATGTGGCTAGTCATGAGTTTAAGGCCTCGGGCATAGTACGAGGACACTGAGAGGGTTGACTCGGGAGATGACGTGGATTGTCTGACCGGCCATATAATGATACATCTTCTGGATGAGAAAAGTAGGGCAAGACACTCCGTCTTAACATGATTATACCAATGCTCGGCCCTAATCATGGTCCTGCTAAGGTAGTAGATTGCCTGTTTGTGGCCTTTATTGCTTTTCCGGGCTAGCAAAGCACTGAGTGAATGGTCCATAGCTCGGATGTATAGCAGGAGGGGTCTCCCCACGACTGGTGCTACTAGTACTGGAAGACTAGTGAGGTACTGTTTGATGTCATCAAATGATCACTGGCATTCTTCTGTCCAGACGAAAGAAACCCCTTTCTTCATCTGTTTGGTGAAAGGTTGACATCTACCAGAGGGATTTGCTATAAATCTTCTGATCTATGCTAAACCCCTTACAGGCCTTGGGGCTCGCGGAGGTTCATAGAGGAGCATTGTCCAAGATCACCTTGATCTTCTCAGGGTTAATATAAATACCCTTGGCTGTGACGATAAAGCCTAAGAATTTTCTACTAGAAACTCCTAGAAATGACTTGGTTAGGTTCATCTTCAGTTGATGTGCTCACATTAAGTCGAACACTTTTCTCAAGTCGTCTAAGTGATTATTTTTCTTTTGCTTTTGACGGCAATATCATGAACGTAACGTTCTACCATCTTTCGAAGGTGCTTGCAGAATATGGCTCATTGCCCGTTGATATGTTGCTTCCGTATCCTTCAACCCGAAGGGCATAAGTGTGTAACAGTATATCCCTTTTGGAGTCTGAAATAAATTATGCTTCTCGTCTTCAGAAAATATCTTGATTTGGTTGTAGCCTGAGAATCCATCCATAAAGGACATACGCTCGAAGCCACAAGTGTTGTCGATTATCACGTCGGTAATCGGGATAGGAAAATCGTCTTTTGGGCAGGCCGAGTTGAGATCCCTGAAGTCTATATGGACTCGAATTTTCTTATTCTTTATGGTGACTGAGACAATATTGGACACCTAATCTGGGTGTTGTCCTTCACAAATGAAGCCACCCTCTAAGAATTTATCAACTTCTTCCTCGATAACATCATGACGTTGGGGCAGAAATGTCGTTGTTGCTATTTGACAGGCTTAACATTGGGTAGAATGTTGAGACAGTAAAGGGCAACTTGTAGGTCTAAACTCGGCATATCTTTGTAGGTGCAAGCAAAGGCATCGATGTATTCTCGGATAAGCTATATCAGGGATTCTTTGTCTTCCCCTATCAAGCTTTTGCTAATAAAGATGGGTTTAGGGGAAGCCTCATCTCCTAGCTCAACTTGGACGACTTCGTCTTTAGTAGAAGGTTTGTGCTGTTCGAAGCACCATTCCTATTGGCATCCCAGGCGTTGAGCCCAGGGTTCAGCCTCGAAGTATTCGAGTATTTGGTCTTCATTCTCGGCTGGGATATCTGCAGAGATCATATTAACGGAAAATATCTTTTGAAGCCTGGCCGATACTGGTATCGGAGTCCCAGGTTGAGGAATCGAAGGAGTGTGAATGCATCATGGCCTCCTGCACCGAGCCCTCCGAAGTTGTTATGGGTGTAACGTAACCCAATCCCTCGATGAGTGCGCTGATAATAGTTTTGGGATTTTCTCTTTGGAGCATGAAATCGCAAGGGAAGGCGTCGTCCTTTGCCATAGTTCAGTCCTAGGTCGCTGTTCAAGTCGTAACCCATTTTTTGGATGAGATTTTTGGCTTGAGTAGTGTAACAGTAGAGTTGCATCTTGCCGTTATTGGGTTCGAGTTCTGTCAGTGCTAGTCATTGAGGATGCTCCAATCGACCGAAGATAATGGATTCCTCCTCCTTCTTCTTTACTAGAACTACGAAGTAGGCATTTTGAGAAGGGACAATTCCACTTATGAGGCTGACGGTTGTCACTTGTGTTTGCAGCATATAGAGCAATACCTAAGAAATACCTACTGTTCCAATGCACGCAAGAGTAATTAAAAGACAACTTCTTATTAATAAAATACAAAAATTTATCCCGAGGGATTACATCATCTAAAAAATGTGCTTCGGTATTGGCGCATATGTAGTCTCCCAACTCTTCATCCGTAAGCATCAATACTGTTACGAGAAAAGGTGGAGGACATTTTTCTTTAGCTCGACTACCAAAGGGGCTGCAGTCAGCAGTTTGTGTGACCTCAGAGTTAGCTTCGGAGCCTTTCGGGGAAGCCTTATTTGCATAGGCTCCTGGCTATCCTCTGACATGCTCGAGGATGATCTAGCTGGATCTTTGCCTCGAAGCTTGATGAAGAAAGGGGCTGATGTCTAGGAAGATTTCCCCCTTAATCGAACTCGCAATGGTTCTTAAGCAATAGTTGCGCTTTCTGCCTCGTCGTCGGCATCATTGGCTTCATCGTCCCATGGGACTGATTTGTACAGATCAATATCCGTACAGTATGCTTCGAGTCCTCAGAAGGGATCGATGTCAGTAAACTTGGTCTTGATAGTCCGGTCGCTGGCTACATACTTCATGCACTGATGGAGAGTGGAGGGCACTATCATGTGTAACGCCCCAGTCCAAAAATACGTAGGACCGAGTACGTGAACATGCCAGCTGCACATATACGAAGAATACTCCAATATGGAATCCTCACATATGCACATAAGCTGTAAATAAATAAATAATCACAGGCCTAAATAATTTAATCTAATCTCATCACAGCTCAACACAGAAGATAATAGAGTCCAAATTAATAAGTAAAAGTATCAAAAGATAGCCGGGTGAACATACTCACTCCAAACAGCTATAAAAAATAGTCTCACAAGATCAGAGTCCAACCTCCACAAATAGAAAGAAAAGAGATGTAATATAATGTCCACTAATGTCTCAAATAAAGAATAGACTAGAAATCAGTAAGGTCTGCCTCGTCATCTATGTAGGATAGCTCCAACGTCGCTCTGTACTCCTGTGGAAAATTGTCTAAACCTGGAGAGATAACCAGGTCCTCAGGGGACATAGAAAGATAAAAAGAAACACCATGCCATATAAACTGTGATAATATAATAAAAGAAAAAGGTATGCATGCAATCAGGTTCCTGACCATTCTACTGTGAATATGTAGTTGAGATACAATCCTTCGACGCATGAGCCCTGGCTGTAAATAGGATCGATATAGTTCCCATAAAGGGCACCAGGGGCCTTCATTCCATAACGCTCTGGAAGCGTTAGAGGGCACCATGTGCAAGGGCTACGTCCATAACGCTCTGGAAAACGTCAGAGGGCGCCTGGAGCCTGCGTCTCCGGAGGAGCGCACAGGTAATCAGGAAAGTACAAAGAAGCCCATACGTCAGGTATTGTTCTCCCCCACCAATGCCTAGTATCATCATCTCCATGACTTATATGAACCTCTAGTAACCGCCAAGTCTTCTAACATGCAATGCTATTGGCAGTTACTCCTTTCCGTCGCACGCTCCATACGTATCGGTGGCCAGCCGACTACGCAGGTACGTGTCCTACATATGACTCATATCACATGATACAACAAGTGTCAAGGCCATATGAGATATACCAATACCTTAACATCAATGGGTGGTCACTAGACTAAGTCAATGCAAGAGAAATAAATAAGGCGAGGTAAACGACCGATGGAGTCACTTGCACCCAAGTGTGACTTGGACGCACAGTTTAAATATCACGAAATAAAATGCTGAAAATAACAACTGAAAATAAGAAGTATAATAATCACAGAATAGGTGGCAAGGTATCTTGCCTGATGGTGCAAAGTGGCAAGCCCAAGTAATTACAATGTCAGCCAAGAAACGTCATAGTCTCCAAACAACTCCGGACGCTAAAAAAAATCAAAAATATACTCGGTGTAAAAAATATACCTAGAAAATGCGTGTCAAAAGTCAAATTCTGGAACAAGGGGCAAAATCGTAATTTTGGGTCAAAACGATGTCCGCCGTTGGATCCGCTTTGCACCGAAATACGTGCCAAAGTCTATGGTCTCTAAAGTCGTCAAACTACATGTCTACGGTTTCAGTTTAAGGAGAGGAACTCAACGGTATGTCCAGTTTGGATTCCGATGAGCCGTGTACAAATTCGCCTGTTTGAGTGGGTCGCGGGCCCGCCAAAAATGGGTTCCGATTCGACCTTCTCAGAATCGAACCAAATTTGGCACACATAACCAAAATTTCAATTTGGACCTGTTGGCGCAAGTTTCGTCTCGAATCGACGACTGTACACGAAGTTATGGGCAAGTTTACAAAACGCCGATACGGGGTATCTTGACGGATACGCGTTGATTTCGTCGCGCACACGCAACGAAACTGAGTTCCGTCAGTTCCCACACGTCCGTAACGTCCAAACGCGCCTTTTGATGCGTATAGCGTGCGACCACGTCGCTCGGTTTGTCGTGGCGCACCCATATCGGACAAAATTCAGAAAATTAATACAATTAAACACAGGTTTTTCCTCAACTTCAACATCAATCTACTTTTTACACGCAAATCGAAACGATGATCCAAAATGCGTTGCAATCTCGGTTATGTTGTCTTTTACTGCTTTCAATTATTTTTGACAATACTTTAATGCACAGCAAAAAAATTGACCGACAAGTTGTCGTCTCAAAACAGTTTTTAGTATTACAGAAAACAGGTTTTTCTTCAACTTCATCTCGCTTTTTCGAGCAAGTCGATGGGTTGTTTTCGAAATCCACCTAAAGGATCTCGAAGTGGGTCAAGTCTACTTTCCAGAAAATCTTACGGATCGAAAATCGGTGCTACGAGTAAAAAGTTACGTCGTAGGGAAGTAGGGTACCTTGATTGGAAAAATGCTCTGTGGGTGACGCGGCTGACTTCCGATGCTCTGTTTGTCGCGCACAAAGATCCATCGCTGGTGAAATGAATTCATAGATGAAGAGGGTATGATCAGCCTCAACTTTTGTTTTGGAAGTTTAGGATTTGAGGCTTGTGGAAAAAGATGTATTCATAACAACTTGTGGCAAACATCTAATCCTAACGGATTTACTAATGAGTCTATTGCTCGGGTTCGGAATTAAGCGTGTGTGGTAGAGCAGTGCTCAAAAGGGAGTAGGGGCCCGCCCCCTATTAAGTGGGTGGGGTTTATATATTATTTCTTTCTTTCTTTCCTTTTTTTTCTTTCTTCTTCATTAGTAATAATGCTGTGGTCGGTCCCCCCCGGGCCGACCACCACAACTGACCTTCTTTTTTTTTACAATTATATATATATATATTTTACAATTATATATATAAATATATATATTCTTCGAAAGTGCATTTTATTAAAATGGAAGGAGTGGCTCAAAAAGAGCATTACAGAAAGTACCATAGGCAGAAAACACAAAAGGCCTTGGCATACTAGGTAGGGAACATAAAAGTTTTAAAAGAAAAATTTAAAATTTCAAAATTTCAAAATTTTAAAAATTTTGACCGGCGTGGGCGTTCAGCCCAGTGATAAAGCGCGCGAGACCCGAAGTGACAGGCGCGCAACCCAAGGCACGCAGGCCAAGGGAAGCAGGCGCACTGCCCGGAGTGTCTCTGCCCGAGGGGCGGATAGTCCGATGAGGCCTCGGGCCCCCCCCGGCGTGCCGCCCAAAGCCGGGGTGGCTCCGGCGGGGAGGCCGACCTAGTACGTTGCGGACGGAGGAAGGGGGGTAGCTGGTCTGAATAGGGGGACTCCAGCGGGGGCCTGCACGGAGAGGAGGACGAAGGGGGGACCGGGACCGGGGTCGACCAGACGAGTGTGAGAGGGGCGGGAGCGGGAGGCGTGGGCTCGACCTCACCGGCGATACCCACGTCGGTGAGGGAGCGAGGGCTCGAACTCACCGTTGAGAATCCGGCGGGCGGCGAAGAGATCGCCGAGGAGCGGAGGATCCGCCGTGGGGGGGGGACGAGGGGGCAAGCGGCGGATGATGGAGGAGGATGGGGCTGGGGAGCGCCCGGGGGTGGCAGATGAGGTCCCGCAAAACCGGTGGCGGTGGGTGGAGAGGGGGAGGCGTGTCTTCCTCGACCGGAGGGGACTGGGGGTCCCGGGGAGGGGGCGGCCAGGGGTGGCAAACTCAGCAAGGAGTGGCGGAGTTGGGCCACACCGGAGTTGGAGGGACAAGCGGGGTGGGAGGGTGAAACCTGGCGCTGCGCCTGAAGGCGGGGGGGCCCGACGAAAGGCGGCTCCGTCGGAGAGGCGACGAGAAGGGGGTGGGGAGCGGGAGCGGCAGAGGGGGGAAGCGGCGCTCCAGACGAGGCCCCACACGTCTCCACCGGGGGCTCGCCTCCGGCCGGAGGCTGCTCGGCGACTGCTGTCGGAGCGGAGCCGTGGCGTCGCCTACGACGTGGACGACGGGGGCACCGGGGCCGACGCCACGGAGGGAGAGGGCGGCGGCACTAAGGGCAGCACACGAGGCAGCCGGGGGTTGTCTGTCGGGGCAACGACGGCCGGGGGAGCATGCCGGAGGCCGGCACGAGCTGCCATGGGGCAGCCCACCACGGAGGCGGAGGCGGCCACCAGGGGGCCGGCCACCAAGGGGGTCCCCACCCGCCGGGGGTGCCCCAAGGGGCAGAGCGGAGCTGCTTGCCGATTCCTCATTACAATTATATATATATATATAATATATATATATATATAGTATATATATATATATATATATATGCTTATATATATATATATATTTTTTTTTTTTTATATATATATATATATATATATATATGCTTATATATATATATATATATATATATATATATATATATTAGGCTAGTAAAAATTCTAAAAATTTACAAATAATTTCCTAAAATCGTAGAATTTATTATATTCCTTATTTATTAAGAATACGCTCATGCACACATATAATAATATAATATACATATACTCATATACATTATTTATACTAATAAGCTAGTATCAAATATTCATAATTAATAAAATGTATAAAATATTAATTAATTCATAAAAAATCAATTAAAAATACAGGGGTTTACATCATTTATTCATGAATCCGTGGTCGTCCCAATAGCATGTTGTAGTTTATATCGGCATCAATAACATAGCAAGTAACGTCAGTCTGGAGATAGCCTATTTTGTATTTCAGGCAGATATTGCCCAGGGGTTCACTTTTTCCAGCGTTGAAATCACTGATTATAGTGTTCGATGCAGTTAACCGATGCATCGGGATCCCCAAAGCTTGGAGAAAATTTCGAGGGATGATACTGAGCGAAGAGTCATGGTCGATGTGGATGCGATCGACCTTAATGGCACCAACGTACCCTGTATAGTACAGGGGTCAGTTGTGTAGATTATTTTTCCGTAGCATGTCCTGCTGAGTGAAGGTGATGTTAGGGATCACCTAAACCACACTATGACAATATAGACACTCAGCAGGGTTCTCCTTGGGCGGTTGTACCAGAGTGAGGAAGGTGTCAGCGTTCTGTAAAGCTTCGTTGAGGGCATCTCGAGTGTATTTGGAGAGACGGAGAAGCTTGAAGATTGATAGTCAAACCGGAGTGTTTGCTAACTGCACCAATATATAAAAATTATAGGGCTTGATTGGACCTACTGTCTAGTCTTTTCTCAGAGGCTTGTCAAAGTGAACCTCCTTCTATTTCTTTTTATCTATTACAGGCGCTTGAGACGGGCCCGCTTCCGATGTATCGGGGTTGATGGCCGCGATGGGCGGAGCTATCTCTTCTTCTGGAGCTTGGTTCTCTTCTCGCTGGTGAGTCGAGCGAGTGGTAACCAGGGTGTTATCAGTTGTCGTAGAGATCATGTGACATGGCCTGACCTTCATTCCCTTGACAGATGCAGGCGTCATCAAGTTTGGAGCAAGATCGGGATGGATCCACATAACTTTGCCCCGTGGCATTATAAATGGGATGAGCCTATGAGCATTGTCAAGAGCTGGTGGAAGATTGACTACTTCCATTGTCGTCCTTAGAATGGGGACTACGCCATCTTGTGCCTCTGTGGTTGGAAAACTTCCGAATTGGAGAGTAAATATATTGGTAGTAACAGTCTTCTCCTCGTAGTCAAGTGAGATAACTTTGGCGTTAATGAGATGCTGGATCTGTCTTTTCAACATATAGCAATCATGTCTCGAATGGTGAATGTACTAATGATTGTGGCAGTACTTTGGGTTGTCCACTTTTCTTATTTCATCGGGGCTCTTTGGCGGTGGAAGTGAAAGCTTGCCGCTCTTCATTAACATATCCAAGAGATCTAGCATATCTTCATCGTTGAAGGAGTAGGTCTCCTTGGCCTCCACGCTTCTGTAGGCTTCGGGTTCGTTGAAGCTGAACCTTTGAAAATGTTGACAGACATGGCTTGCTTCCCTTTTTCGTCTTTGGGGTTGCTGCTGGATGAGTGCCTCCCTTTGTCTTCGACAGAAGGAAAGTTTAGTCCCAGGAGTTGCGCATCTTGGGCCTTTCTTTGTGCTACTTCTGCATCTGGAATAAAAGGCGTCCATTCTGTCCAAGTAGCACTGTGCCATAACTTGATTGCAGGAAGCTTGTTCTTGCGACACGAGTCCATGAGCATAGGCTCAGGTATACCAGGAGGTAACCTCAGAGCTGCCTAGCATAAGCGCTCAATGTATGCGTGTACAGGCTCTTTCTCCTTCTGGATGATGTCCATGAGAGTCGACATCGTCATGTCCATTCCTCCTTCGTAGAATCGATTGAGGAATAGAATCTTCAAGTCTTCTAACGATGTAATACAATTGTCCGTAAGACTGCAGAACAATTCTGAAAACCCCCTAAATTTTTACTATATTTTTTTTTGTTTTAATTTTTGCCTTGTATTGTACGTCGCATAGTCGTATTGTACGTCGCGTGCGAGTTCGTATTTTTGCATGCCTTGTCGAGTGCGAATATGTGCGAGATACATATTTTGTAAAACATTTATTTAGAAAGCTTGGTTTTTCAAATAATAAATATTTTCGATTACTTAAAATGGTGAAATGCGTCGCATTGGAAATTTCCAAACTTATTTTAGAAAACTATGTTTCAGTGCATATGAGGTGCATAAATTTAGATTTCATATATATAAGTCTATTTTTGAAATTAATTAATATTAATATTTTATTAAGCCAAAAGATATTCAAAAATACGTATTATTTTTGAAATGATTATTATTGGTATTTTTGGAAAATATATTTGAAAATTATTGTGGCCATTTTAAATCTTGATTTGATTTTATAGTTTTAATTTAAAAAGTTTAAAGGGTAGAATTTATATTTAATTTGAGTTTGGATTATCTATGTTTAAATTGGAATTTAAATTTAGAATTGATTTATTTGAATTAAATTGATATTATCTACGGAGGAATTCCCAATTCTTATCCAATTGGGAATTCCCACCTCCTATAAAAGGAGAGGTACTCCTCCATAATCCTCAACCACAATTTCCACCCATTGTGCATCATGTCCGTGCCTCCCATCCACTATAATCCCCCCAATACAAATATATTATTATCCGGGGCCGACAAATCCGGACCTCCATCCCCGTCGTGTCAAACACCCCCGACACGATGTAACCCATGCCCTACTCCTTCCTGTACTGTCTCGACCACCACCCCTCTGTCACTCCGGCCATCGCCGGAGATCCATGGCCAAAACAGCCACTGCCATTCCCAGGCACCACCACTCTACACTTCTTCCCGATTGACACAGCACTAACCCTCTACTGTCACATCCATCCTGTCCAGCCTTGGCCGACCCGGCCACTCCGGCCGCCCCCTCTAACCAAGCGCCCGCTCCTCGACCACCCTCTCTTAATCGCACCACCATCATTATCCCATACGCCACCGACCAATCACCCATTACAAAAGAAAAAGAAGGAGAAGGGAGACCAACACTCACCGGGACGACTTCTACGGCCACTCCCATGATCACCACCCACCGCCACCTAACACCTCTGCCCTTCGGCTCCAGATCCGACCACTCCTCCCTCCGCCTGTGCGTCTCCAGCCGACGCAGTGCCACCTCGAGCGTCGACGCCTACTGTCTTCCTCACCGTGATCTTCCTGGCGATCGCTGGCGATTGTCTCGATGAAGCTACCAGCACAGCCACCATTATCAGCGTCTGCCACCGTGTCTACCGTCTCCCTCGCCGCCGGATTTGGGCCTCTAACGCACAGATCCGACACCGTCGTGCCTCCATCTGTCGAGACCCGCAACACCGGCACCACCGCACCCATGGACGACGCCTGGCTCCCCTCCCCCGGCACGAGCCACCGGTGACCACGCCCCGCCAACAAGACTCCGATGTAAGCCTCCTTCTCCCGAACTCTTCCCCTCTCTCTTTCTCTCTTAACGGAAATTGGGGGAAAGAAAGTAAAGATATTTGGGATGTTAATATTAATATTATTTTATTATTATTATTATTATTATTATTATTATTATTATTATCATGATGATTATTAATGTTATACATTATTATTATTATTATTATTATTATTATTATTATTATTATCATTATTATTATTATTATCATTATTATCATTATTATTATTATTATTATTATTATTATTATTCTTATTATTATTATTATTATTATTATTATTATTATTATTATTATTATTATTATTATTATTATGTTATTCTACTGAGTTTACAGTATAAATATTTGTATAGTAATATTATTGGATTATAAATTTTATTATGGTTATTGATATGGACAAGAGATTTAGATAATAGTGTTCAAATTATTAGTATAACAAATATAATATTTGTCTTGGCCTAAAGCATATTCAAAATATTTTAGGGTATTCTAAAATTGAGTTTTATTCATTTATTTCTAGAATAAAATTTAATTTATAGTTTTGACCACAAATAATTTTTATAGATTATGATTTTTTATATATTTTTCTAAATAAAAGTAGTTACCAAATTTATATACGGATTTCTAGTGTTTACAAATATTTGCGAAAGTATATTTTAGACTAATAACAACTAGTTTCAAAAATCGTATAAATATTTTCTAAAAAGTATTATGAGTAATTTTCCCCACAAACTCCCCTCGATTATCATCATTGATCACGACTGATTGTGCGTTTGTACTTCTCATGAATTTTGGACCCTTACACATCGAGCTCGGCTATTGGACAGAACATGACATCTTGATCAACGCACCACAACAGGCAAGACACCTTGCATTTACTGTTTAAATTACCTGCTCAGTATCATGCATGTTTCATTTATTTTCAAGTTATTTCTTTCAAAATACTATGTAGTTGCAAATTACTATATTTTATGCAAATGGCTTAGAGTTAAGGGACCACCGTATGTTTAAGTGCATCTCATAAACTGTCACGATGTGCCACGGGTTGTGTGTGAGTTGTGAGTCGCATATAGATACGGACTTGCATACCGACCGTACATCGGTGCGTACAGGCCGTGCGTTAGGATATAACTGTCAATAGATTGTGTATAGGACTTGGCAGTTATTAAGGATTAAACAGTATCGTGGAGTCAACACATGTATAGTATCATAGGGAGGGGGAGAGTTATTAGCGTAGGGGCTACATGTTCAGTACACACATAAATTTGCGCCGATAGTGTCTCGTATGAGCACTACTTACTGCCCCGGGGCCGATAGTTCTCGTATGAGAGCTACTTTCTGCCCATGGTCGATAATGTCTCTTATGAGCGCTACATACTACCACTCTCTCTCCATCTATGCTGAACACCTAAGCTCCTGCGTAGAACGTTGTCTTCTCAAAGTGTATATCATATAAAATGGTTCGGAACCTTTATGCATGTATATTTTCTATTGAGCTCTTACTATTCAGTTTATGGCATGATAATATGTGTCTTGTTACATCCCTCTGAGGACCTGGTGATCTCTCCAGGTGTGTATTTTCGTGATTTCTTGCAGGTGCTCTAGCTAAGGCCATTCCTTCCTTCGTGATGATTGCTTTTGGACTCATCTTTGTTTCGCTCGATCAATCACTTTCTTTGTATATTTCTTCGCTATTTAGTTTAGTTGGTAGTAGATTTGTCTCCGCCCAACTGCTGTGTACATGACAAACTCAAAGTTGCTTTTATATTATTATTTATCTTTGTGGATGAGATTTTGTGTCTTGGCTTTCTACATTTTACAGCTTATGTATACATACGAGCCGTATATTTACTCGTATGTATACAGTTGGCATGATACGTATCTAGTCCCAAGTATTTTGGGACTGGGGCGTTACAAATTCGTAGGCCACCCCCTGTAGGGCCCCTATGTATAGGTTTGTCAGGAGAGCGTTGTCCTTCGACAGATGCCCTGTTACTGAGGCAAAGTACCTCAAGTATCATCGGGACGACTCCTTTCTTCCGAAGGGTATGCACGTCTGCAGAATGTATTTGGGAGGATAGACCACATTATCCGGTTCGGCATGATATTTTTACCCAATCCACATCATCTGGAGTGCTGCTCACTTTTCTTTAGCATCATAGCGAGTGTATAACTCCTGGAGGGCCTGCTGCACCTCAGTTGACATCGTAAGTCCTGTTATCGACGGAGTAGACGACGACTGTGCTGCTTATTTAACAAAGAAAAGTGCATTGGATCCACCATTTGCTACTGGGTCAGGAATAGGAGTGGAGGCATAGGGAGTCAACCTCTCATTGATCTCTGGGATGACAGAAGCTAAAGACTACATAGTAGTATTCAACGTATTTAGGCTCGTCTCAAGAGCTTCTATATGTTTTAGCTGACTAGAGCCTTCGCTGATTTCTGCATTGTCGCCTTCGACCATGAACAAGGACATCATGTGTGGATGAGTTGAAGGGACAGTGGATCTCTCGCTCTTCGGCTAGGACGTCTGAGTCCCGTCATAGATTGAAAGGTCGCAATCATCCTCAGACTCGTTGTAGTTTCTACCTCCAATTTGTTGGCTAGCTACACCCGTAGAGGCATCTGTGTCATACAATCCTTCGTTGGATTGGAATACGGGATTGTCATGAATGGTGGAGGACTGGCCACCCCCAGCACATTCGTCTTGCTACTCTCAGGCCGCCTCTTGAGTTTTTTGGCCGAGGTGGAAGTATTTTTGGATAGCTGCTTGAGAGATGGAGAACCCGGCACTGCGATGCATGGAGCAATACGGAGTTCCTCTTCTTCCTTGCTTGTCGACCCCAGTCGAGTCCGTGATGTACGGCGACCATTGGTCGCAGTCTTTGGAAGATGGACTGTCTCCTCAGTGGTGATGTGGCTATCGGGTGGCAACAAAAGTTGATGGAGATCTGGGTGCAAGTATGCCTTGGTTTAGGCATTCCTTGCACTGTAGGCTCCTTTTCTGCTTTACACTAGTATGAAAGCATTGGGGTCTTCATTCCTGTACTCATATTACACGTGCAGGGAAGCTGCACGTAGGAGTGAGGATACAGAGATAGCTTTCCCCTTTGAGTTCCTGCACGTGAAGTACGCTGAAGTCCTGATCAGAAAGTTGTTGATGAGGTAGACTCCTTCCATGCTTATAGGAACACTGTTCGTTTGAGTCTTTCTTAGTGGAGTGCACCCCCTGGCTCGAGTTGTGCACATGTGTGCTCAAACAACAACAGGGTTCTACCGGTCGATGCGTTGAGGCACTCAGATCGATTTTGTATAGCTTTCCATTGGTTGCACGCGCGACTGTCAATACGGGCCTTTGGTCAACGATTGGCATAGTACGTTGGTTGCATAAGGTGCATGTTGCCTTAGATTTCTTTCTACTACCCCAAGAGGGTCAATAGTATTTAGAATCGAATGTAGTAGTTGGCATAGAACTTTGGCCGTGTGGGGCACGTGCTGCCTTGGATCTACTTAAGTTACCTCCAGGAGGTACGTAACGTTCAGAGTCCAATGTAGCCTTACCCGATGGGTAGACAATTCTCAAAGACAGATCTTCTCGTCGGCACCGCTCCCTCCGTAAGAAGTTGAGTTAGTGCGCGCTTTCTTCGGTATTGTGCCTTTGTTAGGCCCGTAATAGGAGAGCCGTACTCTTCGCTGTGCTTTCCCCTCCATCATGTTGTTCGTCGCAGCCGCCTTCGGCACCCAGGTGCGTCGAGTCTTCTTCGGTTTTATGAACCGCTTCGAAGGACTCAACTTCTTCTCATAAAGAAGATCCTCAAAAGCATGTTGGTCGAAACGTACGACCAACGTCATCTGGGATGATTCTAGCAAGTTATCGTCAGATTGTGCAACTACCTTCTCGTTGGAGGAGAAGGAAGTCCCCAGCAGAGTCGCCATCTTGTTTTCTATGACAAAATATTATAAGAACTTTTTGTATTTTAAAAGTAAAAAGTGTAAAATCGATTCCTAAACAGGAGATCTAAGTACAAAATTTCTGGAAAAGTTTGGCGGTGGAGATTGAACATTGCAGCGGCTCCTTTAATATGTTAACGATCTGACGACGAGTGAAACATGCTTTAGATTTCTGGTGCTGGTGTTGAAACTCTAGGGTTACCAATCAAGAGGATGTCGAAGTTGAAGATCTCAAAGCCTCTTTATCTAAGGAAAACTCCTTCTATTTATAGGAGAGGGGGCATATATGCGATGTGCATTAGGATTTAAGATATGAAAGAATTTGCAGCTATTGTATGGTGAGGGCTACTGCCGAGCTGACACGTGGCGGATGTTGAGATTCCTCTCTATCGAGATCTCGAGTGGTTATCAACATAACCGAAGAAAAAGACACGTGGCTCGTGCCTATTGTTCAAAGTTTTCTATTCAGGTAAAGCCGAAGATCTTGGATTCTATCACAGAGTTGGATTTTGTCTTTTCTTAGGAGGCCATTGGTTTAAACAGACTGATTGGATATGGCCTTCATCCATAAGAACATACTTTGTCCTTATCCATGATTTTAAACCAATTGATAAGATATTGCTCTTATCAACAGAATTAACCTCTGTCTTATCTTTAAGAGCGATGGTTTAAACAAATCGATTGGGTGGGACCGTGCTGTTTGTGCTTCTGTTGCAGCATCAGTATTGCTGCACTTCTAGGCGACGAGTAGACAATTCTTTTGAAGACGACGAAGCCTTTTTGCTTTTAACGAGTAAGCTGCGTTTTGAAGACAACGAAGCCAACGAAGCCTCTGTGCTTCTGGGCTATGACTAGACTGTGTTTCAAAGACAACGAACCCTCTGTACTTTTGGACAACGAGTAGGCTGTGTTTCAAAGACAACGAAGCCTCTGTGCTTTTGAGCGACGAGTATGTTACGTTTTGGAGTCTTTGCGCTTTTGAGACGAGGGCGTCGTGTAGAGAAATCGGCTATCTGTGCTTCCGGGTCGAAGAGGGGGCACAGGTACCTAGCTACACTTCTGAATCGAAGGAGCTAGTTCCTGTCGAAGTCTTTTTTATGATCATTTAATAACTGTTCTCCTTGATGGCTGAGTCGGTCGACCTCCTCTTTAATTGCCGCCATTACTTGGGAGAATTTGTAAAACCCCTAAGTTTTTTTAAGTTTTATTTTAATGTACTTGATATACTTCACGGTATTTTTGTGGACTTTTAGATCAATATTTGTTTAATATTTTGGTTGTAAGATAAAAGCTATAATATAGATATATAGATAAAATTTTAACAAATATACCTACTAAATATAGCAGAAAGGTATTTTTATTTTTAGGAATTTGCAAAATTTATTTTTATTTTATAGTGTCTTTTTGTTAATTAAAAATGTATTATAATTAATAAATGTATTATTTTGGTAATATTTTATAGTAGCAAGAATTGCTACTATATGTGTAAAAAGTTTAATGTATTTATCAAAAATAATTTAGAATATTCTTGTGAATTTTAAAAATTATATTTGAAATTTCATTACTATTTAGAAGTTATATATATATAAATACATGTAAATATATATACATTTGTTAAAAAAAAAAGAGTTCCTCAGGTGAACAGTACCCGCGGGGGGGGGGGGGAGGGGGGGCATTGTTCACCCAAGCGCCCGAACCCCCCGACCTTGATATATAAGCAACGACGCCAACAGCAACACATCAAAATCCTAAAATCCCTAACACCATGCCAACCCCCTGGCTGCACACCTTCCTCCTCGGCATCGCCGTCCAGGCCACCGTCGGTCGCGCACAACCGTACAAAGCGGAGCCACAGCAGCCACCTGCTGCCTGTGTAGGCCGAACGCCCCGAAGGTACTATATTCTAATCAAATTTTCTCCATTTATGCTCAATCAAAATTTGATCGGTCAACTTCTATTGATAGACAACATAACCATCTTTAAACCCTAGTAGTTAGTTCTTGATATCGTTGCACAACTTGTCCAGGAAATCGACGCAAAGTCGATCAAAATCCTGTTCGAAAACAGGACGTAGAGCAGTCCATGAACCCCTGTTTACGGACAGATCCTCGTCAACCTATTAACAGTTTTGTAGATCCATCTGGACAGTATTATAGACAACCTAACGGAGATTGAAAGCCTTCTTTTAGTTTTTGTTCTCATTAAATGTAGTTCAAGTTATTTGTTTTCAAAAATCAAGGAAAACATATTTCTAAAATAGTAAAATTTAATAAAAAACCTCTGATACGACGTGCGCCCCGACAAACCGGGCGACGTGATAGCGAACCGAAAACATAAAAATATGCGTATCGACTTCGCGGACGTGTGGACTTTGACGGAATTCAAATCGGTTGCGTGTGTGCGACGAATTTGATGCATATCCGTCAAAATTTACCGTATCGACCCTTTTAAAATTTTTCAATTACTTTGTGCACGTTCGTCGAATCGAAACAAAACTTGTGCCAGCAGGACCGTATCATTTTTTGGTCATGTACGCCAAGTTTGGTCCGATTCTGAGAAGGTCGAGTGGAACCCCTATTTGGCGGGCCTGCGACCCACTCCCTCGGGCGAATTTGGGCACGGCTTACCGAAATCCAAAATTAGACATACCATTGGGTTCATCTTCTCAAACCGGACCCGTAGACATGTAGTTTGATGACTTTGGAGATCGTAGATACTGGTACATTTTTTGGTACAAAACGGATCCAACGACGGACATCGTTTTGACCCAAAATTATGATTTTGCACCTGTTCCAGAATTGGACTTTTGGACAGGCATTTTCTAGACATATGTTATATTCCAAACATGTTCATGGTACTTATTCAACATCCGATGATGTATGAGGGATTTGGCTTTTATTGCTTCGCTATTCTGACAGTTCGAGCTATTTGACGTCGCTCTTTTGCATACAACTTCAGGCAAGATACCTTGCCATATTTACTGCTTATATTTAGTCTGAATTATTGTTATTGCATATCACTGTTTACTTATTTCCAGTTCTTGTAGCTGTACCATTATTACAGTTTCTGATTCATTGCCGGCTCAGTGATATTAGCTTACTTTACTTATTACCTTTGATTGCATATGGACCTAGAGTTAAGGGACTACCAACTGTAGTGTATTGCATAACCCTTAACACAGTTGTACCACAAGATATGTGTGAGATGAGTAGCATGTAGAGGTACTTATGTGTTGGCTGATCACCCGTGCGCATGCGTTAGATCTAACTGCTAATAGAGGCATGTTAGAGACTTAGCAGTTAGTAGAGGTACATGATCGCGGATGTGACCTAGATAGGTGCATCGGGTTGGAAGAACATTTTCTTGTCGTATGGACTTCTATTACACATTCCCTTGTAACTCGGAAGCTCCGTTGGAGATACGGTTATGCTTAACCCCTCAGGTTGGCCACTATCATTTTTGAACGTCATGCGCTTAGATCACTGGTGCACAAGTTAGGACTATACCAGATCATATTTACATTCAGGGCTCATGCGACGAAAGGTTTATTCTTAACTGCTTGAACACAGTAGAATTGTTAAGCAAGCTTAGTAAATGTCATGTCACCCCTACTAGTAGCTTGGGACAATGTCGCATCGTGGAATAGTGTGCTACCCCTTCTCCTTTTTTGGTTGTAGGGGTAGTCCACTATTTCGATGATGAGGTATTGGATCTTGTTACGATTGAGACTATTTTACTTTACTTGTTATTTAACATATTATATATATTCAGTTTTGTGGCATGTTCTTTATGTATCTTGTTACGTCCTCTGAGGACCTGGTTATCTCTCCAGGTGTGTGCTTTGTGACTTTTTGCAGGTATTCTAGCCAAGGCCGTGATCTTCTCCATTCCTTTGAAGATGATTGCCCTTGGTTCGTCGTGTCATTTTTATCTATCCTTTCCTTGTATATTTCTCTCTTTTAAAATAGTTGGTAGTAGATTTCTCTCCGCCCAACTACATGTATAAATGACAAGTTTCATAGTTGATTTATACTATTATTCTCTTATTTGGTGGATGAGATTTAGTTATCATGGTTTATTGCATTTTACAGCTTATGTATACATACGGGGGTTCCATACATTAGAGTATACTTCGTATGTATACAGCTGGCATGTCTGCGTACTTCGTCCTAAGTATTTTAGGACTAGGGCGTTACAGAATTTAAGAAGTTAGTGGCCTAGGACTCAGCAAAATAAACCTATTAAATGATGTTCATTTGCTGAGTTCTAGGTTCATCCCATTAATCTGGACATCTTTGACCGACGGCTATGTGGCATGTTAGTTGGACCATACTTGCCCTATATAAAGGTGAGTTTTTCTGAAGCGTCGACTTCCTCTCTAAACGTTATGCTTGATAATGACTTAGCTTCGAACGGCCATTGGCCTTGCACAAGTCGGCTGTTGCTTGTGGATCCCTTCGTTTAAAGAGGCAATGTCTTTGTAGAAGAACACCTTACTGTTCTTGAGAAGTACCCGAATGTCCACCATAAGGAGTCTGAACTAGACGACATTTTCGAGGTCCAAACAACGGGGTTAGGATTGGTTTTTCACCCGATGAGCCCTCTGTCGTGCTCTGCCCCACTTATCAGCGGCTGTGTGCCTTCGTTATGCTCGCAGAGCCGCAAAAGCTGATACGCTTTTAAAAGGAGCCAACCGTCGTATTGTGGACTAGGTTCTCGTTTGAACCAATAACTGCTTCATTAGCCATATTGGAGTTCCTCCGTGTCTATCTATGAAGTAGTTTTCTCTGGCGAGGATGCGCGTCCGAAGGAGGCTGCACGTCTGGGGCCATGTGGGAGCAGACATTGATGGCGACTGTATTCACATCTTCTATCCACATTCCCCTAAGGCATTTTCTGTTGTCCATGACGATCTCATTATGAAGATTAACCTCTTTGTAGATCTTTAGGTGTTTTTAGTTCTTTTCATGTAAGCCCCCTCATTTTGGATCTTATTTTTAATTATTTTACATGGATATTTTAATTTATTAAAGTCAATAATGACTATGTTAGTAGTTTACTGTAGCTTTGATTTTTGGAAGTACAACAAATATTGTTTTCTCAAATCCAGTTCCATATTTGAATTCTAGACTCGTCCACCTTGAGTTTGATATATCATATCCCATTCAATTTTACTTTTCAACATTCCTTTGACTTTGCGCAATTTCGGGCCAACTTAGGCCAATTTGAGCCATTGACATAATTTTAAGCCAACTTACAATTTAATTGTTGGACTTGACATATATCGAAACCATATGACCCAATATATAGTTTTAATCCATTTTGAGTCAACAATGCACATGCCTAGGGTGTACTATCTAGTCGAGTTCTCATGGGCTACTTATTTGCAAATGACATATGAGACTCATTAAATTGATTTTTGGGTCCAATTTGACTAGTAATGCTACTCGGACCCTAACCTAGTCAACCCTACTAGTTAGAGCCTAACTGGGAGTACCAAAACCAAGTATATATATATTTAAGAGAATATTAGAGGTTTAATTGCAGCTATATGTAATATTCCCTTATATATTTGGCTTGGTCAAACATCTAACCAAAATTGGAAACCTATTAATAATAGTATGATTTGGAGAACCAAATCATGTCCAAATTAGATCAAACCAAATCCCATGACCTAATAATATAAATACAAACTAACCCTAATCTTTTCCTTTCTCTTCATTACCACCCACTACTCGACAAATCCCCCCAAACCTAGCGGCCACCACTCCAAACCCGAAACCCTAGCCGACCCCCCTTTCTTCAGAAAATATAATTTCTCCTCGATTTCTCCGCCAACCACCACCACTTGGATGTCCCTCTCAACATTCCCTTTCACCTTAGCAACCGCAGAAACAACCTTGCGGCCGTTAGAGGGGTACACGACGTGCTACTTGGGTCGAAACCCCATCTAATCGAAGTCTGAAACGTCACAGCAGGTTAGTCGACTTGTAGATGATATTTCATCCACTTATTCTCATTTGTTTCTCCTCAAAATAAACCTGAGAATTACCTTTGTATGTCTACTCCAACCTCTGATCGCTGGATCTCCTAATTCCAAGCGGTTTGCCCGTGGCGTTGATTCTACGACATTGGTATCCAGAACTAACGAATTCTGTTACGGGCCACTTTTTGCCTATCTAAGTTTAGTTTTTAACCTTTTAATATTTTTATTCAGAATCTAGACGTCGATACCTATCCAACGCATATCTGAAAGTTACGTTTCGCGTCCGGTTGCTATTTTTAAAAATTCATGACATTTGTCGTATCATCGAACCCCGAAAAATTCTATTTTCCTTGTGTCCAAAAGTCTCAAAACTCCATGAATCTATATTAAACTTCAAGTTGTGCAAAGTCTAACATTATAAGTACTATTTTAACTAATTTCTAGTATTTTTACAGAATTTATTAAATTTATTTAATCGTTATTTTGGGGCTAAATTTATTGGTCGATTTGAGGAAGTCATGTGCGGCATTGACATAAGACCTCTTGTGAAAGGGTTTTACTATTAAAAATAGTATTATATCAATATATAAGTATTTATAGATAAATTCCAGAATTTAAATATATTATTTACGAGAGGTTTTGTTACCTATATGTACTTATATAATAGATGCAGTGTCGTAACAACGCTATAGCAACTAGGAGGCGTAGATACTCATATGATTTATATGTGGTGTGTTTATATAGAATATTAAATATAGTGTATTATTAAAGGTTAGCTTGGGAGGATCGATATGGACACCGGAGTTGGACAGGCTTACCCGAAGACAGCAGTTACAGCATTTGGAGACTGTTATGCGAGTTGACCGTTCGTGGCTCATTGAGTGGTTTGTAGTTCAATTTTCTCGGCTCAGGACAGCAGGCGAGTACATTCTCTGATAGTTTTCATTATCTTGATATATACTATATCTGATTCAGTTGTAGTGTTATACTTGATTCTCGACACGAGGATACACGGACTAGTATACGTGAATCTCGTCATGAGATGTCATTCCTGGTTTACCTGGTATATGAGTATATTGTTCGGTATTGTTTCTTGTACTTGTATAGACACCGATTTGGGAGTGGGCTGGCCCCCTGCTCTTCGAATCTCGTGTCATGACCTGTCATGTCAGGATTTATTATACTACTCGGAGATGGGAGAGTTATTAGAGGTTATGTGATCATTACCCTTACTTGTTTATTACTTGCGCATAGCTCCACCCTCACCACACGTAGGGTATAGCCTGACCTTATACTACTTGTGTATAGCTTTCCATTTTGGCCGGCCTGATCCCTATACTATTATACTACCTGTGCATAGCCGGTCAAATGGAACAGCCTGATCTTGACCCAAGCCGATCACATAACGCTTTAATATCTCATGGCACTTTATTTTTATGTTTACATCATACCGCAGATTACTTTCCATTTATTTATATTCCAGTTTTACCTTATATCTCACACATGACATGATATCCAGTTCTCTAGTACCGTTTTACTTTCAGTCTTGATATTCCATCTTGTATTTCATTATGATTGTCTCTTATAATATTTGTCAATTCACATGGAACTGCTGTTGGCGTTTGTACTTGCTCATATCCTGACAGGATAACCCCCGTTGTTTTTTAGAGGATTTAGATACAGATTGCCCGACCTACTACGGGTTTGGCATAGATGGAGCCTACGACCTGGACCAGCCTGTGGACCCGGTGTTCGTAGAGGACGCACCGCCAGTAGTGACCTTGTTCACCTAGATTTTGTCTTGATTACATTCCAGTTTGATACTTTGAGACTTGTAGTATTTATTTTGGGATATTGTTTTTTGTCTTGGTCTCTGAACTTGTGATTGTGGCTCGGTACTATTTCAGACAATTTATCTCATCTTTATCTTTATCTTTATCATCGTGTTTATCTTTCTTAGAATTATGTGATTGAGTTGTAGTTATATTCCTACGTGCAGAGATGACATGTTATATTATTGTGTCTTAGATTCTATATATTCTAGATGACCTTTACAGCGTTCTACCGCCGATACTGCGGCGTAGGCTGGACGTACCCACGTGCTCGTGCCCCTAAACAGGGTGCGGGTCGTGACACGTTTTTATGGTGGCCCATGTAGGTCCGAGTCGCAACTAGTGCGATTTCATAATGGTGCTCGACTTAGAGTACTAATTACGAGCCTGCCATTAGGATGTAGGTTTTAGGCTATGATTGGAGTTACTCAATCACATATTAGAAAAATACCAATCTTTTGATTACCATGACAACCTCTTCTTGCATTTCGAAATAAATTGTCCATCCTTGATGATATCCTATCATGTGCCATATTGATCTCTCTGCTTAGGACTTTTGAGGGATTCCTGTGACGACCCTTGGGAATCTTGTTTTAAACGTCAACTTAAAATCATTTCCTCTTATTTTTCTTCATCTTTGCTCCTTGTTATTGAATTGGATTTTATTGGATCATCGCTGATTTTGATTTTTTATATCGAGATGAATGTTATGGCCTGAATTATGGTACCTTTCTGATAACATATGTTGACGGGAATAACAGGGAAGGTAAACGTCTACTTAGTTATGAAACCTGGAGTTTATCGCAGCTATATTAGCCGGTATAGCAGAAACGTAGAGACCTGACTTCGGATGTACATATCTTGGTCATGAGATTTGAGATTCTCGCAGCTATACTAGTCGGCGTGGCGAGGATTCCAAATGATATGATTATAGAGGTGCATATCCAGTTATGGAATCTACCATTTATTACAGCCTTGCTTACTTGCGTGGCGAGGATTCTGAGTATCATAATTTTGGACGGACGCATATGATTATCAGATTGTATCTTGAGAAGGGTCCTAACATGTCATCTCTATCATTCACTTCTATTATTATAGGTTTAGTTCCAACCTCAATTAGCTTAGGAGTAAGGACACTTTCAGTTATTTAGTCCAGGTCCTTGTAGAGTCTCATTTCATTATAGGTTTTTCGTAGTATGATGGCTTGGTGACTTGCAATTAGTTTGTGTCCTTGAGTAATTGTGTTTATAGTTTAGAGTATGGTTAGAAAGTATTATATATGATTTTTGATAATTAAATATAGATGAGAAACCCTAGGGTGATTAATAAGTGTTATAGTAGAAGTTGCCCAGGTGCCAGAATAGGAGGTGTACCCTAGTAGCAAGAGTCGAAGTATCTCAAGTGTTATAGAAGTTTATGCACCAACAGTTTAGTGACTAGTTGGATGAGAGACATGAGCAACCTAGTATAGGGGTTCCATCCAAGTATCATATAGATGAGTTAGTGTCTTGTGTAGACAGCGTCAAGACTTGGGTAGACACCCTAGAGAGAGTATCCTAGATAGACGAATGTTCTTTCGTGACTTTGATTTCTGGAGCGTCAGAGATGTCAATCTCTGAAAACTTCCTTCATGAGTTTGTAATAGACAAGATTATCTTCATTTTGATATATCATGTCCCACTCAAACTCGTTGTCTTGTACTATCTTTGTATCACACAACTTTCGGATCAATTTAGGCCATTGACCATTCCCACTTTTATTTATGATTATCATATGCACATTGTCATGACTTTTATTTTAGGAGCACAAGACTACTTGTTTTCTCAAAACCAATTTCATATTGATGATCTAGACAAGACACCCTACACCCATGACCTTCGTGTCCTACTCAGCCATACCATCTTGTGCTTTATTTTACCACACGACTTCTTGACACAAGATCCAATCTTGAATTCACCCCACGAAGTCACTTTTATTTTTGACTCGAATTGGGGGCACCATTTCGATCCAAACTTGTTGACCTAAAATATGGACACGACTCACATTAAGCCTACTACCTATATGACACTTGTGTACCATTCAACTGAGCCCCGCATGCTACTTATTTACCCGCATTCATTTGAGGAAGACAATAGAAGGTAGTATCCCATAAGTATAGTATAGTATCCTGGATGGAGTATGCCAGTAAGTTGAGATCTTCACGGATCACAAGAGCTTGAAGTACATGTTCACCCAGAAGGAATTAAACATGAGGCAGAGGAGGTGGCTTGAACTGATAAAGCACTTCGATATCTCTTTGAGGTACCATCCAGGAAAGGCTAACATAGTTGCAGATGCCTTAAGCAGGTACCCAGTCGCTATGTATTTGGTGGCAGATCGTCATCTATTGCCTGATTTGGAAATGTTGGGTATCGAGGTGATCGTTTTGAGTATTTAGATTCGGATGTGGGGTTTACAGATTCAGTCTGCATTGATGGACAGAGTCAGATCAACACAGTTTGAGGATGACGTGGCCCTGAGGAGCATCAGGGAGCAGGTATATGCAGGATTACTAGACGATTTCTTTATAGCCGAAGATGGGTCGCTGAGGCACAATTCTAGATTGTGCATTCCGAGTAGAGAGCTTCGGGAGGAGATTCTATAGAAAGCACATCGTTGCCAGTACTCTATGCATCCTGGAGCCAACAAGATGTACAGAGACCTGAGGGAGCATGTATGGTGGTATGGCATGAAGCGAGAGGTAGCTCAGTTTGTAACTCGATGCTTAGTGTGCCAGCAGGTGAAAGCCGAGAAACAGAGGCCAGGTGGTCTTCTTCAGCCACTACCCATTCCAGAGTAGAAGTGGGAGCACATCGCTATAGATTTTATATCTGGACTTCCACAATCTTCAGGAGAGAAAGATGCGATTTGGGTCATCGTTGATAGATTGACCAAATCGGCCCACTTTTTTCCTTTCAAGGTGGGACTATCTACAGAGAAGCTGGCAGAGATGTATGTACGACAGATAGTCGGATTGCACGGAGTTCCTGTGAGCATAGTCTCGGATCGGGATAGTCATTTCACTTCCCACTTGTGTGTTAGATTTCGAAGGATCTTGGGAGGACCATCTTCACCTGGTAGAGTTTGCTTACAATAATAGCTATCAGGCCAGTATAGAGATGTCGCCATTCGAGGCTCTATACGGACGGAGATGTTGCACTCCTTTGTCATGGGACGATGTCGGTGAGAGAGTTTTGCTTGGCCCGAAGATGGTGGTGGATGCAGCAGAGAAGGTTAAGTTGATCAGGGATAGACTTCGGATGGCTTAGGATAGACAGCGACATTGGGCCGATAGCCACGGAGACCGTTAGAGTTCGAGGTTAGTATCAATTTTTTTGTTTGTGCTTGTGGGTGATTGTTTGCATTAGGATCTTGTATTGAGTCTTATCTTGTGTCTAGGTTGGCGATATGGTGTTCCTGAGGATTTCTCCGACACGGGGCACGATTCGTTTTGGCCGAGGCGGGAAGCTTAGTCCGCGCTTCATCGGACCTTTCACTATTCTTGGAAGAGTCAGTGCAGTGGCCTATCGACTAGACTTGTCGCCTATGCTCGAGGGAGTCCATAACGTATTCCATGTGTCGCAGTTGAGGCGGAACGTGGAAGACCCTAATCACGTATTGGATCACTCCGAGTTAGAGGTGGTGCCTACTCTCCGCTCTCCAGAGCAGCCTATAGAGATTCTGGATTGTCGGAAGAAGGTGCTCCGGAACCAAGTTATTCCTTTGGTTCGTGTCGCATGGAGGCATCACTCTCTAGGAGAATCAACTTTGGAGCATGAAGATTCTATGTGTGAGCGTTATCCCCACTTATTCGTAGACACCAGTAAGTCTTAGCTTAATTATTATTATGATAAGTTTTCTTTTTATAATGGTGTTATTTTTAATTTCGAGGACGAAATTTTCTAAGGTGGGTAGGTTGTAAGCCCCTCATTTTGGATCTTTTTTTAAATTATTTTATATAGATATTTTATTTTATTAAAGTCAATAATGACTATGTTAGTAGTTTACTGTAGCTTTGATTTTTGGATGCACAACAAGTATTGTTTTCTCAAATCCAGTTCCATATTTGAATTCTAGACTCATCCACCTTGAGTTTGATATATCATGTCCCATCCAATTTTACTTTTCAACATTCCTTTGACTTTGCGCAATTTCGGGCCAACTTAGGCCAATTTGAGCCATTGACGTAATTTTAAGCCAACTTCCAATTTAATTGTTGGACTTAACATAGATCGAAACCATATGACCCAATATATGGTTTTAATCCATTTTGAGTCAACAATGCACATGCCTAGGGTGTACTATCTAATCGAGTTCTCATGGGCTACTTATTTGCAAATGGCATATGAGACTCATTAAATTGATTTTTGGGTCCAATTTGACTAGTAATGCTACTCGGACCCTAACCTAGTCAACCCTATTAGTTAGAGCCTAACTGGGAGTACCAAAACCAAGTATACATATATTTAAGAGAATATTAGAGGTTTAATTGCAGCCATATGTAATATTTCCTTATATATTTGGCTTGGTCAAACATCTAACCAAAATAGGAAACCTATTAATAATAGTATGATTTGGAGAACCAAATCATGTCCAAATTAGATCAAACCAAATCCCATGACCTAATAATATAAATACAAACTAACCCTAATCTTTTCCTCTCTCTTTATTACCACCCACTACTCCACAAATCCCCCCAAACCTAGCGGCCACCACTCCAAACCCGAAACCCTAACCGACCCCCTTTTCTTCACAAAATATAATTTCTCCTCGATTTCTCCGCCAACCACCACCACTTGGATGTCCCTCTCAACATCCCCTTCCACCTTAGCAACCGTAGGAACAATCTTGCGGCCGTTAGAGGGGTACACGACGCGCTACTTTGGCCGAAACTCCATCTAATCGAAGTCTGAAACGTCACAACAGGTTAGTCGACTTGTAGATGATGTTTCATCCACTTTCGATCATTTGTTTCTCCTCAAAACAAATCTGAGAGTTACCTTTGTATGTCTACTCCAACCTTTGATCGCTGGATCCCCTAGTTCCAAGCGGTTTGCCCGTGGCGTTGATTCTACGACAGGGTATCCAGAACTGACGAATTCTATTAGGGGCCACTTTTTGCCTATCTAAGGTCAGTTTTTAACCTTTTAATATTTTTATTCAGAATCTAGACGTTGATACCTTTCCAATGCATATATGAAAGTAAGGTTTCACATCCGTTTGCTATTTTTAAAAATTCATGACATTTGTCGTATCACCGAACTCCGAAAATTTTTGTTTTCCTTGTGTCCAAAAGTCTCAAAACTCCATGAATCTATATTAAACTTCAAGTTGTGCAAAGTCTAACATTATAAGAACTATTTTAACTAATTTCTAGAATTTTTACAGAATTTATTAATTTTATTTAAACGTTATTTTGGGGCTAAATTAATGGGTCGATTTGAGGAAGTCATGTGTGGCATTGACATAAGACCTCTTGTGTAAGGGTTTTACTATTAAAAATAGTATTATAGCAATATATAAGTATTTATAGATAAATTCCAGAATTTAAATATATTATTTACGAGAGGTTTTGTTACCTATATGTACTTATATAATAGATGCAGTGTCGTAACAACGCTATAGCAACTAGGAGGCGTAGATACTCATATAATTTATATAAGGTGTGTTTATATAGAATATTAAATATAGTGTATTATTAAAGGTGAGCTTGGGAGGATCGATAAGGACACCGGAGTTGGACAGGCTTACCCGAAGACAGCAGTTACAGCATTTGGAGACTGTTGTGCGAGTTGACCGTTCGTGGCTCATTGAGTGGTTTGTAGTTCAATTTTCTCGGCCCAGGACAGCACGCGAGTACATTCTCTGATAGTTTTCATTGTCTTGATATCTACTATATCCGATTTAGTTGTAGTGTTATACTTGATTCTCGACACGAGGATACACGGACTAGTATACGTGAATCTCGTCATGAGATATCATTCCTGGTTTACCTGGTTTATGACTACATTGTTCGTTATTGTTTCTTGTACTTATATAGACATCGATTTGGGAGTGGGCTGGCACCCTGCTCTTCGAATCCTGTGTCATGACCTGTCATGTCTGGATTTATTATACTACTCAGGGATGGGGGAGTTATTAGAGGTTATGTGATCATTACCCTTACTTGTTTATTACTTACGCATAGCTCCACCCTCACCACACGTAGGGTGTAGCCTAACCTTATACTACTTGTGCATAGCTTTCCATTTTGGCCGGCCTGATCCCTATACTATTATACTACCTGTACATAGTCGGTCAAATGGAACAGCCTGATCTTGACCCAAGCCGATCACATAACGCTCTAATATCTCATGGCACTTTATTTTTATGTTTATATCATACCGCAGATTACTTTTCATTTATTTATATTCCAGTTTTATCTTATATCTCACACATGACATGATATCCAGTTCTCTAGTACCGTTTTACTTTCAGTCTTGATATTCCATCTTGTATTTTATTATGATTGTCTCTTATAGTATTTGTCAATTCACATGGAACTGCTGTTGGCATTTGTACTTGCTCATATCCTGACAGGATAACTACCGTTGTTTTTCAGAGGATTTAGATGCAGATTGCCCGACCTACTACGGGTTTGGCATAGATGGAGCCTACGACCAGGACCAGCCTGTGGACCCGGTGTTCGTAGAGGACGCACCGCTAGTAGTGACCTAGTTCACCTAGATTTTGTCTTGATTACATTCCAGTTTGATACTTTGAGACTTGTAGTATTTATTTTGGGATATTGTTTTATTTTTTGGTCTCTGAACTTGTGATTGTGGCTCGGTACTATTTCAGACAATTTATCTCATCTTTATCTTTATCTTTATTATCGTGTTTATCTTCCTTAGAATTATGTGATTGAGTTGTAGTTATATTCCTCCTTGCGGAGATGACAGGTTATATTATTGTGTCTTAGATTATATATATTCTAGATGACCTTTACAGCGTTCTACCGCCGATACTGTGGCGTTGGCTGGACGTACCCACGTACCCCTAAACAGGGTGCGGGTCGTGTCACTTCACGTAATCACGTAGAGTCTATAATAGATCCTTGTAGCCACGATTATAATAAAAAGAATTCTTTGTGATCTTTTCTGTTTTGTGACGTCTTTTCTGTCTGTGTGTTTGGTCACCTGTACTTTTTATGAAGCTGGGTGGGTAGCGGGAACACCTACCTACACATTTGATAATATCTGTGCATTTTTATGCTTCTATAAGGTAGTGCACTAGGAGCGCGTCAGGGCCATAGGGCTTCATCGATGAGGTACGACAACACTACAATGCCGCTACTGCTACAGTGTACGTGCGTGTGTGCGTCTGGCCGCACGGCTATTTTGCTCACGCGTGCGTTGCTGCCTATCATGCGCGCCGGGCCGCACGCTGGAAGATGCACGTGGCGGCAGTGGCTTCCCGGTAATGGTATCGCGAGAAGGAAGGCTACATGGTAGAGGTCGGAGGAGAATGAAAGAGGAGGAGGATAAAGATGAGGATGAGTAGGAGGTGATCGAGACGATGATGGAAGGAGAAGATGAAGTGTGTATGGAGTTGAAGTGAAGATGGAATGGAGGCGATGGAGTCTTAGGATTAGAAGGAAGAAGAAGATGATGTGGTCGGCTAAGGGGGGTTCGTGCTACTATTGAAGAATAAGAAGAAATATAGAAAGAGTGTTTGTGTATGAAATGGTTAGGAGTGTTGGCTGTGAGTAGTTGTTTAGGAGGAAAGAGAGTAGAATCTTTTCAAAAGTAATATTGTGTTATTGAGTGGGGATTGACCATAGGATGGGGTGTGCCATAGGTAGCTTTTCTAAAGCCATCTCTTGTATTTGGCCAAAAGAGGGCAATTTTGGATGGGAAGGATTTAATATCTTAATTGAAAATTTCCTCTAACTTTCATGGTTAAAGATTTGTCCATTAGGTTTAGGGGTGAGTTTGCTAGGGTGTTTGGTATTTTGTAGGGATGGGAAGGTATTGCGTGTTTGGGTGGTCATGAGGGAGTCATAAGTAGATCGGGTTAGTTTGGGTCAAGATAGGTTAAGTATGGTCATGACTACAAATTTAGTCATTTATAATAATTGATAGAATAGGAGCATCCGGGAGCTCAATTTGATGGCACACAAGTGGCACGTGCATAGTAGGCTCAAAATTGGTAGAAACCATATACTGGGTATACTTGGTTGGATCGACGTCGAGCCCCAAAATCAAATTAGAAGTTAGATCATATTTTTTGGTAGATGATTAAATGGCCTAAATTGACCCAAAAGTTGTGCGATGTAAATATATTACAAGAAAACCAGTTTGAGTGGGATATGATATATCAACATGAAGATAAACTTATCTAGATCAAAACTCATGAAGAACGTTTCGAGAGATTAACATCTCTGGCGCTCCAAAAATTAAAGTCACAAAAAAGTATATTTAATGATCAAAATTAATTTATAATAAAATATTTATTGAAAATAAATCCTTTGATAAAATTTAAACTGATCGCTAAAATCCAAGGGGCTTACAACCTACCCATCTTAGTGAATTTTGTCCTCGAAGTTACAATAAGACATGGTATAAGGATCAAAGATTAATATGTTAAAGGAGTCAAGTACGACAAGTCCCAACTAGAAGACCATAGTCGTGATTCAACTAGCAAGGTTTTAGAAGGGAATATAAGAATTTAGGTATTACAGTCTGCAATAATCCTAGGTACTACCACCGTACTGTTGGTCAATAACTCTATAAGAGAATTACAATCGATTCAGTGCTAATCCTATATAGTTCAGTGTTCAACAAACCAAAAGGAATTGGCTTGGTTGGACATATCTGGAGCACGGGGGCAAGTTCAGGAGAATTATGAATTGAGGAGTTACAAATCATGGTAAGGAAAATTTTGATAACTGCATTGAGAAATTTTAATTGGAATGGGCACATACTTGATCAAAAATTTGGAAGGAGTGGTGTCTTTGGATAATATGATCAAAAGGTAGAAGAGCTATAAAATCAAGGTTTTAGATTTTAGATCAAGGCATGGTTAAGGAAGAATAGGGTCTTCTCAATCGTAACTTTAGAATGATAAAAGCTAAATCATGCAACTGTGATTTACGAGCATAGAAATAGGAAGAGAAAGAATATGGACGTCTAAAACGAATACTGGAAGTCACTTAGAATAATCAGAAAATCAAACGGCTGAGATAGTTGTTGACACAAAATCACAGTCAACTAAATATTGATAGAATTGACTACATGATACTTGTGATAATTCAATACGACACATGAAGACTACATCCAAGTACAAGTTAGACGACAGCTCGAATTTGCAATGCAAGTTATTTTGAGTCTGTATTTTTACAATTTTATTGAGTCTAGACTTATGTAAACTGAGCTGTACTGAGCATCTGAGACTTAGCCTATACCCATACCCAAAATCCAATAGCTCCACAGATATCCAAATAAGCTAATTGGACCCATGACCCATTCTGTGCTCTGGAGACAGAGTTCGAGCCGAACTCTGCCTCCACACAGAGTTCGGGCCGAACTCTGCCTCCTAAAAATCAGCACCCTAATTTTTAGGGTTGGCTGGTTGCAACTTGTCCAACGGCTAATTTTTTGAAAATTCCAACGAGAATTCTGGCCGAATTCTGCCTACCTGGTATCCTATAAATAGGCCATTAATTCTCTCATTTTCAATCATCCAATCTTCTCATCTCTTTTCTCTAAAGCTCTATACAAGCCATACCCTTCTTCATCTACTAGCCACAAGCTCCCTAAGCCTCAAGTGCTCAGTACTTTTCAGTCAGGAGTTTGTGCAAGAGTTCAAGAAGTCGCTTGGAAAATTTCAAGCATCGCCACTGCGATCTTTGTAAGAAGTTGACGTGCTCTTCTGAAGAAAAGGTACGGGGTGTAACTACTATTTCACAAATAGTGGATTTAATCCTGAGCTAGAGTTCTCAGGCCTGGACTAGTCCTCCACGAGGGAAACCAGGTTAAAAATTGGCTGTGTTTGCGTATGCTTTCTTGCTCCTTATTTATTTCCGTATTTACTCTGATTACTTTCATCTTGTGAAAGAGTTTAATTTTTAATTGGCTATTATCGCTATAAACTCTATTCACCCCTCTCTAGAGTTGCCCTCTGTTCTTCAATTGGTATCAGAGCTCTGTTATCTCAACAACGACTAACATCCTATAGCTGATCCATGGCAACCACACAATCCATGATTTCCAATCACGGTGAAGGGCAGTCCACTCATTGGCCTCCCCTATTTGATGGAACTAACTACACCTATTGGAAAACAAGGATGATCTTTTATCTCAAGTCGCTAGACTTCGACCTGTGGACCATTGTCATCGATGGTTACAAAAAGCCTGCCAGAATAATTGTCAATGGTGATCTCGTTGAGAAACCACATGAAAAATATTATGACGAGGAGAAAAAACAGGCAAGTCTAGACGCGAGAGCTATTAATGCTTTATTCTGTGCTATAGACAGGAATGAGTTCAACAGGGTCTCAACATGCACCACCTCTCACGAAGTATGGAGACTTCTAGAAGTGACGCATGAAGGAACCACTCAAGTCAAGGAATCGAAGATAAGCCGTCTCACTCAAGAATATGTGACTTTCAAGATGTAGCCAAATGAGACGATCACACAAATATTCACAAGATTCCTCGACATCATCAATCCCCTATCTTCGCTCGACAAATAATATACGAATCACGAGGAGATTCGCAAGCTACTTAGGGGGCTACCAAAGATTTGGAACCCTAAGGTGACAGCCATCATAGGAGGAAATGATCTCACAACTATGTCCATAGAGACCTTGATGGGAAAGCTGATGAATCATGAGCTTGACCTCAAGGACTTCGAAGAGCCTGCTCCTGCGGCTAAGGAGATCGCCCTCAAAGCTCACCGACGAAGGACTAACTCCGAAGAGACGGATGACGACAACTCGGAAGGTGATGATCAAGCTCTCCTTGTCTGCAACTTCAAGAAATTCCTTCGATTCAACCGAAGAAAGAAGGAACCACAAGAAGATGACGAAGAAGAGCCAACTTGCTACGGTTGCAAAAAGACGGGACACGTCTGAAAAGACTGTCCATTCTTAAAGAAGAATAACCGCTATGAGAAACCATACAAGAAGGCTTCCTCAAAGAAATATGCCAACATAAGCATTTGGCATGAAAGCGAAGCTAGTGACTCTGAGGAAGAAAAGGACTCTCCTCAAGACACTGCAAACGTGTGCCTAATGGCAACGTTCGACAAGGTATCAAACGAAATTCTTGATGATTTCACTTTTGATGAACTTGGCGATGCTTTCACCGATTTACTTGATGACCATAAGAAAGTCATTGGTAAATATAAACATGCCAAGGAAAAGATCAAAAGTCATGAAGTCGAAATTCAAAGACTCTCCTTACTGCTTGATAATATTAGAGACACTTCACCCACAGAAGTCACAAATGAGGTATCTAAGCTTAAAATAAGCCTACATGATGTCGAAGCATGCATTGAAAAACAAACACAAGAAATTACAACACTCAACACGGAGCTTGCTGAAGAAAAGAGTAGACACAAGATTTCTATTACTAAGATATGTGGTTTGAATGCTAAAGTTACTGAACTGCAGGCTGTCTCTAAGAAATTAGAGACTAAATTGGGAAAATAGGTTGCTCAACCTCAAACCCAATCACATGAGACACACACAAAGCATGACACTACTCATACTAGTCAACCACGTCATCCACCTGCAGTACGTAATCATGCTTACATATACACACACTTTCATAAAAAACACAAACCACATGTACGTAGAAATAATTCTCATATGTCACAGAATTATCATGCTACACATAGATACATTCATCAATATGTTGTACAAAATCACCATCACTCTACATATAGACATCATCACCATGCTATTCCATATAGACATTATCACTATGCTACTCCACATCACTCTACATATAGACATCATCACCATGCTAACTCTACATATCATCATGCTACTCCACATCACTCTACTCATAGACATCATCTGCATGCTCCTAACATAAATAGGAATTTTATATGTACTTATTGTGGATTATATGGACACATTTCACCACAATGTAGAATTAAAAGATTAGTAGATAGAAAGATATATGCATGGTTTCTGAAAACTAACTTTTCAGGACCCTCAAGAACTTGGGTACCAAAGGTCACATCTACTCTAGATGTAGGTGGACCTTCCCTCCTCAACTAAGAGTAAGTGGATTCTCGATAGCGGATGCTCGTGGCATATGACGGGAGATGCAAATCTTTTCGTATCACTATCGATGAAGATAGAAGGATATGTATCCTTCGGTAACAACCTAAAAGGGTATATTATAGGTAATGGTATTATTGGTCATCCTCCCTCTCCCGTAATAAAGGATGTCTGCCTACTGACCGAGTTAAAGCATAACCTGCTCAGCATTTGTCATCATGCTGACCATGGATATGACATTAACTTTGGACAAAATAAATGCTTTATTTATGATAGGTCAACGGAAGACATTGCTTTTGAAGGGGTAAGAGAGGATAATATTTATGTTTTCTATTTGTCTAGAGATACTAACAATGCAGGTAGATGCCTATATGCTCATAAGGATAAAAGATTACTATGGCACCAGCGACTTGGTCATGCCAACATGGATACTATATCCAGGCTATCGACTAAGAAGCTAGTTAGAGGCTTGCCCGACATCACATTCATAAAGGACACGGTATGTGCCGAATGTGAATTGAATAAGGGAACTAAGTCCTCATTTCACTTCATAAACTCTGTGAGTACTACTAGACCTTTGCAACTACTTCATATGGATTTATTTGGCCCTAGTAGAGTAGCCAGTCTTGGTGGAAAACTCTACGCTTTTGTTATAGTTAATGATTTTTCTAGATTTACATGGGTTTTATTTCTTACAAATAAAAGCGATGCTATTTCAGTGTTCAAGATTTTTGTTAAGAAAGTTCAAAATGAAAAAGGCTACATGATTACTCGAATCCGAAGTTATCATGGAGGCGAATTCGAAAATACTGATTTTAAAAAAAATTGTGATTCTAATGGTTTTGATCATAAGTTTTCTTGTCCAAGAACTCCTCAACAAAATGGTGTTGTGGAGCGGAAGAATAGGACTCTTGGCGATATGGCTAGAGTCATGTTGAATAAGTTTTCACTTCCGAAATACTTTTGGGCTGAAGCTGTCAGTACAGCATGCCACGTTTTAAATACGGTGCTCATTCGTCCTATTACGAAGAAAACACCCTATGAGCTTTAGTTTGGAAGAACCCCAAATGTTTCTTATTTTAGAGTTTTTGGTTGTAGATGTTTTATCCTTAACACCAAAGACAACTTAGGCAAATTAGATGCCAAAGATGACAATGGTATTTTCCTTGGCTATGCTGCCAAGAGCAAGGGATATAGATTGTTTAACAAACACTCATTAATTGTGGAAAAGTCTACAAATATGACTTTTGATGAAGATAACAGTGCAGCAGCTACTTTTGGTGATGATGTTGAGCTATCAACTTCTACTCCAATGAATACCACCACCGAAACCAATTCTCTGGAGGGCTTGCCAAAGAAATTCTTTTTCAAGCCGTCACATCCAGAAAATTTGGTAATAGGTGAGGTTTCACGTGGAGTAACTACTAGATCATCATTAAGAGACTGTATTGCTAGCACTGCCTTCATTTCACAAATTGAGCCGAAAAACATTTTAGAAGCTTTTAATGATGAATTTTGGATTTCTGCCATGTAAGAGGAACTCAACCAATTCGAGAGGAGCCAAGTATGGGAACTCGTTCCTAGACCGGCAAATCACTCGATTATTAGCACTAAATGGGTTTTTAAAAATAAAGTAAATGAAGATGGTTCAGTTACACGCAACAAAGCTCGTCTAGTAGTCCAAGGATACAACCAAGTGGAAGGTATCGACTACGATGAGACGTATGCTCCTGTTGCGAGATTGGAATCCATTCGGATGCTTTGTGCATTTGCAAATTTTCAAAATTTCAAATTATTTCAAATGGATGTTAAAAGTGCTTTCTTGATTGGATTTATTAAGGAGGAAGTTTATGTAAAACAATCCACAGGTTTTGAAAATCATAAATTTTCTGACCATGTTTTCAAGCTAAAGAAAGCGCTATATGGCCTCAAATAAGCCCCTAGAGCTTGGTATGAACGGCTAAGCAATTTCTTGCTTGAGAAAGGTTTTTCAAAAGGAAAAATTGACACCACACTTTTCATAAAATCTTTCAAAGATACTATTCTCTTAGTGCAAATATACGTAGATGATATTATATTTTGTTCTACTGATGAAACCCTCTGTCAAGATTTTGCCAAGTGGATGCAGACCGAGTTTGAGATGAGCATGTTGGGGTGCTCAACTACTTTCTTGGACTGTAAGTCAAACAAATGTCAAATGGAACTTTCATCTGTCACTCAAAGTATACAAAGGACATGCTGAAGAAATTCAACCTTGACAACGTCAAACCAATCAGCACTCCAATGGCTACTACAACTAAACTAGAACCAGATGAAAGCGTCAAACCCGTAGATCAACGTAAGTATCGAGGTATGATAGACAATCTACTCTATTTAACTGCTAGTCGCCCTGATATTATGTTTAGCGTTTGCCTGTGTGCTAGATATCAAGCAAATCCTAAGGAATCACTCATGACTGTAGTTAAGCGTATCTTTCGATACCTTAAGGGTACGGTTACAGTGGGCCTATGGTATCCCAAATCAATATCGTTTGACCTCATTGGTTACTCTGATGCTGATTTTGCCGGATGCAAGGTTGACCGTAAAAGTACGAGCGGTACGTATCATTTATTAGGAAAGGCTTTAGTCTCTTGGTTTAGCAAGAAGCATAATTTTGTCGCACTATCAACAACAGAAGCTGAATATATCGTAGCTGGGCATTGTTGTGCACAAATTCTGTGGATGAAGCAAACCTTTGAAGACTACAACTTATCTTTTATACACATTCCAATCTTTTGTGACAACACTAGTGCTATAAATCTCACTAAGAACCCCATATGTCACTCATGCACGAAATACATTGAAATACGTCACCACTTTTTGCGTGATCATCAGCAAAATGACACTATTAACTTAGAATTTATTGACACTGATCATCAGCTAGCAGATTTCTTTACAAAATCATTATCCGAAGAGCGCTTCAATTTTTTCTGTCGTAAACTTGGAATTTTGGACGAAGCTGTTATTAATTAAAATAAACATGCATAAATATCGAGTATGTCTTGATTCTTTTATGATAAAATTGCTATGGGTACAAGCCGAAAGGGTCCTTCTGGCAACAAGGCGTAACAGCCTAAGCGACACGGTGCACTAGTCCTCAGGACTACCGCTAGCTGGGATTCGGCCCCTGCAGATAACCCATGGCAGCTTCAAAATATTGAATTATGGCATAATTCCTTGTTTATTACATGGTTCATTTTTATTTATCACATGCTGAAATGCTAATTTTCCAACTTCATTTTGCTTCGTAGTTAACATCCTGGAATTTTTCAACTTAGATTTTTCTCAATCTTGTATATGTACTTTTACTTTGATCTCTCTCACTTAATCATTTTTCAATTCAGCCTGATTTCTGTTCTGTTTCCAGAATCCTAAATTCAGGCCGAACTCTGCCTTATACAGAGTTCGGGCCGAATTCGGCCTGACTGTTCCAGAACCGGGAGCAGCCTCAGCCGCTGATCATAAGTTGATCCAATGGCCTATATTTGTTCCGACCAATGGAACCCTTTCACATATATTCGGGCTCTCCTCTTCCTTCTCCTCCATTGCCACCTTTTCTACTTCTCCAAACATATTTTTCTCAAACCCTAACCCTAGTTCTTCCTCCCTAGAGCATATCTATTCTCCAAACTCAAGGAGAAGGCTTCCCTCATCATTCTCATTCATTATTCTTCATCACATTGAGGTATACTTTACCACTTCTCATCATCTCAATTTTTCTCAATTGTCTTTATTATTTTCATGGCTCCGCGATTGTTCAATCTAGGGAAGAGACTTCGAACCGAGGGAGCGTCCTCTTCGAATGCTCCTCCTCGTGTTGAACCGCCCGTTGAACAACAACAACCTATCCTCCCGTTGTTCAACCCGCCTCATCCACTTGACCCTAACACATTTGACGACCGAATATTTGTATCACTTGACGCGTCAAATGAATGGTTTAGTGACTTTCGGACACGTCCGGTGTTTCCGGGTCATCCTATCAATTTTACTATTTTCTCTCAATATGATTCACTTTTTCATGATCTTTGCCTTGACGAACTTGTCACAACCAACTCGGTCATATATCGTAATGCTATTCAAATGTTCTACTGCAACCTAACTCATGATGATACATATATTTACTCACGGATTGCGGGCATTGACATCTCTTTTGATGATTTTGATTTGGCCGAACACCTTGAACTCCAAGAGCCAAACTCATGGAAAAAGCTTGTTGAAGCTCGATCGTTTCAATTTCCTGATGGGTCTTCCTTTGAAAGCTTCAAGGACGACTTGTGTACCCCTAACACATGTCCTCGCAAGCTTTTGGCCAAATATCTCAATCTCTATTTTTATGAACTTCATCGGACTATCTTTAACACTATTTTGTCCAAAGCGGGATCCACCGATGAAGTCACCTACTTTAAAATCTCGGCCTTATATCACCTCCACTTTCATGTACCATTTAATCTTCTACGTACCATAATGGACTGGATGATTAATTCTAGGAAGAAACCAAGATCCGTGGTTTTTGCTTTGTATCTTCCTATGGTCTTTCGTGCTTTTCGCATACCTCTTGATGAGTGTCAGTTCTTACCTGCCCCTGCCTTCCTCTCTAAGGCACGGAGACTTCAGGCTGCAGTTGGCTTACCTATTGTGTCCGAGCACTCTGACGATGAGCCAGATGCCCCTCATTTGGGACAGGATCCTCCTCCTCCTCCTGCCACTCTCGAGTCACTCCAGACTATGCTCTGCGATCGCTTCACCTTAGAGGATGATCACTGGACTCAGCTTGATTATCGGACCACCCTGCAGATGAGTGCCATCAGCAACTCACTGTACGATATTCGGTACTCCATGTCTCGCCATCCTTCTATGCATATCCCTATGGAGTGGGACCCTGGTCGTGAAGGGTATCGAATCGATGACCCTTGGGTTATTCGCTACTTGGATCCGGATGCGGCCTTCGTGGACCCTCGTCGTTCCTTCACTGATCCATCAGACGACGCTGGGCCTTCACGAGCTCGATAATGGTATGGACTTCTACTTGCTGCTGCTACTGAGGATCGTAGTTTTTTTTATGCACTTTGGTTGTATTAGACTTATTATTATGTGTGACTTTTGCGACATTCAGTAGTTTTATCAGTATCTATGCAGTTTCATCTATTACCTTTTGGTGTGCTTGCCAGTTCTTATTTGTTTATGGTTTATTGCTAAATCCCAAAAGGGAGGGAAATTTTGGTATATTCTATATTCTTTTTGTATCTGTATCTGTGCTTTGGGGAGAATATTTTTATCAGGCCAACAGGATTGAAAGTAATGTTTACGGGGGAGCTATTGCTAGCTCGGCACTGATTACGGAAGAGCTATGCCATTTCTCTTAAATGTGTCGAGGTATGAATATTGAATATACAACTGTCATTTTGTCAATTATCAAAATGGGGGAGATTGTTGAACCAAAATCACAGTCAACCAAATATTGATATAATTGACTACATGATACTTGTGATAATTCAATATGACACATGAAGACTACATCCAAGTACAAGTCAGACGACAGCTCGGATTTCCAATGCAAGTTATTTTGAGTCTGTATTTTTACAATTTTATTGAGTTTAGACTTATGTAAACTGAGCTTTACTGAGCATCTGAGACTTAGCCTATACCCATACCCAAAATCCAATAGCTCCACACATATCCAAATAAGCCAATTGGACCCATGACCCATTCCGTGCTCTGGAGACAGAGTTCTGGCCGAACTCTGCCTCCTAAAAATTAGCACCCTAATTTTTAGGGTTGGCTGGTTGCAAGTTGTCCAATGGCCAATTTTTTGAAAATTCTAACCAAAATTCTGGCCGAATTCTGCCTACCTGGTATCCTATAATTAGGCCATGAATTCTCTCATTTTCAATCATCCAATCTTCTCTTCTCTTCTCTCTAAAGCTCTCTACAAGCCATACCCTTCTTCATTTACTAGCTACAAGCTCCCTAAGCCTCAAGTGCTCAGTACTTTTCAGTTAGGAGTTTGTACAAGAGTTCAAGAAGTCGCTTGAAAAATTTCAAGCATCGCCACTACGATCTTTGTAAGAAGTTGACGTGCTCTTCTAAAGAAAAGGCACGGGGTGTAACTACTATTTCACAAATAGGGGATTTAATCCTGAGCTAGAGTTCTCAGGCCTGGACTAGTCCTCCACGAGGGAAACTAGGTTAAAAATCGGCTGTGTTTGCGTATGCTTTCTTGCTCCTTATTTATTTCCGTATTTACTCTGATTACTTTCAGCTTGTGAAAGAGTTTAATTTTTAATTGGCTATTATCGCTATAAACTCTATTCACCCCCTCTAGAGTTGCCATCTGTTCTTCAATAGTTGCACACCGAGTCATACTATGATTTAGCCTATCTATCAGGTTCCTAGGGTAACATATGATTTATTAAATACGGCTAGTCACTTATTCCATAATCCAACTTGTAATATTCGAAAGTCCTTGATATCGTCCAATTTTTATTAGCACACTCTATTTCACTGCCTATCTTTTTTAATTAAAATTTCAACTATCAGAATACCAAGTTGTTCAAAATTTGATCTGCCGAAGTCTTTAAATATCCTTTATCCTTCAAAATACACAACATTTAATTCCTAACCTCCTTCATCATTATAAAACATCACCACCTTCTTAAATGTAGCATCCACTATGCACAACTCTACTCTAGATTTCTATTATAAATCTATTTAGGGTAACTCGACCTCTCCATCTTGAAATCTTTTCTTTTCATCTCTTGTCGTAGTCTTGATCGGTGCTTACTACTTTTCCATATCAACATCTTCGCTTTTCATTACCATTTTTCTTATCTTACCTTTATGTATCATGAATTTGTATTGTCTGTCTCCTTGAGATAATCTCCTCGTTCTTTATCTGGATCTCAACTTCAAGATCTTGCTTAAGGTATGATTCTCTCTGTAATCCTCTTTATGTTTTTGTAGATCATCATGGTCGTAATCCTCGTCTCAAATTTTTTTCCTAAAATTCCATTCTTATTCATCTTCATTTATTTCAGATCAAACACATTGTTCCTTATAATTCTCTCTTCTTGTATATCGACTACATATCCTCAAACTAATACAATGTTCAAGTTGTAATTTCTATAGGGTCTCTAACTAACTTGCATCAACAAGGGTTTACTAGTCTACCTTGATGTATAGTTCTAACTTTATTCCTAAATCATTAGCTACGATTAATCATCGTAGATCATGATCAATTCTTAAACTTAATCAACCTTGAAACTTAACACTATACCTTTACCAGCCTTAAGTCGTATCCAATGATAGCCTAACCAATGTTCTACCTTCTCTATCCATAAACAATTATATGTTTCTCACAAGCACGCCCAACTATGTACTAAAAAAATTTGAGACTTAGTCTAATAAGTACTTATATCTAATACCTCTATCATAGTCTAACTTTATTGATCATTCTTCCAGTCATCTCCAATAGTTCATTTAAGGTTGACTCATCCAACATAGAGTTGGTTGACTGGTCTAACTTAGTCTTACATACTCATCAATCATAACTCGATTGATCTTCCTATGGTGGTTCTTCATCATCTCAAAAAATTTCTTTTCCCTATTATACCATATTCCTGATTTTTATCCTATATGTGAAAATTTCTCAACTTTTAGTACAAATCTCAAATCTTATATCCGGTCATGATCATCATGCTTCACCAATTTGTTTATCCTGATAGTTCCTCGAACTTTAATTGTTATCATCCCTTGAAACTTTCAAGTTGTATCCCTTCAAGTCCAATCCTTATGATCCCATTTTTACCATCCCTAGTCAACCTGTATGGGTTTATTAATACCCTCTCCAGAATTCTATCTAACTCAAGCAGAAGGTGGTATGGTTTTTGGCCTAACGGTCCTCATGTCTTCTGTTATGGTTAAGCCATTCACTATTCTCTGTTCCACATCCTATCTTAGAGAGGCATCTTTATAGTATACCCGCATTTGCTAATCACCTAGTCCTGTCAAGCATGTGTCACTATATCTTTACAAGTAAACTTTCTAGCTCAATGTAATAATTTGCATGATGTTGTTGAATCACTAATTTGCGACTCAACAATCATTCAACCAAATGAATTTTCCTATAAAAATTTAAACCTCGACAGAAATGTCATTCTTATCCTATCTGTCTATCTAGTAAAGACATCTATCCAGACCTGTACATACCCCAAGTAATTACCTATAAGATATTCTATCTACCTTAGTCACAATCAATAATAAAACAATGACGAAGTGATCTTCAACACAAGTGTTCGTCCTACCGAGAGAGGGATAGATGAGAATTCATAATAGCAATTCAAAAGTGATATGGTTGGGCACAATGCAAAATTTCAAGGGCGATAGTTGAAGTCAAAGGAATTTTTCAATAGCAGTTATGGATTAAGATTCTAATATATATCCTAATGCAAGCTTGTCCGGTACAGTAACGTAACCGAAACAATTTATCTCGACCGGCATGGGCCACCACTAAAACATGTCACACCCCAATTCCAAAATTATAGAAACTTGAGGTTCGAGCATGCCAACTGATATGATCTTAGGATAAGTTCCTAATTTAATGAACTTATCCTGAGACGTACTACGCTGTCAAGGGTACTAAAAGTAACTAATCATATATATCTCAATCCACAACAATAAAATGAATACCAAGAATGAACATAATATAGTAAAGTTGGCCACCCAGTAATATACATGTTCGAGCAAGCTTGAAAAAGGAATAAGCTTGGTAATAATAGGCTACATAGCAGCATGAAGCAAATACAGGTGATATATGCATGAAAGAGTAAATGGAAATACCAACAACACATATATGAATATATACCTCAGACCTAGGTGCATCACGCAGCACCTGCCAAGCTACTCTATACTAACTGCTCAGCGAATATCTAGAGAGATCACCAGGTCCTCAATGGGACATAACAAGATACAAATATACATGCCATAGTATAAACTGAATATAAATGAACAACCTGAATCATAACATGGTCCAATATCCAGTCATCAATCAGCCAACCAAATCTCTGACCACTCCTGATCAAAGGATGTCATACCAGTTCATGATATGATACTGTCCCATGATACGGTTCGACATAGGTACACGAACTAACCAGTCTATGCTAATGCATGTTGAAGACAACCTTTGAGCGTATAGGTAGGTAAATTAGGGATTTGCGTCCAAACACGTGTCGATGTCGGATCACGAGCCGATGTAAATATACAAGCACTAGTAATACCTCCCGACCCTACCTACCATACAGCTAGTGGCTGCTGTCGGACATATCCCCTAGTGTATGTATGACCCATAACTGGGTATCCACGACCATAACCAGGTATCCACTGAGGCTAGAATAATGTAACTTTCTGTCCCATAAGCTTACTGATTGTCTTCCCCATCCTAGGAAATGTACAAGTCGTAACCACGACTTAAACAATCCATATCTCAATGTGAGTATCTAACCTAGACACCATCTAACTCTATATGTACCGAAACACGAACCACTCACGCCGATGATCAGTCGAATGCGTAAGTTCATGCCAACACTATCTCGTGTCAAGTCATAGAAGTTATTCAGGATAACTTCACCATTTCGGGTATGTCTACTAACTCTAATTCACTCACGCACATACCCATAACATCGATGCCATTATCGATAAAACCCAAGTCATCCTTGAATACACACTATCAGTGTCACCAACTAACAATACAAGATTAGATATGAATAATATAAAAAAGTACAAGTATGGCAATGTATCTTGTCTGGGGTAAAGTAGCGATCCAATGATGTCCTGTAGGCAAATTGTCAAGTCAAAGAAAGATAGCAACATAGGAGCCTCCATGAACGTCATCGGATGCTGTAACAAACATCACCAATATTCCCAGAATATGGAAAATATCTAAATTAGACCACCCATAAGTCTAATTATGAATACAGGGACAAAATGATAATTTATGGTCAAAATGCGATCCACCGTTGGACCCACTTTGCACCAAAAAACGTACCTAGATCAAAGTCATCAAAATCAAGCAAACTATATGTCCACGAGTCCAAAATGACTATACGAACCCAACGGTATATCCGAAAGTGGATTCCGATGAGTCGATCTTAAAATGGTTCGTTGACTCGGACGTTAGAATCTGGTTTGCACGAAAATACGTACCGGAGCCCAAGTCTACTAAATCTAGCAAAGTATATGTCAACGAGTCCAGAATGATGATACAAACCCAACGGTATATCCGAAAGTGGATTTCGATGAGCCGATCTTAAAATAACCGGTTGACTCGGACTGTAGGGTCTGCCTTTCACCGAAATATGTGCCGGGGCCCACGTCCTCCAAATTTAGGAAATATTGTATGAATACATGCTAGAACGACACCACAAGTCCACTTATGGTATCACAATTGGAATCTGGAGTCCCAGGTCCAGAATTGGAATTTTATTAGTTGGATATTATAAATTCGGACGGCCAACTTTGGCGTCAAATACAACCAATCAAACGAGCTCACAATGAAACAAAACATCAATGACAAGATGTTGGTTATACTAGCTATGCACAAGAACTGGTGGTGCATCAAACGGAGCTGGGACGATGGAGATACAAACCCACGAAGTTGGCTCCTCAAAACTGTCCAAAATAAACATAATTATTTGGGCAACTTGGCGGCCAATTTAAACATATCAAATGAACGAATTAACGGTTGAAACTTTAGATGAAGGTAGATCTATATACCAAGATTGCAATGAAGAAAAGATTTCAATGATCCAACGGTCAGGTTGTCCAAAAATCATGCACGAAGTTGCTATCACGAAGTACACTTCTGACTTCTCCAACACGCGTGTCACGACAAAATCCCCGACGAAAAGCACGAATCACCTACGTCATGCGATAGAGGTGACACATCTACCATGGGGTGGCCTGGGCAGTTCGATACGACTATATGGCCCTTGTGGTGGGGTCATCGGAGGCATGGTTGTCTTCGACGGATAGCAGCAGCATTCTCTGCCATGAACGCATGTTGCACCTCACAGGGGGTACGCTAGAAGCACGTCGAGGCTATGAGGGTTCATCGGTGAGGTATGGCAGTGCTACCATGCTGCTGTTGCAGTGTACACGTGTACGTACATCTGGCTGTACGGCTGTTGTGCTCGCGTGCGTTGCTGCCTAGCGTACGCGTATAGCCGCGTGCTGGGAGGTGCATGTGGCGGTGGTGGCTTCCTAGCGATGGTATCGCAGGAATGGAAGCTGCATAGTGGAGGTCGAAGGAGAATGAAGAGGAGGAGGACAAAGATGAGGATGAGTAGGAGGTAATGGAGATGATGATAGAAGAAGAAGATGATGTATGTATGGAGTTGAGGTGAAGATGGAATGGAGGTGACGGAGTTTTACGTTTAAAAAGAAGAAGGAGATTATGTGGTCAGCTAAGGGGGGTTGAAGCTGCTTTAGAAGAATGAGATGAAATAGAGAAAGAGTGTTTGTGTATGAAATGGTAAGAAGTGTTGGCTGTGAGTAGTTGTTTAGGAGGAGAGGGAGTGGAATCTTTTCAAAAGTTATATTGTGTTGTTGAGTGGGGATTGGCCATCGGATGGGGTGTGTCGTAGGTAGCTTTTTTAAAGCCACCTCTTAGGTTTGGCCAAAAGAGGGCAATTTTGGATAGTGAGGATTAAATATCTTAATTAAAAATTCCCTCTAACTTTCATGGTTAAAGATTTGTCTATTAGGTTTAGGGGTGAGTTTGCTAGGGTGTTTGGTATTTTGTAGGGATAAGATGTTTTTGCATATGTGGGTGGTCTTGAGGGAGTCATAAGTAGATCAGGTTAGGTTCATTTGGGTTATGTTGGGTCAAGATAGGTTAAGTATTGTCATAACTATTAATTTAGTCATTTATAATCATTGATTGAATAGGAGCATACGAAAACTCAATTTGATGGTACACAAGTGACACGTGCATAGTAGGCTCAAAATAGTTCAAAACCATATATTCGGTTGACTAGGTTGGATCTATGTCGATCCCCAAAATCAAATTGGAAGTTAGATTATATTTTTCGGAAGATGATTAAATGACCTAAATTGACCCGAAAGTTGTACGATACAAATAAAATACGAGAGAATAAGTTTGAGTGGGACATGATATATCAACATGAAGATAAACTTGTATAGATCAAAACTCGTGAAGAAGGTTTCTAGAGATTCATATCTCTGGTGCTCCAAAAATCAAAGTCACGCTCCAAAAATCAAAGTCACGGAAAAGTATATTTAATGATCAAAACTAATTTATAATAAAATATTTATTAAAAATAAATCCTTTAATAAAATTTAAAATAATCCCTAAAATGCAGTGGTCTTACATATTAGCAAATAGGCTACCCAAATATTTTCAAAATATCCTTGTTTTGAAAATAAACCTATTTACAAAAGCTCATAATTATAGTCTTTTCAAAAAGCCAAAAACCAGTTTTACAATACCCTAATAGAACACCAAGAGAATTCGACCTGAGTTCGTTTAGTGCCCGTTGGATTTTGAACTTGGTCTTCCCGCAGTTACGGATGAAACGGCTATTTGTCAAGATTCTCTCAAAGAATTCGGCACAATTCGGCCCGAATTCTGCCCGAATTTTGTCTTTGGAAAACCTACATAAATAAAGAAAAAAATTCCTCATTTCAACACACTTCTCTCTTCTATTTTCTTTAAGCTTAATACGTTCTTCTAAAGTGTTCTAAAGCTATTTTTTAAAATTCTAAGCCATTTACAATCCTCTAGTCGATTTGCTAGTGCGGTACAGTCTAGAAGTTTCGGAGTGATTGAAATCAGAGGCTTGATTGAAGAAAGACACTTCACAATTGAAGTTGGTCGAGTACTTTGGATCAAAGCTCGCGTTGTAGAAGTTGCAAGGACTATGGTTGAAAACTTGCGATATTTCTCCATAGTAGATTTTAACTGGAAGCTAGAGTTCTTTCGACTGGACTAGTACTCACAAGTGGGAAACAAGTATACATACTAGTGTTTGCGTTTGCTCTTTGGTCTCTATTTTTTCATTTACATATCTGTGATATATATATTCTGTGATCTTGCTGCTAATATTTTTTAATAGCTTAATTTTCGTTGTGTACTCTATTCACCCTAACGAGAGTATTGCGCTTTACATTTCATTCCTACAATTGGTTTCAGAGCAGGTTATACAGGTAAAACGAGGTAACATTGTTATTGTTTTCTTATCAATACTGCTGTTACATAGATCACTACATCACACATGGCTACTGTATAATTCACAAGTGAAGGTCTGGCCACAAACAAACCCCTACTGTTTGATGGTACAAATTTCAAATAATAGAAAACACGCATGAGTTTCTTCTTAAAATTTCTAGATTTTGACTTATGGTCTTTTGCAATTGATGGCTATAAAAATGCTCCTCGTATTCTTGTTGACGAAGAGTTGGTTGATAAATCCCATGACAAGTATACTGAAGCTGAAAAGAAGCAGACCAGTCTTGACGCACTACCAAAATAGGTCATATTAGCGACGCCAGAAAATGACACTAAAATGACAAAATACGTCGTTAATCATATTCATCGACGTTTTTAGCGACGTTTGAAAGCCATGTCGCCGATAGGTAAAACGTCGGTAATCGTCGCCATTACCGACGCTTACCGATGATAAATAAATGTCGCTAATATCGACGTTCCCCGACACCACGTCGGAAAAATGGCGACGTCTCTCTGATGTCGGTCAACGTTGGTGAATGTAGCGACATATGCTACTTTTTACCGACGTTTACCGACTCTGTAGAAGAGGGAAACTGGGTCGGATGTCAAATCCCTATTTTGGAAATAGGTATATGACCGTATTTTTATATTTGTATGATTTTAAATTTTGTATATTTTTAAATATTATTATTTTGGATCTTGACATGCCTTGACTATTGAGATATGATTTTTATTTGATTCCTATTATTAGTGTTGTTACAATTATTATTATTATTATTATTTTTTATTTGATTTAGTTCCTATATCTACCCTCCCAAAGGAAACCCCAACCCTAAAATCTAACTCTCCCCTCCTTCACTCCCCTCTCAGCCGCCAGCTCTCCCCCCCAAAACCAAACCCTAGCCCTAAGACTCTCTCTCCCGCCCCTCAGCTCACTCTCCTTCAGCTCCCTCTCTCCCGACCCTACTCTCCTTCTCCACCCTCACTCTCCCAATTGCTCTCTCTCTCTCTCACGTTCTCCTCTCTCTCCCTCTCATTCCCGTCTTCGGCCAGGCCACCAGCCACCGTGACCGCCACCAACACCCACGAGCACTACGACCTTCACCATCTTCCCCACGACCACCACCATCTTCGTTGCTGCCACCGCCGCCCGCCACGACCACTGTCGCTACCATCATCGTCAGCTTCATCACCACCACCATTTTCAGCCACCACTGTTCCCATTTCCTCTGTCCCCTCTTCCTGGAGCAGCCACCACCATGGCCTCCTCCCCCTCCACTTCAGCCAGCACCGCCGTTGCCATCATCGTCGTCTCCGACTTCTCCTCCTCTTCTTTCCTGGCTCAGCGTGGCGATGCAGCCTTCCTTTGCCGGGAGCCACGACCCGCCTGCCTGCCGCCCACCTCGGCAGCACCCCCGCCTCTGCGTCTCATCCCCCTCTCTTAATTTTCTTCCCCGGTGCGCCTCTTGCCGTTGCTGTGCCCTCCGCTGGAGCCCGACCGACCCCGGTGAGCTCCTCCGCCCTTTCTTTCTCTCCTCCTCGGGCAGCGTGCTGCCTCGAGCACTGCACCCTCGAGTTGCGACCCTTTCGTTTTGTGGGTGCTTAGGGAGCGAGCCTTCAAGCTAATTGCATGCTTCAAACAGCAGGATGCCTTGGGCCCAGCACTGCTCGGACTTTGTGTCATCTCGATTCGCGTACACATTATTGTACTGCTGCCTCAATTTTCGTGCACCCTTATTCACGTGCTACCTCGATTCACGTGCTAACCTGTCCTACGTGCTATCTTCGGCAGCGGGGGTACCTCGAATCCCGTGCTATCTCGGGTACCGTATTATCTCGGTTCGCGTGTTGTCTCAATTTTTGTGCCCCGGCCTTTGTGCCTATCTCGTGATCCACACCGTACTGATTTTTGTCACTTTGGACTTCGCGTGGAATTAAATTTTACGCACGTACCAATTTGCGTGTCGTATTGAATGCGTGCTTCCTTGGGTCACGCACCATCTTGATTTGTTTGTACGTATCGATTTGCGTGCAATATTGATCCGCGTGCCATATTATATCGTATATTGTCTCGATTTACGTGCCTGTATTGGTCTACGTACACGTCTCGATTTACCTGCACATCTCGTTCCTGTTTGCCTCGATATTCGTGCCATCTTGGTTTGCATGTCGTATTGATTTGCATGCTTTCTTGATATTCATGATTTCCTCGATCTACGTGTACGTCTCGATTTACGTACATGTTATTTATTGTTCGTCTCAATTTTTGTGTCATCTCGATGTACGTGTGCGTCTTGGTTTGCGTGTCTGTATCGATCTGTGTGCCTCAGTTTCTGTACCAAATCCCTGTACTACTTGTGGGACCCGTACGGTATAGCCTCCTGCCATTCTTCGTGATTCTTGTCATTATTTTATTATTTAATTATAATAATTGTTTATTGTGGGTTTTGAGGACCTCGATGGACGTGTCACCCTGGATCGCGATCGCCGAAGACTTGCTTACCTAGCCGAGCCCTCTAGGCAAGTACCCCTTGCTCATCGATGGCTCTTGCCCTCTCTCTTGGATTTTATTGTATTTTAATTAATTGTATTTGTTAATGTATAACCATGAGTAGTGTATCATGTTAGTAGAACTACCATGATGATAACTTAGGATAGCTTGGTTCGATAACGGTTTACGACCGTATCGGGCAACTCGGACGGGTCATCCATACCTCCGAGGACACGAGCACGACTCACATGTAGGGATTGTCCCTATATGCCCCGTGTCCGACTCGCGATCAGGTAACGGCTTTGGCTAACTATGTCTGCGACTCTACTTGTGGCTTGGATTGTGACTGTGGGTCCATGATGCGCCCTGCATGGCGATTCTTGTTGAATGTGTTGGCTTGGTTCCCAGTACGCTTCGTAGTGCTGCTGGAGTCTAAGACTTAGTGTTCTCGGCTATGGTTTATTTTCCAGTACGCATCGTAGTACTGCTGGAAGCAGAGACTAAGTGTTCTCAACCTATGATTCTGCGGCGGGTTTTGTCGAGTGGATTTTAGCCCCAATTCGCTGGGTGCCCCCGTCCATAATACAAAGGAGACTATGCCAAATTTTTTCCAAATTTTCGGTCAAGAATTTGGTTCAAAGAATTAGGCAGAACCATTCCTTTGGTTTGCTAATCTAGACTTGTGCTTACGTGTTTTAGATATAGTAGTCTGATTCTAGTACTTACTAGGTAGACTCTTGACTAGATTAGTCGCCTAGTTCTTGACCTGTCTTGTCCGTCGGATAGCGTAAGGAGCGCGGTTCCACCCGGGAGACGGTCTGCAACCCTGGCCCTTGTTTGTTTTAACGGTTGTAGATCTGCTCCAGAACGGTTCATGCAATCCTTGCCACTTTTCTGGCGGCATTTAATTAATATATTTTTGTACCCTGACCGTTCATTCTAGGAGTTATCCTAGTCTAGCCAGCTAGGACTGATAATTGTCCTATATATCGAGATTTATAATTTTTGGATATATATATGAGGGTTAAGTATTATGGAGAGTATGATATCGAGATATTGATTGATAAACTTACGTGGATTTCTTAGATTATCTTGCTATTTCTTTTGATGATGTTCTAATTCGATCGGACATGACTATAGATCCTTGGATTTTGATGATCACGAATATTTTGCGGAACGAGAAGAATATCGAGGGTATTATTATATGATTTTTACTCGACTTCCCAAGCACCCAAAATCTAATTTGTTTGCTATATCTTGGTAGTGGTGAGACTTGTTTACTGATTGCTTGTGATCATTGACTCAGGGGATTCTTGTGAGCCAGAGGGCCTAGCATTGTTTATAGTGATGAGCTTGATATTTGGTGATTTGTCTTTCTTGACGTGATATTCACTCCATCGTGGATGGGGGACTCTTGATAGATTGAACCGGTGGATAGACCAACTTCATGAATAGAGCTATAGGCTCTCTTGTATACTTGATAAGATATTATAGTAGATATTTTAATCTTGTACTTGACCTGATATCTATACCACGATATGGGCAGATGACTTCTTGTGATTGACAGATTTATCCTTGCTCCTGACATGACTACTTGTATCCGTACTATAAGTCCAGCTTACCCTTTGAGGTACTGGCCTGACTTTGTACTGCGGTGCCCCTTGTCTACTGGTACTTTAAGGTGCTACTTCCATGATTATATGGCATTACGATGCCATCATGATATTCTAGCTATATTATATGATTACCTGCACGGGTACCTTAGTAGTTGGCCTTTAGTCTTAACGTGGTCAGGATTGGTTGCTTGCTTGTTGCATAACACTAAGGATGGATCACAATAGGGACTATAGGTGCCGAGGTTGATTCTTACTTAGCGTTCTCGTACTAAGGTATGACATCTAGGAAGATGATCATGTGACCACGGCATGTGATTCTGGATAAATGTATGGATAATCTAGGTAACTTGAACTGGTAGAAGCATTATGAGGAAATGGAATTCCGAGATCGTGTATTACTAGTCTTATCCCAGACATTAGTCATGACCTGCAGGCTGGCCGTCATGGATGTTGTTACCGTTCGCACTAGCGGATGGCTAGATCCGGCTACTACTTATGTACTATGTACTTCTCTTGCTCACACGGTGGCCTTACGAGGAATCAATGCTTATCTTGTCTTGCTATACTTGGCCCCGTTAGCCCTGCTAGGATGGCACTATATGAGGATTCCTATATTACATTGTTGGGGTAACCCAGCCTCCACCTAGATAGCCGTAGACATTTGAGTGGCTGCTTATTTACCGAAATTGCATGGATTACTGCTTGCTAGGCTGGCTGGCCCGTAATGCTGCCCCGGCGTAGAAATTCATTCCCTTATTCTTGTTCGATATAGGGGTAGATTACTGTTCCATTGATAGGCTACGAGTTTCGGTTGGCGATGAAGGTATTATTGGATGTTAGGGAGATTGCGATGTTTGGTGGTTATTTAGCTACATTAGTTGTAGATTGTTATCGTGCGTTGGTACCGCATGATTCTTACCCTCATTTACTATTTATATATGTTCTGCTTTTTATTTTATCCTGCTGGCTTTTTTTGCCCATCCTTGAGCCTTCCTTTCTGGTACTTACTACAGTTGGCCTGATCAACCCTGGATTATTCCCAGATTGCATGTGACCGACCCTGTAGATCTTCCAGACTTGACTTGGAGGATGTGCTTCAGTTCTCGACCATGATAGGAACTGTGGGAAGGTATACTCATCAATATTACTATCTTGTACTATAGATTTCCTGATTATCATATGTGTATTTTCTGCTTTCTATATGATTATCTCTCTTGCTTAGTATTTCATTGTTATTGCCTGTGGATATGAGATCGGATTTAGGCCATAGAAGGATTGCATGCTAGGATACCCAGCGAGATTGACAGCCGTCATCGTCGTATAACGTATTCGTACATTATATGGAGTAGCTGGCCGACGTCCGTCCCCGTATTTCGGTACTGGGGCATGATACGATTTTAGTGGTGGCCCATACAGGTTTAATTTTGAGATATTGGGTATCACATGATTATTGATCTCAGTCCACTATTTCTTGGTATTTCTACTTGTTACACTTGTCCTTCGCTCTCTTGAACTTGTGTACTAGTCCTCATCTCTACCTGGACCTATCTTGCTTGGCAATGTCTTATTCGTTGTTATCTACCTCTGATCATTGTTTGATGGATATGATCATATAGTTGACCATGTCGATCGCCTTATCAGACAAGAAGTTGTCTTGTCTCTGTCATTAGGTTACTTGATTATATATTTTAGGTTCTGTACTCTCTACCGATGCATCGCGTTGTTTGATTATCCTGTCATCCCTTTCGTGCGTTGACTTATTATCATTAACGCCCTCTTCGAGCGTTGGCTTGACTGCTGCGGAATAAAGATTTCATCAGGACTCTGAGATTGGATATTTTAACATTTGTTGAGTATCCAAGGGATATTCTCGTATCAATTCGGCTCCCTTGATTTTGGATAGTTCCGCACTCATGATTATCTGTTTCAAATATTATATTGATTATAGATAAACTTTCTATACATTATGTTTTGATATGGATCCTTGATTTGGAACATTTTCCTACGGATTGGAGTATTTTCCTAGAAAAGCTATCTTATGGTTATTATTGAAGATATTTTTGGATGTGTGTTACGATTCACCTGGATTTTGGATTTTGATTATTTTCTTGGACTCGTTATATTATTAGAGATTTTGTGATTTGGATATTTGAGTTATAGATTTGATTCGTTTTTGGGTATTTGTCAAGAGTGACCAAGTGACCCTAGTATCGATTTGTGTGCCATATTGAATGCGTGTCACATTAAATACGTGCTTCCTTGGGTCTTGTACCATCTCGATTTGTTTGCACGCATCGATTTGTGTGCCATATTGATCTGTATGCCATATTATATAGTGTATCGTCTTAGTTTGCGTGCCTGTATCGGTCTACGTGCAAGTATCGGTTTACGTATACGTCCCGTTCCTGTTCGCCTTGATATTTGTACCATCTTGGTTTGCGTGTCGCATTGATTTGTGCGCTATCTTGATATTCATGATTTCCTCGATCTACGTGCATGTCTCGATTTATGTGCACATTATTTCTTATTTGTCTCGATCTTCGTGTTATCTCGATGTACGTGCACGTCTTAGTTTGTACGTCAGTATCGATCCGCGTGCCTCGGTTTTCGTGCCAGATCCCTATACTACTTGCGGGACCAATATGGTATAGCCTCTGTTTGCTATTGATTGTAAAAGTGCAGAACAATTTTATAGGAGGACTAAACTTAGACTCACAATACAAACTCGCTCGTACAAAGAAAGCCTAGGAATGAAAACCTAGGTACAGCAATCTAAGTACGATTGTTTATTTTTGATTCTGGGAGGTGGCGATAGAGGCTCGAGAAAGCGACGACAGCTCTGCCTTACTCCTTGGACGATCTGACGTAGCCTTGGCTCTGATGAAGAAATGCTCTCGGAATGTATGGGGAGACTCTTCTATGCCTGCCTTTTTCTCTCTGTGTATCCAGCCGGGGGGTTCCTCTCTCTCTTTTGCAAGGGAATTGCACCTTGCTATTTATAGGAGTGGGGTGCAATCATTAGGGTTTGCAATGATTGTCCCCTTGAAAAGTCGACAGTTTGGGGATTAATTACCATTTTCCTTGATCCTATTTTGTTGACAATTAATCTGGGCCGTTAATCTTGATTGCAACAAATCCGGGCAGTTAATGTTGATTGTGCCTAATCCGTATGGGCAATTAATGTTGATTGCCATAAATCTTTGTAATTTATTATGACAAGCTCGGATATCCTGCCACGTGTTCAATCTGCTTGATTACAATAAATCTGATTTGATCCGTGTAATTATGATGATTACACTAAATCTGGTTGTTGGGATTTGTTGATAAATATCGATTGATTAGATGCCACGTGTCCAACCATCATTATGCTGCGAGCCGTAGGGACACAGGGGGAACTGATCTTCTGCCACGTGTCCTAACCACGAGCCACAGGGACAGGGTGTCTTGACAGAGCCGCATGAGGGTAGCTTCTCAGGATTTGAACCACATGAAGGTGGCAGCCGCATAGGTCTGGCCTCCAAAATCTGAGACGCATGAGGGTGGTTTTCAACTGAACCGCATAAGGTGGGCCACTTGTCAAGGCTGTATGGGCATGGCCTCTCAGCATTTGAGCCGCATGGAGATGGTCCCCATGAATTGAATCCCATGAGAGTAGCGGCCGCATGGGGTGGCTTCTCCGAATTTGAGCCGTATGAAGATGTCCCCCATAATCCGAGGTGCATGAGAGTAGCAGCCGCATGGGGGTGGCCTCCATCTGAACCGTATACATCTGGCAACGTGGCAAAGCTGTATGGAAGACTTTGGGGTTTGATGGATCGTGCCAGTTATGAAGATTTTTTTTGTTTCCCTAGGAGCACACCTTTATGTCAGAGTCATCATTGCAGCTTTATGTCAGAGTTGTCGGTTCACTTTTATGTCAGAGCCGCCTTATTGTGTCAAAGCATTAAATGAGGCCACTGCTTGATGGCCAGCTGTAGAGGTGACCCGCATAGGGCTACGTGGCATTAAATAAGGCCGCTGCATAGAGCCGCATGGAGCTATGGGGATTTCGGAGCCGCATAAAACTCTAATGCACTTTTGAGCCGCATGAACTCTAATGAACTTTTGAGCCGCATGGAATTCTAATAAACTTTTGAGCCGCATGAGACTCTCCTAGTCTTGAGCCGTATAGGATTTCCTGTTTATTTTTATGCTTCTACAAGACCCCCTTTAAAGTTTTCAATTTGAAAAATTGAAATACTTTGAATGAGAAGCATGGCTATGTCCACATAAGCTCTCCTGGCCGCATCAGATATTCTGGCCGCATGGACTACCTAGCCGTATGGTCTTTCTGGCCGCATAGACTACCTGGCTGCATGGACTGCCTGGCCGCATGCCATCTTTTCTGCCACGTAGGCGTCATTAATTGCCCTTGATTCATTTTTTTGATTTAGAGCCATCTTTTGGGGGAATCCCAAGAGTCGGTTCATTAAATATTTGGATTTTTTTGCTTTGACAAATCTCCTTTATGAGAGGGGACGAAATCCTAGAAGTTGATTTTGCCTGCAGCACACGACCCGAAGCGTTCATCGGTCCACGTGCCCCCTTTGTCCTCCTATAAATAAGAGTAATTTGGAGAAAGAAACTCTTTACTTTCTTTCCCGATTTAAGCTCTTCTTGCCATAACTGTCGTCCTCTTCTTCTTCTTCTTTGATCAACGATGGCCCCCAAGACTTCCAAGGCCGCAGCAAAGGGTAAGGGAGTGGCTTCTACGTCGACTGCGGTGGCTGAAGTTCATCCCGATTTTCACCCCGCCATTGCTGGTAAGGGTTTTGGCAGAAACTGCACAACTCAGAACTTCCACCATCATGGCTATGTCGCATATTTTATGCGCGGGCCTTCTTCGTCTTCATGAATCTGCATACTGCGCTATGTGTGCCGTGTGTGCATCCCATGTCCGAGCCGTATGGGGGTATGCCCCCATGTTCGAGCCGCATGATAGCCGTCTTGCAGCCGCATGGGCACTTTGCAATTTGGACCGTATAAAGGCATGTTGAACAGAACCGCATAAGTCCCTCTGAGATGAGCCGCATGAAGTCCCATTAAATAGGACCGCATAAGTCTCCCTTTGTGTTGTGCCGCATAAGCTCATCTAGACTGGGCCGCATAAGGCTCCGCTAATCAAAACCGCATAAGCTCCATCGAAACAGTGCCGCATGAAGCTACGCTGAGCCGAGCCGCATAAGCCTATCTGAACTGGGACGCATAATGCTCCGCTAAGCAGAACCGCATAAACTCATCTGAACTGAGCCGCATGAGGCTTCCGCTACGCAGAACCGTATAAGCTCACGCTAAACAGAGACGCATAAGCTGACGCTAATTAGTGTCGCATAAGCTCATGTTCAATCAGAGCCGCATGAGCTCTTTTAAACATAACCGCATAAGCTCGCGCTAAACAGAGCCGCATAAGCTCATGTGGACTGGGCCGCATAAGCCTAAAAGCACTAGGTGGTTTTGTTTGGCAATCTTTTTTAGTCTTGTTTCTTTTTGTCTTTCTCCAGTGAATCTGCCAGTTAATCCAGTGGGAGAACCCCTGGTGGGTTCGGCCCAGTCTGCTGCGGGTGTGCGATTCGATCACTTAGTCCAATGTGTGACGAACCAGCTTCCCACAGACGAGCCTTTGGAGAGGCTGAATGCTATCAAGGACCAGCCCTTATATTTTCTCTACGCCATGATGAACTCGGGGCAATTGGAGGGAAAATACCTGAAGCCGGCGTTCCTCTTTGGGGATGCTTTGTCTGTAAAGAACCCCCGAGTGCTGGATATATCCGAGAGTTGGGACTTTACTCTTGACGGGGTGGAGATCCATATCCCTCCGATAGAGCGCCATTTTCCTCTGTCATGGTCATGTTACCTCTGGACAGAAAGATGGTGGACTCCTTGACTCCAAGAAGGTCGAGGATGATTGTAGAAAACATTCATTACAACAGGAATTTGGGGTCAGCATATATGGAAAGGAAACCGATCAGTCGGTACGTGATGGGACTGGCTCCGGGTACCTTCATAAATGTATCGGGTCCCAATTTCACATTTTCTCAAGCTGACACCTTCTTGAACCAGCTTGCTCGGAAAGGGTACTATCCCGTCGGCCGGTTGGCATTGCTGAACTGGATAAACCCCATTCCAGCGTGGGCCAACTTGACCACGTGGATTTTACAGAAGTATGAGACTCCCCTGCGTGAGATTGGCCTCTACTACGCCATTCGGGGCACCTGTCATGGTCTACCCATAAATAAGCCGTTGTTCATGGCTCTCCTGGAGATGTACAACCGACGGACGGGAACCTTCTTCATGCCTGGAGGGGAGCTGGGACTCGCTCTCCACGAGATGTACATTATCTCCAAGTTGCCCTGGGGGGAAGAAGTCTTTGAAGTGTACACCCCTACAGGCGAAGAGCTCGAGGATTTGGATCGGCAGTTCCCGGGCTTTGTTGCCGTATATTAAGAATTGTTATGTCATCACAGTACTTGTCACCAGATGGCCATTAAGAAGGATGGTAGCTCGAAAGGGAGCATTTCTCACACCGCGTCCTGGGTCTCGTACCTTTTTACACTAGGCACATCAGGCCGGGTTTCTTCTCGAGATCCTCAAACCCCGAAGGAGGTACAAAACCTGGCGTCGACTGCCAAGAGATCGTGGTCCACGGGCGACACATTTGGGAGTCGAACTGACTCCTTCAGTTATTTTTATCATGTTACTCAGCAACTGTCAGAGAAGGCACTCTTGGCAGGATTTTTTATGGTGTGGCTACGTAACTGCGTGGTCTCAGGAGGGGCAGGTTCCATTAAGAGGATCAGCTACCACTTTATCCTCCCCACCGTAAAGCTGGTTTTTGGGGTCAGACTGGCCCTTCTTCCGGCCATGGTGTGCAGCATACACCACGGCCTTCGCGTCTTTTCGTCCAAGGTCATCGCCCGTGACACGGCGATGGATTTTGAGCGCATAGAGGTGCCATACCATTATCTGATGGGGTGGCTGTTAATGCACTGCCGGTCTTTGATGAGGCCTGGAGCAGAAGACGGCGTTACTGCTGATTACGCTTTTATTTTTCGATTCCACCATCAGCCTTGGGAGTGCAGCACCATGCCAGCCTGTCGGAGGGTGCTGGCGAGAGTGGACGGATACGACTTTTTTGTGTCTGTTCCTCGTTTTACAGCTGAAAAAGTGAGGGGCGTACATGTTGATGGTACCGGGCCTCCTCACCTCTTACCTGAGAAAATGCTCCTTTGGCTGCGTAATATCCGTCCAGCGTACCTACTATATCGTAACCGCAACAGCGTCTACCTGGAGCCCTACTTGCCCAGCAGGTTCTCCTGCCAGTTCGGGTATAGCCAGTTGTTCTTTGACAGTCATAGCTCTTGCATGGGATTTGAAGGTAGTGTCCTGGACGGTATCAGGGCATGGCATTATTATGACACAGTTCATACCCGAACCATTTTTTCTGTTCCTGATTATGAGGCATCAGGGGAGATTTTGTATATGGCGGCCCTATACCATGTTACGGCGAACAAACCTTCCGTTAATTTTGACCCAAGTACCAGCTTTACTGTGGGTACTGGCTTAGCGGAGAAGCCCAAAGGGTCTAAGACGAGGAAGAGGAGGGCAAACACAGTTCCCGTGCCTGACTCGGAGTCCACCAATACGGACGAAGAGAATGACGAACGTGATACAAATAACTCTTCCCCTCCTGTGGAAGATGTTGGGGCGGATCAGCCGCCTGTTGTGCCAGATGAGACACCTGTTGTGCCTAATGAGATGGTGGCGGATCGGCCGCCCGTTGTGCCTGTTCCTTCACGCAAGCGAGGCAGACGTGATTCTATTAGTTACGTGACCTTCTCCGTGAAGCGGGCCGCGGTAAGACGCCGCGGGCTGCTCATTAAGGAGAGGGGCGAAGGTGATAATGCCGTATCGGAGGTGAATTAAATTGCGACCATCTCCTTCTTTAGTTCTTTCTTTTCCTGAACTATGATATAATTATTTTTTTCTCTTCTCTGTAGGCGTTAGAAGAGTCAGACTCTTGAGAACCGGCCACTGTTTCTGAGGTCAATCCGGCCATAAATAATTTGATTAGTGACATGTGTGCCGAGATTATTTCTGCCGGGGTCCCCTCGGCTGCGTCTGAAGGATCTCACGTTGCTGCGGTCTCGACCCAGGGCGACGGGGGCTCCGCTGAACCCATCCCCGAGACTGCTGAATTTCAGCAGGGTGACACTGATCAGTCGTATCTCCTTTCGGGATGACTGGGGCAGAAGAGCCAGCTGAATTCGGCTTGGGGGTTGCTGGTGAGGGGACTATGGCGGCTGTGAGCGAGCCTCAGCCTGCACAACCTTCCCCTGGTAAGATAAGTCAAATTTTGACTAGTGAGAAGGCCCATTCGCTCTATCATCACATCCTTCGAGTTATGCTGATTGATGGTTGCTCTGGACATACAGGTCCTGCCTCTTCACTGCCAATGACGGATATTGTCAGGGAAGGCTCTACCAGCGGGGATCTAGTGGGAGGTGGTGTACCCCTCCTCTTCTGACTTATATTGAGGGGCCTTCCGCTGGATCAAGTTCGGAAGATCGGACGACGACGCAGCCGGGGCAGAGATCAATGGTCCATGCGTCCCCTTCTGCTCATGTGGCTTCGGGGGTCGACCTCTCCGCCTTGTCGAGTATCCAGGTTCTCCGGGCCGTGGAGGAGGAGTTAGCTGCTATCCATGCGTCTTTTCGCTCGGAGTTTGTTTCCCTGGTGGCAGGATGGCAAGTTCTGGCGCGTCTTCTTCGACACTGCCAGCTATACTTCCCCTGACGTCGTCCTCTACGGAAGTTCTGGATGAGGCATCACTAGATGTAGTTGACAGTTTCTACCGCCATTTAAAGAGAGGGGTTGAAGCTACTGTGGAGTGGGGGACCCCCTTTGCCTTGGCCTAACAATGCGCCAGAGGACAGATTGACATTCTTAAAACCCTTCCCGGTAGGGCAGGTATAGTTGTGCTTCTGGAGCCTAAACTTTTAGAGGCTGATCATCTCGTGGCCCAGTTTCAAGTGCTGCGACAAGCTGATCTGTCTGCAGCAATAGATCAGGAGCGGGGCTTCCTTATCACTGTACTGGAGAAGGTAAGGGTTATACGAGATACGTCCAAGCCGGTTATAATAAAGGACCTTAGCAACCTATCTCTGGAGTTCGAGGATTGCATGGCTCGGAAAGCGGCCGCCTCCCGCGGAATAGTCGATACAAGGGAGCAGATCCTCGAACTCCAGAGGAAGCTGGCTTTCTTGGAGTCTGAGCTCGAAGCTTCTCGTACAGATAAAGAGCTGATTGTTCAGGAGGCCGAAAAGGTCTCCCGAGCTTCTGCTAGCCTGGAGAGTGCTCTGAAGAAGCTCGAAGATGGCTGGCGGGCTCATGCGCACCTAGAAGATGCGGAGTGGCTGACTCAGGAGGCCGAGCGTCGGGCCAAGCAGGGGTTTGAGCGGTCGACTGCCTTGCTGAGGGACCGTCTCATGGAATTGTGTATCGTCGAACCTTAGTCGGCTTTTTTCCTTCTTTCGTTTTTATTCTTTTCCTTTCTTGAGAGGGGCGTGGTCTCCAGAACATGTAGTACTTTTGACTTTCAAATAAAAGAGTATGTTTTATTCTACCATTTATTTGTATTACTTATTGTGTTTGTGGTGTTGTGGTATTTGCCCCACTGGGGGACTGTTTGTGGACTTGTTACCCTTGGTATACCTTGGTTTTAGGTACGGATAACAAGTTTGATGGGGATACTTAGAACAATTCTACAGTGAGGTGGCCATGGAAGTTCCTGGTATCGGGAGAAAGACTGCCATGGAACAGCTGGGCTCCCGGGGCATGACGAAAAATGAGGGGCATGTACTAGGAAACTTAGTACAACATTTATGGTCAACAGAGGACATTTGTGGGCCTATTATTCTTGGCATACTCCGGTCTTGGGTACGGATAATAAGTCAAGAGAAAAACCGACATACTTACTCAGAGGTAATGAGGACATGCTAAATATGAGGGTTTCTTCGATGGAGCCTTCCCACTCAGAGGTAATGAGGACATGGCAGGAGTGGGCTCAATGAAGGGTACATAGAACAACTCAGAGGTAATGAGGACGTGGGAGTTCTATGTGAGGGGCGGTTTGTTTTTTATGGAAGGGAAACAACTCAGAGGTAATATCGACGTGGTTGTTTCGGAGAATTTGTGGATCTTTTACCCTTTTTGTGCACTGAAAGTGCGGGTATTGGATCATAAGGAGGGAGCTCTTTTAGGAAGAAAGTTCAGAGGTATAATCATACATGACTTACTACCTAAAAGATGCGATATAGATTCATCTGTAGTGATCAGAATATAAGTTCAGCAGTACCTACGGATACATAACTCGACAATCTGGAAGATTTGGGATCAGAATGTAAGTTCATCGGTTAGAGAGGGTACGTAACTCGTCATTCTAGGAAATTAAGAGTTGGAATGTGAGTTCAGCGGTATCGGAGGGTACATAACCCAACAATCCGGGAGATTTGGAGTCAGAATGTGAGTTCAGCGGTACCAGGGGGTATGTAACTCATCATTCTGGGAAATTCGGAGTTGGAATGTGAGTTCAGCGGTACTATGGGGTACATAACCCAACAATCTAGGAGATTTGGAATCAGAATATAAGTTCAGTGGTACCAGAGGGTACATAACTCAACACCCTGGGAGATTTGGAGGTTGTTGTTTCAGACGTAATACTTCTTTAGGAACTTGCCGTTGAAGGGCAACATGAGTAAGTCTCCATTTTGTTTTGCGAGGCGGTAAGCTCCATTGGAGAATATAACATCGATGATGAACATGCCTTTCCACTTTGGCTGGAACTTGCCTGCGATTTTGTGAGTCATAACCATCGGCCTCCGAATTTCCAGAACGAGATCGCCCACTTGGAATGTTCTGATTTTAACCTTCTTGTTGAAGGCTCCGGAGATACGGGCTTGGTAAAGTTTGATTCGTTGTTGAGCTAACAGGCGCTTCTTATCTAGGGCCTCCAACTCTTGTAGTCGGCGATGGTGATTATCATCTGTCGTCAATCGATAGGTGATAGCGACGCGGAGTGAGGAGATTTGAGTCTCAGTGGGAGAATTGCCTCACTTTCGTATACCAGAGAGAATGGTGTATTTCCGGTGGCAGTCCGTACTGTAGTACGGTACGCCCATAAGCATTCGCCAAGCTTTTTATTCCAGTCGCATTTATTTGATGACACGAACTTCTTGAGAAGCTTGATGATCGTTTTGTTGAACGCATCAGCCAGACCATTAGCCGCAGGGTTGTATGGTGTTGAAGCAATATTCTAGATTCGGTGTTTTTTGCAAAACCGATAGAAGGTGTGGCTTGCGAATTGCGGACCATTGTCATGGATGATCCTTCGGGCAGTCCAAAACGATAGATGACGTGATGCTTGAGAAAGCTGATCACCTTTGAAGTCTTCACTTCTGCCAGCAGAATAGCCTCCGCCCATTTGGAGAAGTAATATGTGATTGCGAGTATGAAGCGGTGTCCTCGGGACGAAGGCGGAGTGATCGGACCAATGATGTCCATTCCCCATGCTTCGTATGGCCAGGATGCCACCGTCGGATGTAGAAACTCGGATTGCTGGTAGATGAAATCTGTATGGACTTGGCAAGCCTTGCACTTTCATGCATAGTCCATCGCATCGGCAACCATCGTGGGTCAGTAATAGCCCATTCGGTGAAGGCGATCCTGCAGTTTCGGGCCAGGCTGATGGGCCCCACAGATGCCATCATGAGCTTCATGCACGGCTTTTTTGGCTTCTGTATTTGACAGACACCGAAGCAGTAATCCATCGTATGATCGCCGATACAGCATTTTTGTCTCTATATCGTAGAAGAATCTGAAGGAACGTCTTCTGATAGAAGTGGCTTCCTTCGAATTTTCTGGCAGGAAGTCGTAGACAACGAAGTCGATGAATGGTTGTCTCCAGTCTTGTGCTTCGTCGACTGTCAGAGCGGAGTAGCTCTTAATACACTGAATATTATTCCTGGGACATACCAACTCACGGCCTATTATGTCAACCAGATGATGAACAAGATTTGGTACCACTAGGGAAGCGGCCAGGCCTGCTAGGGCATCAGCTTCGATGTTCTGGAGTCTAAGAACATGTTCTATGAAGAACCCTTCCAATGACGAGATGATATCGATCGCTATTTGGTGATAAGGGATCATATCTTTATGGCGAACCTCGTACGAACCCCAGATCTGATTGATGATTATCTGTAAATCGCCGTATGACCAAGGCATTGTACTCGGCCATATTATTTGAACAGGACTATGTGAGGGAATAAGCCCGAGTGATCACCAGCCCGGAGGAAGAAATCAGCACCACTCCGACTCCAGCGACGATGTTGCCCTTGGGCCCAGTTCTGGAAGCGCCGTCGAAGAATATTCGACATACAGTATCGTGGGAGGCCATATTTGAATTGACAACCTCATCTGGAATCTCCTCGTCTATTCTGGTTGACTCCGAACCTGGATGAGCTGCTAAAAAGTCTGCCAGATCTTGACCTTTAACAGCCTTCTATAGGACGAAGATCATGTGGTAGGGAGACAATAATATCGCCCAGGTAGCGAGATGGGAGTTGATGTAACACCCTATTTTCTAAAATTAGGAATTTTTGAAAATATATTATTTTTATTATTTATTAGTGGTATTTTAGTCATGGTATGATTTTCTGGTGATTTTAGTTAAGTTAAACCATTTCTAAAGTCATGCTAAGTCATGACTTATGACTTTGTGATTTTGGTTAGTATAACTTAGTGTAAACCCTAGTTTTCTCTAACCTAGAAGTTGCCATGACCATGAGAGCTTAGCCATAGGCTTAGAACATCAAATTAGTGGTTTTTGACCAAAAGGGTATTTTGGTAAATTACTAGTCTTTATTTGAGATTATGTGATTTTAATATTATTTAATTCTTGGTAAGTCTCATGATTAGTCCCTAGTCTATCCTACCCTAATCTAGGGGTTAGCCACTAACCTAGAAGCTTTAGGAAGGATTTTTGGTTAAGGGTTAAAGTTAGATAAATATCTTATTTACCTTTATTGATATTTTCCTTAAAACCCTCCAAATATCTCACCCTTTTCACCAAAGTCCAAGCCTTAGCCATGAAGGAAGGGCAAGGACACCCCCTCCCTATGCCATGGCCGGCCAAGGGGTACCCCCCTAGCTGGTACACACTTCTATATAATCCTTTGTATTCATTCATGAATAAATTACATGAATTTTATTCCCCAAAAATTCCCATTCCTTCAACCCTTCATAACTTGAGCTATTTTGATCCAAATTCACTCTAGTCTCTTGCATTGGGACCCTACAACATCTAGGGTACTAAGGGGAACTAGCAATCAAGGATTTGGAAGCATTGGACATCATCAAGTTGAAGATCACACACCCCCATTTTCCTTGATTTTCATTGGATTGCACAAATAGGTATTTTCTCACAAACTTAGTTAAATTCCTGTTTTTCCTTCATAAATGCATTCATGTAGGACTAACACTACTGTGGGTAAAGTTTGGTGGAATTTAGAAGTGTTTTGGTGTCCGTATCGGACACGTATCCTAAGCTAGAAACCCTTGTTTGGTGAAATGCCACAATGGACTTATTTTTATGATTTACCAAAACAAATTATACAAACTTGTAGCCCTAGACATGTAGGACACGAAACAACTTGACTAAGCATATTTCTGTGCTGTGTCCGTGTCCAAAATGGACACGAACTCGCAGCACGAGGCCACGCGTGCATGCCCTGCTACTCGACACTTAGCACGGACACTGTCAGACACGTGGACACGTGAAAATTTACACAGAGGAGGGGGCAACCTCTGACATGCCCCCCCTCAAGTTTGAGACACGTTGGTGTCGTGTCGAGAGAGCACGGACACGTGCACTGGTCGTGCACTGTCAGCACACACGCGCGCGGGCACGACTTTGAGCGTGTCGTGTCGCGTGGACACGACACTAGAGTGTCTCGTAGTGACACGGGCATGAAGCCCTATTCGTGGTGTACACGTGGACACGAGCACGTGGTGCTTCGTGTCCTGTGTCGCGAGCACGACGCGTGCAACCGCGTGCACGATGCGGTCTGAACTCGCGCGTATCAGTCGTGTTTTCACGACTGATACGGGGTTCGTTTTGTGTCCACGAGTGTCGTGGACACGTGTCAGGGTGTGGAACATGTAGCCCTATGTGTGGACTACACGTGTGCTCGACCACGAGACGTGTCGTGTCTCGTGGTGTGTCCTAGAGTGGACTGCACGCGTGCACGACACTGTGTTTGTGTGCGCGTGTTAGGATTTACCCGTGGGGAGTTTTCTTATGTTTGGACACGTGAAACTGTGTCGTGGTGTCGTGTCAGGTACCTAAGACACTAGTATATGTATGGGGTGTCAGTTACCAACCAATAGGATCGAGCCTTAGCTCGTTTTTGTGTGTATTTTTGGGATTACCTAGTTTCGAGTTCACAGTTTCTATTTCCAGATTTTAGGATTTTTCAAGTTTTGTAAAAATGAATTTCAAACCAATTTTTAATCTGAATTATACATGTAATGGTATGTATTTAGTATGTATATACGTAGTATATATGTATATGTGAGTGTAGGTCAATTTTGGGGAGAAATGGTGGTGTATGTGTGTAGTTGTGTACATGTGTACATAGGTATGTATGTATGTACTGTGTGTGTGTATGTGTTGGGTCTGGACTTGGTTCCAGAATTTTTGGGAACCATTTCCCCTTCCCCCTGTCCAGACTTGTCTCACCCTCACTCTCTCGCTGTCTCACTCTCTCACAGTCTCTCTCTCTCTCAATCTATGTCTCTCTCTATGTCTCTCTCTATATATATAGTATATATATGAGTTTATATATATAGGTATATATATATATTGATATATATATATTTGTATTAGTTACATTAGGTCACTATATATTAATGTGTGAGTGTGGGTTTGTATTATACTTAGTATTCATATATGGGTATATGGGTAGTAGATAGATATATATATCTATATATAGATATATACATATATATATATGATTTCTAGTATAGGTTTATATGAAAACCTATGACTATGGCCTATGGCCTAGGATCATTAGCCTATGGCCAAGATCATTAGCCTATGGGTAGGGGCTAGCCCTAATGACCCAAAACCCACTTGTTGACCCTTGTTGACTAAGGGTTGACCAAAGTCAACCTTAGGTCAAAAGTGACCTAGTTAACCTAGAAATGGCTAGGAATGACCTAAAACAACTAGTTTGACTAGTTTGACTAAAACCCTAACTAGTTGACTAATGTTGACCTAACTTTGACTAGTTTGACTTTAGAGTTGACCAAGAGTTGACTTTTGACCAGATTGACCTAGAATCATGTAGTATGCATAGTAGACTTCATTTTTACTATTTAGAATACATTGTGACTTGTATTGCTCTGATCAGGAGCCAGACACCTCTCCTCAGATTGTATATTCTCTACGGACATTCATACAGCAGGCGAGTACATTCTCTGACCGTTTCATACTTGTTCAGGCTTTACTTCTCGCTCTAGATTACTTTACTTGTTGCTGTCACATTGGTAACACGGATTGGTACTATATGGATCTTTACATGAGATATTATCCCTCTCGGGAGCATCGGATACTTCATGTTATGTGTGTTTCACTATCATCATGTACTCCTATGCTTCCATCATTCATGTGCACTCATGTGATCATGTACTCTCATATTTACTGAGCCCTCATGTATACTATCATGTGCACCCTTTCATGGGCCCCATGTGATATCATGTATAATAACGTAACTTGTATAGATCCTTGTGTATTGATTGGGGAAACGGGGGAGTAGAAGTGGACATGTGAGTAATTTCAAAGTAGTGTAATCATGTGCAAACTCAGTAGTGTAATCATGTATAAATTATAGCCATTCACATGCCTATCTTGTGCTCTACATCACTAGTCACTACAGTTCTCTATATACAGTAGATATTTCATTACAGCTATCTCTTTTACAGCGTATATTTCCTTTCAGCAGTTCATGTATCTTACTCTATTGCCTGTATCGTATTTCCTAACCTGATATGAACTGTGTGAGATGTATTGTGCTCGTTCCTGTCCTGATTGGACCTGTTGAAAATATTACAAAGGATGAGGACGAAGCATGGGTGACTACTTATTATGGAGCAGGACTAGATGATACTTGTATTGAGGACCCTCAGCAGGATCCACCTGCAGCTGAGGATGTTGTTCCAGTAGTCTAGACCAGTTTAGTCTAGGCAGTCTTTTCTATATTTACATTTTGTCTCACATTCTGAGTTGTATTTTGAGATGTGGAGATGTATAGACTCTTAGACTTATTGTATTACGAGTTGACATTCTGGATGTTATGTATCCTAGACACTTAGACATATTTCATCTATGCTATGGTTCTCTTTGAGTTACTATCTATCTTCTGTCTTTCATTTTTCTACCTTAGATGTGATTGAGACTATATGTTGTGATGTTACCTCCACTCGGAGAGTATAAACTATACAGGTACCTTATATTGTTAGATGATTGACCTAGGACAGCGTTCTTTCGCCGACACTGCGGCGTAGGCTAGACGTACCCACTTCTCGTGCCCTTACTCTAGGGTGCGGGTCGTGACACGTTTTTAGTGGTGGCCCATGCAGGTCGAGTTTATGTAGTGATATTCGAACTAGAGTATCACTACAGCCTGCGATAGGATTTGAGGAATAGGCTTAGTGAGAGAGGATACTCAATCACTGTTAGGATACATTGAGAGATTCCTGGGATGACCCTTGAGAATTTCCTTTGAAATTTCGATTTAAACTCCTTTTCCCTTGATTGAATTTGATTTTGGAGGATTCACTGTAGAACTTGAATCCTGATGTTAGTTGATGATTTTAAAATTTTTTGTAGTTGTTGATTTTAATTTCTTAGTGTTAGATTAATATCTTTTATTTTAAGGTACTCAATCACATTTATGAGAAAATTCTCATCTGTTTCTTGCCATCTAATTCTCTTGCTAATTGCCTTTCATTTAAAACGAACTGTCCCCTCTATTTTTGCATCTTGCTTAAACTTTTTCTACCAAACTATGTGATTGCATCCCAAACCTGACTTACTCGACATTTCCTCAAATCAAGACTTATTGAGACCTTCTAACCTTGACCCTTGATTGATCGAACCCTAACTATGTTCATCTAGTAGCCTATCTATCCCTAAGACTGTGTTCCTAAATTATTTATTGGATTCCTAATTAATTTTATTCCATGGGTTAATTTGATCTTCTTCAATTTTTGCATCAATTTATCACGTCTTGAACTCCTACTTCCTATTCTAGATCATTGGACATCCTTTACCGTGACTTAGATATTCAGAGTATAATACTAGCTGTTATCTCCCAACAAACTTCACATGTAAGACCTAGACTAGCCTACCTTCATGTAGGTATTCCATGTCCTACTAAAATCCGTCTCCTTGTACTCTATTTTCTTGATATAATTTTCTGGTCAAATGGCTAAACTATAACCTCTACCATGATACTAAATTGATTCTTATTTCAATTAGAGATCCATCTTGGCACAATTCTTTCGACCTGGCATGTGATGGTGTTCTGCTTGAACCCTTAAATACTTGACCTTGTACCTTACCTTGAATACTTGACCCGATTGGTTAAGGATCTTGGACTATGTATCTTCTTTCATCATTTCTACCCTTACTTATATCTTATGCTATAAATTTATCCTTAAGTTTTACAAGCTTATCCTTTTCGAGCTTCATCATGATATATTTTATTGGGTGTACACCCACTAACATATTATCTAATCAGAACCGGCACATGATGGTCTGATCAACCTATTACGTTTTGGTTCACTTTTTCATATATTAATCTACGTGGATGGAGACAGTTAAACTTGCCCTAGAATCTTATCCGCAACAGCCTTGACAATTCTCCTTGGAATTATTTTATCGCATATGAACCCCGTATTCGTATCCAGTCGAATTAAATTTAATCATGATCTGGATCTTCATCATTGGATGCTCGTGCTCATACTTGATTTCATTGATTTCCCATCTTGCCCAAATCTCGATTTATCCTGAAATTGATCAACTTAGATCGTGTCAAGACTAAAATCTATTTGTGATTGTTTGTACCTAAATTTTCAATTTTCTTTTTATGGAATGGTAACTTTAATGATTTCTCACTTGTTAATGACCCATTTTCATATAGGAGGGTAGACGACCCTATAGTCTTGATGATTGTTGTTTCCATACCTTTCCAAATTTGGACACCTTAGATTGCTTGAACGTTTTGATACCATAGGACAGTATTGATCTAGAATGACTAGTGCACCTAGATGAGACCACAGATTGTTCCATTTAATATGTTCCCCTGGTACCACTATTTCATCATGATTTTTGGTTCAATTTAGGCCATAGACCCTTCCCACTCTAAATTATGATCATCGTAGGCACATTACCGTGACTTTTAAATTTGGAGCACAAGACTAGTTGTTTTCCCAAAACAAATTCCACATACATGACCTAGACATGACATAGTACACCCATGACCTTAGTGTCCCACTCAGGCATACCATTGTGTGCCTTATTTGCTTATTACGATTTTTTTGACCCGAGAATCCATCCTGATTTACCCTATGGAGTTACTTTTGGCTTCGATTTAAATTGAGGACACCTTATGACCTAAAACTGCCAACAAATTTTTGGACATGACCCAGTATAGGTCTACTACCCATATTTTGCTTATTTGACCTTGTATGTTGCCTAGGTAGTGGCTTCGTCCCTGATTGTTGGATGTTTGACCTAGGAGGAGTACGACCATCTAAATTTCGAGGACGAAATTATTTTAAGGTGGGTAGACTTGTAACACCCTGTTTTCTGAAATTAGGAATTTTTGAAAATTTACTATTTTTATTATTTATTAGTGGTATTTTAGTCATGGTATGATTTTCTGGTGATTTTAGTTAAGTTAAACCATTTCTAAAGTCATGCTAAGTCATGACTTATGACTTTGTGATTTTGGTTAGTATAACTTAGTGTAAACCCTAGTTTTCTCTAACCTAGAAGTTGCCATGACCATGAGAGCTTAGCCATAGGCTTAGAACATCAAATTAGTGGTTTTTGACCAAAAGGGTATTTTGGTAATTTTCTAGACTTTAATTGTGATTAAGTGATTTTATTATTATTTAATCATGGTTGAGTCTCATGACTAGTCCCTAACCTATCCCACCCTAATCTAGGGGTTAGCCACTAACCTAGAAGCTTTAGGAAGGATTTTTGGTTAAGGGTTAAAGTCAGTTAAATATCTAGTTTACCTTTATTTGATATTTTGCTTAAACCATGCAAAATATCAAGACCTTTACACAAAGTCCAAGCCTTAGCCATGAAGGAAGGGCTAGGACACCCCCCTCCATGCCATGGCCGGCCATAGGGCACCCCCCTAGCAGCCACACTTTCCTATATAGCCCATTGTATCATTCATGAACAAATTTACATGGATTTAATCCTAGAAAAATTCCCATTCCTTCAACCCTTCATAACTTGAGCTATTTTGATCCAAATTCACTCTAGTCTCTTGCATTTGGACCCTACAACATCTAGGGTACTAAGGGGAACTAGCAATCAAGGATTTGGAAGCATTGGACATCATCAAGTTGAAGATCACACACCCCCATTTTCTTTGATTTTCATTAGATTGCATAAATAGGTATTTTCTCACAAACTTAGTTAAATTCCTGTTTTTCCTTCATAAATGCATTCATGTAGGACTAACACTACTGTGGGTAAAGTTTGGTAGAATTTAGAAGTGTTTTGGTGTCCGTATCGGACACGTATCCTAAGCTAGAAACCCTTGTTTGGTGAAATGCCACAATGGACTTGTTTTTATGATTTACCAAAACAAATTATACAAACTTGTAGCCCTAGACATGTAGGACACGAAATAACTTGACTGAGCACATTTCTGTGCTGTATCCGTGTCCAAAATGGACACGAACTCGCAGCACGAGGCCACGCGTGCATGCTCTGCTACTCGACACTTAGCACGGATACTGTGGGACACGTGAAAATTTACACAGAGGAGGGGGCAACCTCTGACATGCCTCCCCTCGAGTTTGAGACACGTTGGTGTCGTGTCGAGAGAGCACGGACACGTGCACTGGTCGTGCACTGTCAGCACACACGCGCGCGGGCACGACTTTGAGCGTGTCGTGTCGCGTGGACACGACACTAGAGTGTCTCGTAGTGACACGGGCATGAAGCCCTATTCGTGGCGTACACATGGACACGAGCATGTGGTGCTTCGTGTCCTGTGTCGCGAGCACGACGCGTACAACCGCGTGCATGACGCGGTCTGAACTCGCGCATATCAGTCGTGTTTTCACGACTGATACGGGGTTCGTTTTGTGTCCACGAGTGTCGTGGACACGTGTCAGGGTGTGGAACGTGTAGCCCTATGTGTGGACTACACGTGTGCTCGACCACGAGACGTGTCGTATCTCATAGTGTGTCCTAGAGTGGACTGCACGCGTGCACGACACTGTGTTTGTGTGCGCGTGTCAGGATTTACCCGTGGGGAGTTTTCTTGTGTTTGGATACGTAAAACTGTGTCGTGGTGTCGTGTCAGGTACCTAAGACACTAGTATATATATGGGGTGTCAGTTACCAACCAATAGGATCGAGCCTTAGCTCGTTTTTGTGTGTATTTTTGGGATTACCTAGTTTCGAGTTCACAGTTTCTATTTCCAGATTTTAGGATTTTTCAAGTTTTGTAAAAACGAATTTCAAACCAATTTTTAATCTGAATTATACATGTAATGGTATGTATTTAGTATGTATATACGTAGTATATATGTATATGTGAGTGTAGGTCAATTTTGGGGAGAAATGGTGGTGTATGTGTGTAGTTGTGTACATGTGTACATAGGTATGTATGTATGTACTGTGTGTGTGTGTGTGTGTTGGGTCTGGACTTGGTTCCAGAATTTCTGGGAACCATTTCCCCTTCCCCCTGTCCAGACTTGTCTCACCCTCACTCTCTCACTGTCTCAATCTCTCACCGTCTCTCTCTCTCAATCTATGTCTCTCTCTATATATATAGTATATATATGAGTTTATATATATAGGTATATATATATATATTGATATATATATATTTGTATTAGTTACATTAGGTCACTATATATTAATGTGTGAGTGTGGGTTTGTATTATACTTAGTATTCATATATGGGTATATGGGTAGTAGATAGATATATATATCTATATATAAATATATACATATATATATGATTTCTAGTATAGGTTTATATGAAAACCTATGACTATGGCCTACGGCCTAGGATCATTAGCCTATGGCCAAGATCATTAGCCTATGGCTAGGGGCTAGCCCTAATGACCCAAAACCCACTTGTTGACCCTTGTTGACTAAGGGTTGACCAAAGTCAACCTTAGGTCAAAAGTGACCTAGTTAACCTAGAAATGACTAAGAATGACCTAAAACAACTAGTTTGACTAGTTTGACTAAAACCCTAACTAGTTGACTAGTGTTGACCTAACTTTGACTAGTTTGACTTTAGAGTTGACCAAGAGTTGACTTTTGACCAGATTGACCTAGAATCATGTAGTATGCATAGTAGACTTCATTTTTACTATTTAGAACACATTGTGACTTGTATTGCTCTGATCAGGAGCCAGACACCTCTCCTCAGACTGCATATTCTCTACGGACATTCATACAGCAGGCGAGTACATTCTCTGACTGTTTCATACTTGTTCAGGCTTTACTTCTCGCTCTAGATTACTTTACTTGTTGCTGTCACATTGGTAACACGGATTGGTACTATATGGATCTTTACATGAGATGTTATCCCTCTCGGGAGCATCGGGTACTTCATGTTATGTTTGTTTCACTATCATCATGTACTCCTATGCTTCCATCATTCATGTGCACTCATGTGATCATGTACTCTCATGTTTACTGAGCCCTCATGTATACTATCATGTGCACCCTTTCATGGGCCCCATGTGATATCATGTATAATAACGTAACTTGTATAGATCCTTGTGTATTGATTAGGGAAACGGGGGAGTAGAAGTGGACATGTGAATAATTCCAAAGTAGTGTAATCATGTGCAAACTCAGTAGTGTAATCATGTATAAATTCTAGCCATTCACATGCCTATCTTGTGCTCTACATCACTAGTCACTACAGTTCTCTATATACAGTAGATATTTCATTACAGCTATCTCTTTTACAGCGTATATTTCCTTTCAGCATTCGTGTATCTTACTCTATTGCCTGTATCGTATTTCCTAACCTGATATGAACTGTGTGAGATGTATTGTGCTCGTTCCTGTCCTGATTGGACCTGTTGAAAATATTACAGAGGATGAGGACGAAGCATGGGTGACTACTTATTATGGAGCAGGACTAGATGACACTTGTATTGAGGACCCTCAGCAGGATCCACCTACAGCTGAGGATATTATTCCAGTAGTCTAGACCAGTTTAGTCTAGGCAGTCTTTTCTATATTTACATTTTGTCTCACATTCTGAGTTGTATTTTGAGATGTGGAGATGTATAGACTCTTAGACTTATTGTATTACGAGTTGACATTCTGGATGTTATGTATCCTAGACAGTTAGACTTATTTCATCTATGCTATGGTTCTCTTTGAGTTACTATCTATCTTCTGTCTTTCATTTTTCTACCTTAGATGTGATTGAGACTATATGTTGTGATGTTACCTCCACTCGGAGAGTATAAACTGTACAGGTACCTTATATTGTTAGATGATTGACCTAGGACAGCGTTCTACCACCGACACTGCGGCGTAGGCTGGACGTACCCACTTCTCGTGCCCTTACTCTAGGGTGCGGGTCGTGACAGTTGACTGCGCCTGGCTTGGTCATGAGGACCCTGAGGGGGTTAACTTTTTATACGACATGGATGGTTTGTCCCATGACGTAGTGTCTCACCTTCTGAATAGCAAACACCAGAGCAAGGCGCTCCTTCTCCACGGCAGTGTATCGATGCTTCGGTCCCATCATCATTCGGCTAAGGTAATATATAGCTTGCTCATGGCCTGCATCATTGTTTTGTGCTAGCAGAGCACCGAGAGAATGTTCTATCGCTCGTACATAGAGCAGGAATGGTCTTCCAGCAACCAGGGCTACCAGGACTGGATGGTTCGTTAGATATTCTTTGATGCTGTCGAAGGCGCGCTGGCATTCTTCATCCCATACAAATGAAACACCGTTCTTCACGAGGTTGGTGAATGGCCGACATCGTCCGGAGAGGTTAGAGATAAACCTCCTGATATAGGCCAGTCTCCCTTGAAGGCCTCGGAGTTCACAAAGATTTCTTGGGGGACCCATGTCCATGATTGCCTTCGTCTTCTCAGGGTCTATGTGGATACCCTGGGAAGTAATGATGAAACCCAAGAACTTTCCGCTAGATACACCCAAGAAGGATTTTGTGGGATTCATCTTCAAATTGTGCGCTCGTATCAGGTCGAACACTGTCCTCATATCGTACAGATGATCTTCCTTAGAGCGACTTTTGACGACAATATCGTCGACGTAGCATTCCACTGTCTTCCGCAGGTGGTCTCTAAAGATGATGCTTATAGCTCTTTGATAGGTGGCACCAGCGTTCTTTAAACCGAAAAGGCATGACTGTGTAGCAATATATGCCAATTGGTGTTCGGAATGATGTATGATTTTCGTCATCAGGGAACATCTTGATTTGGTTGTACCCTGAGAAACCATCCATGAATGACAAACGCTCAAAGCTACAGGTGTTGTCAATCATGATGTCTGTAATAGGAAGGGGGAACTCATCCTTAGGACACGCCTCATTCAGATTGCGAAAGTCGATACAGATTCGAATCTTTCCATTCTTCTTGAGGACTGGTACTATGTTGGCGACCCAGTCTGGATGCTGTTTCTCGCAGATGAAGCCGCTGGCTATCAGTTTATTAACCTTAGCTTCAATGGCATTCATGATGTCGGAGCGGAACCGTCGTTGTTGTTGTTTGACCCGTTTTACGTCCGGATGGATATTGAGTTTGTGAAGTACAACTTCGGGGTTCAGTCCTGGCATGTCTTCGTAACTCCAAGCGAACACGTCGATGTATTCTCTGACGAGTTGCAGTAGCGATTCTCGCTCTTCGTCTGTCACTCATCACCGAGATCAACTTGCACAACCTCATCCTCGGTGGGAGGCTCTCTTTGTTTGAACCGCTTCTCCCATTGCGTATGTAGTTGTTGTGCCCATTGCTCTAACTCAAGAAGTTCATGAATGTCTTCATCTTCTTCGTAGGCATCAGCAAATGCCATATTGACGAAACAGACTTGCCTGAGCATGTCCCCAATGTTGACATCCAAATCGGAAGTGGATGATCCGGTTGAGTGTGAATGCCAGTCGCATTCCCCGTCTGAGCTTTCAGGGGTCAACGCGTGTGTAACATAACCTAGCCCACATCTGGTCTTGTTGTAGTAATCCCGTGGTTTCCCAGCTGGGAGAGACAATTGTAAGGGTAATCGCCGTCAAGTGCCGTAGTTCAAGCCTGGCGTAGTTTCCAGATCATAGCCCTATTTTTGCATGAGGTATTTGGATTGGGAGCTATACAGGTAAAGGGGCAGTCTTTCGGTGTCGGGTTCGAGATTAATTTCTTCTACCCTAAAGGGTTGTGGATCATTCTTCTGGCCGAAGATGATTGGATGATCCTCTCCCTCGACTATACGGTAAGCGTCTTCCACTGGAGTAAGTTGGTTTGCGGTGTAGACATTTGTTACCTGTGTGTGCAGGTGGGTGCCTATACCGTGTTCTATAGCATACATTGTGCAAAGCTTATTAAGCTCGAGATAATTCAAAGATAGCCCTTTATTGATGAAGTAAGGTATCTTTTCCAGTGGGATTACATCATCTGCGGATGGAACATCGGTGTGAAAATCCACATACTTGGCCAATTCTGACTCTTCTTCAGCCACCCCCTGTGTAAATGAAGACTGATAGGATGACTTGGGCAGCTTAATCATCAGGGGCTTCATGGGTGGAGCAGAACATGGAGCCGTTAGCATACTAGCCACCTCCAGTTTGGTGGTTGGTGCTGGGCCAGGAGTTGTTGGCTGGCTAGCTGTCCCAGCTTAGCGCTTGGCTACCGATTCATTCTGGAAAGACAAATCATCATCGGCTTGACATAGGGATTGAGCTCCACTATTTGTTGCTGACTAGTTCAAGGCAGCCTGATTGTCAATGGCTCTGTCATGGGTCTTAGCGCTTGGCCAGACCTTGGCAGTCGGATTATCATCTGTTCCTCATGTAAAGAGAGGCTGATTGCGTCCTTACGCAGAGTGGCCGTTAGGGGTACAATTCTGCCAGGTTTGTGGGCTTGAAAGTGGATCGTCAGAGGTTCTTCCGATCCAGTTGTCGCCTCAGTTGGAGCTTGAGTATCTCCTTCGACAAGGTGCCTTTTCGACTTCTCGTACAAGCATGAGTCGGAGTAGTAGGATTCGACCCCTTTAAAGGGATCGATGTCGGCAAATTCTATCCTCACGAAGCCGTGCTTATCAACGTACATGAAGCACTGGTACAGTATGGAGGGCACGATCATGTAATCGTGTATCCAAGGACGCCCCAGGAGAATATTGTAGAAAGTATCCGCATCTATGACATAACAGGTTACTTCTGACTGAAGGTTGCCGATTTGGCACATCAAACGAATCTTCCCGATCGGATAGCTTCTGTCTGAATTGAAACTGCTGATGGTGGTGCTTGTCAGTGTCAGGCGATGCATTGGGATAGGCAGATGGTGTAGTAAGCTCTTCGGGATGATGCTTATGGAAGAACCAGGATCAATATGCATCCGATCCACCTTGATATCGCCAATGTACCCAGTATAATACAGAGGGCGATCGTACAGGTTGGTCTTGATAAGCATATCCTGCGGAGTGAAGACGATATTGGACATTGCGCCTGTGAAAGCGCTATCCTGGAGATCTGCAGGCGAGGTTTCCCCAGTGAGATTGGACTGAGCCAGATATGCGTCGGCATTCTGGAGTGCCTCGTTCAGTGCGACACAAACATCTTTAGAGAGTCTCAGGAGCTCGTATAGCAATAATTTAGTCGGTGTGTTGGCCAATTATGTCAAGATGTCGAAGTTGTAGGGCCTCTCCAACCTATGTGGCGTCTCTTTTCGGAGCGGTTTGTCAAAGCGAGTCTCCTTCAGCCTAGGCTTGTCGGTTGTCGAAGGCTGCGAAGGTCCTGGAGCATCAACAGCTATCGGCTGATGATCTTCAGCCGAGTTACCCGGTGGAGGTTGGGTTTGTACGCCGGAGCGGGTAACAACAGCAGTAACTTCTTCGACCTCTGTCGAGATTGTGTGGCATGATTTGACTTTTCCACTCTTCTTCTTGCTGGTGGAGGGAGGTACAGACTAAGTCACTTCGGGTACCAGGTCCGAATTGACACACATGACCTCCCTTCGGGGTGTGGTAAGGGACACTAGACCAGTAGCCTGGTCTCGGGGAGGTGGAAGGTTAGCGACCTCCATCCTTGCTCTGGGGACGGGCACTACTCCATCTTGAGTCTTTATCGGAAGGAAGTTGCCGAATTTTACTGACACCATGTTGGCTGCTACGGTCACCTCTTCGAAATCAATGGCCAAGGCCTTAAAGTCGATAAGATGCTGGATGTATCACTTCAGTTGGTAACAGTCTTGTGTAGCATGGTGGACATAGCGATGGTAGTGGCAGTTCTTGGGGCTCTACATTTTTGCAGGACAAGGTTCACGCCTTGGAAGAGAGAGCTGAATTCGACCTCCTTGTATGAGCATGTCCAAGATGGGCTTGACATGGCCGTCCTCGAAGGAATTGGTCATCTGAGGCTACTGCTTTTCTGCCGGCTTTGTTTTAGGCTTCAGGGCTGTGTCGGCCACCATAGCATGTTTGCCCTGGTTGTCTCGATTGTTGGAGGGGTTACCACCATTGTTTCTATTCATATTAGGGCATTTGCCCTTGTCATCTCCTTCTGATACGTGCAATCCAAGTTTACGAGCTTTCTTCAACTTGTCTTCTGTGCTAGTGGCGCTAATAATGAAAGTCTTCCAATCCGTAAACTGACTTTCGCCCATCCAGAGGCTGATCGTGGGAAGCAGTCTCTTTTGGCAAATTTCAATTAAGGAGGAATCCGGGTTACCGGAAGGCAACTTCATCGCGGTTTGACGAAATCACTCGATATAGTTCTTTGTCAGCTCCTTTTCTCCCTGTACAACATCCATGAGGGTAACATTGTCACGTCTTGTCCTACTTTATAGAACCTCTCCAGAAACATACATTTGAAGCCAGCGAAGGAATGGATGCAGTTGTTCGGCAAGTTGTGGTACCAGTCGAAGGCAACCCCTTCTAATGCTCTAATGAACAACCGCTTAAGGATGGTGTCGTCATGAGTCAGATGGTCAGTTGTGACTTCGAAGTAGGTGATGTACCTGCTTGCAGATATTTTCCCATCATATGGATTGATGTTAAATGGTTTATATCTTAGTGGGAAGGGAACATCTCTCCACACAGCATGATACGGTTGTCGTATTCTGAGGTCTTGGCAGTTTTTTCGAGCGTAGAACATGGTCCGGAGCTTCTGGACCTCTCTTCTTGCCTCCCTAGCCTCGTCTGTAGCAGTGGGAGCTAATATTTCAGGAGGATTATCACCCGGGTTTGGTGTAGCTGAGTTCGAGTCCACATTGACCGCGGGATCTAAGCTTGTTTGGCCAGGCGTCCTTCCTTGTAGAGTTGGAAGGGCCGCTTTGATCTCGTCTACGGATTTGACCAAGGCATAAAGTATGGCCTCCAGGGTGTCGATGCATTGGCGATCACTGGGACCGTCTTGGTTGCTGTCCGTCATGAACACCGTCCTCACATGAGAAGAGATGGAAGGAACGGTGGAGGATGTGCCCTCTAAGTCACACCCTTGTGCAGAGAAGTCGTCAGGGTATGTCGGAATGTTCTCCTCTGGTTCGGACTCAGAAGGATTGGTACCCCCAGCTTCAGAGCTTGCCTCGTCTTGAGAGTTGTAGACGTCCTCGGGGATGTCGGGATCTGCTGCATCTGTTGGATGAACCGTTTCCCTGGATTATCTTCTTAGAACACCGGATTCTCATAGATATTTGGGGGACTGCTACCCCCGGCTCCAGTGCCTCCCAGAGATGTGGACGACGAATCTCCAAGTGTGGCAGATTTCGTCTTTGAGCGAGTACCTTGGAAAACTCCTCCCGCAGCGGTCGTGGACAACCGCTTGGTTGAGATTTTTGGGCCGATGATGTTTGTTTTCTTCCTTCTCCCGCTGTCAGGGATCTTGTGAGCCGAATTGCAGGAAGCGATGAGAAGCACCTCATCTTCTGAGCTTGGGTGTTGCAGCCGTTGTAAGACGGACCGCCGGTCTTCTTATACTGCCGCCTTGTTGCAGCAGCAGTTGACAATGATTTGGGTGCATTGATGTCCCTGACAGGACACTTTGCACACTAAATCTTCGTCTCTTTTCTTACGTTTGTGAAGAATCATATTGTGCAAGTCACCCGTTTTGTGGGCCCGGGAGTTCTGAGCACATGAGTGTGTTGGCATCCTGCCTGCTCTCTGATATGGGGGTAGTACGAGTACTTGCCCCTGATCATTGTTGAGAGATTCTTGATAACTATCCCATTCGTTGGCTGTCGGGGGCTGGACACGGATAGTTTTATGCAACATTCCATCGGGGGCCCGTGTAATAATCAGCGGGCCCTGATAGTCAGAAGTTAGGACAGCTGTCTGAGCTCGAGGAGCCCGCGCTGCCCGAGACTTCTTCCTCCTAGCACCTGAGAGTGCATAGTAGGAAGAGTCCACAGAGACTGGTAAATGAGAGCAACTGGGGTCAGGATTGCCTGAGAGGCAGTCGATGACTGACCATGAGCCGCATGGAGCCGATGGTATGCGGCTCGGTTTGGTGGCCGTGCAGGCTATCTGTATGCGGCTGGTATGTGTGGCCGTATGACCCCTCTATATGCGGTTAGAAGCGGTGGCCGCATAAGCAGTCTGCATGCGGCTGGCAGTCGTAGCCGTATGAGCCTCCTGTATGCGGCTGGCTGTCGTAGCCGCATGAGTCTCCTTCATGCGACTAGATGTTCTGGCTGCATGAGCCTCCTACATGCGGCTGGCTTCTGTGGCTGCATGAGTTTTTATGTAATTGGCGCCCATATGCGACTTCTTCTTGGACAGCATGGAGTTTCTCTTTGCCCCTATAAGTCCAGCATCGTAGTGTTTTCCTCTGCTGGACTTGGGGACAGCAGAGTACTATATGGCCTGAAGTGGGGCCGCATGAGAGTCTTCCCGGCCATCTTGGGCAACAGAGAGCACTTCTTCGAGAGCTTAGGGAGGAGCGAATGATTTGGGCCTCCACTCCCTGCGGGCCTTCTTCGTGCGGGCTCGCCGCTGGACCGGTCCAGCGCCCCCTTCGTAGAGCATTTCTTCAAACGTCGGCTGGTCGAACCGGGCGACCAGTATTTGTTGAGTGGAGCCAAGTTTGGCTGCGTCCGATTGCATCACCAACACCTTAGCATGGAGAAGTTAGTCCCCAGCAGAGTCGCCATCGTGTTTGCCATTGATTGTAAAAGTGCAGAACAATTTTATAGGAGGACTGAACTTAGACTCACAATACAAACTCGCTCGTACAAAGAAAGCCTAGGAATTAAAATCTAGGTACAACAATCTAAGTACGATTGTTTATTTTTGATTCTGGGGGTGAGGATAGAGGTTCGGGAAAGCGACGGCACCTCTGCCTTACTCCTTGGACTATCGGACGTAGCCTTGACTCTGATGAAGAAATGCTCTCGGAATGTATGGGGAGTCTCTTCTGTGCGTGCCTTTTTCTCTTTGTGTATCTAGCCGGGGGGTCCTCTCTCTCTTTTGCAGGGGAATGGCACCTTGCTATTTATAGGAGTGGGGTATGATCATTAGGGTTTGCAATGATTGTCCCCTTGAAAAGTTGACGGTTTGGGGATTAATTACCATTTTCCTTGATCATGTTTTGTTGGCAATTAATCTGGGCCGTTAATCTTGATTGCAACAAATCTGGGCAGTTAATGTTGATTGCGCCCAATCCGTAGAGGCAATTAATGTTGATTGCCACAAATCTTCGTAATTTATTATGAGAAACTCGTATCTTCTGCCACGTGTTCAATCTGCTTGGTTGCAATAAATCTGATTTGATCTGGGTAATTATGATGATTGCACTAAATCTGGTTGTAGGGATTTGTTGATAAATCTAGATTGATTTGATGCCACGTGTCCAACCATCATTATGCTGCGAGCCGTAGGGACACGGGGGAAACTGATCTTCTTCCACGTGTCCTAACCACGAGCCACATGGACAAGGTGTCTTGATAGAGCCGCATGAGGGTGGCTTCTCAGGATTTTAACCGCATGAAGGTGGCAGCCGCATAGGTCTGGCCTCCGAAATCTGAGTCGCATGAGGGTGGTTTCCAACTGAACCGCATAAGGTGGGCCACGTGTCAGGCTGCATGGACGTGGCCTCTCAGCATTTGAGCCGCATGGGGATGGTCCCCATGAATCGAGCCGTATGAGAGTAGCGGCCGCATGGGGTGGCTTCTCATGATTTGAGCCACATGAAGATGGCCTCCATGATCCGAGCCGCATGAGAGTAGCAGCCGCATGGGGGTGGCCTCCATCTGAACCGCGTACAGCTGGCCACGTGGCAAAGCTGTATGGAAGACTTTGGGGTTTGATGGATCGTGCCAGTTATGAAGATTTTCTTTGTTTCCTTAGGAGCATGCCTTTATGTCAGAGTCATCATTACAGCTTTATGTCAGAGCTGTCAGTTCACTTTTATGTCAGAGCCGCCTTGTTGTGTCAGAGCATTAAATGAGGCCACTACATGATGGCCAGCTGTAGAGGTGAACCGCATAGGGCTACGTGGCATTAAATGAGGCTGCTGCATAGAGCCGTATGGAGCTATGGGAATTTCGGAGCTGCATGAAACTCTAATGCACTTTTGAGCCGCATGAAACTCTAATGAACTTTTGAGCCACATGGAACTCTAATGAACTTTTGAGCCGTATGAAACTCTCCTAGTCTTAAGCCGCATAGGATTTCCTGTTTATTTCCATGCTACTACAGCCTCCTGCCATTCTTCATTATTTTTGTCATTATTTTACTATTTAATTCTAATAATTATTTATTGTGTGTTCTGAGGACCTCGATGGACGTGCCATCCTTGATCGCGATCGCCGAAGACTTGCTTACCTAGCCGAGCCCTCTAGGCAAGTACCCCTTGCTTATCGATGGCTCTTGCCCTCTCTTCTAGATTTTATTTTATTTTATTTAATTGTATTTGTTAATGTATAACCATGAGTAGTGTAGTATGTTAGTATAACTGCCATGATGATAACTTAGGATAGCTTGGTTCGATACCGATTTACGACCGTATTGGACAACTCGGACGGGTCATCCACACCTCCGAGGACACGAGCGCGACTCACATATAGGGATTGTCCCCGTATGCCCCGTGTCTGACTCGCGGTTGGGTAACGGCTTTGGCTAACTATGTCTGTGACTCTGCTTGTGGTTTGGATTGTGACTGTGGGCCCGTGATGTGCCCTGCGTGGCGATTCTTGTTGAATGTGTTGGCTTGGCGCCCAATACTCATCGTAGTGCTGCTGGAGGCTGAGACTTAGTGTTCTCGGCTATGGTTTGGTTTCCAGTACGCATCGTAGTGCTGCTGGAAGCTGAGACTTAGTGTTCTTAACCTGCGATTCTGCGGCGGGTTGCGTCGAGTGGATTTTAGCCCCAATTCGCTCGGTGCCCCCGTCCAAAATAAAAAGGAGACTCTGCCAAATTTTTCCAGAATTTTTGGTCGGGAATTTGGTTCGAAGAATTAGGCAGAACCATTCCTTTGGTTTGCTAATCTAGACTCGGCTTACTTGTTTTGGATATAGTGGTCTGATTACAGTACTTGCTAGGTAGACTCTTGACTAGATTAGACGCCTAGTTCTTGACCTGTCTTGTCCGTCGGATAACGTAAGGAGCGCGGTTCCACCCGAGAGACGGTCTGCAACCCTGGTCCTTGTTTGGTTTAAGGATTGTGGATCTGCTCCAGAGCGGTTCATACAATCCTTGCCACTTTTTCGGCGACATTTAATTAATATATTCTTGTACCCTGACCGTTCATTCTAGGAGTTATGAACCCCAAGTCCGCTGAAGCACGGAGGCCGAGGGAGACTTACACCTTCAATGACTAGGATACACTGGAGCTCTTCGAGATGCTTACGAAGAGTGGCAAAATGTCCATCCCCGCAGCCAGGCGTCCTGATAAAGTGGGAAAGGTGTACCATCCCAAGTACTACCATTATCACCAGTACGTCCATCACTAAACACAGGACTGCTATGTATTGTAGGAGCAAATTCAGTGCCTCATTAATGCCAATGTCATATCATTGGATTACGAAGAGAAGACTGTCATAGCCAACATGGTTACTCTCATGTTCAGGAGTTTTCCAGCCATAGAGGTACAAGATGGCATCATTCTTATTCCAAAGGTGACGATGGAGGTAGTCAAACTTCTGCCAGCACGGGACAACGCTCAAGGGCTCGTCCCGTTCTCCACGTCTCGAGGCGAAGTCATGTGGATACATCCTAAATTGGTTCCCGACATGATGACATCTACGACCCTTTCTGCCAAAGGGAAGAAAAGCAAGGCATGGCGCATGGTCTCGACGTCGATCGATGATGCTTTGGTGACCACCCACTCGGCACAGAGGCAAGAGAAGAGCCAAGCTCCAGACTAGGAGGAGTTTCTACCAAATACTTCCCCTATCCCAGATTTATCAGGAGCTGGTCCACCTCAAATCCCTGAGGCACCAGAGACGGGTCCATCCCGGGCCCCTACCTTGGACAAGCAGAAACAGAAATAGGTTCATTTCGACAAACCTCTCAGAAAGGATCCGACAATCGGGCCTATCAAGCCCTACAACTTTGATATTCTAGCATAGTTGGCTAATACTCTAACTAGATTATCACTTTTGAAGCTTCTCCATCTCTCTAAGGAGACCCGAGATGCACTCATTGAAGCTTTACAGAACGCCGAGTCCTTCCTCACCCAGGTTTGGCCACCGAAAGTGGATCACACAGCTTGTCTACATGGCCACAGCATGGTCAAAGTGATTCCCAATATCACTTTCACCCAGCAAGACATGCTGCTAAATAATAATCGGCACAACCGCCCACTGTACTATACGGGGTATGTCGGTGCCACTAAGGTCGATCGCATCCACATTGACCCAGGTTCCTCTTTGAGCATTATCCCAAGAAGCATGTTTCAAACTTTAGTGATTCCGATGGAACGGTTGACAGCCTCGAACGTAATGATCAATAGCTTCAACGCGGAAAAGAGCGAACCCTTGGGCAAAATTCGCCTGAGATGTCAGATCGACATCCTTCATACTGAAGTGACTTGCTATGTCATTGATGTAGACATAAATTACAACATGTTGTTGGGGCGACCATGGATCCATGGGTACATGATTGTCCCTTCCATACTACACCAGTGTATAAAATATGTGGCCAGCGACGAGACTATTAAAACGGAGTTCACTGATATTGACCCGTTCTGAGGACTTGAAGCCTACTGTATGGATGCTGATCTGTACAAGTCAGTCCCCTGGGATGATGATAACAATGATGCTGACAATGAGAAAGAGACACCTTCAAAAAGTACAGCAGTGGCCGAAGAACCTTTAAAGGTTCGACTGAAAGGGAGGCCTCCCAAGGTGTCAACGCCTCTTGTTATTAAGCTTCGGGGCAAAGCTCCACCTCTGCTCCAGTGACGAAGGAAGATGGTCAGGAGCCTATACGAATGAGGTTATCCCGGAGGTCCCCAAGGTCGACCATGGAGGTGCAGGAGCATCCGACCACCATTCCCTTGATGGTCAAGCTGAAAGGTAGGCATCCTCCTTCTCCTCCGGTGGCAGCTCTAGCCCTCACTTATGAAGAGCTAGAAGATTATGTCTGCATCAACACAGAGGCCTACTCTTTTGATAACGTAATCCCTCAGGATAAGATATCCTACTTCATCAACAGAAAGTTGTCAACGAACTACTCTGACATATGCTGGAACACCAAATATTTCCTGGACAATTCTCTGTGTAAACTACAGACGCAAGTGACAACTGCAAACCTTGAGAGCCGAGTTGTCCCTGCCCGAGGTGCCTACTTCGTAGTTCCAACCAGAAAAAAGAAGTGGAATCCATCATATTCGGTCGATTGGAGCATCCGCAGCGAATAACTCCAGAATACCCCGACATCGATAGCAAGAAAATGCAGTTATACCGCTACACGGCGTAGGCCAAAAACCTTATCCAGAAGATGGGCTACGACCTGAATAGCAACAAAGGGCTCAATTAAGGCAAAGGCTGGCATCTTTCCTTACGGATTCACGCTTCAAAAGGAAAAGCTGAAAACTACTAACAACGTACTCGTCGAGGGCTGGGGTACGTTACACTTATGACCACATCAAAAGATTCAGAAGAAGAAGTCATGAGACACTCTCACTCTTATGACTCGTCAACTTGCTACTCCGATACCAGAATGGGTCAAGTCTTTAAGAAGATGTTGTCTGCTAACATGATCACTAATTAGTTAACCGTCGAAGACAATCAGCGCAGGGGTTACAAGAGTTAGAAGCGTTGGATGAAAAATGGTTGCTCGCGCAGCAAAGGATTGAGCTTTACCAAGCTCACATCTCTGGGGCCTTCAGCAAAAAGGTCCGCAAAAGATCCTACCAAGTGGGCGACATCGTTTTGGAAGTATGGAGACCGATTGTGATGACGCACAAGACGGCTGGAAAGTTCGAGCCCAAGTAGTAAGGACCGTTCGTCAAAGAAACGATATACTCCAATAGTGCTTATCAGCTAGCGAGGCCTAATGGAGACTTGCTAATGATGTCCATAAATGACAAGTTCCTAAAGAAGTATTAAGTCTAAAGACAGAACCAACATAGGCACCCAGATCCCCTGAAAAGGGTGCCAATGAGTTCTGGTAAGGGGATCTCTCGCTCTCCCTCCTATATATTCTCTCAAGTAGATGAAGCACTTCATGTCCACATTACCTCTGGATTGCTCCTCTACACCTGGAAGACGCAACTACCATGTCCACATTATCTCTGAGTAGTCGTTCTTCTCGCATTAGTTCTATGATTATTCTGGCGGTCTAGAAAATAGTTCACATCTATATTACCTCTGGATTGTTGTTCTATACCCCGGCAAAGATCAAGCCTACCACGTCCATATTACCTCTGGTCAGGCAAATCCATTATAAAGACTTCCTTTTTTATTCTGGAGATAAAAGCAAATGGAACGAGAAAGCTTCTACATATAAAAACATGTGGCTACAAAGACCTATTACAGACTCTTCGTAGTTACATACACAGAAGCAAAAAGGCTGGAATTACGGTAGAAGATCTCAATAGTGCAGGCGAGATGGTGACAGAGCCAATTACTTCCTGGTTAAAATGAAGCCACTGCCCGAAGCTGTTACTGACCCGAGCCGGGGATAAAGATTAGCACAGGACTCCCCTATCTCCCCAGCTGGCCGGAGAGAGCAACCACGGCAGCAAGCCTTGCTATTCCTCGGTCAGATTGGCAAGCAATCCAAACCCAGAAAGCAATGGTTCCAGACACCATTGACGCCCAAGACATCTAGGACGAGGGACATCTCGAGATCCAATAGTAGTTCTACTACAGCTTCTTTGAATGAAATACCGATGGCAGCCTCAAGCAACCTCCAGGGTCATTAGAAGCCGGCCATCGGGCAAGCAAGGCCATTATTGAAGCAGCTGAGTCTTCTCTTGAAGGATGACAGTCCTTTATATAGGTTATTTGCATGGTCTAAGCACGAGCCAGACATCGATCAGAAGGAAGCTTACAAGTTAAGCTAAAGCTCCCCTCCATGAAAGATGACAGTATTACGAGTGACCACAGGAACATAACCTTGAACCTCCTCTGCTAAAGAGATTCACGATCCCTGTAAAGACGTAAGAGGCTCCAATATTAAAAAACCATCAGGAGCCCATGCTATAAAATGATGACTTTGGACAACTAATGCTAAGAGCTAGGAGTGACAACAGCCATCACCCATCACGTACAATCCTGAAACGTATTCATGCTTCTGTTCATAGTCCCAAGCTTGACTCAAGTTCGAGACACTTTGAAGGGTGTCTTATAGAAGCATGAAAAATATCAGCGGAAGACATCCCTTCGCCAAAGCGCAGAAGATGCAAAAGACTGAGGCTCGGTACTAAAATAATAAAAAAAAAGAGATAGAGAGAAGTCCCTTTATTGTCATATCTACCAAAGTCAAGTACAGACTCATCAGGACTATACATGAGGGACTAAATATGTTCTTCTACAAAGGATCTAGTACAGATTTTACAGAAGCCTAGAGGGGTCTACAAGGGATGCAGTCTTCATCGAAGCGCAGCCTTCCTTCTTCTCGATACACACGTTGAAAGATTGATCTTCATCGAAGCATATTCTGATTTTCTTGTGGGTGCAGCCTCTCAAAAGCATATCAGTAACTCAGCACTTTGAATAAGCCAGAGCCTTCAAGCCAGAGGCACAACCACCTTCATGTGCTAACCTTCGAAACAAGATGGTGGTTGGCCCCCTCCCCTTCTATTATTTTAGAAGCCAATGTCTTCACTCCAGATGCACAGCTTCCTGTCTACGCCAATCTCAAATACGCAAAGGTGTCATACCCAACCCTTTGCAGCCAACGCCTTTACTGTTCAGAGACGCAGCTACTTACCTGCGTTCGTATCACGCGCAGTATGGTGATATGCTCACATCACCTCTATTCCCACGTCACAGTCGTCTGCTCCGGATCAGAAGCTTAAGTCACTTCTCTACAAGAGACTTGGGAACTTCCATCACAACAATTGTAAGGTAACCTATCGCTCCAAAAGCACGGTAACCTCACTAACCTGAAGCACAAGCCTACTTGTCGCCTACAGTACAACGACTCCGGTAGCCCGAAATACAGCTTCATAAGTTGTTCTATATGCACAGAAGTATCGTCGTCATTTGAAGCCAAGTCTACTCGTCGTCCGAAAGCACAGAGGTTCCGTCGTCTCTAGAAGAACGGTCTACTCGTCATCACAGAAGTACAGCAGCACTTAGTCCTCACCAGAGGTACATGAAGCATGAATCTACCTGAATTAGTTTATTTAAACTGCCTCTTACAGAAAAGATTGGGATTCAATCATAATTGACATCATATCAAATTGATTTAAATCTTAGATGAGGATCAATTAGACTCCAAATCTAGGATAAAATCCTAACATTTACTCGGCTGTATTCAAACAAGCAAATCGGCATACGCCACATGTCACCTCATTTGGTTATGTTTATAACCACCAGAGATCTCGTTTGAGGGGAATCTTTATATCTGCCACATGTCAGCGCCGCAGAAGCCTGCACTATACAATAACGACAAATTCTTTTATATTTCAGGAACCCTAATGCACATCGCATATGTGCTCGGTTTAATATAAATAGAAGGAGTTCTTCTTCCACCAAAAAAGTAATAAAAAGAGAGAGAGAACATTGATATTCGATAATCTTCAAAGGAGCAGTGATCTCTATCCACGAAGAGTCGACAACACTCATCCACCTATCAACCAAAGAACCAACCAACCATCTTTAAGGGATCTTTTCATACAGACAACCTCTTGATCGGTGACCCTAGAGTCCCGTCAAAGGTGCCAGAGACCATAGCAAGGTTGATTCGTCGTCAGATCGTCAACGGAGTAAAGGAGACGCTGTAGTGCTCGATCTCCATCGTCACACTTTCCCAGAAATCTTTTCTCCCTGTACTTAGAATATCTTGTTTAGGACTTCCTTCTTTATACACAAATACCTTATATATTCAATAAAACAAAAAGTTCATTCAACCATTTGTTACGTCGAACAAGCATAAGCCATTTAGCTGATCATGGTTATGCTTAGCTTTGTCAAAGACAAATGTACTCTATTTGATAGCTCAACTGGTGGTATTATCTTTGAAGATATTAGGAAAGACAATATACATATTTTTATTCTATCTTTTGGAAGATGCTAACAAAACAGGTAGATGCTTAATCGCCAAGAATGATAAGAGTCAACTATGGCATATGAGACTTGTTCATTCAAATATGGACACAATTTCAAGACTATCTAGAAAAAAGTTTGTACATGGCTTACCAGACATCACCTATAGGATACGATATATAGTGAATGCGAAAAGAACAAAGCTACCCGATCTACTTTTAAGTCCAAGAACACTGTAAGTACCACTAGACCTCTATAATTTTTGCATATAGATTTATTTGAACCTAGTAGAATTACTAGCCTAGGTGGTAAGTTATATGCATTTATAATAGCAGATTTCTCTAGATATACTTGGGTATATTTTATTGCACATAAAAATGATGCATTGTGTGAATTCATCTCCTTTGCAAGAAAGTTCAAAATAAAAAAAGGATTCATGATCACTCGTATTCGAAGTGATCATGGCGGTAAATTTGAAAATGTAGAGATTGAGAAATTTTATGGCACACAATGTTATATGCATGATTTCTCCTGTTCTAGGACTTCGCAACAAAATAGAGTTGTGGAATGTAAGTACTGGACTCTATCTGAAATGGCTTGAGTTATGTTAAACTAATTTAGTCTACCTAAAAACTTTTGGGCTGAAGTTGTCAATATATCTTGTTATGTTCTCAATGGGTTCTAATTCGACCTAAATCGAAGAAAACTAACTATGGGTTATGGTTTGATAGAACACCCTCAGTTTCTTACTTCAAAATTTTTGGTTGCAAATGCTTTATTCTTACTACTAAAGAATTTAGGAAAGTTTAAGAAAAAGGCTGATGAAGATATTATTTAGGTTATACAGCTAAAAGCAAAAGGTACCGAGTCTTCAATAAAAGGACCATGATCATTAAAGAGTCAATGAACGTTATCTTTGACGAACTGAATCAACAGACAATCGACGATGATGATGAAGACTTCAATACACCAAGCACAACACCTATAAAACCTTCAAGCACAACACCTACAGAACCTTCAAACACAGCACTTGTAGATCCATTAAGCAGAGCATGTACAGTACCAGAAGCTGGAACCAGCTACCTTGAGAGTCTGCCAAAAAGAATAAAGTTTATGGCTGATCATTACTAGGGGTGTAAGTACTTGTTCCTCTAACAGAAATATAGTTTTTTGTGTTGCATTTATTTCACATCTAGTACCCAAAACTATTAAAGAAGCATGTAGCAAAAAATTTGGTTAGATGCCATGCAAGTGGAATTAAAACAATTTGAACGAAATTAAGTTTGGGAACTGGTTCCCAAGCCGGTTGATCATACGGTCATTGGCACCCACTGGATATTCCAAAATACACTCAATGAGAATGGATTAGTTACTCGTAATAAGGCCCGACTCGTAGCTTAAGGATACAACCAAGAGGAAGGTATCGATACGATGAGGCCTATGCCCCCGTTGCGAGATTAGAATCCATTCGCATGTTATGTGCATTTACAAGTTTTTATAATTTCAAACTTTTTTAAATGGACGATAAAAGTGCATTTCTTAACGGTTTTATAAAAGAAGAAGTTTATGTAGCTCAACCTCTAGGATTTACTGATTTCGAAAACTTAGACTAGGTTTTCAAGTTGAAGAAAGCCTTATATGATCTGAAATAAGCCCCTCGTGCTTGGTACGATCTTTTAAGCTCTTTTCTACTTAATAATGGTTTTATAAAAGGAAAGGTTGAGACTACACTATTTTTAAAATCTTTTAAAGAAAATTGTCTTTTAATTCAGGTTTATGTTGACAATATTATCTTTAGATCTACTAATGAGTCCCTTTGACAAGAATTTTCAAAGTATATACAGAATGAGTTTGAGAAGAGCATGATGGGAGAACTCAATTCTTCCTTGGACTGTAAATCAAACAAACTAACAATGGGACGTTCATTAATCAAGCTAAGTACACAAAAGATCTAGAAATCGTCAAACTTGTTAGCACTCCAATGGCAACATCAACCAAGCTTGATATTGATGAGCAAGGCAAACCTGTTGATGTACGTAAGTATCGAGGTATGATTGGTAGTTTACTTTATTTAATTGCTAGTCATCCTGATATAATTTTTGGTGTTTCCTTGTGTACATATTTTCAAGCTAACCCTAAGGAATCACACTTGTGCGTAGTTAAGCGTATCTTTCGATACCACAAAGTCACTTCTTCTGTCGTCTTATGGTATCCCAAAACTACGTTAATTGACCTAACCGGTTATTCGGATGCTGATTTTGCTAGATGCAAAATAGATAGAAAAAGTACTAGCGGCCCGTGACATTTCTTAGGTAAGGCGCTAGTCTCTTAGTTTAGCAAGAAAGAAAATTCTATCGCATTATCAACTACTGAGGCTGAGTATATCGTCGCAAGATATTGTTGTACACAAATTTTATGGATGAAACAAACCTTAGAAGACTTTGTTTCAAAGTATTCACACATACCCATATTCTATGACAACACTAGTACTATTAATTTGACTAAGAATCCTGTATATCATTCTCGTACTAAGCATATTGAGATTCGACATCATTTTTTTGGAGACCATCAAACAAATGGAGATATAAACCTTGAATATGTAGATACAGAGAAACAATTGTTGACATCTTTACAAAACCATTAGCGGAAGATCGTTTCAATTATTTACGTCGAGAATTAGAAATTTTAGATGTCAATAATATTAGTTGATTTTGTTTTATTAATTATTTTTAATATACAAAAACTATTTTTGAGACAAGCCTACAAAGGGTCTGTCTTTCACCACGACCAAGGGCGAAGCGAAACGGTACATAAGCATTCCCTAGTGAATCTCAATTAGTTGGAACACTACCCTTACAACTAATCTAAACACAATTGCTGCATAACAAAAAGTAATTTGTAAAACATTACTAGTTATATTAATTAAAACTTAAAATAAATAAACTTGGAATTAAATAATTGAAAATGGATTGATGAATACAAAGTAGCAAAGTAATTTTTTCTGTACAAAAATACCACAACAGAACCCCAGGCAAACTCGCATCGAATTTGGCCCAAGTTTAGTCCAAGTTCTGTTGGTGTCAGGTATTTTTAAGTCACATTTGAATGTGGCCCTTCCTATTCATCACCTTCATCTCCTCAAAATATACAAGCAGTCATGCCCGAGAGATTCAAACCCTAGATTTTCTTCATCATATTTCTCTAAAATCTTTTGGAGTTTTCAATCCAAATTTTGGATTCGTGCATAGATTTTCGTTCTCCTCCATATACTCAAATTGAAGAAGGTATAACCTCCTCCTTCTCTCTATTTAAATTTTATAGGTTTACATATACTTTTAGAAATCAAGCCTAAGAACTTCAACCCCTTCAAGAGGAAGAAGACGACGGCTAGCGAAGAGGCCTCGTCTTCGGGTCCCATCCAAGGATCAATCTATTAACCCGTCCAATTGGACGATGGGGCGTTTAATGGATTTTTCTTCCAAACCCTTGAACAATCCTTATTATGCGATACGAATTTCTCGGTTCGTAACATATCTCCCGGCGCACCGACTAAGTATACTATTTTTTGTCCCATAGGACTTACATTGAAGCATAAGGTTTGTATAATCTTGTCACTCATTCATACCATATTACAACTAATGATATTTATTTATTTTACGGCAATTTTACCCTTAACAATATCACTATTAAGAGTCGTCTTGCTGGAATTGATATCCAATTCAGTGATGCCAACTTAGAGAAAATCCTTGATATTCCAAATGAACGTGCTCCGTTAGACGATATCACGAAATTTGAATTTTCAGGAGGCACAACTTAAACAGTTTAAAGAATGAACTCTACTCACCTGATAGAGTTCGTTCTGGTAAGTTCAAAGCTGCACATTTGAACTTATTTTTCTATAAATTGTATTGCATCGTCTACTCAACTATCATACCAAAATTTACTTCAAAGAATGATGTGACTGTCCTTGAAATGTATGTGTTACATCTGTCGGCCCATTTATCTTGGTCGAACCTGATTTTAATAATTGATCTAACCCTCTCTCGATATAAGGGCTACTTGGACGATTGCTGAGAACTACTACCGTTCCATTCAAAACTGAAGTTGTTTTGCTACATGAGTCTGTATTTCATATTAAATGTAATTTTCACATTTTATCGAGTCTAGAAATATGATGTACACCGAGTCATATTGGCAAATAGGCTATTCCAAAATATTTTTAAAATATCCTTTGTTTTTAAAATAGCTCATTTTACAAAAAGCCCCTGAATGATTTTAAATTTTTCAAAAAGGCGAAAATCAAACTCTGAACCCCAGGAGAATTCGGCTCGAGTTTAGCCGAAAGTTTTCTCGAGTTTGGTTAGTTCCCGTTGGATTTTGAACTTGGTCATCTCGCAGTTATGGATGGAACTGCTATTTGTCGAGATTCTCTTAAAGACTTATGTCAGAATTCTGCTCGAATTTTGCCTTTAGAAAAACTATAAATAGAGAAGAATTTCCCTAATTTCAACACACCTCTCTCTTCTATTCACTCTTAGCCAACTACGGTATTCCAATGTGTTCTGAGATATTCATTTTCAAATCCCAAGCTAGTTATAATCCTCTATTCAATTTGCTAATGTTGTACGGTCTAGAAATTTTAGAGTGATTGTCATCAGAGGCTTGGTTAAAGAAATATACTTCACAATTGAAGTTGGTCCAGTACTTCGGATCAATGCTCGCATTGTAGAAGTTGCAAGGACTTCGAATAAAAACCTGCTGATATTTTTCCATTATAACTATCACTTTTCTAAAATAAGAGTAATTTTGAACATTTATAAAATTTATTATTTTTATTATTTTTATTTAAATTAATGAATTGTGATAGTGATATAATTTGGTAAAACCATAGAACCACATTAATTAGATGACTAGTCATGACTAGGGGATACTCATTTAGTGAGTTTAGACAAACCTTAAATTCATTTCTAAACAGTTGGTTAGTCTTTAATCAAGCTGTAAACCATTTAGGATCCTTTTGACTAAAACACTAAGATAGAATGGACCCTATTATTAGGACTTGTCATGACAACTTAGGAGGGCCTTCTAGAATTTCCACAAATGAACCAAACCCTAAACTAAACAAAATGGCAGTCCACTCTTTATATAAAGCCCCACTTCATTATCTTCCTCCCTCTTTCATTTAAAACCTAACCCTAAATTGAAGATTTTCTTCCAAATTGCTCCTATACCCTTTTCTCATCCAAATTTCCACAAATTAGTGTCATTCTCCTCCCCTTGGAGAGGGAAAGGCTCTATTGGCTAGCTAGGAAGGATTTTGAAGGATTTGGAACCTTGAAGTTTTATTCTTCAAGTGTCATTAATTTGGATCAAACCATATCTCAAATACAGTTTAGACCCTTCGTTCTAAGCTCAGGTATTAGGGTATTTGTTCAGACCCCATGTTGTTTTCAGTCTAGTTATTTTCTTCCTTATTTCAGTCCACAGATACGTGATACCTACCGTATTAAATCAAGTGACTAGTCCCCATATTAAGTCCAATATCTTTTCCTTAAATTTCAGTCTCCATTGGGTAATCTATTCCTGTTTAGTCCATTAAGTATAGTGAACTTTCCCTTGGCATGTCCATTTCACTTGGAGATAGGTTATCCAGACCATTGGAGATGCCATTCATTACTGCTTGCTCTTTTGGTTGATGCAGTCATTACTATATGAATGTGTGATTGTTAATGATATCCTAACATCCCATTTGACCCCTTTACTTATAGTTAAGGTTCAACCTAATTCCTTCTACTCTATCCCAGATTATCAAATCGTGATGTACCAGAACATGTGAGATATCCTACATTCCTTCTACAAAGATTATTCACTGCATTCTTATCATGTCTTGTATCTGTCATGCACTCTCCTTTTGGTTCACCGCATGCATTGAATCCCATATTACAATCACTACATTCATTATGGTTCATACCGGTAACCTTTCATATAGTGAAGACCTTATAGTATAAACTACTGATACTAGAAAGTATCAGACCCTCTTTCACTTGTACAGTTCTATTTTAGTTTGTATTCTACCTTGCACATACTAATGCAGACCATGCTTAAGTTTGTGTTCAGTCAACTCATTAGTTTTAGTTCACCTTAACTTTTAGGTACCAGTTGACTAATACCTTATGTATTAGTTAAGATAATGAAGGGCTTGGAATAACTGTTGTGAGTTAGCCTATATTATGTTTGTCCACCTCCTTGTTAAGTTCAGAAATCCATATCTTGTCCCTTAGCCAAGTTAGCCATAACTCATTTGTTCAGGCCCAGGGATGGTTTGGTCTACCATACCTTCCTATTGATCAATAATTTGTTTAGTTTAGTCTATATTATCTTAATGTCCTGCACCTTCCACATGTTGGGTACACTTTGAGTTTAGCCATTATTTTACTTGTGCACACCATGCTTAGATATCCTGCTGTAGGTCATGTCCTCGAATCCTTTGGTCTCCCCTAGCATAAATTGCATCCGTCCAACTTTGAACCAAACTCATGTCCTGTATGTGCATTGTCCTGTTTAATTACATCCTCAAATACATGTATGTTCTAGTGGATGTCTGCAACACATATGAGTCCCTGCTACTTTATTTCATCTACCACTTTAATGCATCATATTAACCACTACATCTAACCTTTATTATACTACATTCACGCCATTGGCACACCACATTTCATATTGCATTCATTGCTGCAATGCATGATAGCTCACTGTATTCACCACTGCACATTGCTTACTAAAATTTCATGTCCTGCATACACTAGTATCTGAACCTTTCATTGCTTGCAAATTTGTTACTGCCTCTGTCCAGACCACTATAAGGGTCCCTTGTATATGTGAATATACACATGCTTGTAGGCCCTAATGCAATACATTATATGTATATATTTGATATGGATATATGTGATATATATGTATGTGTGTGTGTGTGTGTGTGTGTGTGTATGTGTGTGTGTGTGTGTGTGTGTGTGTGTGTGTGTGTGTGTGTTTATGTAAAAAATTGATTATGTGGATGGATGACATATCTAGGTAATATATTATGGTATATAGATATGTTATTTGTGTTATTGGCATGTAGGGTATGGGATAAAGTTGGTGGTTATCCATGATATACATGTATGATGTACCATGTATTAGACACTTGGATTATGGTTGTCTGATATCTTAGAGTATGGGTTATTGTATACTATATATATATATATATATATATATATATATATATATATATATATATATATATATTTTATTGTATACTATATATATTTATATATATATATATATATATATATATATATATATATATAAATAAAATAAAATATATAAATATATATATATTTTTTATTTTGTATATATATATATATATATATATATATATATATATATATATATATGAGATTGGCAAGTGGTTAAGAGGAAATACCTTGTAGAGGTATGTGATAACTAGTGTATGTATATATATTTGTAGTGGATGTTTAGGATATATGTTATAGTTTTGGTTAGGAATTATGAGATTAGCTCTTATATAAAGTTGACCATACCCTATTTGACCAACCCTAAGTTAGCCATTGACCAAATAGTCTAAGTTGACAAGATAGTTGACCCTTGACTTCTTAGTTGCCTAAGAGAGTTGACTAGAGTTGACCAAGAGTTAACTTTGACCTAGATAGGCCTATTATCATGTAGATGCATTATTTAATTCAATTATTCAGTTTAGAACACATTGTAACCTGTATCTCGTATAATAGGACTCTGTTACTCCAGTTCAGATAACAATACACAGTTGTTGCTTAGGATATCAGGCGAGTACAATCTTTGTTAGTTTTTATTCATGATAGTATCTATATTGCCTGCTTTAGACTTCTTTACTTGATGCTGACACATTGTTATCACGGACCAGTACTTTATGGATCTTGTCATGAGATGTTATCCCCTTAACGCGTGCATCGGATATTTCATGTTCATGTACTTTACCATGTACATCATGTACTCCTTATATTCATATTATTCATGTACAAATCATGTCCTCTCGTGTACTGTCGTATGCTCATATGTGCTAATTGTGCAAAACTAACTATCATGTACGTAATGTAACTTGATCGTATCCTTGTGTATTGATTGGGGTAGAGGAGTAGAAGTGGTTATGTGATTAAATCCCTCTAGTATAAAAATGTACATGTCGATTATACCCTCACGTATAATAGAGTTACCGTAGAATACTCATATACAAACCTAAACCAATCACATAACCATCTTTTGCTCTGAAACACTTACATTTTTGATAGTCCATAGATTCTTTATTATATTTCATGATCGCAGCTTACTTATCCATATCTCTTGTATTCATGTACTTCTTTTACAGTACGTCAATTCTACACTATTTTGTAACTGCCTTCAGAGATATGTACTCGTTTCCATCCTGACTAGACTCGTTGATAAATTTTAAAGAGACACCAGTGGTGCTTCGAATAGATTGCTAGGATGTTGTCTGCTTTTAGTTTTTAGTTATCTTTATGAGTTGCATTTTATTTCGTACACTGTGTATGTTGTTGTTAGCATTTAAACCCTTTAAATTCGAGATTTGTAATGAACCTTGATATCTTTCTATTCCATATCGTGCTGTTATCTCTCTTATCTACTTTGTGATTGAGTTGAATCCTACTGAGATTGTCCTCCATTTAGAGAGTATATCTATATTGGAAGGTACATTATTGTGTTTAGCTTTTATTAGAGACCTAGGACAGTGTTCTACCACCGACACTGCGACGTAGGCTGGACATATCTATGGTCTCGTGCCCTTACACTGGGTGCGGGTCATGACACGTTTCCATAGTGGATTAAACTGGAAGCTAGAGTTCTTCCGACTGGAATAGTCCTTACAAGAGGGAAACCAATATACATCACCGTGTTCGCGTTTGCTTTCTGATCTCTGCTTTTTATTTACATAATTATGATATACTATCTGTGATCTTGTTGCTAACTTTTTAATTAGCTAAATTTCTACTGCCTACTCTATTCTTCCTCCTCTAGAGTATTGTGTTTTACATTTTTGTTTCTATAAATTGGTACGAGATCGGATTATACAGGTAAAGTGAGGTAACACAGCTATTATATTCTTTTCTACTACTATAATATAGATCATTTTTCATCACAAATGGCAACTATGAAACTCACAAGTGAAGGCCAGGCCACAAACAGACCTCCACTATTTAATGCTACAAATTACACATAATAGAAAACACGCACGAGTTTTTTCTTGAAATCTCTAGATTTTGACTTATGGTCAAATATGATTGATGGCTATAAAATGCCTGCACGTATTCTAGTTGATATAGAGTTGGTTGAGAAACCCCATTCCAAGTATACTAAAGCTAAAAAGAAACAGGCCAGTCATGACGCACATGCTATTAACGCTCTTTTTATGCCTTAGATAGGACTGAATTTAACAGGGTATCTACCTGCACAACATCAAATAAAGTATGGAAACTTTTCGAAGTTACTCACGAAGGTACGACACAAGTCAAGGAGTCAAAAATGAGCAGACTTACTCAGGAGTATGAGGTGTTCAAGAAGAACCCAAATGAATCCTTCGCTAAGATGATTACAAGATTTCTGGATATTATAAACACTCTGTCTTTATTAGATAAGTAATACAATAACCATGAAAAGATTCACAAACTTCTATGAGCTCTCACGAAGAACTGGATTTCAAAGGCTATGACAATCATTGAAGGAAACGACCTCACTACTACGTCTCTTGAAAAACTCATGGGCAAGCTCAATACAGAAGACCTGTCGAAGATGATTCCGACAGCAGTAACTCTGACTCTAAAGATCAAGCTCTCCTAGTAAGAAAGTTCAAGAAGTTCATAAAATTTAATAGTAGAATAAAAGAGCACAACAGCAATAATAACAACAATAAAGAAGATCCAATCTGCTACAGTTGCCACAAGAAAGGACACATCAAGATGGACTGTCTAACAACATCGTCATCAACCAGAAAAAGCAACAAGTATGACTTAGGCTAACTGAAGAAATCAACATCAAAAAGGTATGCCAACACAAGCATATTGCATATTTGTTTAATGGCATTTAATCAGGTAAATATTAACCCTCCTATTTTACACATATGATAATTTTACCTTTGAACAGTTAGATAAAGCTATTAGTGACCTCTTAGGTGATTACAGAAAACTACATAGAAAATACCAAAACTCTAAGAAGGTACTCAAGGAGTACAAATGTGAAATAGAAAGACATACCGACCTACTAGCTGAGGTTAGAAGTAATGATAATTCTAGTAAAGTAGGTGAGCTCTTTTCTGTTAAGTTGCAGTTACACGAGACCTCAAGGTTATCCGAAAAAAAAGGCAAGACCATTACCAAATTAGAGGAAGACCTACTAAAAAAAAGTCTTCAGCAAGCACTAATCAGGAATGATGCACTTACTTCTGGAAAAGCGTGACAGTGGAGATCGAGCTCTGCAGCGGCTCTTTTACTCCGTTGATGATCTGATGATGAGTTGAACTTGCTTTGGCTTTCTGGCACCTTTGATGGAACTCAGGGTTAACGATCAAGGGGTTACCGGAGTTAAAGACATCGAAGCTCTACCTTTTGCCTTCTGCTTTTTTTTAATCTATGTGTGTCCTCCTCCTCTTTTGTTGAAGGAAGAACTCCTTCTATTTAAAGGAGAAAGGGACACATATGCGATGTGCACTCGGATTTGAGGTATGAAGGAATCTGCTATCATTGTTTTGTGTGGGATTCTACTGAGCTGACATGTGGCGGACATCGAGATTCCCCTCCATCGAGATCTCAAGTGGTTATCAAAATAATCGAAGGAGGAGACACATGGTGCATGTCTATTGCTGGGATTCCTCTGATTATATGAAGCAGAGTAGATCTTGGATTTCATATCAAAGTAGGATTCTGTTTATCTTCAGGAGGCTATCGGTTTAAACAAACCGACTTGATATGACCTTTATCAAAAGAGCAAACTTCATCCTTATCTGAGTTTTAAACCAATTGATAAGACATTTACACTTATCGATATAATCGACCTCTATCCTATCTTTGAGAGTGGCTGTTTAAACAAGCCAATTGTGTGGGGCCATACAACCTGCGTCTCGAGCGAGTCCTTAGTGCTGTTGTGCTTTTGGTGCAATGAGTAGACTGTTCTCCTGGAGACAACGGAGCCTCTGCACTTTCAAGCGACAAGTGGACCATGTTTCGAAGACAATAGAGCCTTTGCACGTTTGAGCGACAAGTAGGTTGTGTTTCGAGTGGTAAAGTCACTGTGCTTTAGGGCGACGAGTAGGTTGTGCTTCAGGCTAACGAAGATACTATGCTTTTGGACCGACAGGCAGACTTGTGTTGGATGCACTGGTGTTTCACAAGTCTTTGAAGAAGGGGTTTGAGCTTCTGGGTCGAAGCAGAGGTCTACGCCGTTAAAGCTGGGATGATGTGAAGTCATCATCCGTCTGCGCCTCCTACTGGCGCAGGATTGTATCTGCGCTTCTGGTTTGAAGATGCAGGCTTTGAAGTCTTCTTTAAGAGAAATTAATGATGGCTTTTTAAGAAACGACTCCCTCTAAATTGCTACCGTTACTTGGGGAATTTTAAAGACTCTTCTAATGGTCTAAGACTTAGTCGAATGAACCTATTTGTTGGGGTTCATCGTGCTGAGTCCTAGGTTCATCCCATTAATGTGGGAATTTTGACCGACGGCCCCGTGGCCTATGTCTTGGACCACACCGGCCCTATATAAAGGAGGAGTTTCTTTCTAATAGTCATGTCTTCCTCTTTTTGTCCTTCAATACCATGTTGGATCCAAAAATAGCTTTGAAAGGCCGTTGGCCTTGCCCGAGTCGAATTTTGGTTGAGGATCCTTTCATTCAAAGGAGCCTTGCCTTCATAGAAGAACTATTGATGAGCTTCGGGATGTGCTGGAACGCTTATCATGGGGAGTTCAAACCTAAGCAACATCTTAAAGGCTTTAGACGTCCTGACGATCGAGTTCGGTCTAGTTACCAACATGAAGTGCCGCAGGTTGTGCTCTGCCCTGACCATTGGTGGCTGTGCGGTTTTGGTAGGCTGGAAGAGCCTCAGAAGTTGATGCGGCTTTTAAAAGGGCCTCTTGTCATGTTGTGGACTGAATTCTTGCTCGGGCCAATAACTGCTTCAGGAAGAGCTGCACATCTAGTGGGTGTTGTGGTGGCAGACTTTGATGGTGACTGTATTCACATCTTCTATCCATAGTCCGTCCTCTCATGATGATTACACTGTGAGGATGAACCCCATCGTAGATCCGTAGGATTTTTAGTTCAGCATATGTAATCACAAATACTTTGTAATAGATCCTTGTAATTAGGAAGTCTTCTTTTATGTAATCGTGACGAATCTGTAATAGACTCTTATAGCCATGATTTAAAAAATGAACATTCCTAGAACCTTTCATCTATTTTTTGTGAGTTTGTCTTTTCTATTGGCGTGCTGGACCGCATGCGCCTTTGTGAAGCTGGGTTGGTAGAGAGAGCACCAACCTGCGCGGTTCGTCATCTGTGCCTTTCTAAAAATGGGTGGGTAACGAGAGTACACACCTTCTTCTTGTGCCACCCTGCACTTTTTCATGCTTCTACAATATCTCTCCTGCATTTAGAGTTAGAAAGCTTGTTGACTTAAAGATATTTGCATGGATAAAGACTAACATCTCAAGACCATATAGGTACAAAAACTTTTATCTATAAATTATTTTGTAGGTGGAACATCCAACGCATGTTAGAAGACAGAGGATCCTCGACAACGGTTGCTCACGACACATGACCGATGACACTTCATTATTCGCAACAATGTCGAAGAAGAAAGAAGGATACGTCTACTTCGGTAATAATTTTAAAGGATATATAGTAGGTATCGGCAATAATGGTAAGGCTCCCTAATAAAGATGTATGTCTAGTAACCGAGTTAAAACGTAACCTACTCAGTATAAGCCATTTAGCTGACCATGGTTACGGTATTAACTTTGTCAAAAACAAATGTACTATAGTTGATAGCTCAATTGGTAGTACTATCTTTGAAGGTATTAGGGAAGACAATATATATGTTTTCTATCTATTGGTAGAGGATAACAAATTAGGTAGATTATTAATCGCCAAGAATGATAAGAGTCAACTATGGCATTTGAGATTCGGTCATACAAACATGGACACAATTTTAAGACTATCCACAAAAAAGTTGGTACGAGACTTACCGGATATCACTTTCAAGAAGGATACAGAATGTAGTGAATGCGAAAAGAACAAAGCTACATGATCCACATTTAAGTCCAAGAACGCAATAAGTACCACTAGACCTCTACAATTACTACATACGAATTTATTTGGGCCGAGTAGAATTCCTAGCCTAGGTGGTAAGTTATATTCATTTATAATAGTATATGATTTCTCTAGATAAACATGGGTATATTTTTTTGCACGCAAAAACGATGTATTGTCAGAATTTGTCTCCTTTTGCAAGAAAGTTCAGAATAAAAAAGGATTCATGGTCACTCGTATTCGAAACAATCTTGGCGACGAATTTGAGAATGCAGAGTTTGAGCAATCTTGTGACACACACGGTTATCTGTATAAGTTCTCCTGCCCTAGGACTCCGTAACCAAATAGAGTTGCGAAACGTAAGAACAGGACTCTATCTGAAATGGCTAGAGTTATGTTAAACCAGTTTAGTGTACCTAAATATTTTTGGGCTAAAAATGTCAATACAGCTTGTTATGTTCTCAATAGGGTTCTAATTCGACATAAATCGAAGAAGACTCCCTATGAGTTATGGTTTGATAGGATACCATATGTTTCTTATTTCAAAATCTTTGGTTGCAAATGCTTCATTCTTAATACTAAAGATAATTTAGGAAAATTTGACAAAAAGGCCGATGAAGGTATATTATTAGGTTATTGGCACTCACTGGATATTTTCTCTTGAAAGGAATCAAGTTTGGGAACTTGTTCCCAGGCCCATTGATTATCCGGTTATTGGCACTCACTGGATATTTCCAAAATAAACTTAATGAGAATGGTTTAGTTACTCGTAACAAGGCTCGACTCGTAGATCAAGGATACAACTAAGAGGTAGGTATCGACTACGATGAGACCTATATCCCAGTTACGAGATTAGAATCCATTCGTATGTTATGTGTATTTACATATTTTCATAATTTTAAGCTTTTTTAAATGGATGTTAAAAGTGCTTTTCTTAACGGTTTTATTAAAGAAAAAGTTTATGTAGCTCAACCTCCAGGTTTTACTAATTTCAAAAACTCTGATCATGTTTTCAAATTGAAGAAAACCTTATATGGTTTGAAACAAGCCCTTCGTGCTTGGTATGATCGTTTAAGCTCTTTTCTACTTGATAACGGTTTTACAAAAGATAAGGTTGACACTACACTGTTTATAAAATCTTTTAATGGAAATCTTCTTTTAATTAAAATTTATGTTGACGATATTATCTTTGGATCTACTAATGAATCTCTTCATCAAGAATTTTTAAAGTGTTTGCAGAATGAGTTTGTGATGAACATGATGGGAGAACTCAAATTCTTCCTTGGACTGCAAATCAAATAAACCAACAATGGGACATTCATAAATCAAGCCAAGTACACAAAAGACTTACTAAAGGAGTTCGATATGGAAATAGTCAAACCGCTTGGCTCTCCGATGGCAACTTCAACCAAGCTTGATATTGATAAATAAGGCAAACCGGACGACATACGTAAGTATCAAGGTATGATTGATAGTTTACTTTATTTTACTTCTAGTCGCTCTGATATAATGTTTACTGCTTGCTTTTGTGCACGTTTCCAAGCTAACCCTAAGGAATCACACTTGTGCACAGTTAAGCATATCTTTCGATACCTTAAGGCACTTCTTTTGTCGGCTTATGGTATTCCAAAATCACGACCTTTGACCTAACCGGTTACTCGGATGGTGATTTTGCTGGATGCAAAATAGATAGAAAAAGTACTAGTGCCACATGTCATTTCCCAAGTAAGGCTCTTGTCTCTTGGTTTAGCAAGAAGCAAAATTTTGTCCCATTATCAACTACTGAGGCAGAGTATATCACTGCAGGACGTTATTGTGCACAAGTTTTGTAGATGAAGCAAACATTAGAAGATTTTGGTTTATAGTATTCATACATACCCATTTTCTGTGATAATATTAGCACTATGAATTTGATTAAGAATCATGTATGTCACTCTTGCATTAAGCATATTGAGATTCGGACCTTGTATATGTAGAATAGAGAACCCACTGGCTGATATATTTACAAAACCATTAGCGGAAGATTATTTCAATTCTTTATGCCGAGAATTAGGAATTTATGATGTCAATAATATTAATTTATTTTATTTTAATGATTAATTTTAATATGTAAAACTATTTTCGAAATAAGCCTACAAAGGGTCTGTTTGTCACGAAGGCTACAGCTAAAGCAAAACAATACTTAAGCGTTTCCCGGTGAACCTTCGTTAGCTGGGACAGTACCCCTACAGCTAATCTCTGAAAGTAGATGCGAAAAAAAATATTTTATAAAATAATATTAATTGAAATTTAAAATAACTAAACTTGGAATTAAATAATTGAAAAGGATTGATGAATATAAAGTGGCATTGCATTTAATTTTGCTCAAAAATACCTCAACAGAACCCCAAACGAACTCTGACCAAATTCGACCTGAGTTTGGCTCGAATTTTGCTGGTGTCGATTGTTTTAAGTCAGAATCAAGTGGCCCCTTCCTATTCATCTTCTCCAAAACCATTAAATCATAGCATGCAGTCGCGCCCGAACCTCCAAAACATAGTTTTTTTCGTACCCATTGCTCTCAACTCTTTTAGAGATTTCAATCAAAATTTTGGATTCGTGCAGAGTATTTCATTCTCTTCCACATACTCAAATCTCAGAATGTATAACCTCCTCCTTCTCTCATTTTCAATTTTGAAAATTTTGATATTTTTTATAGAAATAATGCCTAAGAACTTCAATCCCTTCAAGAGAAAGAAGATGGCGGCTAGTGAAGAGGCCACATCTTCGAATCCATTCCATGAATCCCTTTTTTCACACATCCAAACTGACGACGGAGCGTTTAATGGGATTTTCTTCCAAACCCATGATCAATCACTATTTTGGTATGCAAATTTCTCGATTCACAATATATGCCCCGACGCTCTGATTAAGTGGGCTATCTTTTTGTCGCATCGGACATACTTTGAAGTATTGGAATTGCATAATCTTGTGACTCATTCATATCTGATTGCAGCTAATGCTATTCATTTATTTTATTACAGTTTTGCTCTTGACACTTGCACTGTTAAAAGTCATCTCGTCGGAACCGATATTCAATTCAATGATGTCGACTTCACCAAAATTATTGATATTCCAAATGAAGGTGCTCCGCTAGACGATATTACATAATTTGAATTTTTCGTAGGTACGACCTTAACCAGCTGCAAGAATGAACTCTGCTCTCCTGATCGAGTTCGTTCTGGTAAGTTCGAAGCTACTAATTTCAACTTATTTTTCTACAAATTTCATCGCATCGTCTACTCTAATATTTTGCCAAAATCTACTTCAAAGGATGATGTACCTACCCTTTAGATGTCTGCCCTTTATTATACTCATAAGGGTATCCCTTTTTCTGTCCATAAGCCTATCATTCAGATGATGGGACGTTGTCGCAAAAGGAACAGAAACCTTGCTTACGCGATAATCCTCCCAATCATCTTTCAACTTTTTAAGATTGATCTATCCACTTATGCTCGTGACTCTGAGCCCATGTAACTTCAGCTTTCTCGTCGCAGCGCAGCTGTTCCTCCTGCTCCTCCTACTTCTCCACCTCCACCTGCACAGGACTACCCTATGTCTTATGAGGGTATTCACTAGCATCATTTTGATTTGCGAACGTTTATTACTGACACAACAAGGAAACGTGAGTTTCGATATACCAGTCAGTTTCAGGCTCTCCCAAATACCTTTACAGATCTACATTTTGCTCAGATTGGTCATTTTGCCAGTTCTTTTTCCTGAAAGCCAGCTGAATCGGCCTACCGCTATGAGGATGAGGCGGTTCGTCACATCTTTGAGCCCGATAACGCTTATGAATAGTACCATGGTTCTGTTGCTACTCAAAACCCTTCTGTAGCTAGCACTTTTGGATCTGGTCTATCTGGACATGGTGGCGATGTTGGCGTTGATGATGATAATTATGAGGATTTTTGATCTCGATGTTATGTATTTTGTCTAGAAATTATCTTGTTAGACTTTATTTTGTCTACGTATGCTTGAAAATGTTCTAAAATTCTAAGATAATACTCTTTTATTTTAGCACTGAGACTTTTATTGCTGAGTTGATTGATTTGGAATATCTAGTTATTATTCTTTTATTAGTATGCATTTCAAGTGTATCATACTATTCTCTCTTATACTGTGTATGCATTTTTTTGTAGCACTATTTCTTTTAGTTTATGTTTCTTACATTAAAATTGTCTGTGAAATATATGTTATTCTGTCTATATTTTCTTGTATTTCTTCAACATTTGTTTCTTATTTAAGAATTACGGGGGAGTTTCTCTCTTTGCAATTATTTTACTAAGTTACAACGAGAGAGAAATAGGATCTAACATCTTATGCAGGATATAAGAATTTTTTGAGGATACAGTACCATACAAGCTGACAAATTATTGATTCTTTTCAAATCAAAAGATCAAGATGTTATATCGATGAAGGTTTGTCCATTATCAAAATGTGAAAGATTGTTGGACCATTAGTTATGGTCGAACCTGATTTTAATAATTGATTAAATCATGTCTCGATATAAGGGCTACTTGGACGATTGTTGAGAAAAATAACCGTTATGTTCAAGACTTAAGTCGTTTTTCCACATGAGTCGGTATTTTATATTCAATGTAATTTTCATATTTTATTGAGTCTAGAAATATGATGTACACCGAGTCGTACTGGCAAATAGGCTATCCCAAAACATTTTCAAAATATTTTTTGTTTTGAAAATAGCCCATTTTACAAAAAGCTCCTGACTGCTTTTAAAATTTTCAAAAAAACAAAAACAAATTTACAAAAATCCTAAAAATCAAACTCTGTACCCAGGAGATTTTGCCCCGAGTTCGGCCCAAATTATGCCCGAGTTCGGTTAGTGCCTGCTGGATTTTAAACTTGGTCATCCCACAGTTACGGATGTGATGGTTATTTGTCGAGATTCTCCCAAAGAAATATGTCTGAATTCTGCCGTTGGAAAAACTATAAATAGAGAAAAAATTTCCTCATTTTAACACACCTCTCTCTTCTCTTCTCTCTAAGCCTACTAAGGTATTCCAAAGTATTCTAAGCTATTCATTTTCATACCCCAAGCCAGTTACATTCCTCTAGTCGATTTGCGAATGCGGTACGGTATAGAAGTTTTAGAGTGGTTGTAATCAGAGACTTGATTGAAGAAAGATACTTCACAATTGAAGTTGGTCGAGTACTTCGGACCAAAGTTCGTATTGTAGAAGTTGCAAGGACTTCAGATGAAAACTTGCATAATGTTTCCTTATACTGGATTCAACTAGAAGCTTAGAGTTCTTCCGACAAGAATAGTCCTCACAAGAGGGAAACCAGTATACATCGTCGTGTTTGCATTTGCTTTTTGATCTCTGCTTTTCATTTAGATACTTGTGATATATTATATGTGATCTTGTTGCTAACTTTTCAATTAGCTAAATTTTTGCTGCCTACTCTACTTACCCCCCTTCTAGAGTATTGTGCTTTATATTTTTGTTCCTATAATATCATATTCGCCGGGGATTCCTTTTTCTATCCCCAAGACGATCATTTAGATGATGGGTCATTTTCACGAAAAGAACAAAAACCTTGCTTACGCGATAATCCTCTCAATCATCTTTCAACATTTGAAATTGAACTATCCACTTGTGTTCATGACTCTGAGCCCGAGTATCTTCAGCTATCTCGTCATAGCGCAGCTATTCCTCCTCCTGCTCCTCCTACTGCACCACCTCCACTTCATTAGGATTACCTTATGTCTTTTGAGGGTATCCACCAACACTTATTTGATATGCTACGTGCTCAGTTGGATGAGCACAACTCTTTACGAGCGTTTCTGACTGATACATTAAGGAAACGTGAGCTCTGAGATGCTAGTCGATTTTAGTCCTGGCAAACTCCTTTGCAAATCTGTGTTTCGTCCAGACTGGTCTGTATGCCAGTTCACTTCCACGAGATCCTACTGTCTCTGGCTACTGCTGTGAGGATGAGGCGGTCCATCACTTCTTTGATCCCGGTAACGCTTATGACTGATACCGTGGTTCGGATGCTACTCCACACCCTTCTCATGGAGCTGGCACTTCTAGATCTGGCCCTTCTAGACATGTTGGCACTGCTGATGTTGATGATTTTGACTCTGAGGACTTTTGATCTAGACGCTTTTGTACTTTCTCTCGATGTTATCTAGTTACTCTTTATTATGTCTATGTATGCTTGGAAATGCTCCAACATTCCAAGATAGTACTTTATTTTTATTTTATTAGCACTGTGACTGTTTGCTGAGTTGATACATTTTTCAACTCTTATTAGTATGCATTTACTATTTCGGTGTGTATTATTCTATCATATTCTTGTATGCATTTTTTTGTGTAGCATTTATTATCTTAGTTTATGCTTCATTCGTTAAATTGCCTGTGAAATACATGTTATTATTTCTATTTTTTTGTATTTCTTCAACGTTCTTTACTTAAGCATAGATTGTGGGGAAGCTTCTCTCTTCGCATGTTATTGTGGATCTAACATCTTTTGTAAGATACATGAATATTTTTGAAAAAAATAGTACATACAAGTACAAAACATTGCCTTACAATTTTGATTCTTTTCAAATCAAAGTTTGAGATGTTATATCGGTCAAGGTATGTCAATTATCAAAATGGGTAAGATTGTTGGCCCATTGGTCATGGTCAAAACTGATTTTAATAATTGATCTAACCCTGTCTCGATATAAGGGCTACTTGGACAATTGCTGACAACTACCATTCAAAACAAGAAGCCAGTTTGCCGTTGAGTCTGTATTTCCTTATCAATTTACTTTTCATTATTTATTGAGTCTAGGAATATGATGTACACCGAGTCGTACTAGCAAATAGGCTACCCCAAAATATTTTCAAAGTATTCTTGTTTTGAAAATAAACCTATTTACAAAAGCTCCTAACTGCTTGACTTTTCAAAAAGCCAAAAACCAGTTTACAAAAACCCTAACAGAACACCAAAAGAATTCGGCCTGACTTCGGCCTGAACTTGCCCCAAGTTCATTTAGTGCCCGTTGGATTTTTAACTTGGTCTCTCCGTAGTTACAGATGCAACGACTACTTGCCGAGATTCTCTCAAAGAATTCTGACTTTAAAAAAACTATAAATGGAGAAGAATTGTTCTCATTTCAATACACCTCTCACTTCTCCTCTCTAAGCCTAATAAGTTCTTCTATGGTGTTCTAAATCTATTAATTTTTAAATCCCAAGCCAGTTAAAATCCTCTAGTCGATTTGTCAGTGCGTTACGGTCTAGAAGTTTAAGAGTGATTGTAATAAGAGGCTTGATTGAAGAAAGATACTTCACAATTGAAGTTGGTCAAGTATTTCGGATCAAAGCCCGTGTGGTAGAAGTTGCAAGGACTTCGGATGAAAACATGCAATATTTTTTGAAGTGGATTTCAACTGGATGCTAGTGTTCTTTCGACTGGACTAGTCCTCACAAGAGATAACCAGCATATAACATTGTATTTGTGTTTGCTCTCTGCTCTCTAGTTTTTTTTACATATCTGTGATATATATATTCTGTGATCGTGCTACTAACATTTTTAATATCTAAATTTTTATTGCCTACTCTATTCACCCGCCTCTAGAGTATAACACTTTACATTTCATTTCTACATAAAGTACTTGTCCAATATATACTCTCCATATGGAGGACAATCTCAGAAAGATACAAGTCAATCACAAAACAGCTAAAGATATATATGTACAACTCAGGAAAGCATACTAGAACAAATCCAGACAATATCCTGCAATCAAATCTAAACACTACTGGAGTCTCCTCTAACTAGCAGTATCCTTCTGGTGGTCCAGGTCGCAAGTGTCGTCTAAGTTTGTACCATAAGAAGTAGTATAGAAATCCTCCAAGTTCTCTGTAAAATTTTGTCAACATATCCAGTCAGGATTGGAGCAAAATATATAACTCTAGATGCAGTTTCAATGCTTGGTAGGAAATAACTACTTCTACACCCCTGCCCCAATCAATACACATGGATCCAATCACGTTACGTTACGTACATGATTGTTAGTTTGAATATGAAGCACATGAGAGTATATGATAGCACATAAAAGTACATGAATAATACAAGTACAAGGAGTACCCAATGTACATGATAAAGTACATAATCATAAAATACCCGATGCACCAGATAAGGGGGATAATATCTCATGAAAAGAACCATACAGTACCAATCCATGTTAACAATGTGTCAGTATCAAGTAAAGTAGTCTAAAGCAGGCAATATAGATACTATCATGATAAAAACAATCAGAGAATGTACTCGCCTGATATCCTGAGCAACAGTTGTGTATCGGTATCCGAAGTGGAGTCACAGAGACCTACTATGAAATTTAAGGGTTATAGAGTTTTCTAGAGTAAACAATTGATTGAATATGTTATTTATATGCTACTAGGCCATTTCTAGGTCAAATTGTCAACTCTAGGTCAACCTTGGTGTAAATGGTCAATATTTAGGGTACTGACTAAGTTAGGATATATAGTATTAGTGGTAAAGTGGAATCAAGACTATATTCCATTCCTAGATTTACGGGCTGGACATCTATAGGGACAGAACATGCTATATCTGAGCCTAACAGAGGATGAACTGATATCTAATGGAAATATTAGGCCAAGAGAGTGACTGAACATGGCAACTGACCATATCAGAGGGATGTAAGGACCGAATATATGTGATATATGTAAAATGATACTTAGGACAGGGGTAAACATTGATATGGTAACTGAAATGCAATGCACGTATATATGTATGTACGGGATAGAATATAGGTAGGGACTGAATATATATATGTTAGTGACTAAACATCAAATGAGTAGGGGACAGAACATATTGTTTGCAAAAACAAAAGTTGAAGAACTTTATTGATACAAACTTTGTAAAAGATTACAATTTAAATTCTGGGAATGGTACAACTTTAGGAATCCAATCTAGATGACGATTACTTTATCCCTTGGACGATGTGAACTCTGAAGACGAAGCCTCTGAAGTTGAGAACAACTCTGGAAATGAAGGAAAAAAGCCTCAAAAGTTGAAGGCAAAAGCCTCGGAAGAATGCAGCAGCACTTGGGCAAGAACTCCTGAACTCTCTAAACTTTTAAGTCTGATCTCTCTATAATCTGATCTTTGATTATTGATTCTTGATCCCATTGAAATGGAGAATTGAAACTCTATTTATAGAGTTCTGAGAAATAACTAACTTTTAGTTATTCTGGACTGCGCATGATAGATTGCGCAGCAATTGGTTTGCGCAGCAATGGACTGCGCAGGCAGTTGCTGGATCATGGGCTAACTATCTTGGACACATGGCATCATTTGATTGAAATGCGCATTGAAGAACAGTTTGGCAACTCTAGAGGGGGGTGAATAGAGTTTATATAGAAAAAATAGCCAATTAAAAATAACTCTTTCACCAACAATAAATAATCAGAGTAAAGTGCGGAAAATAAATGAAGAGCAGAAGAGCATACGCAAACACAGCGATTTTATCCTGGTTTCCCTCGTGGAGGACTAGTCCAGGCCTGAGAACTCTAGCTCAGGATTAAATCCACTATTTGTGAAATAGTAGCTTACAACCTGTGCCTTTACTTCAGAAGAGCACGTCAACTTCTTACAGAGAATCGCAGTGGCGATTGCTTGGAATTGTCCAAGCGACTTCTTCACTCTTGCACAAGAATCCTAACTGAGAGATGCTGAGCACTCGAGACTTAGGAGGCTTGTGGCTAGTAGATAGGAAGGGTATGGCTTATTGAGCTTGTAGGAGAGAAGAGAAGAGAAGATTGAGTGATTTAAAAAGAGAGAATTCATGCCCTATTTATAGTATTTTTAGAGGCAGAATTCGGCCAGAATTCGGGTAGAAAAATTCAAAAATTTGGCCGTTGGACAGCTAGCAACCAGCTAACCCTAAAATTAGGGTTCCTGATTTCTAGGGGACAGAGTTCGGCCCGAACTCTGTGTGGAGGCAGAGTTCGGCCCGAACTCTGTCTCCAGAGCACAGAGTGGTTCTAAGTGGGACTTGTGGGCAATTTTTTTTTGGTGGAGCTTGGGATTTTGGGTAGGCTTATAGACTAAGTTCCAAGAGCTCAGCATAACTCAGAGTACATACTTCTAGACTCAATAAAATGTAAAAGTACAGACTCGAAAATACACTGAGAGTCGGAAACTGAGCTGTTGTCTGTCCTGAACTGAATGCAGACGTCGTGTGTCATATTGAATTTATACAGATATTATTTAGTCAATGTAGTCAATATTTGGTTGACTGTGACTTTGTGTCAACAATCTCCCCCATATTGATAATTGACAAAATAATAAATGTATATTTCAATATTCATACCTGGACACAGTTGGTTAAAACAAGCTCCCCCATAAACAATGCCGAGCTAGAATAAGATAGCTCCCCCGTAATCAGTGAACGGTGCCGAGCTAGAATCAATAGCTCTCCCCCGTAAATAATGCATAGAACCTGTGGCCTGATAAAAATATTTTCCCAAAAGCAAACACAAGCACAGACAGATATACATTTGAAATATACATATTTCTCCCCCTTTTGGCAGTTAGCAATATAAGGAAAAGCATGGAAATAACAGTATAGACAATGAAAAGTAATCCAACCACACCAAGCAGAGAAGAAACAGTATAATACTAATAAAACAAGTCACTGACATAAAGTAAAACTACGAAAAATAGTATAAAATGTTATCCACCAACCAGAATGTCAAGCACATCATCAGGGTGTGAAGACAGAAATCCAGTACATAAATCCATAACAAACTGAAATAACTAAAATCAAAAGGCAACTAAGACCATCAGCAGTGGCAGCAGCATATCAAGCCAATCTCCATCATGGAGCACGAGAAGGTCCTGGAACATCTGAAGGACCAGGGAATGAGCGACGAGGGTCCACAAAAGCATCATCAGGATCCATATACCTCATGACCCACGGATCGTCTATACGATGACCCGCGCGATCTGGATCCCGCTCAATAGGCACATGCAGATCAGGATGACGAGCAAGCGAATACCGCATATCATGCAGAGAGTTCCCAAGGGCACTGATCTGCAAGGTGGTACGGTAATCCTGCTGCGTCCAGCGATCATCCTCAACAGCAAAGCGATCGCGAAGCATAGTCTGAAGAGACTCAAGAGTGGCAGGAGGAGGAGGTGCATCCTGACCAAAAGGAGGAGCGTCAGGCTCCTCATCAGCAGAATGCTCAGATGACTCAGAAGCAGCGACAGGCTGAAGGCGTCGTGCTTTGGATAGAAAGGCAGGTGCAGGCATGAACGGACAAGCATCAAGTGGTATATGAAAAGCACGAAAGATCAAAGGAAGATACAGAGGATAAACCAAAGCTCGTGGTTTCCTCCTACAGCGAATCATCCAGTCCATCATGGTACGTGGAAGATTGAAAGGAATTCCAAAATGAAGATGATAAAGAGCAGATATTTCAAGATAAGTGATGTCATCATGGAAACCTGTTTTGGGTAGAATGGTGTTAGAAATAATCCAATGAAGGTCAGAAAAATATGGGTTAAGATATTTAGCCGTGAGCTTGCGAGGACGTGTGTATGGAGTACACAAATCGTCCTTGAAGCTCTCAAGGGAAATTCCGTCGGGAAAACGGAACGAGCGAGCGTCAACTAGCTTTTCCCAAGAATTGGGCTCTTGAAGATCAAGATATTCGGCTAAGTCAAAGTCATCAAAAGATATATTGATACCTGCAACTCGTGAATAAATATGAAGGTCATCAAAGGTTAAGTTGCAGTAGAACATTTGAACGACATGACGATAGATAGCAGAAGTTGTAGTAACTAGTTCATCAAGATAGAGGTCATGGAATAAAGAATCATATTGAGAGAATATGGAAAAATTAATAGGATGTCCTGTGAATACCTGACGATTTCGAAAGTCACTAAACCAGTTGTTTGATGCATCTAGTGAGACAAAAAGTCTGTTGTCATAGGTGGAAGGATTTTGAGGACGAGGTGGATTGAACAAAGGATAAGGTGGTTGAAGTTGTTCAATGATTTGTTCAATTGATGGAGGAGAATCCGAAGAGGAAATACTCTCAACTCGAATTCTCTTCCCACGAATGAACAAGCAAGGAGCCATTAAAAGATTTTAACAAGAAGATAGAAAATAGGAATGGTACCTCAAACAAGTAATAAACAATGGAAGAGAATGGAGAGAAACCCCTTTTTCTTGATTTTGAGAAGCAATAGAGCACTCTAGATCAAAAACTAGGGTTAGGGTTTCAAGGAAAGAGTTTGTATAGGTGAGAAAGGTGGTAGTAGTGAAGGAGAGAGATGGAATCCCGATATAAAGTAGGGCTTTGTCTTTGGTAGGGTGAAATATTGACCATTGGATTAGAATTGATCCAACGGCAGAGCCAGATCCCGACCATGGAACCTAAGAACCGAACTCGGCCCGAACTCGGATAGCGGCAGAGTTCGGCCCGAGTTCTGGATCAATGGTCCAGAACTGAAAACAGGCAAAGAACATGAAGAAAATGTTTAAGAGTTAAACAAAAGATAGTTGAGGACAACAAAGAGTGTTGAATTTAAAAAAATAGATAGAGAGGTACTCAGAAAACAGAATGAACTTTAGAAAATATCAATTAGGCAATATTAAATCGAAAACGAGCCATATAATAAATAAGGACATATACTGTGGTTCAATAGTCCAAATTTGCCATGGGTTAGCTGCAGGGGCCGGATCCCAGCTAGCGGTAGTCCTGAGGACTAGTGCACCGTGTCGCTTAGGCTTTTACGCCTTGTTGTCAGAAGGACCCTTTCGGCTTGTACCCATACCAAATTCTTCGTAAAAGAATCACAATATACTCGATATTTATGCAGGTGAGTTTCAATTTATAACTGCTTCATCTAAAATTCCAAGTTCACGACAAAGAAAATTGAAGCGCTCTTCGGATAGTGGCTTAGTAAAGAAATCTGCCAGCTGATGATCAGTGTCAATAAATTCTAAGTTAATCGTGCCATTTTGCTGATGATCACGCAAAAAGTGGTGTCTGATTTCAATGTGTTTAGTGCGTGAGTGGCAGACAGGGTTCTTAGTCAAATTGATTGCACTAGTATTATCACAGAATATAGGAATATGCATGAAAGATAACTTATAGTCTTCAAGGGTTTGCTTCATCCACAGAATTTGTGCACAACAACGCCCAGCTGCTATGTATTCAGCTTCTGTTGTGGATAGTGCAACAGAGTTCTGCTTCTTGCTAAACCAGGAGACTAAAGCTTTTCCTAATAAATGACACGTGCCGCTCGTACTTTTACGGTCGACCTTGCATCCAGCAAAGTCAGCATCGGAGTAACCAATAAGATCAAATGATGTTGACTTGGGATACCATAGGCCCACTGTAACCGTACCCTTAAGGTATCTAAAGATACGCTTAACCGCGGTCATGTGTGATTCCTTAGGATTAGCTTGATATCTAGCACATAGGCAAACACTGAACATGATATCGAGACGACTAGCAGTTAAATAAAGTAAGCTGCCTATCATACCTCGATACTTACGTTGATCAACAGGTTTGCCACTCTCATCTGGTTCGAGTTTGGTTGAAGTAGCCATTGGCGTGCTGATTGGTTTGATGTTGTCAAGATCGAACTTCTTCAGCATGTCCTTGGTGTACTTTGATTGGCAGATGAAAGTTCCATTAGCCAGTTGTTTTACTTGCAGACCAAGAAAATAGTTGAGCTCTCCCATCAAGCTCATCTCAAATTCCGTCTGCATACACTTGGCAAATTCTTGACAAAGAGTTTCATCAGTAGACCCAAAAATAATATCATCAACATAAATCTGAATTAATAGAATGGTGTCTTTGAAAGATTTGATAAACAGTGTAGTGTCAATTTTCCCTTTTGAAAAACCTTTCTCAAGCAAGAAACTGCTTAGCCTTTCATACCAAGCTCTGGGGCTTGTTTAAGGCCATAAAGCGTTTTCTTCAGCTTGAACATGTGGTCGGGAAATTTGTGATTTTCAAAGCCAGGGGGTTGTTTGACATAAACTTCCTCCTTAATAAAGCCATTCAAGAAAGCACTTTTAACATCCATTTGAAATAATTTAAAGTTCTGATGATTGGCAAAAGCACAAAGCATCCGAATGGATTCTAGTCTAGCAACAGGAGCATATGTCTCATCGTAGTCGATACCTTCCTCTTGATTGTATCCTTGAGCTACTAGACGGGCTTTGTTACGAGTGACTGAACCATCTTCATTTACTTTGTTTCTAAACACCCATTTGGTACCAATTATTGAGTGATTAGCCGGTCTAGGAACTAGTTCCCATACTTGGCTCCTCTCAAATTGGTTGAATTCTTCTTGCATAGCAGAAATCCAAAATTCATCATTAAAAGCTTCAGAAATGTTTTTAGGCTCTACTTGTGAAATGAAGGCAGTGCTAGCAACGGAGTCTCTTAGTGATGATCTAGTAGTTACTCCACGTGAAACTTCTCCTATAACTAAATTTTCTGGATGAGAAGGTTTGAAAGAGAATTTCTTAGGCAAACCCTCCAGAGAATTAGTTTCAGTTGAAGTATTTATTGGAGTAGAAATTGATGGCTCAACATCATCATCAAGAGCGCTTACTGCACTGTTATCTTCATCAAAAGTCACATTAGTTGACTCCTCCACAATAAGTGAGCGTTTGTTGAAAACTCTATATCCCTTACTCTTGGTGGCATAACCAAGAAAGATACCATCGTCAGCTTTGGCATCAAATTTGCCTAAGTTGTCTTTGGTGTTAAGGATAAAACATCTACAACCAAAAACTTTAAAATACGAAACATTGGGGGTTCTCCCAAACCAAAGCTCATAGGGTGTTTTCTTCGTAATGGGACGAATAAGCACCCTATTCAAAATGTGGCATGCTGTACTTACAGCCTCTGCCCAAAAATATTTCGGAAGAGAAAATTTATTCAACATGACTCTAGCCATATCGCCAAGAGTCCTATTCTTCCGCTCCACAACACCATTTTGTTGAGGAGTTCTAGGACAAGAAAATTCATGATCAAAACCATTTGCATTACAAAAACTTTCAAAATCTGAATTTACGAATTCGCCTCCATGATCACTTCGGATTCGAGTAATCATGTAGCCTTTTTCGTTTTGAACTTTATTTACAAAAACTTTGAAAACAGAAATAGCATCGCTCTTATTAGCGAGAAAGAAAACCCAAGTAAATCTCGAAAAATCATCAACAACAACAAATGCATAAAGTTTGCCACCAAGGCTAGCTATTCTACTAGGACCAAATAAATCCATATGAAGTAATTGCAAGGGTCTAGTAGTACTTACAGAGTTGATGGAATGAAATGAGGATTTAGTTGCCTTATTTAGTTCACATTCGGCACATACCGTGTCCTTTTTGAATGTGATGTCAGGCAATCCTCTTACTAGCTTCTTGGTAGAAAGCCTGGATATAGCATCCATGTTGGCATGACCAAGATGCTGGTGCCAAAGCAGTCGTTCGTCTTTGTGGGCATATAAACATCTACCTGCGTGGTTAGTATTTATAGAGAGAGAAAATATAGATGTTGTCCTCTCTTTTCCCTTCAAAAGCAATGTCTCATGTTGACCTATCGTAGATATAGCAATGGTTTTGTCCAAAGTTAATATCATATCCATGATCAGCAAGATGGCTAATGCTGAGCAGGTTATGCTTTAACTCGGTCACTAGGCAGACATCCTTTATAACAGGAGAAGGAGGATGACCAATGATACCGTTACCTATTATGTGTCCTTTGAGATTGTTACCGAAGTATACGTATCCTTCTCTTTTCATCGATAGTGATGCAAAAAGATTTGCGTCTCCCGTCATATGTCGCGAGCATCCACTATCGAGAATTCACTTACTCTCAGTTGAGGAGGGAAGGTCCACCTACATCACGAGTAGATGTGACCTTTGGTACCCATTTTCTTGAGGGTCCTGAAAAGTTAGTTTTTGGAAACCAAGCATATATTTTCTTGTCTACCAGTCTTCTAACTCTACACTGTGGTGAGATGTGTCCATGTGTTCCACAGTAAGTACAGATAGCATTTTTATTTATACTGGGAGCATGAGAATGATATCTATAAACAACAGGATGAGGATGATATGGAGAGTTAGCATGGTAATGATGACTATGCATAGAGTGAGTGGCATGATGATGATGTCTGTGTGGCATAGCATGATAATATTGACTGTGAGGAGTGGCATGCTGAAATTGTCTATATGGCATAGTGTAATGTTGTGGCATAACATGATGATTTTGCCTATGATGATTTTGTCTACGTGGCATAGTATGTTGATGTGTCATAGTATGATGAGAGTGATATTGATTGTGTCTTTGTGCAGTATGATGAGTATGAGAAGTATTCTTACGTGCACGTGGTTTGTGAAAGTTTGTGTATATAAATGCATGGTTATGTGCTGCATGAGAATGACGTGGTTGACTAGCATGAGTGGTGTTGTGCCCATGTGATTGGGTTTGAGGTTGAACAACCTGTTTACCCAATTTGGTTTCTAATCTTTTAGACATAGCTTGCAGTTCATCAATCTTAATATTTAAGCCATAAATCTTAGTCATGGAAATCTTGTGTCTACTCTTTTCTTCAGTAAGCAACGTGTTGAGAGTAGTAATTTCTTGAGTTTGTTGCTCAATACGTGCTTCAGCATCATGTAAGCTTAATTTAAGCTTGGATACTTCATCAGTGTCATTAGTGGGTGATGTGTTTCTAACATTATCAAGAAGTAAAGAAATTCTTTGTATCTCATCTTCTAGACTTTTGATTTTGTCCTTGGCATGCTTGTATTTACCGATGACCTTTTTGTGATCATCAAGTAAATCAGTGAAGGCATCGCCAAGTTCATCAAAAGAGAAGTCATCTAAAGTTTCGTTTGATACCTTGGTAGAGGTTGCCATTAAGCACACATTTGCTTTGTCTTGAGGAGAGTTCTTTTCTTCCTCGGAGTCACTTGCTTCGCTTTCATGCCAAATGCTTGTGTTGGTATACCTTTTTGATGAGTTCTTCTTGTAGGGCTTCTCATAGCGGTTGCTCTTTTTTAAGAATGGACAGTCTCTTCGGACGTGTCCAGTCTTTTTGCAGCCATAGCAGGTTGGCTCTTCTTCATCGTCTTCTTGTGGCTCCTTCTTTCTTTGATTGAAGCGAAGGAATTTCTTGAAGTTACGAACCATGAGAGCTTGGTCTTCATCATCTGAGTTGTCGTCTTCGGTCTCATCGTGATCAACCTTTCGTCGATGAACTTTGAGTGCGATCTCCCTGGTCTTCGGAGCAGGCTCTTCGAAGTCCTTGAGGTCAAGCTCGTGAGTCATGAGCTTGCCCATCAAGGTCTCCATAGACATAGTTGTGAGATCGTTCCCTTCTATGATGGCTGTCACCTTAGGGTTCCAAATCTTTGGTAACCCTCTGAGTAGCTTGCGGATCTTCTCATGGTTTGAATACTGCTTACCAAGCGAGGATAACGGGTTGATGATGTCGAGGAATCTTGTAAACATTTGAGTGATCGTCTCATTTGGCTTCATCTTGAAGGCTTCATATTCTTGAGTGAGACGGCTTATCTTCGATTCCTTGACTTGAGTGGTTCCTTCATGCGTCACTTCTAGAAGTCTCCATACTTCATGAGCAGTGGTGCATGTAGAGACCCTGTTAAACTCGTTCCTGTCTATAGCACAGAATAAAGCATTAATAGCCCTAGCATCTAGACTTGCCTGTTTCTTCTCCTCGACAGAATATTTGTCGTGTGGTTTCTCAATGAGGTCACCATCGACGACTATTCTGGCGGGCTTTTTGTAACCGTCAGTAACGACAGTCCACAGGTCAAAGTCTAGAGACTTCAGATAAAAACTCATCCTTGTTTTCCAATATGTGTAGTTAGTCCTATCAAATAGGGGAGGCCTATGAGTGGACTGACCTTCACCATGATTGGAGATCAAGGATTGTGTGGTTGCCATGGATCAGCTCTTAGGATGTTAGTCCTTATAAAGAGAACAGAGCTCTGATACCAATTGAAGAACAGTTTGGCAACTCTAGGGGGGGTGAATAGAGTTTATATAGAAAAAATAGCCAATTAAAAATAACTCTTTCACCAACAATAAATAATCAGAGTAAAGTGCGGAAAATAAATGAAGAGCAGAAGAGCATACGCAAACACAGCGATTTTAACCTGGTTTCCCTCGTAGAGGACTAGTCCAGGCCTGAGAACTCTAGCTCAGGATTAAATCCACTATTTATGAAATAGTAGCTTACAACCCGTGCCTTTACTTCAGAAGAGCACGTCAACTTCTTACAGAGAATCACAGTGGCGATTGCTTGGAATTGTCCAAGCGACTTTTTCACTCTTGCACAAGAATCCTAACTGAGAGATGCTGAGCACTCGAGACTTAGGAGGCTTGTGGCTAGTAGATAGGAAGGGTATGGCTTATTGAGCTTGTATGAGAGAAGAGAAGAGAAGAATGAGTGATTTAAAAAGAGAGAATTCATGCCCTATTTATAGTGTTTTTAGAGGCAGAATTCGGCCAGAATTCGGGTAGGAAAATTCAAAAATTTGGCCGTTGGACAGCTAGCAACCAGCTAACCCTAAAATTAGGGTTCCTGATTTCTAGGGGACAGAGTTCGGCCTGAACTCTGTGTGGAGGCAGAGTTCGGCCCGAACTCTGCCTCCAGAGCACAGAGTGGTTCTAAGTGGGACTTGTGGGCAATTTTTGTTTTGGTGGAGCTTGGGATTTTGGGTAGGCTTATAGACTAAGTTCCAAGAGCTCAGCATAACTTAGAGTACATACTTCTAGACTCAATAAAATGTAAAAGTACAGACTCGAAAATACACTGAGAGTCGGAAACTGAGCTGTTGTCTGTCCTGAACTGAATGCAGACGTCGTGTGTCGTATTGAATTTATACAGATATTATTTAGTCAATGTAGTCAATATTTGGTTGACTGTGACTTTGTGTCAACACGCATGATCATGCATAGACAGTTGCCACAAAATGAGCAATTGATGGCATGAATGCCACGTATATTTTATTATTTGCACTGATAGAACGCGTACATTGAATTGCGCAGGCTTTGGATTGCGCCAACTTAAATTGCGCAGGAAATGGATTGCGCCAACATAGATTGCGCCAACATGGATTGCGCTGTCAGCTGTCCTCGAGCGCCGTGCTGCACGATTAAACGAACGGCCGCCTTGTTCTCCGCGCTGTCAGTTGTCAAAAGATTTGATTTGTGTCAGGTAATGATGGTGATTTGCCACGTCAGCCTGCGCACTTGGAAGTATGCGCAATTTATCTTGCACAATCTGAAGGATGCACAATCTGATGTCTGTGCAGTTCATCTGAAAGTTGTATTTCTTGATTTGCTGACTTAGAAGATACGATTACACGATGGACTTCACCGATGCTAGTGTCAGAATCCCATGATCTGGAATCGGAAGAATTAGAACGTTCTTCTCTATCAGAATCAGAAACTGCTAGGGATAACATTGGAGAGGAAGCGTATCCGAGACCTCTTTTGGTCCTGCTGTAATATATTTCTGACTTTCCTTGTGGAACAGCGGTACGGAGAGGAGTCTTTCTTCCTTTACCGTAATTGAGGCCGCTTTTGAAGTCGTAACCCATCTTTCGGACGATGTCTTTTGATTGTTGACTGTAACGACGGAATCGAAGATGTCCCGTGTCGTTAACTTTGCTATCATCCGTGTAGCTAAATTTTTGTTCCGATCTTTTACTAAAAAGTATTGGAAGTTCACCTTTCTTGCGAGCAGGAACCATACGATATGAGTTTTTTGAGTGTTCACATGAAACTTCTGTTTGAAGAGATTGCACTACTCCTATTGTAAATGATTTGAAGCTATTTAACATATCCAAATAGTATTTAGTATGATAAATAACATCAGTATACTGGAAAGTAGATGCTTTTTCATTGATATGTACATCTGTATTTGCAGCAGGACCTTTAGCCTTAGCAGGCTTGGTCAGATTGATTACAAGAGGGGGAGAAGAAGAACGTGGAGGAAGCTTGTTACGACGAAGGTCAATAACAAGTGGCTCAGAGGAGGTGAGCTCCCTTTTTTCTTTGTTGTGAGTTAAATCAACAACAAGTGGCTCAGAAGAAGTGAGCTGCTTTTTGTCCTTGTTACGACGTAAATCGATAACAAGTGGCTCAGAAGAGGTGAGCTCCCTTTTATCTTGATCGTCATCAGTAGATTGACTCTGAACTGGCAAGTGAATAGCCAGTGGTTTAGAAGACTGAGGATGAGAAACACGCCCTTTGATAGGTATAATAAGAGTGTCTTTGGGCACTGCTTCTTGATCTTCTTCAGTATCCATGGCCAATACCACTTTTATAAATTCTTCCTTATACATGCGAGCATCGTTACAATACGCTTCGACGCCTTTGAAAGGATAAAGGTCTGCAACTTCTTTATGAACTTCTCCTTTGTCATCAACATATTTAAAGCATTGATGAAGAGTTGATGGAACAACATTATGTTCATAGAGGAATGGTCTTCCCAGAAGAGCGTTGTAAGAACAACCATGATTGTCAATGATATAAAAGGTCACCTTTGTGCGAAGATTGCCTATTTGGAGTTTTAGGCGAATCTTACCCAAAGGTTCACTCCTTCCTTGGTTGAATCCCAAGATAGTGGTGATTGTCCTTGAAAGACTATGCACTGGTATCTTCAACGCGTCTAGCATTGTTTTTGACATGATGCTAAGTGCAGACCATGGATCTATCAGAATACGATCGACTTTTATTGAATCGACATATCCTGTATAGTAGAGAGGATGATCATGTCTATTATCCTCCAGTAACATATCATCTTGAGTGAAAGTGATGTTTGGAATCAACTCCAGGACACTATGACAATGACGACAAGAGACAGGTTCAGCATCTGGCTTTTTGAGAAGAGTTAAACATGTTTCAGCCTGCATCAGAGCTTCACTTAAAGTCTCTCGAGTCTCCTTGGAAAGGCGCAAGAGCTCGAAAATTGATAACCTAGCCGGTGTATTGGCTAGTTGAGCCAATATATCAAAATTATATGGCTTTTCAAGTCCTGTAGGAGATGATTTCTTCAGAGGTTTGTCAAAGCAGACTTGTTGTTTGCCTTTGTCAGCAACCACCGGCTTGGGAGGACTAGGCACTACAACTGGTGAAGATGTAGAAGGAATTTCTTCAGAGGAGGCAGGTTGTACTGAAATAGGTTCAGAAGAAGAAGTAGGATTCTCTTGAACTTCAGAATGATCTTTCAAATATGCTTTCCCTGATCTGGTGCCTAACAGAATCTCTTCGTCAACTATGGGATCAAAATACACCATGTTGCACGTCTTTGTCTTGCCTTTAGAATGACCTTTTTTCTTGGAAGAAGAGGGCACTTCGAATTCCGGAGCAAGATCGAAATGGATCCACATAATTTCGCCGTTGTCAAGAGACAAGGGAACAAGACCTTCATTTGGTGGAAGTGGGAGATTCTCAATCTCAAGAGTAGCTTTGGGAATAGGAATGACACCGTGCTGTACCATATGCGGAGGAAAGTCACCAAACTGGACTGAAACCATATTCGCAGTAATAATCTTCTCATCTTGCTACAGAGTGACAACACCAGCATTGACAAGCTCTTGAATTTTGCCTTTAAGCACGTAACATGCTCGAGTAGGATGTCCAATGAACCTGTGGTAGACACAATATTTAGGATGATCTGTCTTACTGACTTCATCAGGTTTCTTTGGGTCTGGGAGCTGAATTTTGTTGCTTTTGAGTAAACATTCAAAGATGCTTGCAGTGTCATTCTCATCAAAAGAATATTCTACTTTTGGACGAGGTTCCCTCGGTCGAGGTACAGAAGGAGTAGGAGTGGATGTAGGTGGAGCCACATTGACAGCCAAAGATTTTTTATTCTTGTTCAAATTGATGTTCAAAGTCTCTTTTGCTTTGCGGTTGTTTTGGCGGTTGCCACCACCTGACGTCTGATGTTCATCTCGATCGGGGTTAGACATCTGTACCCCCAATTGTTTGAACTTCTCGGCACTCACTTCAGCAGCTTTGGCGTTGACAATAAATGAAGGCCAATTTTGAAATTGGGTAGATCCCGTCCACATACTGATAATAGACAAAAGATTTGCCTTACAAGTATCAATAGTGACAGCAGCTGGAGTTCCGGAAGGCATCTTCAAGGCTTCACGGCGGAACCGTTCGATGAAACTCTCAGCAGTTTCATTGTGTTTCTGTTTAATTTTGTTGAGAGCCGACATAGTCATGTCATTGAATCCTTCATAGAACCATTCCAGGAAGATTTGTTTGAGGCCTGAGAAAGAAGTGATACAACCATCGGGCAAACTTCTATACCAGTCATATGCTACGCCGGCTAAACAACCGACGAACACTCTGGTAAGAAGAGCGTCATTTGGCTAGATTTGAACGGTTATTACCTCAAAATGATTGATGAATTGACTAGGAGAAGTACTGCCATCAAACAAAGAGATTGTTGGAATCTTGTACTTCGGTGGGAACGGAACTTTCTTCCATTCAACTGGATAGGGCTGCTTGATCCCCAATCTTTACAAGTTATCTTTCTCTTTGAAAGCTTCGAACTGGGTTCACAAGAGTTTGACAGCTTCATTGGCATCTTCAGATGACGAAAAGGGAGCAGGTTGAGTTAGAGTGGTAGGAGGAGGAACAACATTGTAAGCACTACCCTCAGCTCCCGACTGACTGGGTGTAGTTTGAATTTGTACTTGTACAGGAGGCATTTGAGGAGACACTACCCCCAGCCCAGTATTGGCAGGTACCGAAGATGCTATAATCTCTGGACTCGCAGTAGGTGCAGTCGGTGGTGTAGCATGTTGTGCCACAATGATGGAATGCATACTAGCAACCATTTCAGCCATGGTTTTTAGCTTGTCTTCAAGTGCAGCGATTCGTTGTTCTTGATTTGTAGAAGTTGAAGCATCTGGATCTTCATTGACAACATAAGCTGTTACTTCTCTTGGTACAGTGGAAGACACTGTCTGTTCAGAGCTTTCGCTATATGCATCATAGTCGGAGAAAGAATCATCTCCTGATTGAGAAGTAGGAAGATAACCTGAAGGATTTTGAGGAAGATTCCTTTGACCGATTGTATCTCGGCTTCGAGAACGGGTATGTCGAAACACTCCTTCAGAAGATTCTTGGAGTAATTCTAAATACCGTTCGCTTGGCTTGCGAGGTTCACCGTGCTTAGAGCATCTTCTACCCCCAGTGTCTCGGGAAGTCATGTTAACAGAAGCATACAAGACTTCATCTTCCTCTGACATAGGTTCAGATTTAGCAAAAGTCAGGCGATCGAAGACAGATCGTTTTATTGTTTGACAACAACATTGAATGATGACTTTGTGATTGCAATGATGATCAGATGGTTGAGATGGAGATGTTGAAACATTGTCTCATTTTTGTCTTAGATGTTCTCGAAGATCGGGAACAACAACAGGACGAGGAAAACTCTGAGGGATCTGTTCTTTGATAATATTCGGAACATGATTCCGATTCTTCAAATATTTAGTCCCTTGAGTATACAGGGAAGTGCTCACTTCATCGGCATAAGTGTCAGGATTTTTGACCCTAAAGATTTGTTTCAGATGATGTTTGATCTTCAGCATTGGCTGTTTGCATTTTACCGAAGTGGGTCTGTTGAGATAAGTTCTAAGATCAGCAAATTCACCCCCAGGGATTTCTGTCTGAGACACTAACAGTTTTCCCTGTCTGGAACGAGAAATCTTGAGAGTCGGGAGGTCTTGGAATTCTGCTACCGGGATAGGCAGAATACCTCTTTGATCAGTACAAGTTCTCTTGTTATAAAGGAAAGAAGAATCCTTGTTTGAAAGAGTTCTAGTACTGATTGGTGCCGAGGCACGTTCAGATTGATCTTCTTAGGTAAAAACTGAAGAAGATTGGAAAAAGACCAAAGGGCCTTTTCCTTTGTTTTGTGACGAAGGGTTAGCTAAAGAGCGTTTCCCTCTGTTGTCTTCCAAGCCATGGGACAAGGAAGTTTGAGAAATTAAAAGACCAACGGGCCTTTCCCTTTGTTTTGAAGAGGAAGAGGAATAGCCAAAGGACTACCTCCAGTAAATTGCACAGGAGTAACAGTGTGTTTGGAAAGAGGAGCAGAGCCTTTTCCCTTGTTATGAGAAGAAGAGAGTTTAGCCAAAAGGCTATCACTCTTGGATTGCACAGGCATGCTTTGCGCATGGGTTGATAGTACACTGGATCTGGCCACAGAGACTGTGGTTTGCGCATCAGGAGTTCTTGCCACAGAATGCTTAGGTTGCATTCTGGTTGCTGGAGTGTTAGTTTACGCAGGAAGATTGGCAACCAATTGCGCCAGAGGTATAGGGACTTTACACTTAGCCATGGCAGCATATGAAGTCTTTTGTGTACTGGCAATAGCAGATTGCGCAGCAGTAGCAGAGACAGATTGTGCAGTTGGCTTGATGACAGAAGCTTTAGACTGCGCAGCAGGCTTGCTGGCAGACTGCACAGAAGACTTGCTGTCAGCATTAACAGAATGTGCAGCAGTCTTTGTGACCCACACTGGGCGTACTTTGCTTGTGGCAGCAGTGGTTGCTGTGCGAGGAGTGGTCTTGGAGTTGATCATAGACTCGTAGGCTGTCTGGTTGATTTTTACAACCAGTGTCTTCTGCGTCTTTCCGATAGACGCTACGTCACTTTGAGTTGTCACTTCCTCGTCGGAGGAGAAAGTCGTCCCCAGCAGAGTCGCCATTTTGTTTGCAAAAACAAAAGTTGAAGAACTTTATTGATACAAACTTTGTAAAAGATTACAATTTGAATTCTGGGAATGGTACAACTTTAGGAATCTAATCTAGATGATGATTGCTTTATCCCTTGGACGATGTGAACTCTGAAGACGAAGCCTCTGAAGTTGAGAACAACTCTGGAATTGAAGGCAAAAAGCCTCGGAAGTTGAAGGCAAAAGCCTCGAAAGAATGCAGCAGCACTTGGGTAAGAACTCCTGAACTCTCTGAACTTTTAAGTCTGATCTCTCTATAATCTGATCACTGATTATTGATTCTTGATCCCTTTGAAATGGAGAATTGAAACTCTATTTATAGAGTTCTGAGAAATAACTAACTTTTAGTTATTCTGGACTGCGCATGATAGATTGCGCAGCAATTGGTTTGTGCAGCAATGGACTGCGCAGGCAGTTGCTGGATCATGGGCTAACTATCTTGGACACATGGCATCATTTGATTGAAATGCGCACGATCATGCATAGACAGTTGCCACGAAATGAGCAATTGATGGCATGAATGCCACGTGTATTTTGTCATTTGTACTGATAGAACGCGCACATTGAATTGTGCAGGCTTTGGATTGCGCCAACTTAAATTGCGCAGGAAATAGATTGCGCCAACATAGATTACGCCAACATGGATTGCGCTGCCAGCTGTTCTCGTGCGCCGTGCTGCACGATTAAACGAACGGCCGCCTCGTTCTCCGCGCTGTCAGTTGTCAGAAGATTTGATTTGTGTCAGGTAATGATGGTGATTTGCCACGTCAACCTGCGCACTTGGAAGTATGCGCAATCTATCTTGCACAATCTGAAGGATGCGCAATCTGATGTCTGCACAGTTCATCTGAAAGTTGTATTTCTTGATTTGCTGACTTTGTTGATATGTGCAACTTGATTTTTTAGGACCTACACATATAGGTCAAGACTGATCAAAAAGGGAAATAAAAAGATACTAATCTAAGGTGGGAATGCAATTAAATAGGGAAGCCAATACACTAAGGTATCTGAATCCCTAACAAGACTGCTACAAGATGGTTCAAGACTGAACATTGCCAACTGAAATAGTGGACAGTAGAATATGTAAATAGATAGATACTCTATGAGTATCAGTCAAGTGAATAAATAGGAACTGGATTTGAATATCTAAATGGGCTAAGACTTCAGTATTGCAACTGATAGGGATAAATCGAGGGACTGAACATTAAGTTTGTATGCAAATTGGGTGCTAAAGTTGTTGACTGAACACCGTACTAGACTGAACTTAAATATGCCATAACCCACACTCGAGCTACCACCTACATCAGTCATGGGACTGAACTCAATGTATGTGGATGATGTCAAAGCAAGACTACCATTAAGCTTTAAAGAAATGAATAAACCTTGGATTGGTATCATTAATTTTGGAATCACCATGTAATGAATATGCAGGATAGACCCTAACAATGACTGATATCTAATGAAATGTTAAGCCAAGTGACTGATGTGAACCTTAACTTGGGACTGAATGAATGAATACTGGATGAACTTGGGATTACAGCTAATATGAATTGGGCAGTACCATTATGAAGGACATAATAAGGGGCTGAACTATAAGGGATAATGTAGGAATGAACTTCTATACATTCATGTAGGAATGATATAATGTAACCAAGGGATTGAACTATAAGGGATAATATAGACTGCATAGTGAGAATCTTGGGACTTATATCATTAGTCCAAGGACTAATACAACTAGGGCTAATGGACTATACATTTCAAACTAAGGCAGTGGACTGAACAACTAACCTTGCTAATACAAGGATTTATACAGGACAGTAAGATATGAAGGGTATATCAGTTATGAATGGACTTCCAGATGAAATAGTGGATAGAACAAAGTGAAATAGCAGGACAGTTATATAATACACCATACAATAATCCCCCAATCAACAATACTATCCCCAAATATTCCTAAATTGGTTAGATACACCTATAAAAGTTATTCCATAGCAATGCACATATAATACCATGATTAAAAAGAATTTAAAGTATTTAATGCTCTCATGGTCGTTCTATCAAACACTTGGTGTGCGTATCCAATACCCTCCTGATACGTACTCCAAATGGATCCAAACTTGACCCAAGTAAACTGACATGATTTACATCACTAGTATAACCTAATTTATCAATTTCACAAACCCTAGATTCCTATTCTCAGATTTTCCCCAATGTGGATCAAAATAAAAACGAAAAACTATCAAAATAGGAAAAAAAGAGCCTCAACTCCTCTCTAATGGCACCCTAATGCAATGGGAGTCCTAAATGAATGTATATATACTAATTAAATGATAATTAGAGGTTTAGACAACTCATACAAATTAGGAGATAGATTTCCAACGCAAAAATCCCTAGATCTAGATCTTCTTCAAACTCTAAGTGTCCAAGTGCTCCAAATGCTCCCAAGTTAGCCAATAGAGCATTGTCTTATCCAAGGGGAAGAGAATGAGACTAATTTGGATGAAAAATGGATATAGGAACAATTTGGGGAAGCTTGCTAAATTAGGTTTAGGGTTTTGAATAAAAGAGGGAGGAAGATGATGAAGTGGGGCTAAATATAGAGAGTGGGCTACCCCTTGAGGTTAGGGTTAGAGTTTTGGGTCAATGTGAAATGTCTAAGAAGTTCCCTATCTTGTCATGACAAGTTTAGAAAAAAATGCTTTCTTCTAATTAGGTGGTTAGCCTAATTTCTAATTGACTTGATAGTCTATCTAGAGACTAACTTAATCTTAATGAAATTATTTTGATGATTGTCTAATCCTGCTAATTAAGTCCACTAGGTTCACTAACAATTATTCTAACTAAACTAACCACATCCAATAATAACATATACACTATATCAAATATTGTAAATAATTAATCCAAAATTTTGATTGCTAGTTTTGTAAAATAAATTTATTATTCAATTATAATTTTAAATCACATTGATAACTAGAAATAAAAAAAAGTCAGAAATACCCCTATTCTAGAAAAGTGACTGTTACAATCCGACCCCCTTAGAAAAATTTTGTCCTCAAAATTTAAGTTGTTTGTTCTCTTCTTAAGGTCATTCCCCCAACAATCATGGTCCAAGAAAGCCTTATCTAAACCATACAATCCGGTTTAAAGAAAAAAATCATACATGGTTATTAATGGTCATGATATACAATATCAATTTGGGGTCTCATCTAACTACACTAACCACACTATAGCACAAGACAATTAATAAGGTACCAAGAAGCACATAAACAATGGTGGGATGCATCATCAACTCATCTCAAAAAGATATATTAAAATCAATGTTAATTACTCACCTCCAACTGGGTCTAAAGATTAAAAATCCCTCCTTAGGTCAGGGCTTCAGTTAGGATAAGTACAATAGGATAGTGTCGCATCATGTGCGTAGCTGACCTACAAAACAGGCACAACCCTTTCCTCTTCCTACAGTCGGTCCACACATGCCCAAGCTTCTTACAGTAGGCATAGGTAGGCACCCGCTTAACCGGCCTCTGTTGAGTAGGAATCCAAACTAGAAATGATAGGAAGGGCTGAAGGTTTAGGCACTCCTGAGGCCCAGGGTAGATACTGATGCTCGTCCTTTTGCGACTAGGCTCTCCATCTTGAGAGTTTGCTAGGTCCCACAAATGTTGGATCCTCTGGCTCTGCTTTCTTAGGATCTCGGTCTGAACTCTCTGTGTTTCTAACACATCCCTGAGAAGTCTAAATATCTGAGTTCTATCAGGGACAAACCTCTAGAGAATATTGTATGGGGTACTACTCCAGGAGGCAGAAGAGGAGGCGGTGGAAGACTCTTCGTCTCAAACAAAACAGCAACCACTTTCTGAATGGCAGGAGGTAGAGGAAGACTTTCTGGTGAGGCTTCTACCACCTCCTCTACAGCAGGAGGTACAACTACCCCTAGTCAGCCGGAGGGGTAACTACCTCATGAGCAATAGGTGGTGGAAGTACGCCCGCAGTCATGTCCAAAATTTTAGCTGGTCTCAAACGACGGGCTTTGGTCACGGGTGTCAAACTTGAAAGATAGATGGAAATAAAAAATCATGAAAGCAATATAAGACAGAATATTAATCAACATATTTATGAAAACTGGTAATTATTATAAATAACAGAAGAACTATCTACAATGGGTTACTATTTCTAATACCAATGCTAAACTATCATCTCTATCATCTCAAGGGCACAGACCCATTGCAAGCCCCCAAACCATCACACTATGAAGGAACTATATTGAAATGTAGCTCTATAAGGAACAGAACTAAATGAACTTAAAGTATCCCTATTCCTAAGCTAATTGATGATGGAACAGAATCCTATGGTAACAGAAGTGAAATGACAGAGATGATACATTAAGAACCTTTTTAAGATACAATTTGATAACCATACGTATCAGTCCAAAATATGATACTCAGAATCCTTGCTATTCTAGTAAGCATAGCTATGATAAATAATAGATTTCCTAACTAGGGGATGTACCTCTATAATTATGTCATCTAGAATTCTCGCTCTGCCGACTAATATAGCTGCAAGAAATTCTAAATTTCATAATTAAGATATATACATCAAAAGTTGGGTCCCTATATTTCTGCCACGCCGGCTAATATGGCAATGATAAACTCCAAGCTCCATAACCAAGTAATCGTTTACCTTTCTTGTTGTCCTTCTTAACATATGGCATCCGAATATACCGTAATGTAGGCCATAAAATTATCTCGATATGAAAATCGAAATCAACAGTGAATCATCAAAACCAAATTCAATAACAAGGAGCAAGGGTGAACAAAAACAAGAGGAAGGGATTTTAAATTGGAGTTCAAAACAAGATTCCTAAGGGACGTCCCAAGAATCTCGCAAGAAGTTCTAACTATGATTGAGTATCCTCTCATCCTAATAACTTATTTCCTATATCCTATCGCAGGCTCGTAGTAGTACAACTAAGTCGTTGCATTACCACGATATTGCATCAATGCAAATCTTAACCAGCATAGGCTACCACTAAAAATGTGTCACGACCCTCACCCAGTGTAAGGGCACAATTGCCGTAGGTACGTCCATTCTACACTGCAGAGTTGGTGATAGAAAGATGTCCTAGGTCTCAACAACAACTATAACACAGTATGAAGTACCTTTCCAATATATACTTTTCATACGGAGGACGATCTTGGAAAAATACAACTCAATCACAATATAGCTAAAGAGGAATAACAGTACGATATGGAATTGAAAGAATATCAAAGTACGGTACAAGCTATAATAGAAATAAGTCTAAGACTTATCATCAAATCCCAAAAGGTAGAAGTAATATATATATATATATATATATATATATATATATATATATATATACAAAATTCAGGAGAGATAACTAGAACAAATCTAGACAATGTCCTTGCAATCAAATCTAAACACTATTGGTGTATCCTCTAACTAGGAGGATCCTCCTGGTGGTACATGTTAGAAGTATCGTCTAAGTTTGCGCCATAAGAAGTAGTATAGAAATCGTTCAAGTTCTCTGTAAAATTTTGTCAACATATCCAGTGGAGATTGGAGCGAAATACATAACTCTGAAAGCAGTTTCATTGCATGGTAGAAAATATAGAACTAGCAATAGAATAAGATATATGACATTTGAAATAGAAATATAGGAATATACGAAATACAGATAGTGAACTGAGTAAATGAATAGAGAAAAATTAAACTGTAATATATATAAGTGATTCAGAGCACAAGACAGTTATGTGATTGGTTTAGGTTGTAAATAAGTATTCTATGGTAACTCTATTGTACGGGAAGGTGTAATTGACATATACATGAGTATACTAGAGGGATTTAATCACATAACTACTTCTACTCTCCCGCCCCAATCAATACACAAGGATTCGATCAAGTTATGTTATGTACATGATTGTTAGTTTAAACATGAAGCACATGTGCGCACATAAAAGTACATGAATAATACATGTATAAGGAGTTCACGATGTACATAATAAAGTACATAAATATGAAGTACCCAATGCACCCGATAAGGGGATAACATCTCATGACAAGACCCATATAGTACCAATCCGTGTTAACAATATGTCAGCATCAAGTAAAGTAGTCTAGAGCAGGCCATATAGATACTATCATGATGAAAACAATCAGAGAATATACTCGTCTGATATCCTGAGCAACAGCTGTGTACCGGTATCCGAACTGGAGTCATAGAGACCTATTATAAAATTTTAGGGTTATAGAGTGTTCTAGAGTAAACAATTGATTAAATGTGTTATTTATGTGCTGCTAGGCCATTTCTCGGTCAATTTGTCAACTTTGGATCAACCTTTGTCTTAATAATCAATATCTAGGGTATTAACTAAGTTAGGCTATATAGTGTTAGTGTTAAAGTGGTATCAAGACTATATTCTATTCTTAGATTTAACATATCTATTTCCTATTCATCTACTTTCCTATAGTAAAGTTTATGAAACTATAATGATACCTTATCAAACCATTAGCATATCTTACATATATATGTATATATTTTGTATGTATATAATTATACTCCCTACCTACAATTGATATGGAAGAATTGAACCAAGTGAGGAAGAGACTACACAGCCCCATAGGGACTGACTAAGAAGACAGGGACTGACATATCAAATCGAAGACTGAACTTAATGTAATACATCATTAATGTTATGTATGCTTGCACCACAGTACTGAGGACTAATCAAAGAATAAACTGAATATATAACTAGGAACCAGGTCATGCTAAATAAGACTGGACTCTAGAGAGTTTATTCATATCTATCTTAACTAATTTATAAGACTTTGGGCTTTACATTGCCTAATGAGAACTGATCTCAGGAACTGGACTATCTAATACTATTACTAACTTGCCACTAGCCCAAACTGAACTTAATGATAACTAAACATCTAATTCAAAAACTGAACCAATTAAGGGTAAGGGCATATACAATGATGCATGTAATATAGATTGAAGAACAAAGTATCAATGGATTAACTAAATGAACATGCGTGATGCAAAGGTAAACTTATAACTATGTTTTGGTAATGACTGAACCTAGGAATGCAATAAGGAATGAACCCACAACAATTTCCCCCATATAAGCCATCGACTACACTGAACTTCTAGTGGACTTTAGGGTAAATGGGACTGTTTGCCATAACAAAGGGTTATACGAAATTTTTATATTTTAAACGTAAAAAGAGTATAATCATTTCCTATACAGGAGATCTAAGTACAAAATTTCTAAAAAAGTTTGACAGTGGAGATCGAGCACTGCAGCACTCCTTTACTCAGTTGACGATCTGACAATGAGTTGAACTTGCTTTGGCTTTCTGGTGCTGGTGTTTGAAACTCTAGGCTTACCAATCAAGAGGATGCCGAATTTGAAGATTTCAAAGCCTCTTTATCGAAGGAAAACTCAATCTATTTATAGAAGGAAGCATATATGCAATGTGCGTAAGGATTGTATAGATATACTGCACGTAGAGATATGGGAGAATCTTGAGGTGACATGGTGAGGGCTACTTCTGAGCTAACATGTGGTAGGCACGGGGATTCTCTTCTATCGAGAGCTTTTGGGGATTTATCAACATAACTGAATAAACGATACGTAGCGTGTGCATACTTATTGATCGATGAATCTGAGAAGATTTTGTTCTTATCCCTAAAGTTGGATTTTGCCTTATCTTAGAGGGCTATTGGTTTAAACAAACCACTAGGATATGGCTCTCGTCTACAAAAACAAACTCCGTCCTTATTTGTGGTTTAAACAAACCGTTAAGATATTGTACTTATCAACGGAATTAAATTTTGTCTTATCTTAAGAGCAGTGGCTTAAACAAACTGAAAGGGTGGTATCCTGAAAAGATATACACACCCATCTAGCCATGTGGAACAATGTTACTTCGTAGGGCTGTGTCACTATGCGAGATGCACTTCTGACGGAGCATTGATGCCACTGCGCTTCTGGACGACGAGTAGATTGTGCTTCAGGCGACGGAGTCGCTATTCTTCAGGACGACGAGTAGACTGTGCTTCAAGTGACGAAGTTACTGTGCTTTTAGGCGACGAGTAGACTGTCCTTTTAGGGCGACAAGTAAACTGCGCTTCAAGTACAAGTACTATTCCAAGCCGTGATTAGATATAAGTACTCAAACTAAAAGTACCTATACGAAACGGATAAGGGAGCCTAACCGTTCTAAATAAATGCAGTTTAAGAACAAACCTCCTAAGCATGGGCTCTCTAGCTAAAATGGGATTGTCATGGTTCCCTCTATGGGCACTAGTGGCCTAAGAGCATAACATTCTGCAGAACGTCAAATGCCGTCAGTAACAATGGGTAATCTCACCTGCGTCTCCGATTGAGCTCAGGGTTACAAAAGGTAAAGTGTATAGTAGCCCATATCCTAAGGAATTGTCCTCCCCGCCCCATACCTACTATGTTGTATCTACAACATGTATAACCACTATTAACCGCTAAGTCAAACTATTATATAATATTATTATCGGTTAATCCTATCGCATGGCATATACATACCGGTGGCCAGCCAGTCACGCATGTTCGAGTTCTATATGCGACTGGCGACTTCATGGAACAAACGTGTCAAGACCTATGAATGTAACAAAACAAGAGGGTGGTCCTTAAATCTAAGGTTAATGCGTATAAAAATAATAAATAACGAAAAATACAACTACACAGTATAATGTATCTAATTTATGATAATATAGCACAGTTTAATTTACAGAAAAAGAATAATAAATAAATGCATGAATTATGAGCTAAAGTAAATAAACAGCAAATGGTAAGGTATCTTGCCTGAGGTGGTGTATAAAATAGCAGTATCCAATAACTCGAATCGGCAGATCAATAAAGTAATGAAAGCCAACTACCGCCAACGTCCTCCGATGCTGAAACAAACATCACGAATTTTTTTGGTATAAAAGGTATGTCTTGAAATACCTAACCAAAAGTCCAATTCTGGACACAGGGGCAAAATCGTTATTTTGGGTCAAAACGATGTCCGCCGTTGGACCCATTTTGTACCGAAAAGCGTGCCAGTACCTATGATCTCTAAAGTCATCAAACTATATGTCTGCGGGTACATTTTAATGAGACGAACCCAACCATATGTCCAAAGTTGGATTCCGGTGGGCCATGTACAATTTTGCCCGTTGGATCGGGTCGCGTGCCCGCCAAAATAGTGTAACTCGAGATGGGCCATAGCACGCAAGGCCAAAATTTCGGTGGGCCATAGCACACAAGACCAAAAAAATTACACGGTCCTATTGGCGTAAGTTTGTCTCGAGATGATGAACGTGCACAAAGTTATGGCCTAGTTTGTAAAGTAGCCGATACGGGTAACTCGACGGATACGTCTCGATTTCGTTGCGCACGCACAACAAAATTGAGTTCCATCGAATCCTGCACATCGAAAACATCCATACGCGCCTTTTGATGCTTATCGGTTGTGACCACATCATCCGGTTTGTTGGGGCGCACGCCATATTGGTAAAATTTATTGAAATTGAAGTTCGGAACCCAATTTTTCCATCAGTTTGAAACAAAATTAATAACAGTGTAAACAGTAAAAAGTAAAACTAGCAGTGGGGTTTCCAACTCCTATATATTGTCTTCCAATCTGTTCAAACAGATTTTGTGATCTGTTGATAAATCGGGAACAAATTGCCTTCCTAATCTAGTGTTCTGGTTGGTTTCTAACACAGTTTATGAGCCAGTTTTTGTCGATTTTTTTAATAAAATTTCGTAAGAAATTGGGAATCTAAATTCGAACTAGTTGTTAGTTCTCGTGGCCGTATAGGTTGTCTTCACGATGGAAAACTGTGTTCCTCGATTGATTAAGTGATGAAAAAGATAGGGGGCTGTGAACACGCGTACATGGCTGTTGTGTGTAAGAATAGAGTTTGCTCTGCTCTATTAGGTTTTGTAGATCTTTCTGGCTGTGCGGTAGCCGACGACGACTTACCGTCGGTCGAAGTGAGGCGCAAGGAGGTCGGGGTCAGTCACGCATCACGGGCGCAGTAAGTATCGAGAGAAATTTGGAGAATTTCCCTCTTTCTCTCGTGCGTAGTCGTCCGTTTACAGGGTTGATTTAATGTTCGATTTTCCAATCGAATTCAAATCTGGTTGGTATTGGATTTAATGTGATCAGTAGAGAATTTGAATTGGAATAGGATAGACTCAATTTTTGAAGATTTCGATCAAGATTTGATTCAATGAAATCTTCATTCATGTCCTAGTTTGTTCGTGGAAAGGAAATAAACAGGGGGTCGGGGATACAACAGTATTGTTCCCTTTAGGAAACAGTACAATTTGTTCTTTTTTTTAACAATAATAACTATATGTAATATATGCCTATCTATTTAAATCTATATTGACTCCTAAAAAAATATGCCAAAATTAAATATGACCTAATATTTGTAACTCTATTTATTTAAAAATATTTTTGTGCAAAAAAAATCCCAATACTTATTAGTACACATTTTCTTGTAAAAACTCTTTCAAGAAATTAAATAATATTATATAAAAGTACAACCAATTATAATTAAAAATAAAACATTTCCAAAATTATGGGGGTGTTTCAAACCTATGTATATAAAAATAACAAAACAAAAACAAAAATTATGCACTTAGTATTTATATAACCCTTATTTGTCTATTTTATATAAAATATAGCTAAATATAATTCTTTTATCACAATTAGAATTAAAAAATAATTATACCATATATACTAGAATATAGAACCAAACATATTTTTATGAAAAAATTTATTTTTAACACATATATCTTGTTACCTTACAAAAACTTTATAAATATACCTCAAGAATTTATTCTATCAGGTATATAACGTAAAAAAATCTAGGATCGATATCATATACAAACAATAATTGGTTAACATCAATAAAATAATATAAAATAACAAAATAAGGTAAAATATTTAGGCAAAAATTTTAGGGGGTTTACATCATACCCAACTTACAGAAATTTTGTCCTCGAAATTAAAAATAATCTTAATATAAAAATATAACAATAAATCTTAATCAAATTATAGTAAGCCTGAATATGAAGAAAGAGTAAGTACGTTAATCGTACACGTTTTTGAAAAGATGGAGGAGGTAGTTATAGAAGGGGTCTTGTCACTCCCGTTTTCTATTATACGTATTTTTTAGTATACGTGTACGGAATTCCCACCCCGTATCTTGACTTGTCTAGCATGGCTTGGCTTGGTTTGGTCTTGGTTTAGCTTGGATTAGTTTATTTTGGCTTGGTTTTTGCCCAGTGGTTCATCATGATAAACTCCCCCTTTATAAACCAACTCCACTCACTCTCCTCATTACTCTTTCATTTATTTCTCTTTTCCATTAATTCTCTTCCAAACCCTTAGGCATGTGTCATCTTGCTTCATGGAGGAACTCTATTTTAATTGTTCTATTGTCTTTCCTACAGGCTTCTAAGACTCTTTAGTACTTAGCATTTTTGGTTTTGGAGGATGAAACATTGTAAATCTAAGTTTATTCAAATCTTGGTTTTCTTGGGTTTTGATCTATCAAACTTCATTATTTTCATGATTTGATTATTCCATGTTGTAAATATTTTGATTTTACTCAAAATAGACCTTTGAAAACCCGGATTTCGATTTGTTTTGAGTGTTTTGTGAACTTGGGAAGTTCATGGGTTCCATGAACACATGTTCTCGGATTGGGGAAGAAGAACAGTGCTGGGCGCATAGCATTTCCATGTGCCGACAGCAGTCTTCCTTTGGTCGCAAAGCCATTTTTATGCGCCCAAGGCCTCCAGCTTCCTGTGCTTAGGTGCATGGCGCCTTTGCAAATAGCCCTGGGCGCATAGCCTTTATATGCGCCCAAGTACACCTTGTACCCCTTCGCTTGGGCGCATAGCCCTGATCATGCGCCCACTTACCTATGAAGATAGTCTCATGTCCTTCTTCCAAGTAAACCATGTCTCCATCATGTGGGCGCATGCACGCTTGGGCACATATAGCCTTGGGTACATGACTTCCTTATTACATACTCTCTATGACGCGCATGACCTTAGATGCATAGTCTTGGGCGCATGCTACTCTGAGTGTATACCACCCATGGCGCATACTCTCCATGATGCATGTTGACCTTGGGCGCATGCTATCCATGACACCCCATTTGATCCTTTGCCCCCTTTTTGGCTAGGATAATTTTATTACCTTATCCTTGTTTGTCCCCTTGATAGCTTTGTATAATGTTATTATCTGTGCCACGTGCGTGCTTTGAGCTTGAACACGATCTCAACATGGCATGTAGATTCTCTGAAAACTCCTTCAGTAGCCCATCGTTGTGCACTCTTGACCAAGTGAATTCTTGGTATACATATACTCTTAACATGAACACGACATGACAATATGGCTTTACAGGATAAATAGTAACCCGTCGTGGTGCACTCTTGACAAGTAACATGATATGATAATCCTTGATGGTGGCCCACCGAGGCGCACTCTTGACAAGTAATCTTGGTAAGTAACCAAACATGATAATCTTGATATGTTGTTGTGACGGCTATCTTGACTTGCTAAGTAACTCTTGTCTTGACACCGTGGATGATTGTGCTTGTATAAGCTACATGTCTCGTCTTGCATCATGTCTAGGACATGGATTCCTGGTTACCACGGTCAGGGATTCGTACTAAATCTGACTAAGTTAACAACTAGATTGATCAAGTAGTTTATAGTGAGATTTCCCAAATACAGGCAATCACGTTATCTGGGTGCTTCAAGTGGACTTGTAGCCTGCCGATGAGTAGGGCACATTTCCAGCACACTGTTATGTGTTGCACCCCAAGTCACCTAATTCAACTCTCCCAACTCGCGAAAGGATAACCTGGATTAAGTTTGCACGGTTTGTGACTGCTGGAATATCTCATTGCATCTTGTAGTAATTAGGCTTGTGATAACCCTAGTTAGTTAAAGTATCAAGTCGTACTTATTGCTTGGCCATGATTGATGAATGGAGTCTAGTCTAGTCTTGTCTAAACAAGGCCAGCTCATGGTTACTTCAGCACATTACTATTTATGCTTTACCTTGTCAATAATTGGTCAAAAACTAAGTTCTGTTCAGGTGAAGGGTTACAACCCCGATCCTTGTTTAGTTTAAGGGTTGTGACTTGTTACAAGAATAGTTCTTTAGTTATCTCATCGTTTATCACCCTACTCTCATAACTCCAATTTTTTTGTTATTTTTATGCCTTATGATCTAACATGCTGGTTTTAGTTCTTTAGTGAAGCGTCCCTTGTGGCACTTGTTTTTTCTGGGATCTGACACAGCTGGTTTTGTGTGGCTAGATTTCAGAGTAGCTCCCGAGGACCTTCCTGTCTTCCAGCCAGATGGTGAACACTAGACGCAACCCTGGCAACGAGTGGGTTTATTTTGCTCTCCTACTCCATTGTAAATTATTCTTTTGAGGTGTTTAGCCGTCGAACAAGTGCTAGCTCGTGTTGAAAGCTTATATTTTTTTGTCTGCCTATGGGCTGTAACATGATTGACAAATCCTAGGGTTGATCATGTATGACTTAAACTCTTGCTAGTCTTTGCATTTTGTATGACTAGCTTCATGATCATCTGAATATGTAATGTATGGGACGCCTTACTTTGTATGTCTGATGATCTACCATCTTGTTATATTTACCTGCTTGCTTGAGATTGAGACACTAGGCTTGTTCTTGACCTTAAGAGACTAATGGCTTGTAGTTAAATCCCCATTCATCTAGACAGCCGTGATCGTAGTGCGAGGTAGGATTAACTTTAATTTAAGTAGTTGGCTGTGTCTGTCCCCCACTCTCCAGTATTCTAGTTTCGGTGCGTGATAAGGTTTAAGTGGTGGCACATGCAGGTCTTGTAAATCAAGATGTGTGAGGGTTTCACTGAATAGATGTCTCGGTCAGCATTCGCCCTTGATCTCCACTAGTGTCTTCTAATCTTTCTGAAATCTTGACCGGATCACATGCTTATATCCTCGATCTATCTTGGTCCTTCCTTATTATTTCCTATGTCATTTCTTCAGTGGCATTACTCCTGGTCCTACTGATCAACAAAGTGGAGCACCTCCAATGAACCAGCAACAACCTGGGGACTAAGCCCAGCACTCAGGAGCAGTATTCCGAGTTATGCCTTCCGGAGATCATGTGCTGCCAGTTCTGCCATTCCAACCTGCAGAGCCTGACAATAGAGTCCTGGTAGGGCTTATCCAAGAATTACTTCCGTCATAAGATCGTCGGGACGATGTCCTGCACCAGACAGTACAAGATGCTATAGGCAGAGATGGTTACCAAGGGAACAATACAGCCAACAACTTCAAGCGCCTAAACCCTACTTTTTTTGACGGCAATAAAGATGCTATGCTGCTGATATATGGCTTCAGGACATAGAGGATATCTTGGAGGTAGCTAGGATTCCAGAGGGAGAGAAAGTGGCCGTTGTACGCCTATAGTTGTTGGACTTAGCCCGCACCTGGTGGGCGATGCTAGCAGTTGCTTTAGCGATGCCTGTCTTATGGGTGGTATTCAGCGACAAGTTCCTGACCAAGTATTTCGTTGTAGTAGCTCGTTATGATCTGTAGACAAGATTCACCAATCTTAAGTAGATAGAAAAGACGATCGACGGTTATGCGGCCGAGTTTTCTAGACTTAGTTAGTTTGCTCCTACCTTGGTAGTGACCGAATTGGACCGAGCCCAGTGTTACCACCAAGGACTCCACCTAGAGATTATTCTAGCTGTGGAGCAGTTTGAGCACCGGACGTTTGATGCCGTCTTACGAGCAGCGAAGAAGCACGAATATACTTCCTAGAGGATAGTAGATCGAAACAGAGGACGGAAGAGGTCCCATAGACAATTGTCCCAGTCATCAACACTAGCCCCGGCAGCTAGGGCTTTGACTATTGGAGCACCCAGGATGATGACCACAGTTTCGTCGGTTCAGCACTCAACACCGACGTACCCTCAGCAATAGAAGTAGAAGAAGTCTTCCACAATGGGTTGCACTCATTGTGGGAAGCCAGGACAAGTAGCTTCGGAGTGTCGTAGAGCACAGGGGATGTGCTTGGCTTATGGGGCATCGAACCACAAGATAGGGTCCTGTCCGAATAGAACCAGTTCATCCTCATCGAACCTAACACGTCTATCGGTTAGAGCACCAGCACCAGCACTAGTACAATAGCAGTACCAGCCTCTGAGGCCATTGCTGCCTCATGCTCAACAATATGCCCATGTAAAGATTCAGAACAAGCAAAGAGGTCACCAGTAGAGGGGACCAGCACCAAGAAGACAAGGTCAGGCTATTGCTCTGACTGTGGCAGAAGAATTGGCATCAGGTGAGCTGGTGGCAGGTACCATTCTCGTTAACTCTTTTTCAGCATCGATATTATTTTATTCAGGTGCATCACATTCATTTATGTTTGTACGATTCGTAACATGGATAGAACTGAAGCCCGAATCATTATTAGCAAGGCTTAATATACTTACTGGTAACGGTCTTGTGGGGGTAGATAGAGTCTTTTCCTCGTGTCGAATCATAGTTAGCGGTAGAGAGTTTTCCACTAGATTGATAGAATTTTCGATAGCCGACTATGATGTGGTCCTAGGAATGAATTGGTTGAAGGATCAATACGCAACAATAGACTTCCATATTGACAGGATTATTTTTGGTATTCCAGGCGAACCAAAAATTTTATTTTCTAGAGGCGAAGTGGAACCTTCTCCACCAGTCCTGCGGATGGCAGTAGCAGTAGCAGTTCAGTTTCCCAGTGTAGTAGAAGAGTTTCCGAATGTATTTCCCGAAGAGCTTCCAAGCATGCCCCAGAAAGAGAGAGAGAGTTCACCATTGATTTGCTTCCAGGGATGGCACCAGTGTCAGAGAGAGTCTACTGAATGTCACCTTCAGAATTAGAGATCTTGTGTAAGATGATTGAAGAACTCAGAACCAAGGGACTCATTCGTGCTAGTGGTTCGCCTTGGAGAGCCCTGATGCTTCTTATGAAGAAGAAGGATGGTACGTCAAGATTGTGTGTTGGTTATCGTATCTTGAACTCTGTAACAATCAAAAATAGATATCCCCTACCAAGGATAGATGATTTATTTGATCAACTCAGTGGAGTGGCAGTATTCTCCAATTTTGACTTGCAATCAGGGTACCATCAGATCAGAGTAAAGAGCAAGACATCCCGAAGACGGCGTTCAGATCTAGATATGGATATTGGAAGTTTTTTGTTATGCCATTCGGTGTGACCAATTCGCCAGCAGTGTTCATGGTTATGATGAATCACATATTCATGCCCTATTTGGATCAGTTCGTGATAGTATTTGTAGACGACATCATAGTATATACCAAAAGTGAAGCGGAACATGAGCAGCATCTTCGAGTAGTCCTTCCGATTCTCAGAGAGCACCAGTTGTATAAAAGTTCAGCAAGTACGAATTTTGGCTTGATCGCATTTTATACTTAGGTCATATTATCACCAAAGGTGGAGTGAAAGTGGACCCCCAGATGATAGTGTCTATAGAGACATGGCCGGTACCCAGAACCGTCGCAGATGTTCGGAGTTTCCTAGGATTGGCCGGGTATTACCGGCAGTTTGCAACAGACTTTGCTCGAATTTTAGCACCATTGACGCAGTTGACCCGCAAGGATGTGAAATTTGCTTGGACTATAGAGTGTTAGAGTTCATTCAAGAAGTTGAAGCAAGGATTGATGATGGCACCCATTCTCACGCTTCCAGATGGTACGGGAGGACTTTCAGTTTATTGTGACGCCTTCGGTAGAGGATTGGGATACATCTTGATGCAGCATGGTAAGGCAGTAGCTTATGCGTCACGTCAACTTTGTGTTCATGAGAGGAATTAGCCAACCCATAACTTGGAGTTAGCAGCGGTGGTTTTTCCACTCAAGTTGTGGAGGCATTATTTGTATGGAGATCGGGCTAAAATTTTCACCGACCACAAAAGCCTTAAGTATGTGTTTACTCAGAAGGATCTCAATATGCGCCAGAGAAGATGGCTAGAGTTACTGGTAGATTATGACATCAACCTGCAGTATCATCCTGGAAAGGCCAACATAGTTGCAGATACGTTAAGCAGATAAGCAAGAGCTTACTTTCTAACAGCACAACCTGAGTTGTTATCTGATCTTCAGAAGATAGAAATAGAGATAGTTCTTCCTACCAATGTGGCCTTGATGACCAGTATGAAAGATCAGTCCAGTTTAGTGGATAGAATCAAGATAACTCAATTAATAGATGCTAAGATTTAGCAGCTTAGGACAGAATATGAAGCAGAATGAAGAACAGAATTATGTATTCACGAAGATGGTACACTTCGACATGGAAGGCATATTTGTGCACCTAGTGGTGACATCAGACAAGAGATCATGGCAGAAGCTCACAGTTCACAGTATTCGATTCATCATGGTGGTACGAAGATGTATCATGATATCCTTCAGCATTTCTGGTGGAATGGCATGAAGAGGAAGATAGCCCATTTTGTCTCTCATTGTTTAGTTTGCCAACAAGTTAAAGCTGAACATCAGAGACCAGCTGGACTTCTTCAACCTTTATCGATCCCAAAATAGAAATAGGAGCACACTACCATGGATTTTGTAACTGGGTTACCTAAATCTCCAGCTGGGAGAGATGCTAGCTGGGTTATAATTGACAGACTCACCAAGGTAGCTCATTTTCTTTCTTTCAGAATTGGTCAGTCGACGGATCAGCTTACAGAGATGTACCTCAGGCAGATAGTCATATTACATGGAGTGCCAGTAAGTATTGTACTGACAAAGATTCAAGATTTATGTCACACTTTTGGCGGAGTCTTCAGAAGAGTTTAGAGAATCGTCTCAAGTTCTATTATGCTTATCATCTGCAGACAGAGGGTCAGTCAAAACACACGATTCAAACTCTTGAAGATATGTTACGATCATGTACACTGAACTTCGATGGTTCGTAGGAAGATAACCTGCATCATGTGGAGTTCTTCTACAATAACAGTTTTCATGCCAGTATTCAGATGGCACCCTTTGAGGACCTGTATGGCAGAAAGTGCAGATCAGCTTTAGCCTGGGATGATGTAAACGAGAGACAGATGCTTGGTCCAAAGATGATTACGCAGACCATTGAGGTGGTCAGACAAGTTAGATATCATCTTCGAGTTGCACAAGATCGTCAACGCCATTGGGGCGATTCTCATCGGCGTCCTCTCGAGTTTTCTATCGGTGACCACGTATTCCTTAGGATCTTGTCTAACCGTGGTGTCATTTGTTTTGGGGTACGGGGAAAGCTTCGTCCTAGGTATATCGGACTGTTCGATATTCTTCAGCGAGTAGGTGATGTGTCCTATCGTCTCGCTCTTCTATCGTTGTTACATGAATTACATGATGTCTTCCATGTATCCCAATTGCGACGGTATATCCCGGATCTGAGCCATATCCTTGATCATTCAGAATTGGTTGTTGGTACCAACCTTTCGTTTGAGGAAAGGCCCATATCTATATTGGACCGAAGCGAGAAGGTACTCAAAAACAAGATTATTAATATAGTCCGTGTTGCATGGGGTCATCACTCTTTAGGTGAGTCAACGTAAGAATGCGAGGATGATATCCGATCGCGATATCCATACATGTTTGCCTCATAAGGTATAATGTCTTTCTTATGCCTTATGCTTTTAATTCCTTGCTTGCATGAATGATTGCTTGATTGACTACTAGTAATAGATTGCTCATGATTAGTATAGCTTGCCCCGACATCTCTATCCTCATGATTAAATTCCGAAAAAGGAATTCTTTTAAGGTGGGTAGAGTTGTTACTCCTATTTTTCGTTATACGTATTTTATAGTATACATGTAAGGAATTTTCGTCTCGTTTAATGACTTTTCTAGCATGGCTTGGCTTGATTTGTTCTTGGTTTAGCTCGGCTTGGTTTATTTTAGCTTGGTTTGGGCCAAGTGGTTCAACATGATAAACCCCCTTTATAACCCAACTCCACTCTCTCTCCTCATTACTCTTTCATTTATTTCTCTTCTCCATTAATTCTTTTCCAAACCATTAGGCAAGTGTCATCTTGCTTCATGGAGGAACTCCATTTTAATTGTTATATTGTCTTTCCTGCCAGCTTCTAAGACTCTTTAGTATTTAGCATTTTTGGTTTTGGAGGATGAAATCTTGTAGATCTAAGTTTATTCAAATCTTGGTTTTCTTGGGTTTTGATCTATTAAACTTCATTATTTTTAAGTTTTGATTGTTCCATGTTGTAAAGAATTTGATTTTAATCAAAATATACCTTTGAATGCCCGAATTTTGATTTGTTTTGAGTGATTTGTGAACTTGGAAAGTTCATGGGTTCCATGAACACATGTTCTCGGATTTGGAAGAAGAACAGTGTTGGGCGCATAGCATTTCCATGCACCCACAATAGTCTTCCTTTGGGCGCATAGCCAACTTTATGTGCCCAAGGCCCCAGCTTCCTGTGCTTAGGCGCATGGCCCCTTTGAACATAGCCCTGGGCACATAGCCTTTATATGCGCCCAAGTACACCCTGTTCCTCCTTCGTTTGGGTGCATAGCCCTGATTACACGCCCACTTGCCTAGAAGATAGTCTCCTGGTCTTCTTCCAAGTGTACCCTATTCCCATCATGTGGGCGCATGCACGCTTGGGCACATACAGCCCTAAGCGCATGACTTCCTTAGTACATGCACTCCATAACACGTATGGCCTAAGACGCATAGTATTGGGCACGTGCCACTGCCTGGGCGCATGCCACTTCTAGTGCATACCACCCTTGGCACCCTTTCTGGATAGGATAATTAGGTTCCTTTATCCATGTTTGTCCTTCTGATAGCATTGTATAATGTTATTATTTGTGCCACGTTCATGCTTTGAGTTTGAACATGATCTCAGCATGGCATGTACACTCTCTTATAACTACTTCAGTGGCCCGCCGTGGCGCACTCTTGACCAAGTGAATTCTTGGTATACAAGTACTCTTAACATGAACACGACATGACAACATGGCTTTACATTATAAATAGTGACCCGAGGATCTTCCAGCCTTCCAGCTAGATGGTGAACACTAGACGCAACCCTGGCAAGGAGTAGGTTTATTTTGCTCTCCTACTCCATTGTAAATTATTCATTTGAGGTGTTTAGCCGCCGAGAAAATGTTAGCTCATGTTGAAAGCTTATATTTTTCTGTCTGCCTAAGGGCTGTAATATGATTGACAAATCCTAGGATAGATCATGTATGACTTAAACTTTTGCTAGTCTTCGCATTTTGTATGACTAGCTTCATGATCATCTGAATATGTAATGTATGGGAAACCTTACTTTGTATGTATGATGATCTACCATTATGTTACATTTACTCGCTTGCTTGAGATTGAGACACTAGGCTTGTTCCTAACCTTAAGAGACTAATGGCTTGTAGTTAAACCCTCATGCATCTAGACAGCCGTGACTGTATTGTAAGGTGGAATTCAGTTCAATATACGTAGCTGGCTGTGTCTGTCCCTCGCTCTCCAATATTATGGTTTCGGGGTGTGACAGGTCCAGACTGACAACATAATCTACAAGATAGGGCATTCTTAATCTTGCATGGATCATAGATATTCAGTTTATTTAAGGGAATGGCTCGATATTTCATGTTGTGTTATACATGTGATGTAATTGAAATGAAGCACTAAATGGTGTGTTCATGTGGGACATGTATATCATCTGGATAGAATGGCTCATCTAGTTCATGAAGGTGAAATTTGTTGGAAAGAAATGGCTAGTATTGTGCTCCAAATATCAAAGTCGCGGTAGAGATATCAAGATGATAGGGATAGAAATAAACGTTATGATCCAATGGTCTATTAGTTCCGTTGGAACAATGTTTGACTAATTTAAGTCTTGGATTTTAATCTATATTGGTTGGACAAGATTCCAAAAATCTACCTGAACCATTCCTATTAGGTTAGGGGAACCTAAAATAGGTTTTAACTCAATTGGTTGGCATATTTGTCAGTCGGGTTAGTTAACAAGGTTCCTTAGCCCAAAGTGCGCCTTCTATGACTTTTGAGTTTAAATAGCACATGAAAACTCAATTGAGTGGCATACCAGTGGCATGTGTGTAGTGGGCTTCGAGTGGATCACGACCGTCGAAGGATTTGAGTCGTGGTTGGATCTCTAATTAAGATCAAAAATTATATCGGTATTACGGTAAGGGTTATAGTTAGCCTTTTTGACCTGAAAGTCGTATCATGAAAATAGAGTACAAGGGGTCATGTTTGAGTGGGACATGATATGCCAAGATGAACGTGGACTCGTCTACGTCTTGTATATGAAATTTGTTGGAAGGTAACAGCTGGTCTCGTGCTCCGAATAACAATGTCATGATCGAGGACACCAAATGATCAAGATAGAAGATGGGTACTCATGAGGTACTAATTTATTATCCTAATAAAAGCCAACTTATCCTAATCAATTGGTAATATAAGTAAATCATAAAATTTAGAAGGCTTAATGAGGTTAAAAAAAATTCAAAGTCGTGATATTGTATCTCGACTCTTGATTATAAAAAAATACTAGACGACGTAATAGATAATGTGATATAGTAGATATGAATCATGTTTCGAGTGAGTTCATTGATTTTGAATAGACAAAAACGATTGTGTATATATAGCTTTCATGGTCATATAATAATACTTTGTGTCTACGAGCATTTGTTTTTCGAAATAGTTGACGAAAAAGAATAAGAGTTCAAGGGAGATGGGATCAAATTGCAAATATAGGTTTCAAGGGTGATTGAATAGTTCAAAAAGGATGTTTTTCAAGACCGTTGCGGATGAGATCCTAAAGGACAAGTTTAAATATATCTCAATCCACGTAGAGTAATCATACAAAGAGTGAACCAAGTGCACTAGGTTGATCAGACCATCATACACCAGTTCTGATAAGACAATATGTTAGTAGACGCACCCAAATAATATATATCTTGAACAAGCTCGATAAAAAGGTAAGCTTGCAAAACTAGGCTATAATAGCAGTATTGGTTAAGATGGTAAAATATGAGTACGTGATATAACAATGAAAGAAAATATAACTAATTTGAGTTCCATAAGAATCTAAGTCTTGTCTGGTGTTCGTTCCTATACAGTTGTCATATTATCTTCTTGTCTAAGGCTTTGGTCGACCATAGAGGCATGAACCTTTAAAACTCCATAGCCTAGGTAATCTACCATTGTTATTCAACTATATTTCCTAAAGAGGTTATAAGGACAATGGGATGCTAGGTTATGAGGCATTCTAACCAACTTATAAGAGTTCAACTAATAGTGTAAACGAAACAATGAGGCCAACAAGTCATTCTTCTAGCCCCCATCAAGCATGAAGAAAAAGATAAGATTTACGATAGAAGGGATCAGGCAAGATGCAATCAATGAGTCAAGTGAGAGTTCGAAAATGGAATCGAGGTAGAAGGTCAAGCATGTGGATGAGATCCTATACTCTAATCCTATATACAGGCTTGCTTGGTACGGTAAAGTAACCAAACAATTTATCTCGACCTGCATGGGCGACCACAAAAACATGTAATGCTCTAGTCCCAAAATACGTAGGACTAGGAACGTAGACATGTCAGTTGTATAATAAATATACGTAAGCTGTAAAATGTATTAAACCAAAAGTAATCTCATCCATAAAATAAAGATAGAAGATTTTATAAATCAATTATGATTTTGTCATTTATACAATAAGTTGAACGGAGACAAATCTAATACCACCTAATAGGAGAAGTAATACATGAATAATGATATAATTTGTCAAGAGTAGCAAGGACGATCCAAGACACGTCATCTTCGAATGAGTAGAGACGATCACGATCTTGGCTAGAATACCTGCGAAAAGTCAAGAGCACACACCTGGAGAGATCACAAGGTCCTCAGAGGGACGTAACACGATACATAATATCATGCCATAAAATTGAATATAAACTGCTCAATAATAAGTCAAATCGGATCATAACATGGTCGAATACCACACCCTCAAATTAGCATTCCATTCCCCAACTAAACAAGGACAGAAGATGGCACCCTAATCCACGATGAAGTATCTTTCCATGCCATAAATCCAACATGGTATCCGGACCACAACAAGGTTCAGTACCTTCTCATTGAAGCAGTGAACTACACCTACAACGAAACAAGGATAAGGTGTGGTAAACAAGTCCACGACAAGTTACTGTTCCAAGACGCGATCAGATATAAATACTCTAACCAAACGTACATATGCCTAATAGATAAGGGAGCCCAACCGTTATAAGTGAATGCAGTTTAAGAACAAACCTCTAATACATGGGCTCTCTGGCTAAAATATGATTGGCATGCTTCCCTCTCTGGGCACCAGGGGCCTAAAACTATAATTTTTTGTAGAACATCAGTGGCCATCAGTAACAATGGATAATCTCACCCGCGTCTCCGATGGAGCTCACGGGATACAAAAGGTGAAGTGTATAGTAGTTTATACGCTAAGGAATTGTCCTCCCCGCCCTATGACTACAATGTTGTATCTACAACATGTATAACCTCTATTAACTGCTAAGTCAAACTATCATACAATACTATTAGCGGTTAATCCTATCATACTGCTTATACGTACCGGTGGCCAGCCAGCCACGCATGTCCGAGTTCTATATACGACTCGTAACTTCGTGGCACAAACGTGTTAAGGCATATTAATGCAACACCACAAGAGCCTGGTCCCTTAAATCTAAGGTTATTACGCATAAAAATAATAAATAATGAGTAATAGAACTACATAGTATAATATACCTAATTTATGACAATATACAAAAGTTTAATTTTCAAAATAATAATAAATAAATGTATAAAATATGAGCTAAAGTATATAGACAGTAAATGGCAAGGTATCTTGCCTGAGGTGGTGTGCAAAACAGCAGTAGCCAATAACTCGAATTGGCAGATCAACGAAGCAAGGAAACCAACCACCATGAACGCCCTCCAATGCTAAAACAAACATCACGAATGTTTTTGGTATAAAAGGTACACCTTGAAATGCATGTCCAAAAGTTTAATTCTAGACACAGGGACAAAATTATAATTTGGATCAAAACGATGTCCGCCGTTGGACCAGTTATGTACCAAAAATTATGCCAGTACTTACAGTCTCTAAAGTCGTCAAACTATATGTCTATGGGTCCGGTTTGATGAGGCGAACCCAACCGTATGTCCAATGTTGGATTCTGGTGGGTAGTGCATAATTTCGTCCGTTGGATCGGATTGCGGGCTCGCCAAAATAGTATTCTGGTCGACCTTCTCAGAATCAGAACAAACATGGCACACAGGACCAAAAAATGACACAGTCCTATTGGTGCAAGTTTCATCTCGAGATGACGAACGTACACAAAGTTATGGCCTAGTTTATAAAGTGGTCGATACGGGTTATCTCGACGGATACGTCTCGATTTCATCGCGCACACACAATGAAATTGAGTTCCATCGAATCCTACACGTTTACAACATCCATACGTGCCTTTCGATGATTATGGGTTGCGACTACATCGCTCGATTTGTCGGGGTGCACGCCGTATCGGTAAAAAATTATTGAAATTTGAAGCTCGAAACCTAATTTTTCCCTAAGTTTGAAACAAAATTAACAATAGTTTAAACAATGATAATTAAAACTAGAAGTGGGGTTTCCAACTCCTATATCTTGTCTTCTAATATGTTCAAACAGATTTTGTGATCTGTTGATGAATCGACAACAAATTGCCTTTCTAATCTAGGGTTCTGGTTGGTTTCCAACACGGTTTATAAGCCAGTTTTTGTCGATTTTTCGACTAAAACTTCCTAAGATATAGGGAATCTAAATTCAAACTAGTTGTTAGGCCTCGTAGCAGTATAGGTTATCTTTATGACAGAAAATTTTGTTTGTCGATTAACTACATGATAAAAAAGATAGGGGGTGGTGAACACGCGTACCTGGCTGCTGTGTCAGAACAGAGTTTGCTCTGCTCTTCTCAGTTTTATAGGTCTTTCTGGTTGTACGATGGCCGGTGACGATTTGTAGTCGGTCGAAGTGAGGCGCAGGGAGGTCGGGGTTGGTCCGGCATCGCGAGCACAGTAAGTATCGAAAAAAATTTGAAGAATTTTCCTCTTCTTCTCGTGTGTAGTCGTCCATTTATAGGGCAGATTTAATGTTTAATTTTCCAATCGAACTCAAATCTGGTTGGTATTGGATTTAATGTGATCAGTGGAGAATTTCAATTGGAATATGTTAGACTCAATTTTGGAAGATTTGGATCAAGATTTGATTCAACGAAATCTTCATTCTTGTCCCAGTTTGTTGGGGTCGAGAATGCAACAGTATTGTTTACTTTGGGGAACAATACACTGTGTTATTTTTCTTTTTTTAACACTAATAACTATATGTAATATATGCCTATTTATTTAAATATATATTTACTCTTGAAAAATATGCCAAAATTAAATATGACCTAATATTTGTAACCTCTATTTATGTAAAAAAAAATTTTTTGCAAAAAAAAATCCCAATACTTACTAGTACACATTTTCTTGTAAAAACTATTTCAAGAAATTAAATAATATTATATTAAAGTACAACCAATTATAGTTAAAAAATAAACATTTCTAAAATTAAGGGGGGTTTCAAACCTATGTATATAGACATAACAAAACAAAAACAAAAATTATGCAATTAGTACTTTATAACAGTTTTTTGTGTATGTTATATAAAATATAGCTAAATATAATTCTTTTATCACAATTAAAATTCAAAAATAATTATACCATATATACTAGAATATAAAACCAAATATATTTTTGTAAAAAATTTTTAACACATATACCCAGTTACCTTACAAAAACATTATAAATATACCTCAAGAATTTATTCTATCAGGTATATAAAGTAAAAATCTAGGATCAATATCATATATAAACAATAATTGGTTAACATCAATAAAATAATATAAAATAACAAAAGAAGGTAAAATATTTAGCCAAAATTTTAAGTGGTTTACAAAGCTAGCTGTGCTCCTGAGTCGAAGTTAGGGCACAACGAGGAGGCTGCGCTTCTGAGTCGAAGCGAGAGCGCAGTGGGGAGGCTACACTTCTGAATCGAATGAGCTAATTTTTGTCAAAATCTTTAAGAACGATAATGACTGCTCTTCTTGATGGACGAGTCGGTCATCCTCTTCTTTAATTATTATCGTCATTTGAGAAATTCAAGAAGTCTGGTGCCTAGGACTCAGTAAAAAATGAACCTATCAAAAGAGGTTTATTGTGCAGAGTTCTATGATCATCCCATTAATTTGGGCATCTTTGACCGACGGCCACGTGGCATGTTGGTTGGACCACACTCAGCCTATATAAAGGGGAGTTTTTCTGAAGAGTCGTCTTTCCCTCTTAGCATTCCAAATGTTGTGCTCGATCCTGACTTAGCTTCGAATGGCCATTGGCCTAGCATAAGTCGGCTGATGGTTGTGTTACCCTTCGTTCAAAGAAGCTGTGCCTTTGTAGAAGAACTGCTACTGAGTTTCAAGATGCACTTGAGCATTTGGCATAAGGAGTTCGAACTATAACAACGTCTTGAGGTCTTCGAGGTCCAAACTTTCAGTTTTTGATTGGTTGCCAATCCGAAGAGTCACGGGTTGTGCTCTGCCATGCTCAATGGCAGTGGCACGACTTGTGCTGTGGACTGAGTTCTCGCTCGGGCTAATATCAACTTCAGAAAGTGGCTCGCTCTGATAGATCGGCACGTCTGCGGCGCTGCGCGTCTGTGAAGATTAACTCCCTTGTATGGCACTTGTGAAGATTAACCCTCTTGTAGATCTTTAGATGTCTTAGTTCTTTTTATGATAAATCTGTAATAGATCCTTGTAGGCATGATTTAAAAGAAGCCCTTTTCTTGTTACCATGATGAATATGTAATAGATCTCTGTAGGCAAGATTTAATAAAGAATTATTTATGAAATATGATTTCTGATCTTTTGTCCGGGCTTTCGGGTACCTGTGCGTCTGTAAAGCTTTGTGTAGTGAGAACACTACCTGTACTTTTGATATGTATGCCTATTTGTATGCTTCTACAAGACCCCCTTCAAAGTGTTTCGAACTTGAATCAAGCTCAGAATACTTTGAACAGAACTATGACACGTGTCCTTTTCGAGCGAATGCTCGGCATGCCTACTGACAGGTTGTCGTCATGCTTAGGTTTCAGCATTAAATGCCTTGAGCCGTCGCTTCATGAAAGTTGATCTTAACTCCTCGTTTTTAGGGAACGATCGTGATGATCCTAATTTTTGTTCCCATGTTGTTCGAAGAGTTTCTTCGATCATGAAGCGTTTTGTCTTCTTTTGCTGACGTGGCTGCACCCTATAAGTAAGGGTCGTTGGGGAGAGAAAAATTTTCTTGCTTTCACCTACCTTCCTACAGAAGCTTTTCGTTAGAGTCTTCTTCCTCTTTTGAACCCTAACTTTTCCGGCCGTGACTCCCAAGAAATCAAGAATCCCGAAAGCTCTCACGGTGAGTTCCAAGAAGACTATTCGGGCAGCAGCCAGCCACCAACAGACTGCAGTGACTGGAAGATAAACTAGAATGTCGTCGGCGAGACAAGTTGGAGAGGCTACTCGATAGGCCAAAGGGAAGCAGTTGGCCTCTAAAGCCGTCATCGTTGAGCAAGATCCTATTGTAGGGCATGTACAGCCACCTTTTGCTGGTAGATGTTTGTTTGTTATTGGTTTGTTGATGCATATGAGCATCGACTCTTAGGAGCGTCGTCTCGAAGATATGCTGATGCTTTTTTTGTTGATGCGCATGGACACCGCTCTTCGGGGTGGTGTTCCGAAGATGTGCTAAAGTTCTGTCGACTGACGTGCATAGTTGTTACTTTTACAAAGTATCGACTAGATGCTGAAGCTTTGTGCAATCAATGTAGACGTGCAGCGTCTTCTATACCTGCACAGATGTATGTTTAGCCTATATGTGGTACACTTTGATAGTGCTTGTACGGATGCGCCATGCAAGGGCCACATAGATACCTTCTTTTTATGGCATAGTACTTTCGTTTTATTTTTCTGACACATTTTTGTTTATGTATAGCTCCTGTGTCCTTGTCTCTCTTTGAGGACATTATCTTTGCATAAATGGGCTATTCCATGGGCATAGACGTTGACGAGGCGCTCACTCACCCTATCGAACAGTTGATTGCCTAGGGTCAACCAAGAGGTCAGCTAGCAATGATTTTGGATCAATAGCCCGCATACTTTTGTCATATGATGGATCTAGGCAAGCCGTATCTTCCGTCTGATGCTGTCAAGATAGTGATATCTCCGTTTCTTTTTAGTGATCAGTTGGTTCTAGAAAATACCAAGCTCTTGGAGATAACCGAAAATTGGTAATTTCAGAACTACGACATTCCTCTATACATTCCTTCCGTCAACCGTCACCTCCCGCTCTTGACTTTCTTTTGTTTGGCTGAGAAGCATTTCATGAAGTGGGAATTGACCCCAAAGTGAGAGGATTTGATTACCGGTCATATTAAAGTGGAAGGGTGCTCCAATCAGAGGGACTCCTTCAAGAGTGTGCCCGATAATGCATCAGCTACGCTAAGGGTGTTACTCCCTTGTCGTCTTCTTGTTTATTTTACCAATGAAGTGCATCCGTTCCGACCCTTCTTTTTACCAATAGGCTACTCGCCTTAGGCCATAACTATCCGAAAGATACCTTCCGTGTCGTAGGTTGGATTTATCCCAAGTTGGAGGGGAGTGAGCTAACTCAAATGGGTGGTGGGTAGGTTCAAGAAGGATTTGATTGGTACGGGCCTTCGTCGTGCCATCAGGGCCACGGAACATGGCATAGAGATCAACCGGACTTTGGTCATAGCTTCGTTGGAGTTATTTAACCACCATATTGGGAAGTTCTTTACCCTTTGTGGAGAGATGGATTTGGCTATTCATGAGATGCGTGCCATCTGGAAGCTACCATGGGGGACGTACCATAGGAAGAACATACCACTTGCAAGAAGGAATTCTTGGTGTTGGAGAACAAGCATCCTGAGATGATGGCTGTGTATAAGGAGTTGTTTTGCCACTACCAGGTATGCACATGCATAGGTAGGTCACAGGCTTTGTCATACGTCAAGGACAGGACGAATTATATTTTTCATAAAGCGTCCATCGATGCCAAAGAAGGTTCACTTCACTGCGCATCGGGCATATACTGCTGATGAAGTAGATGATATGATAGCCGAAGTGGGGGTATCTTCCAACCTCGAGAGTTCATAAATACTTCTGTCAGAATCTGATTGTTTTGAGTTCGAAGGTGACTTTAGCCGCCTTTCTGACGATATGGCTGCGGAGGGCCGTGGTTCCCGGAGGTTCTGGGCCTGTGGGATGGCTCAGTCAGGACTTGATTCTTCCAGGTGTAAGGCTAGCCTTCTGACATTCCTTTGCTCCGCTGCTGGCCATGGTATGCGATATCCTGCATGGTTTGCTTGAGTTTTCCAAGAGGATAATAGAGTGTCGCGGGGGGAATGAGGAATTCCCATGGATTGGACTCCCTTACCACTACTTAATGGGGTTGGTTGGCTTTGCACCGTCCTGGTCCGTTAGTCCCCAGTACTCTTGTCGGTTATGAGGCAGGGGATGCAACACTGCGTAATTATCAATGTGTGAAATAGCTTCATCAGGATGTCCCCGTCTATAGATGGATGCTGGGTCGTTTAGACGACTATGTTCACCACAGGGTTTCGCCTACATATAATGGTTTCCTTGCGGATGATGAGTTAGTGGATAGCGACATAACTTTCGGGGCCTTCCACTGGTTGCAGTCCATCCGTCCTTTCCACTTGGTGTATCGGAACCAAAATTGGGTGTACTTGGAGCCTTATTTGCCTAGCCGCTTCTTACGTCATTTTGGCTATAGCCAGGCTATGATGGTCAATCCAAGCTCCTGTCTTGGCTATGAGAAAAGTCTTCTGGATGGTGCGAGGACATGGCGTTATTATAATGCTGGTGGTACTGGAGGAAAATTTACGATCCCTTCAATGCATGAGGAGAATCATATCTTGTATTCTGCTGCGAAGTTTTATTGTGTCGCAAATAACTTCTCACCGGAGTACGAATCAGAGCAAAGTTTGCTTGAGGGGACAAAGTTTGAGGTACCTTTATTAGCTTCTAAACGTCTCCATGGGCTTGCGCCATTGGAGAGTAGATCAACAAAAGGCTCAAGTTCATCGCGAAAGGGAAGAGAGGAGGAAGTGCTTCTGAGTAACCCACAGAAATGTTAGATTTCATTCGGGGTGAGCCCTCCTCCTAGTAAAAGAACAAGAATAGCTATTATACCATAGTGGGGTGGACCCTCCCAACAGCCTTCATTAGAATTGGGTGCCCTACCCGTTGGGTCTCCTTTACAGGTAAGCCTTAGTATTTTCTTTTCAAGGTTTCATTTCGTACTTTTTGTTTATCGCTGCTTGGCTTATGTAGACGGGGCCTACATGGTCTGAAAGACTCAAGGATCTTCCTGAGGAACCTACTCCAGAGGTGTCCCGAGTCATAAGGACCGAGGGGGAGCCTGCAGCTGATAAAACTACAGACCCGAAAGGTGTCTCTCCTCCTGCTCCCTTGGAGTATGAGACTCGAGCCTTTTCGAAATCGTTGGCTTCGCTCCAGCAGGAAACTTTTGCGGGGCCGATTAAAGACAAGCCCGTGGAGGTCCCTGAGGTCGGCGTGGTGGCAGCCGAGGGTGGTATTCCAGAGTCTGTACCCGTGACGGGCTAGGTGGACATGGATGATGAGGATATTACCTAGAACCTTTATACCGTACCTCCTCTTTATGTCCGAAGAAGGGATGAGGATAATCTCGATTGTAAACCCCCATATTTTTAATTAATTTTTATGAATTAATTAATGTTTTATACATTTTATTAATTATGAATATTTGATACTAGATTATTAGTATAAATAATATATATGAGTATATGTATATTATATTATTATATGTGTGCATGAGCGTATTCTTAATAAATAAGGAATATAATAAATTCTAGGATTTTAGGAAATTATTTGTAAATTTGTAGAATTTTTTTACTAGCCTAATATATATATATATATATATGCTTATATATATATATATATATATATATATATATATATATATATATATATATATATATATATATATATATATATATATATTTTTTTTTTAATATATATATATATATATATATATATATATATATATATAAATATATATATATATATATATATATATATATATATATATATATATATAATTGTTAAAAAAAAAAGAAGGTTAGCTGTGGTGGTCGGCCCAAGGGGGGACCGACCACAGCATTGTTACTAATGAAGAAAGAAAGAAAAAAGGAAAAGAAAGAAAGAAATAATAAATAAACCCCACCCACATAAAAGGGGGCGGGCCCCCCACTCCCTTTTGAGTGCTGCTCTACTGCACGCTTAATTTCGAACCCGAGCAATAGACTCATTAGTAAATCCATTAGGATTAGATGTTTGCCACAAGTTGTTATAAATACATCTTTTTCCACAAGCCTCAAAACCCTAAACTTCCAAAACAAAAGTTGAGCCTGATCATACCCTCTTCGCCTACGAATTCGTTTCACCAGCGACGAAGCTTTGTGCGCGACGAACGGAGCATCGGAAGTCAGTCCCGCGTCACCCACGTAGCAGTTTTCCCACTCAAGGTACCCTACTTTCCTACGACGTAACTTTTTACTCGTAGCACCAATTTTCGATCCGTAAGATTTTCTGGAAAGTAGACTTGACCCTCTTCGAGATCCTCCAAGTGGATTTCGAAAACAACCCATCGACTTGCTCGAAAAATTGAGACAAATTTAAAGAAAAACCTGTTTTCTGTAATACTAAAAACTGTTTTGAGATGACAACTTGACGGTCAATTTTCCTGCTGTGCAGTAAAGTATTATAGAAAATAATTGAAACCAGTAATAGACAACATAACCGAGAGTGCAACGCATCTTTTGGATCGTCGTTTCGATTTGCGTGTAAAAAGTAGATTGATGTTGAAGTTGAGGAAAAACCTGTGTTTAATTGTATTAATTTTTTGAATTTTGTCCGATATGGCGTGCGCCCCGACAATCCGGACGACGTGGTCGTGCGCTATACGCATCAAAAGGCGCGTATGGATGTTGTGGACGTGTGGGAACTGACGGAACTCAGTTTTGTTGCGTGTGCGCGACGAAATCAACGCGTATCAGTCAAGATACCCCGTATCGGTGTTTTACAAACTTGCCCATAACTTCGTGTACAGTCGTCGATTCGAGACAAAACTTACTCCAACATATCTGAATCAAAATTTTGGTCCTATGTCCCAAGTTTGGTTCGATTCTGAGAAGGTCGAATCGGAATCCATTTTTGGCGGGCCCGCGACCCACTCAAACGGGCGAATTTGTACACGGCTTATTAGAATCCAAAACTAGACATACCATTGAGCTCCTCTCCTCAAACTGAAACCGTAAATATGTAGTTTGACGACTTTAGAGACCATAGACTTTGGCACATATTTCGGTACAAAGCGGGTCCAACGACGGATATCGTTTTGATCCAAAATTACGATTTTGCCCCCTGTTCCCGAATTTAACTTTTGGACAGGCGTTTTCTAGGTACATATTTTACACCGAGTGTATTTTTGATATTTGATTCAGCGTTTGGAGTTGTTTGGAGACTGTAACGTTTTCTTGGCTGACATTGTGATTACTTGGGCTTGCCACTTTGCACCATCAAGCAATATACCTTGCCACCTTATCCTGTGATTATTTATTTATTTACAGCTTATGTGCATATGTGAGGATTCTATATATTGGAGTATTCTTTGTATATGTGCAGCTGGCATGTTCATGTACTCGATCCTACGTATTTTAGGACTGGTGCGTTACATGTTTTTGTGGTGGCCCATGCAGGTCAACGTAAATATTGATGGGTTACATGACTATGCCCAACAAGCCTGCATATGGGAATAGGAATATCTCATCCAGAACTACTACTACCTCTTGACTTCCAATCTTTTTTTGAAACTTTCTTGATTATTTGATTTCCTCATATCTAATCTTCCTAATATCAACTTATCCTCTTCGTGCCAACGGTATGCATTTAAGAAGCGGACGCACTTCTGCTTTGGCCCTCACATCTGGTGAAGAGGCTACCCCGGAGGGACAGAATCCTCCCATGACTCCAGCGACACCATACCAGCCAGGACAGTCGCAGCCTACTACGACACCGACGATGGAGTACCCAGAGATCGTAGCACCCTCAGGCAGCCAGGCTGGGCAGACTACTACCATGCCACCAGAAGGGAATGTACCTCTGCCTCCACTACTACCATTTCCTCAGCAGTTTCCCCCACAGTCGGGACCTCAGATGCCTCCACCACCGACTGATGGGAGCCCTACCTCTTAGTTTATGTACGCCATGATGCAGGTTCAGTGGCAGCAGACTGAGCTGATGAGACAGACGATGATGGCAGCAATGGCTAGACCTCCTATAACGCCCCAGTCCCAAAATACGTAGGACTAGAATGTAATCATGCCAGCTGTATACATACGAAGTATATGGACCCTCGTATATATACATAAGCTGTAAAATACAGTAACCAAGGTACTAAATCTCATCCACAAAGATAAATATGATATAAAAGTAACTTTGAATTTTTCACGTACACAATAGTTGGGCGGAGACAAAGTCCACTACCAACCAAATTATATATAGAAAAAATATAAAAAGAAAGAAATTTGGTAGAGCGAAGGAGATGACGATCCAAGAGCAATATCTCGATAAATAGAGTACAAATTATGGCCTTAGCTAGAGCACCTGCAGAAATACAAGAACACACACCTGGCGAGATAACCAGGTCCTCAGAGGGACGTAACAAGATACATCAACATGCCATATAATACTGAATATAAAATATGCCACAATCAAAGAAAGTGACAAGACACTATAAGGTAATCTAACCATACTAAAGTGAACATGCAGTGAAAACAAACTTTTCGTCGCATGAGCCCTGGCTGTAATGGGATCTGGTATAGTCCCCACTTGGGCACCAGTGACCGAGAGTATGAAATTGAAAAACGACAGTGGCCAACCTGAGAGGCTCATACCCGTATCTCCAGCGGAGCTTCCGGGTTACAAGGGAAGTGCAATCGAAGCCCATACGACAAGGAGATGTTCTCCCCACCCAACGTACCTATTATGTCGCATCCACGACCATGTACCTCTACTAACTGCTAAGTCTCCTAACACGCCTCTATTAGTAGTTAGCCCTAACGCATGCACATGGGGGATCAGCCCACACGCAAGAACCTCTACATGATACTCATCTCACACATCCTCGTGGTACAACTGTGTTAAGGTATATGCAATACACTACAACGATAGTCCCTTAATTCTAGGTCCACAAGCTATCAAAGGATAAATAACAAAGTAATCTAATATCACTGAGCAGGCAGTAAATCAAGAACTGTAAGAACAGGAAATAATGAACAGTGATATGTAATAAAATGCAGACACACTATAAACAGTAAATAATGGCAAGGTATCTTTCCTGGTGTTACGCCTGGTGTGGTGCAATGATCCGACAAGTCCGGTTGTCCAATAGCTCTGGTCGTTACGAAAGGGTCCGAATTCGCGAGGGAGTAAGGAGGCAAGATTAGTCATGGTCAAGGATAATTAATCTACAAAAGATTTTCTTAGGAGGTTTATTCTTTTAAGTGAAAGTACATATATCTTAGAAAATTTCCACAAAAATATTTTATAATTTATAAACAAAATATCCCTTTTATTTTTCAAACTTAATATAAAATATTTTAAAATCATAATAGAGTATTGATTTTTGTAAAAAGATTTTCTTAATAAGGGTAATATATATACACGTATATATATGTGGAGGATACTTAGAAATTATTTATTTTATAAAAATGCCCATACCCTAAATTATTTATTGAGCCCACAATATTACTTTATAAATACGTATACATATTTTTATAAGATAAATAATCAATTTGTAAATATTATTAGTACTTAGCCCTTTGTAAAGTTTTCAACAATAGCAGTAATAATAATAATAATAATAATAATAATAATTGCACTGTACTGTACTCTTTCCCCAACAAAACTAATAATAATAAATATTATAATAACAATAATAATAATAAAAATAAACCTCAAAAACACTGTTGTGCTTTAAAAGTAAAGAAAGGAAGAATGAAAAAAAGGTGAAGAAAGTGAGAGAGGGGAAGTGAGTGGAGGGTTTACCAGGGCGGTCGCCGACGTTCGTCGGAGGGGACGAGGCAGAGGGAGGATGACTCGAAGGGGCGGACACGGTGCTGGAGAGGAGGACGGCCGAGCGTGGTGACTTGTACGGCGTTCCGTGCGGCGAGCGACTCTGATCCGCGAGGTCGACGCTGGGTGGGCTCCGCCGTTCACCGCGGGCGACGGCACGTCAGGGCTGGGTCACGGTGAGGCAGATCTGCTTTGGGGCAACGCGAAAAGCGGACGGGAGCCGGTGGCGGAGATAGCCGCGGTCGCGGTGAAGGGATGCGGCTGTCGCCGTACGAAATCCGGGCTACAAGCGACGGGAGGTCGAGCAGAGAACAGGGAGCTCTGCGCGTTCGATGCCGGAGCTTCCCGGTGGCGGTAGTGATTGCTGGTGGGAAGGGGAGCGCAGGAGGTTGTCGGCTCCGATGCGGCGAGGAAGGTGAGGGTTTTCTTTTTGTTAATTTGGCTTGGGGACACGACGGTTGGCCGGACACGACAAAGGAGGAGGTTCTGGGTCGGAAGTTGGCCGGAGCCAGGGGTAATGTGGTGGTGGCGACGTGGATATTGACGGGACAGGGCTGTGGATATAGCGGAGAGGGAAGGAAGTGATGGCAGTGATGGTGGTCGTGATGATGAACGGGGACACAGACACGGGGACACAATTTTTTTTGTGGTGTTGGAGTGGCGATGGACGTGGTGAGGATGATGACGGCGACGGCGGGATTCGAGAGACGAGGGTGGTGATGACAGAACCGTCGTGTCCTGCGAGACACGGACGGGGTATCCGAGGTTGTCGGATACGGAACAAATATTGTATTTGTATGAAAAAAATATAGTGGAGGAGATGAGGCACAGACACGATGCACTTGTGGATGCCAAATTTCTGGAGGAGTACCTCTCCTTTTATAGGAGGTGGGAATTCCCAGTTGAATAGGGATTGGAATTGTTTAAATTCCAATTAGATAAACCGCCTATTTATTTAAACCGATTTAAAATAACTCAATCCAATTCAAATCAAATCTAGAAAATTACTACTCTTCATTTAAACTATTTTTAAATAAAGTCAATAAAACTTTTGCAATTTAATTTACCATATTTAATCAAATATTAAATAAACAAGATCTCAAATATTATTTTCATATCTAAATAATTATGGAAATAATTAATTTCAAAAATCACTATAAATACTTTAAATATTAAATCATAAACTAGGTTTTGTAAATATAAAGATTTATTAATGAACATTTCATATTTCGCAAAACATTTGGAAATATTTCATATAACCAAAATTTTAAATTACTACTTATTTTTAAACGACGATCAAAATACTCTTTTATACAAAAGAAATTATTTATCCCAAAAATGTACCTTCCTATTAAAAATAAAAATTTATAATAAAATATAATTTTCTAAAATATGCAGCTCGACACATATTCGCACTTGTCGAGCAATACGAAATACAAATCTCGCATGCTACGCAAAAATGCGAACTCGTATGCAACGTGTAAATACGAAGTATAAAAATAAAAAAAATTTATAGTAGAAATTTAGGGGGCTTACATCCTACACAACTTAAAAGAATTTCGTCCTCGAAATTTAGGGATAAATAGGGTAGGTAGGGTCGAGAGGATAGAAAGAATATTATTCGAACGAAAGTACGAAATCTTCTTTAGGCAAGAACGCAAAATATTTGACGGGATGGTGAGCGACATTTTAATGGCATCATTTGATCGACTAGAACAAAATTTTGATGGTTTTAGATTTCGATCATGACAATTAATCAATGACGAAGCTTGATCAACCCTAACATTAACCTTAAAAAGCAATCTCATAAGTAGGTAATAAACTCCTCAATCCTTAATATCGTCAATATTCATGAAATCTCTCTTAGCATAAATCGTTCTTTCCAAAAAAAAATTTCCGTTCCACGTCCCCTTAAACAAAACCAATATGATTCTAATTCCCTCTATTTCGTCATAGAATTTTTCGATAGTCTCAAATTTTGAATCCATAAATCTCCCTTATACTAGCTCACATATATATATCTTCCCAATTTAAAATGTTTCCTCTAAAATTAAAATTTCTAAAACCTTCAACCAATTTGGCCCAAGTAAAAGTTAAAATCTTCTTTCCATAATTTGTATTATTGGCCAATGTACGATGCATCTATAGGTATCAAAAAGTCCGTCTTCAATGATAAATCTCAAAAACTATTCGTATACCTTCATAACTCAATCATAATTACAAAATTTTCTTTTTAAAAATACTTATTAGTCACTTCCCTCGAAAATTTGAATTCAACCATCTCATCTCTTTGATGGTAGAATTGAAACTAATCTTAAACTCGTATTCATGATCATCTTAGAACTTAATCAAATATGTAAATGTTTCTTTCTTCAACAATTTGTCATCCTTGAAAAATAATATCATCATAATGTCAACATTGTCTTTATCAAAAATTTGCATCCCTAAATTTTATATATTTATTTGGTTCTTAAACCACCAACACTTTAGAAGATTTTCCACTCGATATGTAGTTACCTTAAAACAAAATTTGAAATCCGAGAAGTCTATTTATCCTTGAGTGTTTCGTCAAAACATAATATATCATTTCTTACCTCATCTATTCAGTTTTATCGCACACTTTCATTTATGTCCCATCTATACCTCATAATCTCGTAATTATCACTTCATTATTTATCCATGCTGTGGGGTTCTCCAATCTAGCTTCTACTAACTCAAGATTGTCATGATCAAATTCCATTTCGCATAAGGGAATCATACAAGGAATAAGGTGGCGTAAACAATGGTGAAATCATAGTGAAGTATGAGAAAACAATTTAATTGGAAGGAAGAAAAAGTAAGTGTTGCTAATATTGCACGAAAAGTAAAAAGGTGTTATGGGTCTAAGTAAATCAAGATAATACAAGAAAAATAAAATGACAAGGGTTAAGCAGTCAAGATAAAAACACAAGGTCAAGCATTTAAGGGATTTAGTAGATCGTAATTTGGGCCGAAGACTTGAATCGAGATTGAGTCCAAATATATTGTCAAAAGTGTATCGGTATCATGGTATAGGTTATAGTTGAGTCTTTATGGCCCAAAAGTCGTATCATAAAAATAGAGTACAAGGGGACGTGTTTTAGTGGGATATGATATACCTACATGAAGGTGAGCTCATCTAGGTCTTGCATGTGAAATTTGTTGGAAGAAAAAGTCTAGCGTTGTGCTCCAAATATCAAAACTACGATAGGGAACGCCGAATGATCAAAATAGAAAGTGGGTTTCATAAGGTACTAATTAATGCACAAAAAGGTTTTTAAGACACGAAGTAAAGATAATTAGAAAATCTCGTCGATCAAGTTAAGATAAGTTAGAGACACCGTTTCTAGAGAGAAATTAGTCTCCTAGATGAGGGTATGGTCAAGGGGATGGTTCTAATCACTTCTAAGTTCCAAACAATTAGATGGTCACGAATAAAGATCTAGCTTGGAGGGAAGGTCGAGCGAGTCAAAGATATGTTCATCGGTTTGGTCGATGACTAATTACACTTGTGTATATGCAATATTATAGTCATAGGTGGCATGACAATCTAATATGGATTACTTCTATCTCACTAGGGGACCTTGCTTGTTTCTTGGTCCATCACCAATATATGATCTAATCTAAAATTTCAAGTTCCTCAAAATTTCTAAATAAAATTTTTAAGATACTTCGCCAATATTTCAATTATCTTAGACTGTCAACAATTTTTTTTTAAAATCTCTAGTCAATTTAGAACAATCCTCGTAATTCACAAATCGAATAAATAAATTCATCCTTTAATAAGTTTATCAACCGAATTTCATACTACGAAATGGAACTTTTAGATAACTCCCGAATTTAATTCTATATCCTTCAAATGTGCATATCTAGCTTCCAATAAGTCACAACTACTCTTCAAAAGTAATTCTTTTTTTTCCAAAATTTTAAATATACATAATCAAGGTTTTAAATTCGAAATCTTAATAACTTTATAAATCGTAAATCATATGAGCAAATTTTAAATATTTTTCCTTCAAGTCAATTTTATATCTTCCAAAAATATTTCAAACAAAATTTTTACCATTATCTCTTCAAATCAAATACTTATAATTCGTAATTGTAGACTCAATTTAAAACCTCAAGCTCTCACATAAACCGTAAATCATAAACCCTTCATATTCTCTAGTCGTTTACAAAATCATAACTTATAAAATTTAAATACTTTAATAAATTTGAGATAAATTTTAACAATCCAAACTCGAACAAATCCGTAAATCATGTGTCACAATTTAAAGATGTTTTCCAAATCGGTTTCATATCCCAATAAATCATAAACTATTTCACAATTTCCAAGAATCATAAATCATAATTTGTTTTCTCGATCTGGCTATTCTCGTGTGTACACCACCATGTAATAGCAAAATAAAATTCCAACTATCATTTGAAAGTGGTAATATGCTACTACCCAACTTGGAATTAACTAATCCTAAAAATCATATTTCTAGGAAAATAAATGCCTCTATAACTCAAATAAAATCTCCATGCATATTAATTGTCAATGCAATCCATCTGGCCATATGTTTAACCTATGGGCATATACTAGTGTAGTCATCTTACTAAACACGAAACTAAGAATTTACGGTGGAAGGAGTCAAGCAAGATGCAAATCAAGGAGGTCGAACGAGAGTTCGGAATTTGAAGTCAAGGAAGGATGTCAAGTAGGTGAAAGAGATTCTAAACTCTAATCCTATACTGCAGGCCTGTTCGGTACAGTCAGGTAACCGAAACGGAAAACTCGACCTGCATGGGCCACCAGAAAAACATGTAACGCCCAGTCCCAAAATATGTAGGACTAGAACGTAATCATGCCAGCTGTATACATACGAAGTATATGGACCCTCGTATATATACATAAGCTGTAAAATGCAGTAACCAAGGTACTAAATCTCATCCAAAAAGATAAATATGATATAAAAGTAACTTTGAATTTGTCATGTACACAATAGTTGGACGGAGACAAAGTCCACTACCAACCAAATTATATATGAAAAAAATATACAAGGAAAGAAATTTGGTAGAGCGAAGGAGATGACGATCCAAGAGCAACATCTCGATGAATAGAGCGCAAATCATGGCCTTAGCTAGAGCACCTACAGAAATACAAGAACACACACCTGGCGAGATAACCAGGTCCTCAGAGGGACGTAACAAGATACATCAACATGCCATATAATACTGAATATAAAATATGCCACAATCAAAGAAAGTGACAAGACACTATAAGGTAATCTAACCATACTAAAGTAAACATGCAGTGAAAACAAACCTTTCGTCGCATGAGCCCTGGCTGTAATGGGATCTGGTATAGTCCCTACTTGGGCACCAGTGACCGAGTGCATGACGTTGAAAAACGACAGTGGCCAACCTGAGAGGCTCATACCCGTATCTCCAGCGGAGCTTCCGGGTTACAAGGGAAGTGCAATCGAAGCCCATATGACAAGGAGATGTTCTCCCCATCCAATGTATCTATCATGTCACATCCACGACCATGTACCTCTACTAACTGCTAAGTCTCCTAACACGCCTCTATTAGCAGTTAGCCCTAACGCATGCACATGGGGGATCAGCCCACACGCAAGAACCTCTACATGATACTCATCTCACACATCCTCGTGGTACAACTGTGTCAAGGTATATGCAAGACACTACAACGGTAGTCCCTTAACTCTATGTCCACATGCTATCAAAGGATAAATAACAAAGTAATCTAATATCACTGAGCAGGCAGTAAAACAAGAACTGTAAGAACAGGAAATAATGAACAGTGATATGTAACAAAATGCAGACACACTATAAACAGTAAATAATGGCAAGGTATCTTGCCTGGTGTTACGCCTGGTGTGGTGCAATGATCCGACAAGTCCGGTTGTCCAATAGCTCTGGTCGTTGCGAAAGGGTCCGAATTCGCGAGGGAGTAAGGAGGCAAGATTAGTCATGGTCAAGGATAATTAATCTACAAAAAATTTTCTTAGGAGGTTTATTCTTTTAAATAAAAGTACATATATCTTAGAAAATTTCCATAAAATATTTTATAATTTATAAACAAAATATCCTTTTTATTTTTTAAACTTAATATAAAATATTTTAAAATCATAATAGAGTATTGATTTTTGTAAAAAGATTTTCTTAATAAGGGTAATATATATACACGTATATATATGTGGAGGATACTTAGAAATTATTTATTTTATAAAAATGCCCATATCCCAAATTATTTATTGAGCCCACAATATTACTTTATAAATACGTATACATATTTTTATAAGATAAATAATTAATTTGTAAATATTATTAGTAATTAGCCCTTTCAAAGTTTTCAACAATAGCAGTAATAATAATAATAATAATAATTGCACTATACTGTACTCTTTCCCCAATAAAACTAATAATAATAAATATTATAATAACAATAATAATAATAAAAATAAACCTCAAAAACACTGTTCTGCTTTAAAAGTAAAGAAAGGAAGAAAGAAAAAAAAGGTGAAGAGAGAGAGAGAGAGGGAAAGTGAGCGGAGGGTTTACCGGGGCGGTCGCCGACGTTCGTAGGAGGGGACGAGGCGGAGGGAGGATGACTCGAAGGGGCGGATACGGTGCTGGAGAGGAGGACGGTCGAGCGTGGTGACTTGTACGACGTTCCGCACGGCGAACGGCTCTGATCCGCGAGGTCGACGCTGGGTGGGCTCCGCCGTTCAACGCGGGCGGCGGTGCGTCAGGGCTGGGTCAAGGTGAGGCAGATCTATGTTGGGGCGACGCAAAAAGTGGACGGGAGCCGGTGGCGGAGATAGCCGCGGTCGCGGTGAAGGGATGCGGCTGTCGCCGCACGGAATCTGGGCTACAAGCGGCGGGAGGTCGAGCAGAGAACAGGGAGCTCTGCGCGTTCGGTGTCGGAGCTTCCCGGTGGCGGTGGTGATTGCTGGTGGGAAGGGGAGCGCAGGAGGTTGTCGGCTCCGATGCGGCGAGGAAGGTGAGGGTTTTCTTTTTGTTAATTTGGCTTGGGGACACGGCGGTTGACCGGACACGACAGAGGAGAAAGTTCTGGGTTGGAAGTTGGCCGGAGCCAGGGGCAATGTGGTGGTGGCGACGTGGATATTGATGGGGCAGGGCTGTGGATATAGCGGAGCGGGTAGGAAGTGATGGCAGTGATGGTAGTCGTGATGATGAACGGAGACACAGACACAGGGACACGATTTTTTTTGTGGTGTTGGAGTGGCGATGGACGTTGTGAGGATGATGACGGTGACGACGGGATTCGGGAGACGAGGGTGGTGATGACAGAATCGTCGTGTCCTACGAGACACGGACGGGGTATCCGGGGTTGTCGGATACGGAACAAATATTGTATTTGTATGAAAAAACTATAGTGGAGAAGATGAGGCACAGACACGATGCACTTGTGGATGCCAAATTTCTGGAGGAGTACCTCTCCTTTTATAGGAGGTGGGAATTCCCAGTTGGATAGGGATTGGAATTGTTTAAATTCCAATTAGATAAATTGCCTATTTATTTAAACTGATTTAAAATAACTCAATCCAATTCAAATCAAATCTAGAAAAATACTACTCTTCATTTAAACTATTTTTAAATAAAGTCAATAAAACTTTTGCAATTTAATTTGCCATATTTAATCAAATATTAAATAAACAAGATCTCAAATATTATTTTCATAGCTAAATAATTATGGAAATAATTAATTTCGAAAATCACTATAAATACTTTAAATATTAAATCATAAACTAGTTTTTGTAAATATCAAGATTTATTAATGAATATTTCACATTTCGCAAAACATTTGGAAATATTTCATATAACCAAAATTTTAAATTACTACTTATTTTTAAACGACGATCAAAATACTCTTTTATACAAAAGAAATTATTTGTCCCAAAAATGTACCTTCCTATTAAAAATAAAAATTTATAATAAAATATAATTTTCTAAAATATGCAGCTCGACACATATTCGCACTTGTCGAGCAATACGAAATACAAATCTCGCATGCTACGCAAAAATACGAACTCGTATGCAACATGTAAATACGAAGTATAAAAATAAAAAAAAATTATAGTAGAAATTTAGGGGGCTTACACCTCCACCACCACCTCCAGCACCAGCACCAGCACCAGCACCATCTCTGCATCCTTATGAAGGCTCTATCAAGAATTTTACAGATATAAACCCCAAGGCCTTTAGAGGAACAGAGAAGCCATTAGAGGTGTCACAGTGGCTTATTAGTTCCGAGAAGCTACGTACTGAAGGCATCCCATTTGCCAGCTCGAGATTGGATGACAGCAGTGGACCTACTGTTAGAAGACAATGCTCACCACTGGTGGAAGGCGAAAGAGAGACGATTAGGCACTGGGATCACTTGGACAAATTTGTAGTAGTCTTTATAGACGATATCTTGATTTACTCCAAGAGTCAAGAGGAGCATGAGCAGCACCTACGGATAGTTTTGGGAACGTTTAGGAATAAGTGAATTTTTGTGAAGCTTAGCAAGTGTGATTTCTTTCTCAAGGAGGTATCATTTCTTGGTCATATTGTTACGGGTGATGGTATATCGGTAGACCTAGAGAAAATTACAGCAGTCGAATCATGGCCCGCTCCCACATCAGCTTCTGAGGTGAGAAGTTTTCTCGGACTTGCGGGTTACTACCGACGGTTCGTAGAAGATTTCTCTCGAATAGCGGGGCCTATGACTCGACTGACTTGAAAGGATCAGGAGTTTGTATGGACAGACGAGTATCAAGCCACGTTTGACGAGTTAAAGAAGTGATTGACCACAACACCGATCTTGACGCTACCATCAGGCCCGGAAGGATTTGTGATCTACATCGACGTATCTGAGAAGGGATTAGGATGTGTATTGATGCAGCACGGGCGTGTAGTAGCATACGCATCACGATAATTGAGAGTGCATGAGAAGAATTATCCGACCCACGATCTAGAGCTCGCAGCGGTTATCTTAGCTTTAAAGATATGGAGACACTACTTGTACGACGAGAAGGTTGATATCTACACTGATCATAAGAGCCTCAAGTACAAGTTCACACAGAAAGAGTTGAATATGCGACAGCGACGTTGGTTGGTGTTGATGAAGGATTATGAGATCGAGCATCATTATCATCCGGGCAAGGCTAATGTCGTGGCAGACGCATTAAGACGTAAGCCCATGGCACACTTTTTGACTATACAGAAGGAGTTGATTAGAGACTTGGAGCAGCATGGTATTGAGGTAGTATTGCCTGGAGCAGACGGCGTATTAGCCAACCTCCAAGTGCAATCATCATTAGTAGAGCACATCAAGGCAGCATTGCCCAATGATGCTAGATTTCGACGGCTCAAAGAGAGGACTAAAGCAGGAGAGCATACAGAATTGAGGATCCATCCCGATGGGACATTGCGATATGGTGATCGCATGTATGTTCCCAATGGAGAGCTACGACAGGAGTTTATGGCAGAGGCTCACAGTTCGGCATATTCTATTCATCCCGGAGGAACCAAGATGTACCGTGATTTACGATAGTATTATTGGTGGCACGGAATGAAGCGAGAGAAAGCTCGTTTCATTGCCAAGTGCTTGGTATGTCAACAGGTGAAGGTGGAGCACCAGAGAACGGCCAGATTATTACAGCCGCTACCCATTCCCGAGTGGAAGTGGGAGCACATTACTATGGATTTCGTCACGGGTTTTCCTCGGAGTCCTAGGGGACGTGACGCAGTATGGGTGATTATGGATATACTTACAAAGTCAGCCCATTTCTTACCTTTTAGAGTGGGAGGTATTGGCAGAGATGTATATGGAGCAGATTATGAGATTACACGGTGTGCCTGTTAGTATTGTGTCAGACCGTGACTCGGGATTTACCTCACATTTTTGGAGGTGTATGCAAGAGAGTTTGGGCACCCGATTGAAGTTTAGCACGGCATACCATCCTCAGACAGACGGTCAGTCGGAGCGTACCATTCAGACACTAGAGGATATGTTGAGAGCGTGCATGCTTGACTTTGGCGGTTCATAGGAGGACCATCTCCATCTTGTTGAGTTTTCCTACAATAATAGCTATCAAGCGAGCATTCAAATTACTCCGTTTGAGGTATTGTATGGTAGGAAGTGTCGGTCTCCTGTTTGTTGGAGCGACATAGGAGAGCGACAGCTATTGGGTCTCGAGTTGCTCTTGAGCACAGTAGAGACAGTGAAGAAAATTTAGGGCCACCTGCGAGCAGCGCAGGATCGTCAGAAGCAGTAGGCAGGTAATCATCGTCGACCTTTGGAGTTCAAAGAGGGCGACCATGTGTTCTTGAAGATATCCCCCATAAGAGGCACGATCCGATTCGGAGGACGGGGCAATTAGAGTCCAAGGTACATCGGGCCTTTCGATGTCTTGGAACGTGTTGGAGACGTTGCCTACAGATTAGCCTTGCCACCGTCGTTAGAGGGAGTGCATGACTTATTCCATATATCTCTGTTGAGGAGGTACGTGGCGGACATCAATCATATGCTTGATCACTCCGAGATCACAGTTGGACCGAGTTTATCGTACGAAGAGCAACCAGTAGGTATCCACGATCGCCGAGTGAAGGTGTTACGGAATCAATCTATTCCATTGGTTCTCATGGCATGGAAGCATCACTCGCTAGGGGAATCTACTTGGGAGCGCGAGGACGACATCCGAAATTGCTACCCGTATTTATTCGAAGACTAAGGTATGTCTTGCAGTTAAGCTTTTAAATTACTATCAATTCCCTTGCATTGCATTCGATCCCCCGACCTTAGTTTAATTTCGAGGACAAAATTTTCTTTAAGTTGGGCAGGATGTAAACCCACATATTTTTAATTGATTTTTATGAATTAATTAATGTTTTATACATTTTATTAATTATGAATATTTGATACTAGCTTATTAGTATAAATAATGTATGTGAGTATATGTATATTATATTATTATATGTGTGCTTGAGCGTATTCTTAATAAATAAGGAATATAATAAATTCTAGGATTTTAGGAAATTATTTGTAAATTTATAGAAATTTTTTTTACTAGCCTAATATATATATATATATATATATATATATATATATATATATATATATATATAATTGTTATAAAAAAAAGAACGTTAGCTGTGGTGGTCGGCCCAAGGGGGACCGACCACAGCATTGTTACTAATAAAGAAAGAAAGGAAAAAAGAAAAAGAAAGAAAGAAATAATATATAAACCCCACCCACTTAAAAGGGGGCGGGCCCCCCACTCCCTTTTGAGAGCTGCTCTACCGCACGGTTAATTCTGAACCCGAGCAATAGTCTCATTAGTAAATCCATTAGGATTAGATGTTTGCCACAAGTTGTTATAAATACATCTTTTTCCACAAGCCTCAAAACCCTAAACTTCCAAAACGAACGTTGAGGCTGATCATACCCTCTTCGCCTACGAATTCGTTTCACCAGCGACGGAGCTTTGTGCGCGACGAACGGAGCATCGGAAGTCAGCCCCGCGTTACCCACGGAGCAGTTTTCCTACTCAAGGTACCCTACTTCCCTACGACGTAACTTTTTACTCGTAGCACCGATTTTCGATCCGTAAGATTTTCTAGAAAGTAGACTTGACCCTCTTCGAGATCCTCCAGGTGGATTTCGAAAACAACCCATCAACTTGCTCGAAAAATCGAGACGAAGTTGAAGAAAAACATGTTTTCTGTAATACTAAAAACTATTTTGAGACGACAACTTGTCGGTCAATTTTCATGCTGTGCAGTAAAGTATTGTAGAAAATAATTAGAACTAGTAAAAGACAACATAACCGAGATCGCAACGCATCTGTTGGATCGTCATTTCGATTTGCGTGTAAAAAGTAGATTGATGTTGAAGTTGAGGAAAAACCTGTGTTTAATTGTATTAATTTTCTGAATTTTGTCCGATATGGCGTGCGTCCCGACAAACCGGGCGACGTGGTCATGCGCTATATGCATTGAAAGGCACGTATGGACGATGCGGACGTGTGGGAACTGACGGAACTCAGTTTGTTGCGTGTGCGCGACGAAATCAACGTGTATCCGTCAAGATACCCCGTATCGACATTTTGCAAACTTGCCCATAACTTATTTTACAGTCATCGACTCGAGACGAAACATGCGCCAACGGGTCCAAATTAAAATTTTGATCCTGTGTGCCAAGTTTGGTTCGATTCGGAGAAGGTCGAATCGGAACTCATTTTTGGCGGGCCTACGACCCACTCAAACGGGCGAATTTGTACACGGCTCATCGGAATCTAAAACTGGACATACCGTTGAGTTTCTCTCCTCAAATTGAAACCGTAGACATGTAGTTTGATGGCTTTAGAGACCATAGACTTTGGCACACTTTTCGGTGCAAAGCGGGTCCAATGGCAGACATCGTTTTTGACCCGAAATTACAATTTTGCCCCCTGTTCCAGAATTTGACTTTTGGACAGGCATTTCCTAGGTATATCTTTTACATCGAGTGCCTTTTTGATGTTTGTTTCAGCGTCCGAAGTTGTTTGGAGACTGTGACATTTTTTTTGGCTGACATTGTGATTACTTGCGCTTGCCACTTTGCCCCATCAGGCAAGATACCTTGCCACCTTATCCTGTGATTATTTATTTATTTACAGCTTATGTGAATATGTGAGGATTCCATATATTGGAGTATTCTTCGTATATGTGCAGCTGCCATGTTCACGTATTCGGTCCTACGTATTTTGGGACTGGGGCGTTACATCGATGCACTGGGAGACGAGAAAAATCATTCGGTCGAGGAGCTGTCCTCGACGAACCCCGAGGATTCGTCTCGACAATTGGCTATAGGTCCCTTGGAAGGGTTGACCGAGGAGGTTATCGAAACATTGGCCTATCCGGCTTTTGAAAGGCCGGCAAGAATAACTGTTGAAAAGTAGGTTGATAAGATTAATCGAAGGACTGCCGAGGAGGCGATCGAAGAGTTGGCTGATATGGTCCTCGAGTAGATGACTGATGATGCCAACATAGTGCACGTTGATGTGGCCATTAACGAACCGATGATTGAGGTCCCAGGCGAGGTAGCTGCGGGGATGATGGTTGATGACAGAACTGCTGATGAGCCTGCCGACGTCACCATCAGGAACCCGGCCATAGAGGTCGTAGAAGAACTGGTCGGGCCATCTGCTGATGAGCCGACTGTTGGAGCATGGGATCAGGAGACTACTAAGGAATCGGCCATCACGATTGTCGAGAAGTTGACTACTGAGAAGGCTCAAACTCCTGCCCGTACGATTCCAATTGCAGATGCGTTTGAAGAACCAACAACGAGCCTGCTGAGGATCTAGTTGTGTGTCAGACATTGTCAGCTCTTACTGATTCTGCACCGCCTATGACTACATTAAAGGTCCCGGTGCCATCTGTTTCGGCTGCGGTACATAGGCGTGTGTCGCCTGCTGCTGCCTCGAGGTTTTCTGTTGCGACATCTTCGGTAACCCCAATGATTTTGGCTGATAACGCATATTATACCAATCTCATGTTGAGCACAGCTTGTTATGCCCTAATACATGGTACATAGGGTGTTTTATGAAACAACTAATCTCTCAGATGGGTCCAAAATATAGTGGAGGCCCAGTTGGTGGCCTTGCACGACTATCTCGAGTTTGAGGCTAAGGACGATGCTATAGAAGATCTATTGACTGAATTGGAAGCCGCTGTCTTGGATCTCCAGAATCTGGAACATGGTCTTTCGACCCTAGCCGCTGTAGAGTTAGAGAAGATGGTCTCCGAAGTATCTCAGTGGCAGAAATGTCGGGCACTAACTAATCAGCTTGCCGAGGTTAAGTCCAAGAAGCAGTGACTGGTGCTGAAGAGACTCGGGTTTGTCATCGTACAACCATGGAGGATCAGTACAGGCCCTCCGGGAGCAGATCCAGAAATTAGAAGAGACCCTGGCCCTTGCTAAGAGTGACCTAGTCAAGTCTGAAGAACAGAAGGAGATCATTTGCCAACGTTCCGAAACTCTGGCTCGGAAGAAGGAAAGCATTGGCATTCGTCAGGCCAAGTTAGACCTTGCATGCCAAAGCCTCTCTCCTGTTGAAGATGAAGCCGCTCGCTGTCAAGAGGGCGAACGACGAGCCCAAGAATTGGTTGTCCCCCAGTTGCCCATTTGAGGAGTCTGCTAGAAGGACTTCAGCGACGGTCTTCTCAATTTTGACCTTCTTTATGTCTTCTTGTCTCTAGGTTTGTGAGAGACAAATTTTTGTAACCAAATAAAGAAAACCTTTTCACATTATAAATGAAAACATTGGCTTTGTTTCTCTGTTTGCCTTTTTACTTGTTAACTTTTCCTCGCTCAAGAATGAGGATTCCCTCAGAAGCATTATGTCGTGAGGGGATGGAGATAACTCTATTGGGAATAGGGTGTTTACTAAGAGGTTATAAGGACATGGTAAACACATAATCCTTTTGTGGTAGACTTTTCCTTATTCAGAGGTAATATGGACGTGGCAAAGATAGACTCTACGGGTGTATAGAACGACTCAGAGGTTGTATAACGTAAAATGTTCTATAGATGAATATGACAATTATGGTGGATTGTCATGGAAGAGATGTCTATTCAGAGGTAATATGGAAATGGCAGGCACATCTTTGCTAGGGTATAGAATAACAATTCAGAGGTAGTATGGACGTAAAATATTTTCTAGATAGTTATGACAACACGAGGTCATCATTGAAGAGACGACTACTCAAAGGTGATATGGACGTGGTTGTCATAAACTTCGCTAGGGTGTAGGAAGACAACTCAGAGGTGATATGGACGTGAATTATTTTTTTCTACTAGGGTGAAGTATAGAAGAGGTGAATTCCTTTAACAGAATCCATGAATACCCATAAGGATTTGGGAGCCTATGCTGGTTTGAACCTCAGACATAGTATTTCTTCAGGAACTTGTCGTCGATTAGCATCATTAACAAGCCATCGTTAGATTTGGCCAGTCGGTAGGTACCATTGGAGTAGACCGTCTCTATAACGAATGGTCCCTCCCATTTTGGCTTGAACTTCCTAGCCGTCTTGTGAGTCATTACCATCGGTCTTCGAACTGATAAGACAAGGTCACCTACTTGGAATGTTCTTTCTCGGACATTCTTGTTGAAACGAGGGCACAGCGAGGAGGCTGCACTTCTGAGTCGAAGCAAACGCACAGTGGGGAGGCGAGGAGCGAGGAGGCTGCACTTCTGAGTCGAAGCGAGAGCGCGGTGGGGAGGCTGCGCTTCTGAATCGAAGGAGCTAGTTTTTGTCAAAGTCTTTAAGAGTGATTAATGGATGCTCCTCTTGATGGACGAGTCGGTCGTCCTCTTATTTAATTTTTGCCGTCATTTGGGATATTTAAGAAGTTTATGGCCTAGAACTCAGTAAAATGAACCTATCAAATGAGGTTCGTTGTGCTGAGTTATAGGTTCATCATATTAATATGGGCATCTTTGACCGACGGCCATGTGGCATGTTGGTTGGACCACACTCACCCTATATAAAGGGGATTTTTTCTGAAGAGTCATTTTCCCTACTTAGCATTCCAAACGCTATGCTCAATCCTGACTTAGCTTCGAATGGCCATTGGCCTTGCACAAGTTGCCTGATGGTTATGGGTTCCTTCGTTCAAAGAAGTTGTACCTTTGTAGAAGAACTGCTGCTGAGTTTCAAGATGCACTTGAGTATTTGGCATAAGGAGTTCAAACCTAACCAACGTCTTGGAGGTCTTCGAGATCCAAGCTTTCGAATTTGGATTGGCTGCCCAATCCGAAGAGCCACAGGCTGTGCTCTGTCCTGCTCAATGGCGGTGGTACGGCCTGTGCTGTGGAATGAGTTATCGCTCAAGCCAATAGCTGCTTCTGGAAGTGGATTGCTCTGAGAACGCTACGCATATGGGGGGTTGCGCGTCTGTGAAGATTAACCTCCTTGTATGGCGCCTGTGAAGATTAACCGTCTTGTAGATCTTTAGATGCCAAAGTTCTTTTCATGATGAATCAGTAATAGGTCCTTGAAGTCATGATTTAAAAGAAGCTATTTTCTTGTAATCATGGTGAATCTGTAATAGATCTCTGTAGGCACGATTTAATAAAGAATTCTTTATGAAATGTGGTTTCTGATCTTTTGTCTGTGCTTTCGGGTTTTTGTGCGTCTGTGAAGCTTTATGAAACGAGAACACTACCTGCACTTTTGATATGTCTCCATATTTGCATGCTTCTACAGGGACATATCCAAAAAAGGGGAAGACTACACATAAGGAACTAGGACTGTACAGTCCAATTTGGAACTGTACAACAAGGAAGATGCATGAGATACATTAATTAAGCATAACTGATAGCATTGAAATGGGTGACTGGACATTAGGCAAATCATGACATAGGTAGGTAGTAGGATTTATACTAACTAATAAATAACTGATCATCAAACAGTGTGGACTGAACAAAAACAATATATACAAGACAGTCGCAATAAAGACTGATACCATATCCAATTCAAGGACTGACATAAAAATGACCAAGACTGATCATCAAGTATTTGGACAGGATATCTTACATATATATAACTGAACATCATATATATATATATAGGACTGAACTTGTCACGACCCGCACCCTAGAGTTAGGGCACGAGAACATAACAACGCCCAGCCTACGCCGCAGTGTCGACGGTAGAACGCTGTCCTAGGTCTCAATGCATCTAACAGTATAAGACTAAACAGTTTATACTCCCCGAATGGGGGTGATATAGCAGAATGTAAACTCAATCACATCTAAGGTAGAGCATAATGGAAGATAAATAAAACATGAAATCCAAAAGAGATACAGCAGATAGAAGTCTAAGTATCTAAGATACAAACTCAGAATACATCTCAAAACTCAAATATAGTAATCCATAAATACAACTCAAGACGACTGAAAATAAACTATAAGCAAAACCCTAGCTATCTATACAACCTCTACTGTCTTCTCTAGGCTAGCAGACAACCTCCAGGCTATCTGTAAAATTTATCAACAGGTCCAGTCGGGACTAGAGCGAGCACAGTACATCTCAACAGATCATAGCAGGTTAGAAAATATAATCATGCAGTAAAGTAAGATACAGGATCTGAAGGAAATACATTATGTAAACAAAGAAAGAGAACTGTAATAGAAATATCTACTATAAGTAGAGAGCTAACAGTGGCCAGTGAGTCAGAGTACAATATAAACATGTGAATGGCATAGGAGATTCTGGGAACTATACTATGGAGTGATTTTGGGAACTACACTACTTGGATATTATTCACATGTCTACTTCTACTCCTCCGTACCCCCAATCAATACACAATGATCCAACCAAGTTATGTTATGATTCTATGCAAAGGCCCACAAGGGGTGATACATGGATAGCCCATAAATGGGTGATTCTGGGAATGCCCACAATGGGGTGATTCTGGGAAGACTCTGTGATCATGAGAGTATATGTCACAAGTGATCGAAGAATCGTGAAGCATAGTGATACACCATGTAAGTGAAATGCACAGAACATGTAGTATACGATGCTCCCTGAGGGGATAACATCTCAAGAATGGATCCATATAGTACTAATCCGTGTTACCAATGTGACAGCATCAAGTATAGTAATCTAAAGCAAGAAAATAATTCTAACAGGATATGAATTGATCAAAGAGTGTACACGCCTGATAACCTGAACAGCTGATAAGTATGGGGGTCCAACTGAAGCCACAGAGTCCTATTTAAAGCAACACAGGTTACAAGGTGTTCAAGTTGTAATAAATAAACCTCTACAAGTAATCTATTGTATTCTAGGTTCTTCTAAGTCAAAACAACTCTAGGTCAACTCCGGTCAATAATCTAGTCAAACTAGGTCAAATGTTGACTTACAGTTGACTTTGGGTCAACTGGTCAACTCTGGTCAAACAGGGTCAATTCTAGTATAATTATTAAAGATATAAAGTATACTTCGTTATTTGTACGTCGAAACTTACGACACGCAAATCGAGATGAGATGATCAACGGTAAAGTTGATAATCTTATTACAGTGATCCACGTGTCCATCTTGTCAATTTCAGTGATGTGAGATCACTGGAATTGACTGAGCTTAGTTTCGTTGTACTAATTCCGAAATACGAACATTATAAGAATTAATTATTAATAAATTATAAAAAGGTTAAACTTAGAGAAATTATCAACAAACATTGTCGGACGATGAAATAAACATCGTCAACGTGTCCAGAATGGTCAAATTAGCTAGGATAGCCTCCCCATCGGTCTAATTTGGACACAAGGGCAAAAAGGTAATTTCGGATCAAAACGGTATCCGTGTCGGAGCCGTTTTGCACCGAAAAATGTGCAAGAAAACAATTCTATAAAATATAACAAATTATATGTCCACGAAACCAGAATGACGATACGAAGCCAACGGTATGTCCAAAATTGGATTCCGTTGACCCGATCTCAATTTGGTCCGTTGACCAAAACTTGGAATTTCGATTTGCACGAAAATGCGTGCCGGAGCAAATGTTCTCAAAACTTAGCAAACTACATGTCAACGAGTCCAGAATGACGATACGAACTCAAGGGTATATCCGAAATTGGATTCCGATGAGCCGATCTCAAAATGACCCGTTGACCCGGATATTGGTATACGACTTGTACTGAAATGCGTGCCGGATCCATTGTACACCAAAACCTAGCAAATTATATGTCAACGAGTCCAGAATGACGATACGAACTCAACGGTATATCCAGAATTGCATTTCGATAAGCCGGCGTCAAAAAGTCCCGTTGATCCAGAATGTGGGACCTACTTTGTACCAAAAAATGTGCCAGGGCCCACGTTATCCAAATCTAACAAATTTTATATGAAAACATGCCAAAATGACGCCACGAGTCTAATGGTGGTGTCAGAAATGAAATCTGGAGTCCCGTGTTCAAAAATGGAATTTTACAAATTGGAAATTATGAATTTGGACGGCCAAATTTGGCGTCGAATTCAACCAATCAAACAAGCTCACAATGAAACGAAACTGGAGGGGTAGTAAGAGGGTTATACCAGCTTCGCACAGGAACTAGTAGCACGCCAAACGGAGCTGCGGTGGAGGAGGTACAAGCTGACGAAGTTGGCCCCACAAAACTGTCCAAATTTAATATAATTTAAACGGTCAAATTGGTGGCCGGTTTTGAGGCATCAAACGATAAAATCAACGGACAAAAATTGACAGGAGTGAAGGTGGATATACCAAAATTGTGACGGAACGAAGAAATCACCGATCCAACGGTCGGATTTCCGAAAAAACATGCATGAATTTAATGCGACGGAACACGATTTCAGTCTCGTTCCCGAGCTCGTCATGACGGGACGTCGTGCAAAATGCACGAATCGCCTCGACGGCACGTCCCGGAGGACGGTGGCCGTCAGAGGAAGGCTCTCCGGAGTGGGGCACACCAGGGGGGTCGCCGGGGGCACGACGGCCAGCGGCGACGGCGGCCAGCGCTGGAACGCGCGCGCGCGGCTGTGCCATTCCCGGCCGGCGGCGGACACTGCTACGCTCGCTGCTGCGCTATGGGGACTGCACTGCCTGGATAGGCACGGCAGCGCACTTTCCAACGCGGTGGGGGCGGCTGTGGTGGTCGGTCGGTGGGTGGTGGGGATGGCGAAGATGATGGATGGATGGATTATTGATGGTGGTGGTGGTAATGAAGAAGGAGGAGGAGGAGAGAAGGAGGAGGGAGGAGGTCGACGGCCGACGGCCAGGGGGGTGGCAACAGCATCGGAGGTCGGGGGAGGTGAGGTGGTGTCGGCCATGGAAGTGATGGTCGGGTGCTTGCTGTGTGTTGGTTTGTTTGAAGAGTTATGGGAATAGTTTTTAGAAAGGAAGAGAGAGAAGTGAGAGAGATAAAGAAATGAGATATTAATGAGAGTAGGATAGAGGTGCTCCCTAGAAGTTAGGGCCGGCTAGGCTAGGAGTGTGTGTGAGTTTGTGTTGTAAGAAATTAAATGGGTAGGATTTAATGTAGGGAAATCAATGGCTAGATATTAAGTGTAGGAAAATAGGTTATTTTAGGGATTAAAAATAACATAATTTTCCATCGAATATTAAAATAGGTAGACAGGATTTTTAATATTATTTTTGGACACAAAAAATGAGAGTGTCACGATAGAGGGTAGCACGAATCTGGGCTGGACTTGGTGGAGCCGGATTGGGTCAAAATCAGACATTAAGCAATAATCGAATTAAAATTAGGTGTTGATGATCATGGGCAAATAAGTAGCACATGAGGATTCCAATAAATGGGACACAAGTGTCGGACGGGTAGTAGGCTCAATGTGGGCCATGTCCATAGTTGGGACTGACAGGTTTTGGTCGACAGGGGACCCACAAATCAAGTTGAAAAATGAATGTGACGCCGTGGGGTAAAATAAAATCGGGTCACGCGTCAGGAAAGTTGTGCGAAGCAAATGGAGCACAAAATGGTGTGTCTGAGTGGGACACGAAGGTCATGGGTGACGAGCGTCTCGAGTAGATCATCAATGAGGAGTTGGTTTCAAGAAACTGACTGGTCTTGTGCTCCCAAATTAAAAGTCACGGTAACGTGCTAATAATGATCAAGGAAAAGAGTGGGAAAATTAATTAATAATCAAATGGTCTAAATCGACCCGAAGTTCTGCGAAGCAAAAAGAGCACAAGGGAACAAGTCTGAGTGGGACACTATATACCATCATAAGGTAATCCTTTCCACTCCAAAACTCGTGAAGAAAATTTCCAGAGTTGAACATCCCTGACACTCCAAATATCAATGGCACGGAAAAGTACACTTAAGGAAAAATAACAGAATAAATTATTTATCGAAACCAATTAATCAGAAAATAAAATAAAATAAATAAAAAAAAGTCAACCCGAAATTCAGGGTAATCACATCCTACCCACCTTATAAAAATTTCGTCCTCGAAATTAAAATGTCCATACTCCCTCTAGGTCAAACCTCCACAATCAAATCCCAGAACTTAAACAAATCATACCATCAAAAAGGACGACGTACAAGGTCATGGCATACGGTGGTAGTGAAGGTCTCATCTAGGTATACTAGTCATGCTAACCGAAACGGTCATAGTATATCAAAACACACAAGCAGTCTAGGGTGTTAAACCAGAAAGACACTAAATACAAATCATCAGAACTGTAAGACAGCCTACCATCCTATTTGAAAACTGGTACTTATCATAAAAATAAGGAAAGGTAACTACCAATTATCTATAAAGGGTTCAGAAAAATCAAAATCAAAAGTTAAAGAATGAAAGCCAATTTCATGGAAAATTCCAATCACAATTCATATTAATAATATTTAGTCTCGATACGACCTAAGTTGATCAAATTGGGGAAATCAAGATTTGGGTAATATGGAGGACAGGTTCAACAAAGTCTGAGAACGAGCATACAAGGATGGAGATTCAGGTCACAGTCAAATTTAATTCAATTGAGTACAACCCAAGATATTAATATGAAAAAAGATAATCGAAGTCGATTTGGTCGTGATTAAGGAAACTAGGATTCAATGATATTGAAAAACCCTTTTTAGAGAAAAAAAAATAAGAAAGATTTCATACGAAGTCAGTAAATCATCTCTCTCTAATACTATCAGTTTATCGTTTGCCAAATCACATTTTTATATCACAAGCCCCGATATGAAAATCAACCTTCATATGACTATCATCGAAATTTTATAACCTTCAGTCATCTAAACCTTTACCATGATCACCATAGACAAAATTTCAAACTTCTAAAACATTTTCCATGAAGCATATCCCTCTTAATTAGGTATCAACACTTATTCATTTAATCAAATTTTCAAATCCCTTCACATCATTCTAAATTAGATCCGAAACCTCTAAATCCAGTTTATGAAATTCTTGAACTTGTTTAAGTCAAGTCTCTTATTTACTAAACTCCAATACGACTATGTCACACAAAATTCATTCTTGTTTATAAATCAACCTTCATAAACCTTCAAATATTATCCTTTGAATTCTATAATTTCTCCCAATCATCTAAAATAATTCCTATAGCTTAAATTCCTTGTGTTCTCTCTGTCTCTTGTCACCCTCTTACAATATCTGGTTCAACTTCGCATAATCATAGAATACAATTAAATTCTCCTTTCCATCTCTAAGTTTCTACATAGTCTGGTAATAGTTCCCAAGAATCAATAACCAAGATTTTCTAGTTCTCAAGACTAGGTTAACCTCTGATATCCTCATTAGTTTTTTTTTTTTTTGAAATACATCCATGAATTTCTCGTAACCCAAATTTTCTGTGATTGTTTCTAGATTGATAACATTTATCACTCGATTCCATTCTAAACCTTTACCACATCTTCCTCTCAATTTTTTGACATCCAACATTCTGATTCCTATAAATCATCCTATGATAACCAATTACGTCATTTCTGCACTAGATGATTTACGTCACTTCCTTAATATTTCTCAGGCAAAATGGTATGAAGGTTCAAGACTTTTCAAGGTATAGCTGACAGAATTATATACGAGACAGGGAATTGATGTAATCATGACAGTTATATAAGACAAGAGTGATGGAAATAAAATATTGGCAGGAAGAGAATGATAATAGAATCTGTTCTGCTCATTGTTTAAAAGAGGAACCCATTTTGAAATCAGAGCTATAATATCAAATCCAAAATAAGGTCTAGCAAAATCATCGATTCGTTGTATTAAGAAGAAATTCGTAAGAAGTTACACAAGGGTCTATAAAACAGCTAAAGCTACTCCTAAGTTAAATAATGAGAAGCAAAACAAAACAACTAGTAATAAATTTTTTTCTCTTTTTTTTTAAGGACTGAAACAACAGTAGAGAAAACATGTTCGAAAAAATTTAAGGTACAATCTGATAATCATATACGTCTATCCAAAATCATGGTGCTCTAAATCCTCGTCATACTAGTAAGCAAGGCTACGATAATCACAAAGTCCTCGACTTAGGCACATACATCTAGAATCGTGGTATTTAACATTTTCGCGATGCCGCTAGCTTGGCTGCGAAAACCTTAAATTCCCACTCCCAAGAAATATATCCAAAGCCAGACTATGTGTCCTCACCATGCAGGCTAATGTGACTATAGAAGACTAGATTCCAAACTTAGATGACCTAGCCCATATAATTTCATCTTGACAAAAATTAAGTTAAATCAACAATGAATACCCAAAAATCAAATTTATCAACGAACATCAAGATTCAAAAATGAACAAAAATCCTTCAAATCATATAAATACAAACTCGGATGCTACAGCTAACATCAAGATTCAAAATTCAACAATCTTCTATCAAATCAATAAATACAAACTCAAATTCAACAATAATCCATCAAAATCAGTAAAGATAAATCAAATTAGGAAAAAAAGTTTCCAAATCAAAGTTAAAATAAGATTCTCAAGGGTCGTCCCAGAAATCTCTCAAGGGATCCTAATTGTGATTGAGTATCTTCAAAATATATCCTATTCCTACTGCAGGCTGTAGTGGTACTCTAGTTCGAATACCACTACATAAACTCGACCTGCATGGGCCACCACTAAAAATGTGTCACGACCCGCACCCTAGAGTTAGGGCACGAGAACGTAACAACGCCCAGCCTACGCCGCAGTGTCGGCGGTAGAACGCTGTCCTAGGTCTCAATGCATCTAACAGTATAAGACTAAAAAGTTTATACTCCCCGAATGGGGGTGACATAGCAGAATGTAAACTCAATCACATCTAAGGTAGAGCATAATGGAAGATAGATAAAACATGAAATCCAAAAGAGATACAGCAGATAGAAGTCTAAGTGTCTAAGATATAAACTCAGAATACATCTCAAAACTCAAATACAGTAATCCATAAATACAACTCAAGACGACTGAAAATAAACTATAAGCAAAACCCTAGCTATCTATACAACCTGTACTTTCTCCTCTAGGGTAGCAGGCAACCTCCAGGCTATCTGTAAAATTTATCAACAGGTCCAGGCAGGACTGGAGCGAGCACAGTATATCTCAACTGATCATAGCAGGTTAGAAAATATAATCATGCAGTGAAGTAAGATACAGGATCTGAAGGAAATACAGTATGTAAACAGAGAAAAAGAACTGTAATAGAAATATCTACTATAAGTAGAGAGCTAACAGTGGCTAGTGAGTCAGAGTACAATATAAACATGTGAATGGCATAGAAGATTTTGGGAACTATACTATGGAGTGATTCTGGGAACTACACTACTTGGATATTATTCACATGTCTACTTCTACTCCTCCGTACCCCCAATCAATACACAAGAATCCAACCAGGTTATGTTATGATTCCATACAAAGGCCCATAAGGGGTGATACATAGATAGCCCATAAATGGGTGATTCTGGGAATGCCCACAATGGGGTGATTCTGGGAAGACTCTGTGATCATGAGAGTACATGTCACAAGTGATCGAAGAATCGTGAAGCTTAGTGATACACCATGTAAGTGAAACGCACAGAACATGTAGTATACGATGCTCCCTGAGGGGATAACATCTCAAGAATGGATCCATATAGTACTAATCCGTGATTCCAATGTGACAGCATCAAGTATAGTAATCTAAAGCAGGAAAATAATTCTAACAGGATATGAAATGATCAGAGAATGTACTCGCCTGATAACCTGAACAGCTGATAAGTATGGGGGTCCAACTGAAGCCACAGAGTCCTATTTAAACCAACACAGGTTACAAGGTGTTCAAGTTGTAATAAATAAACCTCTACAAGCAATCTATTGTATTCTAGGTTCTTCTAAGTCAAAATAGCTCTAGGTCAACTCCGGTCAATAATCTAGTCAAACTAGGTCAAATGTTGACTTAAAGTTGACTTTGGGTCAACTGGTCAACTTTGGTCAAACATGGTCAATTCTAGTATAATTATTAAAGATATAAAGTGTACTTCGTTATTTGTACGTCGAAACTTACGACACGCAAATCAAGATGAGATGATCAACGGTAAAGTTGATAATCTCATTACAGTGATCCACGTGTCCATCTTATCAATTTCAGCGATGTCAGATCACTGGAATTGACTGAGCTTAGTTTCGTTGTACTAATCCCAAAATACGAATATTATAAGAATTAATTATTAATAAATTATAAAAAGGTTAAACTCAGAGAAATTATCAACAAATATTGTTGGACGATGAAATAAACATCGCCAACGTGTCCAGAATGGTCAAATTAGCTAGGATAGCCTCCCCATCGGTCCAATTTGGACACAAGGGCAAAAAGGTAATTTTGGGTCAAAACGGTGTCCGTGTCGGAGCCGTTTTGTACCGAAAAACGTACAAGAAGACAAGTCTATAAAATATAACAAATTATATGTCCACGAAACAAGAATGACGATACGAACCCAACGGTATGTCCGAAATTGGATTCCGTTGACCCGATCTCAATTAGGTCCGTTGACCAGAACTTAGAATTTCGGTTTGCACGGAAATGCGTGCTGGAGCCAATGTTCTCAAAACTCAGTAAACTACATGTCAACGAGTCCAGAATGACGATACGAATTCAACGGTATATCCGGAATTGGATTCCGATGAGCCGATCTCAAAATGACCCATTGACCCAGATATTGGTATCCGACTTGCACCAAAATGCGTGCCGGATCCAATGTCCACCAAAACCTTGCAAATTATATGTCAATGAGTCCAGAATGACGATACGAACTCAATGGTATATCCAAAATTGGATTTCAATGAGCCGGCGTCAAAAAGTCCTGTTGACCCAGAATGTGGGACCTACTTTGCACCAAAAAAACGTGCCAGGGCCCATGTTCTCCAAATCTAACAAATTTTATATGAAAACATGCCAGAATGACGCCACGCGTCTAATGGTGGTCCCGTGTTCAAAAATAGAATTTTACAAGTTGGAAATTATGAATTTGGACGACCAACTTTGGAGTCGAATTCAACCAATCAAACAAGCTCACAATGGAACGAAACTGGAGGGGTAGTAAGAGGGTTATACTAGCTTCGCACAGAAACTGGTAGCACGCCAAACGGAGTTGCGGTGGAGGAGGTACAAGCTGACGAAGTTTGTCCCACGAAACTGTCCAAATTTAATATAATTTAAACGGTCAACTTGGTGGCCGGTTTTGAGGCATCAAACGATAAAATCAACAGACAAAAATTGACATGAGTGAAGATGAGAATATCGAGAATGTGATGGAGCGAAGAAATCGCCGATCCAATGGTCGGATTTCCGGAAAAATGTGCACGAAGTTGCTGCGACGGAACACGATTTCAGTCTCGTTCCCGAGCTCGTCATGACGGGACGTCGTACAAAACGCACGAATCGCCTCGACGGTGCGTCCCAGAGGACGGTGGCCGTCAGAGAAAGGCTCGCCAGAGTGGGGCACACCCAGGGGGGTCGCCGGGGTTACGACGGCCAGCGGCGGCGACGGCCAGCGCTGGAACGCACGCGCACGGCTGTGCCATTCCCGACCGGCGACGGACACTGCTACGCTCGCTGCTGCGCTGTGGGGGCTGCGCGGCCTGGCTAGGCACGGTGGCGCACTTCCCAACGCGGCGGGGGCGGCTGTGGTGGTCGGCCGGTCGGTGGTGGGGATGGCGAAGATGATGGATGGATGGATGGATTATTGATGGTGGTGGTAATGAAGAAGGAGGAGGAGGAGGAGAGAAGGAGGAGGGAAGAGGTCGACGGCCGACGGCCAGGAGGGTGGAGACGGCTTCGGAGGTCGGGGGAGGTGAGATGGTGTCGGCCATGGAAGTGATGGTCAGGTTCTTGCTGTGTGTTGGTTTGTTTGAAGAGTTGTAGGAATAGTTTTTAGAAAGGGAGAGAGAGAAGTAAGAGAGAGAGAAAGAGATGAGATATTAATGAGAGTAGGAAAGAGGTGCTCCCTAAAAGTTAGGGCCGGCTAGGCTAGGAGTGTGTGTGAGTTTGTGTTGTAGGAAATTGAATGGGTAGGATTTAATGTAGGGAAATCAATGGCTAAAAATTAAGTGTAGGAAAATAGGTTATTTTAGGGATTAAAAATAACATAATTTTCTATCGAATATTAAAATAGGTAGACAAGATTTTTAATATTATTTTTGGATACGAAAAATGAGAGTGTCACGATGGAGGGTAGCACGAAGCTGGGCTGGACTCGGTGGAGCCGGATTGGGTCAAAACCAGACATTAAGCAATAATCGAATTAAAATTAGGTGTTGATGATCATGGGCAAATAAGTAGCACATGGGGATTCCAATAAGTGGGACATAAGTGTCGGACGGGTAATAGGCTCAATATGGGCCATGTCCATAGTTGGGACTGACAGGTTTTGGTCGATAGGGGACCCATAAATCAAGTTGGAAAATGAATGTGACGCCGTGGGGTAAAATAAAATCGGGTCAAGTGTCAGAAAAGTTGTGCGAAGCAAATGGAGCACAAAATGGCGTGTCTGAGTGGGACACGAAGGTCATGGTTGACGAGCGTCTCGAGTAGATCATCAATGAGGAGTTGGTTTCAAGAAACTGACTGGTCTTGCGCTCCCAAATTAAAAGTTACGGTAATGTGCTAATAATGATCAAGGAAAAGAGTGGAAAAATTAATTAATAATCAAATGGTCTAAATCGACCCGAAGTTCTGCGAAGCAAAAAGAGCACAAGGGAACAAGTCTGAGTGGGATACTATATACCATCATGAAGGTAATCCTGTCCACTCCAAAACTCGTGAAGAAGATTTCCAGAGTTGAACATCCCTGACACTCCAAATATCAATGGCACGGAAAAGTACACTTAAGGAAAAATAACATAATAAATTATTTATCGAAACCAATTAATCAAAAAATAAAATAAAATAAATAAAAAAAGTCAACCCGAAATTCAGGGTGCTCACAGAACTGACATAAGTAAAGTAGTGGTAGATCATGCAGTTAGAAGGTTGAACCTATATGCAGGGATAGGTCAAAGATGTATGCCCAAAAAGGAAAAACTGATACCAAGAGCAAATTGGTCTAAACAATGATATCTTGGACTTAACAAGGTTAGCCTGGGACAAAAACATTGGGCAAACGTTAGACATATATGATTTGAACCAACCATAGTCAAACAGGGAATATCATTTGAAATATCCAAACATGGACGGAGTAGGAGGCCGAGCAATAAGAAAATAAGGAACAGTAATAATGTAGTCGACTGTAATACCAAGAGAAAACTAATATTAAGTAAATATGGCTGACACAACATTCTAATGTCTGAACTCAATGGCACTGAACAATCTAAACTGAACCTATGGTGAATTATGGACAAATCATTAAGCAAGGACTGGACATCTATAGGGACTGGACATGCTATATCTTAGCCTAACAGAGGATGAACTAATAAGTAATAGAAATGTTAGGCCAAGAGATGGACTGTACAAGGCAACTGAGAAGATCAAAGGGATGTAAGGACCGAATGTATATGATATATATAAAATGATACTTAGGACAGGGCTAAACATTGATACAGGAACTGAAATGCAATGCATGTATATATGTATGCACAAGACATAATATAGGTAGGGACTGAATATATATGTTAATGACTAAATATCAAATGAGCAAGGGATAGAACATATAGGTCAAGACTGATCAACAAGGGAAAATAAAAAGATACTAAGGTACTGAAATCTATGATAGGAATACAATTAAATAGGGAAGCCAATACACTAAAGTATCTGAATCCCTAAGATAACTGCTACAAGATGGTTCAAGACTGAACATTGTCAACTAAACAGTTACGTGGACAGTAAAATATGCAAATAGACTAATATTCTAGGAGTATCAGTCAAGTAAATAAATAGAAACTGGATTTGAATATCTAAATAGGCTAAGACTTCAGTCTTGCAACTGATATGGATAAATCAAGGGACTGAACATTAAGTTTGAATGCTAATTGGGTTCTAAAGGTGTTGACTAGATACCCTACCGGGCTAAACTTAAATATGCCATAACCCACACTCGAGCTACCACCTGCATCAATCATGGGACTGAACTTAATGGATATGGATGATGTCAAAGCAAGGCTACCATTAAGCATTTAAAGAAATGAATGAACCTAGGATTGGTATCATTAATTTGGGAATGACCACGTATTGAATATGCAGGACAAACCCTAACAAGGACTGATATCTAATGAAATGTTAGGCCAAGAGAATGATGTGAACCTTAACTTGGGATTGAATGAATGAATACTAGATGAACATAGGATTACAGCTAATAGGAATTGGGCAGTAGCATTATGAAGGACATAACAAGCTATATGAATGGAGTGAATATGAGGTAAATGAAGACTGATACGTGAATAGAACAAAACATGGATTGTAAAACAATGTTAAATAACTGAATCAGATGAGAAATGGACTAATACTTGGTGATGCATGACAATATAAAGTGGGCGGTGACTGAACTTCTATATATTCATGTAGGAATAATATGATGCAACCAAGGGACTGAACTATATGGGATAATATAGACTGCACAGTAAGAATCTTGGGACTGATAGAACTAAGGCTAATAGACTGCACACATCAAACCAAGGCAGTGGACTGAACAACTAACCTTGCTAATACAACGGTTCATACAGGACAGTAATATATCAATGGTATATAAGTTATGAATAGACTGCCAAATAAAATAGTAGACAGAACCAAGTGAAATAGTAGGACAGTTGTAAGTACACTATACAACAAGCCCCCAATCAATAATACTATCCCCAAACATTCCCAAATTGGTTAGATACACCTACCAAAGTTATTCCATAGCAATGCACCTACAATACCATGATTAAAACTGAATTTAAAGTATTTAATGCTCTCATGGTTGTAGGCACTCAAAATACATGTCTCTCTTAGGCGCCTAACACTCTTAGGCGTCCCATATCCCTTAGGCGCCTATTGTTTCTTAAGAGTTATGTTCTCCTAGGCTTCTTATGCACTCAGGCGCCTATCTCTCTGAGGTACCCTGACCCATTTTGGTGCCTACTGGTACTAGGCGCTCAACTTTTCTAGGCGACTACTTCCTTGGGCGTCTTTCTCAAAGTATTCAGTTCCTTGCTGACGTATTAATCTGCCATGTATACTGAATGTAGTGCACTACTCCAAATTTCTTGAAGAATGTGCCCATCACTTGGCCACGATAATGTGCCTATTTCGCATAGGCGCCATATGTCAATGGTGCCCCTACTTAAAAATGGCGCCCAGTGGCTTAGGTGCCTATCCAGAAAAAAGGTGCCTACTTTAGATAACTGGCAGGTGGTTATCTCTTTGCTCTATAAATAGAGCTCCACTCCCCCAACGTACAGAGACAGAGAGGAGGGGTATAGTTTGAGCACTCATCGCACTTTCATCTTCAATAATCATCACTTCTCAACAACAAGTTCTTCAACCGTTAATCGAAGCGAAGTTCTGTCGATACTTCTACATAGCCGAGCCATACAGAAGAATCCTCGTCAATAGAAGCTCCGAGACACAGTGACAAGCTTCCTTCCATCCACAATTGCCTCGTCAAAGGGACAAAGCGTTCGTCAAACATACCGGATTCCTACAATTGTACTTCCCCATAATTCATTGTACTCATGTACGATTCTTTAAAGTTTGTAATATTTTTGTTTTTTTGCAAACAATGGTGGTTTCATCAAACATTTGGTGTGCGTATTTGATACCCTCGTGATACGCATTCCAAATGGATCCAAACTTGGCCCAAAGCACACCCACATGATTTACATCACTAATATGACCTAATTTATCAATTTCACAAACCATAGATTCCTATTCTCGAATTTTCCCTAATGTGGATCAAAATGAAAAGGGAAAACCTTTAAAATAGGAAGAGGATAGCCTCAACTCCTCTCTAATGGCACCTTAATACAGTGGGGGTCCAAAAGGAATGTATCTACACTAACTGAATGATAATTAGAGGTTTAGAGAGCTCATACCAATTGGAAGATAGATTCTCAATACAAAAATGCCTAGATCTAGATCTCCTTCAGGCTCCAAGTGTCCAAGTGTCCAAGTGCTCCAAATGCTCCCAAGCTAGCCAATAAAGCCTTCTCCTGTCCAAGGAAGAGAGAATGAGATTAATTTAGGGAAATTTAGATGAGAAATGGATATAGGAACAATTTAGGGAAGCTTTGAAAATTTAGGTTAGGGTTTTGAATGAAAAAGAAAGAAAGATAATGAAGTGGGGCTAAATATAGAGAGTGGACTGCCCCTTGAGGTTAGGGTTAGAGTTTTGGATTTATGTGAAATGTCTAAAAAGTGCCCCTATATTGTCATGACAAGTTTAGAGAAAAGGTTTTCTTCTAATTAGGTGGTTAGCCTAATTTCTAATTGACTTGATAGTCTAACTAGAGACTAACTTAAACTTAATGAAATTCCTTTGATGATTGTCTAATCCCACTAATTAAGTCCACTAGGGTCACTAACAATTATTCTAACTAAAATTGTTCTAGGAAGTAAGGTATTAGAATAAGAGGATACTCAATCACAGTTAGAAATTTTTGAGAGATTCCTGGGACGACCCTTGAGAATCCTATTTGAACTTCAATTTAAAATCCTTTCCTTTTGTTTCTGTTCACCCTTGCTCCTTGTTATTGAATTTGATTTTGATGGATCGTTGTTGATTTTAATTTTCCTATCGAGATAAATTTTATGGCCTGAGTTACGGTATCTTTTGATAACATATGTTGACAGAAATAACAGGGAAGGTAAAACGTCTTCTTGGTTATGGGGCCTAAATTTTATCGTAACTATATTAGCCGGTGTGGCAAAAACGTAGAGACCTGGCTTCATATGTATATATCTTGATTATGAGATTTGTAATTACTCGCAGCTGTACTAGTCGGCGTAGCGAGGATTCCAGATAACATGATTATAGAGGTGCATACCCCAGTTATGGAATCTACCATTTATTGCAGCCTTGCTTACTGGCATAACGAGGATTCTGAGTATCATGATTTTGGATAGACGCATATGATTATCAAATTGTATCTTGAGAAGTTTCTTAAAGTATCACATCTCCCATTTCACTTCTGTTAAATAGATTCTTTTCCATCATTAATTAACTTAGGAGTAGGGACATTTTTAGTTCTTGTAGAGCTTATTTCTTATGTAGTACCTTTATAATGTGATTTTTTGACAACTTGTAGTGTGTTTGTATCCTTGAGATGATAGTTAGCTATGTTATTTGAATAATAACCCACTGTTGATATTCTCTGTTATTTATAAATAATCACCAATTTTTATATAGGATGTTAGACTACCTTACACCCTTGATGATTTATTATTTTCCTTATCCTTTTCCTGCATGGCACCCATGACTAGAGATGTCCGACCCGCTCCCGAATAATCGGACACGAGTCGGACACGCCCAGCCTTTGTCATTAGACACAACAAAGTACGCTGTACCAATCTAGGGAAACTAACCAGATATCAAGACAAGTATGAAAACAAAGCATCTATAAATGTATCCCAGAAAAGAAATACAAGTTAGAATTCTATTACATTCTAGCAAATGAAAGTAAGTCTACTAGTCTCAATACAGGGAAAATAACATAGAAAACTAAGGTAAGCTCTAGGCTTCTGTAGCCTCTAAGTCAAGAGCTGCACCAGCTAGCTCTCCTGCATCAATTGGCTTCTCGCCATAGTACGTGTCGCACAGAGCCTCCAACTTACCTGCAACATATCTTAGTCAGGAGCGGAGCTAAGTATATCCAAGAAAATGAACATGTACATCATGGTATGAATCAAGGAACATGAATATATGTAAAGTACAGGAAATGAGAACAAGACATGAACTGAACAGGAAATACTGAAAGTAAAACAAGGAACATGGTAAGAGTCCTGAATATGAAATACAGCCTGAACATGAAGTACAACCTGAATCATGAAATACAACCTGAACATGAAATACAACCATGAATCCTGAAAATACAACCTGAATCCAGACATGTGCAATAATAAAACACATCTAGGTTGTGATCGGCTTGGGTTGATGGAATGAACCTGAAATGGTATGGCTTTGGCCCCGCGTGCACGGTGCGGGACCTAAGCTATTCACATAAGTAGTAACAGGGTTTGATCACATATCTATAGTATTTCCCCTCCCAGACGCAAATAATACATGGAACATAAAACCAGACAACACCGTGATATATCGTGTCATCAAGGAGATACAAGAATGGATATGCAAGACATGAGAAATAAACAAATTCGAGGAGTATACTTGCTTGTCTCCGGGTGATCGAGAAAGGGTGGTAAAGCTGGAAATCCTCCTGTTTAAATGATTTACAAGTGGGTTATTCTCTAAGCAATTCTAGTTCGTTTACTTGTATCATAAATTGTTAAGATATACTAGTTTGCACCTTTAAGTATAGGGTAAATATATTGAACCCAATCATTTACTCATAAACCACTATATTGGTTTAATATCTATGATGACAACATAACCCTTACTCATACCCATAACCAAACAAGCTATAAAGTGTTTATAGGGGTATATAAATTGTAAAACAATTATTTGTTTGTCAATTCACAATGCAGACCTAATTAAAGAGCTATTTAACAAAATAACTATTGATACCGCTAATCCTATACTTGTAATTTAAACTGGACTTTAGACTAGTAACCCATCCTTTAAACAGTTGTAGAACAACACTCATAGGTCAGGAATAAGTGTGCCTAGTACTAAAGTGGTAGTCAATCAAATGTTAATCTCACTTCTAGTAAACAGCAGGTAATGTTTATACTAACCTCATGCATTCCTAAGAGATAACAACACTAGTGATTTCTACAGAACTGCTAATTTAGTCTCAGGAATTACAATGTTTCCAAGTATTTATAACAGTCTCTACTGCAAGTGAATGGGAAATGCAGTCCAAGATATGACTGAAATAAGTCAACTTCTCAAGTTTCATAAGAATTTGCCATCCAATCCTCCATCTGAAATATCACCCAAGTGCCATGTTCTCGTAGAGAGTTACCTATCTATCAGGATTTACAATCCCAACCAAATGAACACAAGTACCAACTGTGTAATCAAAACAGTCCTATTGAATTCAGACATCATCTAATATGGGTTCAGTCATCAGTCCTATATCTCATCTCAGGTTTGAGAACCCAAATCTAATTTGATCATTATATAGTTGAGTCTTTAACCAACAAGGAGCAGTTCAGTCCTATATCTTAGTCTTATCTATAATCCAATATCCTTGACAGGGTTTTAACTAACAATCTCACTTGACATCCACTGAAATATCTGGACAGTAAGCAAGGTTCTGTAATATGGTTGAAAATGGACACAAGGCTACAGGACATGTAAATAAAACTAACCTAGGCTCTCTACACAATCGGAACCCAAACTCTACAACTCTTCTCAGGATATAATGGTTATCTAGTAATGGAAAGAAATGAACAAAATGCCCTGTAGCTGAAGGTGACCCTTCTCATAAGAACAACTGATCATCTACTGATATTCAAATTGAGAACTGCAACTCAATCAAATTCACTCCAGAGGAACAAAGATACATACAATGACCAGGACCTTATCCTGACAAGTGTCCTGATACCAAAAATCTATACTAAGCCAGACATGAACTAAATACGAAGTTCATAATTTACAATTATCAGGAACACTCACACACATCTGCCATGTAGTCTACTCCTGGAGAACCTAAGACTTATATCTGCAGTTCCTCAACAGGATATGTCCATATCACCTAATATGGTAAAACATAACAGTCTACAATAAAATCAGTCTCACATAGCTATTATCCATTACTACAAATTCTGAGGTTAACCCTGTAAAAGAACACATCAATCCTGGAAGGACTGGTATGATCCAGTCCACAAAATGGAACTGATCTCCAAGGTTTAGTGAATAGGTTCTGATACATTCAACTTACTCAACCCATTCAGTTCAGGGATGTTAAACAGTAGGTTCACAAGAATGAACAGTAATCATCCTAGCAGTAGACTCAATCAACTATTGTACAACCAATTTCCATTCTTATATGTATTTATCAAAATTAGTCCCAATGCTTTATGCATTCAAACCTACATCATTAATCTTCACTGATACAATCTTGCAACCCATTCCATTCAATCCATTGTCAGTTTAGATAATCCTAAATCAATACTATTATGAATCCAAAATAGTCCCATAAGATTTCAATAACACATCAGGACCTAAACAGTCAAGATACAAATTAATGTATGCAGTTCAAAATACGATTGATTTCAGCTAAATCCTAAAACAGGGTATAACACAGTCTAATTTTGGACTAATACAGATCCGTCATGTATTGACATACACCTCCAACACCCTTGACACCCTGATACCCACTTGATACATCACACAACATCTACAAGTATAGATGGTTAAAAAATTTACCTGGACAGAGTTTCTTTCCAAGAAATCAAGATCAAATTCCTAAAGAAATTCCTGTGTCCAGCCTCAGGTTCAACTCATCTCGTTAACTTCAAAATTGATCTACAAAAGTGCCTGATTACTCAATCATCATTCCAAGATATAATTCAAAAACAACTAGGAATGGAAGGAAATCCCAAGATTTGAATTTATGAATGGATCGAAATATTTACCTAAAATTTAAGAATTAAATCCAATCAGATGTGATAGCCTCCCCTCAGTCTCAATCTACTGATATAGATCAAATAACATTGAAACAAAAATCCTTAGCTATAAATTTATGAGCCTAAAGACATAAATCCCAACAGAGCTAATACTCACAATCATCAGAGCAGTGTTCGATTGAATGGCTAGATCAACAGATCCATTGTATCAAGGACATTGCAACAACAAAGTTTAGATCGATCATCATCTAAAGAAAATCATCAAAGATGGATCAATCCTTTAGAAAATCAAACGACGAATCACAAAATCAATTCAACCCAGAAGAAAAGGATAAGAGTATTCGATCGAAGATCAGAGGTTCTTACACGAATTTGTTTGATTGGAAGGCACGAATCGATCAAATGAGTGATCAATAAATGATCTGCTATAACTTAATATCCAGCGTCTTCTCGCCATGACCCATTCCTTTCAATTTAAGGATTGGAAACTAGGTATTGAGGAGAGAAAGGGAAGAATGACCTAACAGTAAGGATCTGGAAAAGGGGATTATATAGCTTGATTCAGCTTGATGCTCACGTAAGATTTGGCGCCAACGGAAATTTCCAGCACATGCTCTGTGAGAAGGAATTCTGTTAAGAATTTCAAACTAACGGTTCACATGGTGGGGAGAATAGAGAAAGAGTTGTGAATTACACAAGCTCTCATCTCTTTCAATTAACCTAAGTGAATTAGTCTATTGGGCTGAAATAGAAAGAGTGTTTAGTGGGCTGGACCTGGGACAAAACAATAGGCTAAATCAAAAGAGAAGGAAAATAATTCACATGGAAGCCCATTGCTAGACATAAATAGAATAACTTCTCATATATTTAAAATATAATAAAATTTCCAAATTATTTAGTTAATATAAAACTTTTAAAATTTTCAATATTTAGAAGGGTGGAGTTACAAATCTCTTCCCCTTGAAAAATTTTGCCCTCAAAATTTAGAAGTTCAAAATTGATTCATGAAACACCCCGAATTATTTATTGAAAATTGGAACTTCAGAATACAAAATACAATCAAGTAAACAATCTCGGGTAGCACTCTCGCATCTCATCCTCACGCTCCAATGTGTACTCTCCCGGAGAGTGATGCATCCACATGACGTGGATAAGAGGATTGGCCTGGTTCCGCAGTCGCTTCTCCCTCCGGTCCAGGATCTCTACTAGCTGCTCCTCGTAGGTCAAGCCCGGATCCACCTCTAACTTTGAGTGATCCACTACATGGCTCGGGTCTGGAATATAATGTCGAAGCTGAGATACATGGAAGACGTTATGTAAACCCCTCTAAGCTAGCTGGAAGAGCTAGTCGATATGCCACCTCGCCAATCCGTGCCGTCATGTCGAAAGGCCCGATGTACCTCGGACTGAGCTTTCCGCCTCTGCCGAACCGAATGACGTCTCTGGTCGGTGAGATCTTCAGGAACACTCTATCACCAATCGCGAACTCCAATGGCTGTCTGCTGCTGTCCGCCCAGTGCTTCTGCCGATCTTGTACAACTTTGAGACGATCCCTGATCAGCCTGATCTTCTCAGCTGAGTCTACCACCATCTCTGGCCCAAGCAAAGCTCTCTTGCCAACGTCGTCCCAAGATAACGACGTATGACATCTCCGTCCATACAGTGCCTCGAACGGGGTCATCTCGATGCTAGCCTGATAACTGTTGTTAGAGGCAAACTCCACAAGGTATAAATGATCCTCCCATGAAATGCCGAAGTCGAGTGTGCAAACTCGTAGCATGTCCTCCAGGATCTGAATCGTCCTCTTGGACTGCCCGTCTGTCTGTGGATGATAGGCGGTGCTGAACTTCAGCTGTGATCCCAAGCTCATCTGTAGACTCCTCCAAAAGTGTGATGTAAAGCGGCTTTCTCGATCTGAAACGATGCTCACTAGCACCCCGTGAGTCCTCACGATCTGACGCATGTAGAGGTCTGCAAGCTTCTCGGTCGACAGCCCCATCCTGAACAGAATGAAATGAGCAGAATTCGTCAGTCTGTCCACGATCACCCAGATAGCGTCCTTGCTACTGGAAGTACGTGGTAATCCAGAGACGAAGTCCATGGTGATATGCTCCCACTTCTATTTCGGAATGGGTAAAGGCTGGAGTAGTCCTGCTGGTCTCTGGCGCTTCGCCTTGACTTACTAGCACACAAGGCATTTGTAAACAAATCTGGCAACCTCTCTCTTCATCCTATACCACCAAACATACTCTCGCAGGTCCTTATACATGTTGGTAGATCCAGGATGTATAGAATACTGTGACTGGTGGGCCTCATGTACCACCTCCTCCCGTAAATCCTTGGGCACACACAACTTGGTTCCGTGCCTCACGGATCTGTCATCTGCAATGGTGAAGTCGTCGAGCAATCCTGCCTCTGCCTGGCCTCTGAGACATCAGAGTCCCTCATCCAGAAACTGGGTCTCCTTGGTCTTCTCTATCAGTCCTGACTATATCTGCATGTGCATCAGCTATCTTCCAACTCCTGGAAGAACAATCTCAATCCCAAGGCTCTCAAGATCCTCCAGCAGATGCCGATCTATAGTGAGATACATAGCAACAGGATATCGACTGAGAGCATTTGCTACCACATTCGCCTTCTAAGGGTGGTACTGCAGACTGATGTCAAAATCCTTCATGAGTTCCAGCCATCTACGTTGCCTCATATTCAACTCTTTCTGAGTGAAAACATACTTCAGGCTTTTGTGGTCCGTGAAGATGTCCACTTGCTCACCATAAAAGTAATGCTTTCATAGTTTCAAGGTAAATATGACTACTGCAAGCTCCAAGTCATGTGTGGGATAATTCTTCTCATGGGGCCTTAACTGTCTAGAAGCATAAGCAATAACCTTCTTGTTCTGCTCAAGCACACATTCCAAGCCTTTTTCTGAAGCGTCGTTGTAGGTGACGAATCCTCCTGATCCCGATGGCAAAGCTAAAACTGGCGTTGTCATGAGTCTTCTCTTCAATTCTTTAAATGCTGACTGGCAGGCGTCGCTCCAGATAAACTCCTCGTCTTTCTGCGTAAGCTTCATCATAGGCTCTGCTATCCTGGCGAAGTCCTTCACGAACTTCCTGTAGAATCCTGCTAGCCCCAGGAAACTACGAATCTCAGCTACTGACTTGGGAGGTGCCCATGCTTCCACTGCTTCAATCTTCTTAGGATCCACCGAAATCCCTTCTCCAGTCACCATATGCCCCAGAAACTCCACCCGGTCCAAAAAAACTCACATTTCGAGAGTTTTCTGTACAGCTTATCCTTTCGCAGTATCTCCAACACAATCTGCAGGTGCTCCACATGATCCTCCTCTGTCTTCGAATATATCAGAATGTCGTCAATGAAGACTATGACAAACTTGTCCAAATACTTGTGAAAAGCCTTATTCATCAAGTTCATAAATACTGCTGGGGCATTGGTCAGTCCGAACGGCATAACCAAGAACTCATTCTGGCCGTATCGGGTGTTGAAAGCTGTCTTCGGAATATCCTGCTCCCGTACCTTCATCTGGTGATACCCCGACCGAAGGTCAATCTTGGAAAAGACCCTCGTTCCACTCAGCTGATCAAACAGCTCATCAATCCGTAGTAAAGGGTACATATTCTTGATCGTGATGTTGTTGAGTGCATGGTAATCGATGCACATCCTCACCATCCCATCCTTCTTGGGCACGAAGAGTACCGATGCTCCCCAGGGTGAAGCACTGGACCGAATAAACCCCTTGCCCTCCAGCTCATCAATACTAGCCTTCAACTCTGCAGCTTCCTTCAGGTTGTTCTTGTTTCAATACTAGGGCTTCGGCGCTGATCCGGGTACTAGGTCGATGTTGAACTCCACGTCTCGATCTGGCAGCAATCCTGGCAACTCTTCAGGGAAGACCTCAACATACTCTGCAATCAGCGGATGCGATAACTCTTGGTCTTCTGCAACTGCTCCAAAGTAGACTCCCTCTGGCCTCTCTGCAACTCGTCTGCTGCTTTCAAACTTTGGAAGTCCTGTCGGGCTGAAAGTCACCTTCCCTTCATGGCGGTCTATTTCGACAAACTGCTCGCTCATCCAGTCGATGCCGAGGACTACGTCGAATCCGGGCAAAGGCATCACTAGAAGTCGAACCCTGACCTCCCGTCCAGCTATATTGATAGGGTAATCAACCATCTCACTGACTGGCACAATCCTTCCTCATGTCATAATCCGACAGTTCCTCCTAGTGGGCTAAGGGATATGGGACGCCTAAGAGTGTTAGGCGCCTAAGAGAGACATATATTTTGAGTGCCTACAACCATGAGAGCATTAAATACTTTAAATTCAGTTCTAATCATGGTATTATAGGTGCATTGCTATGGAATAACTTTGGTAGGTGTATCTAACCAATTTGGGATTGTTTGGGGATAGTATTATTGATTGGGGGCTTGTTGTATAGTGTACTGTACAACTGTCCTACTATTTCACTTGGTTCTGTCCACTATTTTATTTGGCAGTCTATTCATAACTGATATACCCTTGATATGTTACTGTCCTGTATAAACCCTTGTATTAGCAAGGTTAGTTGTTCAGTCCACTGCCTTGGTTTGATATGTGCAGTCTATTAGCCTTAGTTGTATCAGTCCCAAGATTCTTACTGTGCAGTCTATATTATCCCTTATAGTTTAGTCCCTTGGTTGCATCATATCAATCCTACATGTATATATAGAAGTTCAGTCACCGCCCACTTAATATTGTCATGCATCACCAAGTATTAGTGAGATGGTGGATTATGACAATCCCCCATCTCACTGACTGGCACCATCTCATAGACAGGCAATGCTCTGGATGGTGCAGGCGGTGGTCCTCCAGCTCCTCGGGGTCCTCCTGCTAGTCTAGCTGTAGCCTGAGCGCAATCGCTCATCTGATGTGCGTTCGACCCGCAGAAGAGGCAAGTCCAAGCCTCTTGCGACAGACCTCCACGTTGTGTCCCGGCCGATGGCAGTATATGCAAGTGATCCCCTGCTGCCTCTGATGTTAGGCTGCTAAAAATCTGGCAGGACGGTGCTGAACTGCTGCCTGGTGTGGTGGCCTCGTCGGAGTCTGCATCTGTACCCTCTTTGCTGGCGCCTGGTAACTGCGGCTGCCGACGTCCCTATCCCTCTTTGGCCTCAGGTCCATCTCTTTCTCAACTGCCTGAACGATCTTAAGGATGCTAGAGTAGGTAGTCGCCTGGCTAATAGCTACTGCATGCCGCAGCTCCCTGGTCAGACCCTTCTTGAATCTCCAGGCCCTATCCTCTGGTGCTCTGACTAGGCTCTCCGTGAACCTACTGAGCCTAGTAAACTTGGAAGTGTACTCCGCTACTGTCATCATCCCCTGCTGCAAGGCCTCGAACTGCATGCGAAGCTCATCTCTCTTGATGTCTGGAAAAAATTTCTCCTTGAACAGTGTTTTGAAATTTATCCAAAAAACCTGTTGTACGGCCAACTAGGGCTCCTCGCGGTACCAGGCTCTGGCAAGGTCGAACAGCCGCATGCTCGCCACCTCTACCTTCAAGTCATCCAGAATCTGTGCTATCCTCAATGTCCTCTCCGCATTCTCCAGCCATTCGTCTGCATAGACGATACCCTCGTTACCCCAAAAGTCTATTAGACAGAGGTTCTGGTACTTCTTGGCCGTCCCTGATCTCGGTGCTCGTGGTGCTGGAGGTGCTGCTGGTGCCGGTGCTGCCATCTCCCGAGTCCTGAGTGCGTCGACGACGGTCGCCCTAAACTGTACGGCCTGCTGACTCTGGGCCTCTCGGAACTGCGCAGCCTGGTGATTGTGGGCCTCTATTAACTGCTGAAACATCGCCATCACCTGAGCACCGTCAAACATCATCGTCGAAGGCAGCGGTAGAAAGATAGAAGGCACGAGTGGAAGCTGATATACTGGAACGTCTGGTGCAACCTGCTGATCTGAATTGCCTGTGACTCCGGGCTGATCTGCGGTCTTCCTCGTAGTGACCATCCTGTAATAGAAAAAAAACTTCGTTGATTGACAAACCCTAAAACCTAATAAAACAATGTTTCTATAATATCAATGCACCTGATAAACCTGATAAACCTGATATACCCTTATTTTCCGATTTTTCTATGCTGTATTCAAGTTTTCCTAGTGTAATTAAGTCCCTCAATAGTACGCTAAGACCTAGGTACTATTAAGATAGACCTATATGGGCCACCACTAAAAACATGTCACGACCCGCTCCCGAATAATCGGACACGAGTCGGACACGCCCAGCCTTTGTCGTTAGACACAACAAAGTAAGCTGTACCAATCTAGGAAAACTAACCAGATATCAAGACAAGTATGAAAACACAGCATCTATAAATGTATCCCAGAAAAGAAGTACAAGTCAGAATTCTATTACATTCTAGCAAATGAAAGTAAGTCTACTAGTCTCAATACAGAGAAAATAACATGGAAAACTAAGGTAAGCTCTAGGCTTCTGCAACCTCTAAGTCAAGAGCTGCACCAGCTAGCTCTCCTGCATCAATTGGCTCCTCGCCATAGTACATGTCGTACAGAGCCTCCAACTCACCTGTAACATATTCTAGTCAGGAGCGAAGCTAAGTATATCCAAGAAAATGAACATGTACATCATGGTATGAATCAAGGAACAAGAATATATGTAAAGTACAGGAAATGAGAACAAGACATGAACTGAACAGGAAATACTGAAAGTAAAATAGGAAACATGGTAAGATTCCTGAATATGAAATACAACCTGAACATGAAGTACAACCTGAATCATAAAATACAACCTGAACATGAAATACAACCATGAATCCTGAAAATACAACCTGAATCCTGACATGTGCAATAATGAAATACATCTAGATTGTGATCGGCTTGGGTAGATGCAATAAACCTGAAATGGTACGGCTTTGGCCCCGTGTGGACGGTACGGGACCCAAGATATTCACATGAGTAGTAACAGGGTTTGATCACATATCTGTAGTATTTCCTCTCCCAGACGCAAATAATACATGGAACATGAAACCAGACAATACCATGATATATCGTGTCATCAAGGAGATACAAGAATGGATATGCAAGACATGAGAAATGAACAAATCCGAGGAGTATACTTGCCTGTCTCCGGGTGATCGAGAAAGGGTGGTAAAGCTGGAAATCCTCCTGTTTAAATGATTTACAAGTGGGTTATTCTCTAAGCAATTCTAGTTAGTTTACTTGTATCAGAAATTGTTAAGATATACTAGTTTGCACCTTTAAGTATAGGGTAAATATATTGAACCCAATCATGTACACATAAACCACTATATATTGGATTAATATCTATGATGACAACTTAACCCTTACTCATACCCATAACCAAACTAGCTATAAAGTGTCTATAGGGGTATACAAATTGTAAAACAATTATTTGTTTGTCAATTCACAATGCAGACATAATTAAAGAGCTATTTAACAAAACAACTATTGATACCACTAATCCTATACTTGTAATCTAAACTGGACTTTAGACTAGTAACCCATCCTTTAAACAGTTGTAGAACAACACTCATAAGTCAGGAATAAGTGTGCCTAGTACTAAAGTGGTAGTTAATCAAATGTTAACCTCACTTCCAGTAAACAGTAGGTAATATTTATACTAACCTCATGCATTCCTAAGAGACAACAACACTAGTGATTTCTACAGAACTTCTAATTTAGTCTCAGGAATTACAATGTTCCCAAGTATTTATAACAGTCTCTACTACAAGTGAATGGAAAATGTAGTCCAAGATAGGACTGAAATAAGTCAACTTCTCAGGTTTCATAAGAATTTGCCATCCAATCCCCCATCTGAAATATCACCCAAGTGCCATGTTCTCGTAGAGAGTTACCTATCTATCAGGATTTACAATCCCAACCAAATGAACACAAGTACCAACTGTGTAATCAAAACAGTCCTATTGAATTTAGACATCATCTAATATGGGTTTAGTCATCAGTCCTATATCTCATCTCTGGTTTGAGAACCCAAATCTAATTTGATCATTATATAGCTGAGTCTTTAACCAACAAGGAGCAGTTCAAGTCCTATATCTTAGTCATATCTATAATCCAATATCCTTGACAGGGTTTTAACTAACAATCTCATTTAACGTCCACTGAAATATGTGGACAGTAAGCAAGGTTCTATAATATGGTTGAAAATAGACACAAGGCTAAAGGACATGTAACTAAAACTAACCAAGGCTCTCTACACAATCGAAACCCAAACTCCACATCTCTTCTCAGGATATAATGGTTATCCAGTAATAGAAAGGAATGAACAAAATTCCCTGTAGCTGAAGGTGACCCTTCTCATAAGAACAACTGATCATCTACTAGATATTCAAATTGAGAACTGAAACTCAATCAAATTTACTCCAGAGGAACAAAGTTACATACAATGACCAGGACCTTATCCTGACTAGTGTCCTGATACCAAAAATCTATACTAAGCCAGACAAGAACTAAATGCCAAGTTCATAATTTATAATTCTCAGGAACACTCACACACATCTGCCATGTAGTCTACTCCTGGAGAACCTAAGACTTATATCCTCAATTCCTCAACAGGATATGCCCATACCACCTTATCTGGTAAAACATAACAGTCTACAATAAAATCAGTCTCACATAGCTATTATCCATAACCACAAATTCTCAGGTTAACCCTGTAAAAGAACACATCAATCCTGGAAGGACTGTTATGATCCAGTCCACAAAATGGAACTGATCTCCAAGGTTTAGTGAATAGATTCTGATACATTCAACTTACTCAACCCATTCAGTTCAGGGATGTTAAACAGTAGGTTCACTAGAATGAACAGTAATCATCCTAGCAGTAAGCTCAATCAACTACTGTACAACTAATTTCTATTTCTATATGTGTTTATCAAAATCAGTCACAATGCTTTATACATTCAAACCTATATCATTAATCTTCACTGATACAATCTTGCAACCCATTCCATTCAGTCCATTGTCAGTTTATATAATCCTAAATCAATACTATTATGAATCCAAAATAGTCCCATAAGATTTCAATAACACATCAGGACCTAAACAGTGAAGATACAAATTAATGTATGCAGTTCAAAATACGATTGATTTCAGCTAAATCCTAAAATAGGGTTGGACTGATACAGATCAGTCTGGCATTGACATGCACCTCCAACAGCCTTGACCCCCTGATACCTACTTGATACATCACACAACATCTGTAAGTATAGATGGTTAAAAAATTTACCTGGACAGAGTTCCTTCCTAAGAAATCAAGATCAAATTCCTAAAAAAATTCCTGTGTCCAGCCTCAGGTTCAAATCTTCTCGTTTACTTCAAAATTGATCTACAAATAGTGCCTGATTACTCAATCATCATTTTGAGATATAATCCAAAAATAACTAGGAATGGAAGAAAATCCCAAGATCTGAATTTATGAATAGATCAAAGTATTTACCTAAAATTCAAGAATTAAATCCAATCTGATGTGATAGCCTCCCCTCAGTCTCACTCTACTGATATAGATGAAAAGAAAATTGAAACAAAAATCCTAAGCTAAAAATTCATCAGCCTAAAGACACAAATCTCAACAGAGCTAATACTCACAATTATCAGAGCAGTATTCGATCGAATGGCTAGATCAACAGATCCATTGTTTCAAGGACATTGCAACAGCAAAGTTTAGATCGATCATCATCTAAAGAAAATCATCAAAGATGGATCAATCCTTTAGAAAATCAAACGACGAATCACAACATCAATTCAACTCAGAAGAAAAGTATAAGAGTATTCGATCGAAGATCAGAGGTTCTTACACAAATTTATTTGATTGGAAGGCACGAATCGATCAAATGAGTGATCAATAAATGATCTGCTATAACTCAATATCCAGCGTCTTCTCGCCATGACCCATTCCTTTCAATTTAGGGATTGGAAACTAGGTATTGAGGAGAGAAAGGGAAGAATGTGCTAACAGTAAGGATCTAGAAAAGGGGATTATATAGCTGGATTCAGCTTGATGCTCACGCAAGATTTGGCGCCAACAGAAATTTCCAGCATATGCTCTGTGCGAAGGAATTCTGTTAAGAATTTCAAACTTAACGGTACACATGGTGGAGAGAATAGAGAAAGAGTTATGAATTACACAAGCTCTCGTCTCTTCCAATTAACCTACGTGAATTAGTCTATTGGGCTGAAATAGAATGAGTGTTTAATGGGTTCGACCTGGGACAAAACAATAGGCTAAATCAAAAAAGAAGGAAAATAATTCACATGGAAGCCCATTGCTAGACATAAATAGAATAACTTCTTATATATTTAAAATATAATAAAATTTCCAAATTATTTAGTTAATATAAAACTTTTAAAATTTTCAATATTTAGAAGGGTAGAGTTACAAGAGACTATCCCCTGAGCGTAGCTGCAGTTTCGGATATGACTGAGAGCGTGCTTCCACCTCCTGTTGCTCATGAGGTAGTGACCCCTCCAGCAGACCAGAGGGTTGTGGTGCCACTTGCAGTGGAGGAAGTGCTACCATCCTTAGCAGAGAGTTCTTCTCCATTTTCTGCTATTCATGAGAGAGCTGCAGTTTGCCTGAGATCGAGAGTCTTCCTCTGCCTTCTAGAGTGGTACCCCATACCCTATTCTCGGGTGGTTTAGCCCATGATGGATCTCAAATACTTGGACTTCTCCAGGATGTGTTAGAGACACATAGGTTCAGGCCGAGATCCTGAGGGAGCAGAGCCAGAGGATTCGACAATTATAGGACTTAGTGCATTCAGAATGAGAGCCTAGTTCAAAGAGAGTGAGGAGTAGTATCCAGTTCCATCCAGAGCCTTAGGAGTACCCAGACTTCCAGCCTATACCATCATTTCCAGTTCTGATTCCTGTCCAACAGAGGCCAGTCAAGCGAGTGCCTACCTGTGCTTACTGTATGAAGCCCGGGCTTAATTGGGATGTCTGTAGGAAGAGAAGAAAGTTGTGCCTGTTATGTGGGTCAGCTGCACATGTGATGCGAGACTGCCCTACTGTACCAACCCTAGTCGAGGCCCTACCTCCATGAGGGAGTTCTAGCCACTAGACCTAGTTGGAGGTAAGTTTGACCTAGACCTTAGCATGTCTTTTGTGATGATTTGATGCACCCTACAATTACTTGTGTGTTTTGATACTTTATGTTTTTCCTTATGATATAGTATGGTTAGTATAGCTAGATGAGCCCTAAGTTGATATAACATGTCATAACTCTATATGTTGTTTTGATATTGTATGATTTTGATAAGTTTTCTTAGACCATAATTAATGGGGGCATGACCTTAGGAAGAGTACGACCAGCTTAAATTTTGAGGACGAAATTTCTATAAGGAGGGTAGGATTGTAACTACTACTTTTCTAAAATAAGGATAATTTTGAACTTCTTTAAAATTAATCATGTTAATTATTAATAATGGAATTAAATCATGTTAGTGAAAAATTTATTAATTTTTGCTCATTTTATTATTATTTAATTTGATGTATTGTGATTTCGTCATTTGCTAGTGAAATCTTAGCACTAACTTGACTAGAGGCTAACCATAACCATAGAACCTAGCTAGTGGACTTAGAATTGATTAGTTGGGTCCTAATTATGTTAGAATAGCATGAATAGGCTAGAATTGACTTAGAATAACAAACCACTTTGGGCCTTTTTTCAAAAAGGGCCTCTAAATGACAATAGGAAGACTTGTAACTAATGCAAGTTGACCTAAACCCTAGACCAACCATGTTGGCCAGCCACAACAGTACCACCCTACTATATAGATCATCATTATCCCCCTTCTTATGCTCTTTCAATGAAATCCTAACCCTAATTTGTGTTATTCTCCAAATTTGCCTTCATTCCTCAAATCAACTCCAAATTTATCCAAACTAATTACAAACTCTTTCTCTTGAAGAGGGGAGGTCTCTATTTGCTAGCTAAGAAGGATTTCGAGCAATTTGGCCATTGGAGCATGGTAGGAGATCTTTGCTAGGATTTGTATTAGGATTCCAACTCACAATTGGTAAGAACATCTAAACCTCTTCTAATTTCTGTTTTCTTTCCATAAATGGATTCATTTTGGGTCCTCCTAGCAATTGGTTAAGTTTGGTTTGAATTCGAACTCATTTGAGGTGCGTATCGCTAGAGTATCATATACATATCTCAAGTGTTCGATGAAATGCCCCATAGGATGTTTGGATATCCAATTTTTGAAATAATTATATATTTGGGTAGCTAATTACTTGTATATTACATATATATTAGACTGAGGTGGATTTAATATGATTTGGTGGGTATTTTTGGACAAGGGGATACTGTACCCTGAGTTTTGGACCGAACTGTGCATGCCCTGCTGTATGAGGCCTAGATTTTAGCCTACAGCTTGTTAATTCACAATCTAATCAATGTTCTAGGTTGGGGCAGTAACTGACACCCGACCATGAGCTTATGGCTTCAAACTATGGTGGTTTCGATCTATGATTCGACCCACAGACTCTGTTCTATGCGATCGAGCATACTGCATCATTGCACATTGTTGCACTTCACTTTACACTCGAACACTTACTTTGTTTTCACACTTTATTAACAGCTGCACTTGTCTTTGTCACTTGCACATGATTCACATCACTACACTTGACACTCATGCAAATTTAGCTTACATTCGAACACTTTGTTTGTCCTATGCACATACCCTCACCTAACATGCTACCCACTGTTCTATTTGACACTGTTGTAGACACTTCACACTCATATCTACCCTTATCACAAGTTAGCTGCACATACCAACAAGGTTGCTGCATAATCATTTGCATATTCTTCATTACCTTGTCCGCATTTCAAGTTAACTCTGTATCTGATGTTGTTCATCATTCCTGCATTCATCTTGTACGACACTTGCATCACTTGCAAGTGCATATCAGTTGACCACACACACCCCATTATATTTCACTCCTGCAGAAGCATACCTGCCTACTTAAATATCATGTGCATTAGAGGAGTGCCAATTTAAATAATACATACCAAATCTACTACTTATCCTAACACCCTTAACTCCTTGCATGCATTAGCTCACTGCACATGCATTGACCTACAGAGCCTTCCTCATTGCAACACTTGGGTGCCCATTTCATTTTACTTCCAAATCATTGCATTTCTTTTAGTGTTTCATTCATATGTATCTGGCCTGTAGAATCATGAAAAAGAGAAGATAATCCATACGGCCGGGGAGCCACATGCGGCTCAAGAGTCCCATGCGGCTCAAACACAGAGTGGACTCCATGCGGCCAGCAGAGGGAAGCCACGTGTCCTTTTTAGAACGGCTGCACCCAGCGCCATTTAAGCACAATTAATGCTCTGACGGCCGACAATTATTGCTCTGACGGCTGACAGCTGACAGTTGACAACCCTGACTAAAAGTAGTCATAATGACTGACGTAAAAGCACTATCTTCCTAGGGAATTGGGGAAATTCCTCACAGCTCCGAGGCAAGTTTATGCGGCCAGTCTAAATGAGGAGATCTTGACGGGAGCTTTGTTGGCTGAGGATGACCTTGAGCTTAGGATTAAGAGGGGGAGAGACCCAGTTGGAGGCAGCAGCAGCGGGGGCCAGGCCAAGAGGCCCCACTTTCAGCATCAGCAACTGAGGCAGTTTCAGCCGCAGCCGATCCAGCAGAGGCCAGTTCAGCAGCAGCAGCCGAGACAACACCAGCAGGGCCAGAGACAGGAAGTCACTTGTGCCTACTGCAAGAAGCCTGGGCACGTCTTCAATGAGTGCCGGAAGAGGCTGGGCCAGTGCATGGTGTGTGGCTCAGCAGACCACCAGATGAGGGAGTGCCTCATGGGACGAGAAGCCTAGGGAGGAGGAGTCAGAGCTCCAGCAGGCCAGCAGAGGGGACCAGCCCTGTCGATGCAGCAGCCGAGGTTCGTCCAGCACCAGCAGCAGGCCAGGGGAGCCCAGCAGGGGCGAGCTTTCGCCATGGCAGCAGAGGATGCAGAGGCGATAGGAGAGCTGATTGCAGGTTCGATTCTACTCGACTCCATTCCAGCATTTGCATTATTCGATTCCGGTGCTTCGTATAGCTTCATATCAGTATCTTTTGCGATTAGACACGGTATCATAGCTGAATCATTGCCTAGGACTTACAAGATCACGACCGGGTGTGGCATTATCCTCGTGAGTGATGTTTGTAAGGGTCAGAGAGTAGTTTTGGAAGGTCGTGAGTTGGAGGTGAGCCTGCTCGTAATGCCATTGTCGAACTACGATATAGTACTAGACATGGATTGGTTGAGCAGGTACCACGCCAGCATTGATTGCAGAGGGGGTAGAGTTCTCTTCAGAGCACCGGAGGAGCCAGAGTTCGAGTACTCCAGATGTCAGGCAGAGCAGAGCAGCGGAGTCTTCTGTGGAGTCTCGGTCGAGGAGCAGACGATTCCATACCCCTTGATAGCAGAGTATATAGATGTTTTCCCAGAGGAGTTGCCGGGACTGCAACTAGACAGAGACATAGAGTTCTCGATAGACTTGGTTCCGGGAGCGGAGCCCATCTCTCAGCATGTCTATCGGGTGAACAACAGCGAGCTGGTGGAGCTGAAGAAGCAGGTGGATGAGCTACAGGACAAGGGCTTCATCCGCTCGAGTTCATCGCCATGGGGTGCACCAGTGTTGTTTGTACCGAAGAAGGATGGGTCAGTACGCATGTGTATTGACTACTGCAACTCTTCAGAAGACGAGGCACCACCCGTCGTCTCCTGCAACTCTGCTCGAAAAGTCCCAGCTGATGGAAGGGGAAAGAAGACGAGTGTTCCCAGCCCGAAGATCTTAACCACTGCGACTAAAAGGCTGTCGTCTAAGCGGGTGCCCACCACTGGAGTTTTCCAAGGTACCCGCTCTAAGACAAAATCTGCTACAGTGGGAGACTCGTCGTCCATAACACAGGGGGTTGCTGGGGCTGGGGGTAGCACCCCTCCGAGTCTCCACAGCAATCCGATGTTCCAAGAAGACGAGCCAGGGGAGACAACTCTCCTATTGGATACAGTAAACCTCGACGTCCCCGACGACATCCACAACTCCCAAGACGAGGCGAAATCGGAGGCTGGGGGTACTGTTCCTTTCGAGTCTGAATCAGAAGGGAACATACCCACATACCCCGATGACTTCTCACTACAGGGGTACGATTCGGAGGGCACTTCCTCCACCACTCCGTCTATATCTCCTCATGAGAAGACGGTATTCATGACAGACAGCAACCAAGGTGGTTCCAATGATCGCCAGCGCATCGACAGTCTCGAAGCCATATTGCTTGCTTTGGTCAAGTCTGTAGACGAGATCAAAGCGGCCCTTCAAACTCTGCAAGGAGGGATGCCTGGCCAAACAAGTGCGGGTCCCGCGGTCAACGCGGACTCGAATTCGGCGGTACCGAACTCGGGTAACAATCCCCCGGAAACAACGACCCCCACCGCCGAAGACGAAGCACGCGAAGCGAGAAGAGAGGTCCAGGAGCTCCGAGCCATGTTCCACGCTCGAGAAAACTCTCAAGACCTCAGAATACGGCAACCATACCTTGCTGCATGGAGGGACGTTCCATTCCCACCAAGATATAAGCCGTTCAATATCAATCCTTATGATGGCAAGACCTCGACAAGTCGGTACATCACTTACTTTGAGGTCACCATCGACCATCTGCCCCATGACGATGCCATTCTCACACGATTATTCATCAGGACATTGGAAGGAGTCGCCTTCGACTGGTATCGCAACCTGCCGGACAACTGCATCCACTCCTTCGCCGGTTTCAAGCGCATGTTCTTGGAGAGATTCTACGAAGTAGGGCAAGGACATCACCATGTCCACCCTTATGGACGTCGTCCAAGGGGAGAAAGAGCTGATAAGAAACTACATCGAGCGGTTCTGCCAGACCGCCATGAAGCTACCCTCTGGAAATCCAGATTCCTCCTTGATCGAGATTTGCCAAAAGAGACTCCTCCCGACAATCAGTCTCTGGATGGGCAAAAGTCAATTCAAGGATTGGAAGACGTTCATCATCAGTGCCACAAGCGCCGAAGAACGACTGAAGAAGGCTCGCCAACTGGGATTGCACATCTCAGAAGGAGAAAACAAGGGCAAGCGTCCCAACAACGATAATGGGGGTAGCCCCTCCAACAATCGGGATAGCAAAGGAAAGCAGGCTATGGTGGCCGATACAGCACAAAAACCTGAACCAAAGCCAGCAGACAAATAATGGCCGCAAATCACTTACTCCTTCGAAGACGGTCATGTCAAGCCCATCTTGGACATGCTCATACAAGGGGACAGAATTCAGCTTCCTCCACCAAGACGGGAACTACGGCTGGCAGAGATGGAGAACCCAAAGTACTGCCATTATCATCGCTATGTCCATCATGCTACACACGACTGCTACCAGCTGAAACGGTACATCCAAAACCTCATCGATTCGAACGCTCTGGCCATCGATTTCGAAGAGGTAACCGTAGCAGCCAATATGGTGTCCGTACAATTCGGCAGCTTTCCTCCGACGAAAACTCAAGACGGGGTGGTCTCCATCCTTCTGGCGACAATGGAGATTACTAATCTTCCACCTCCCCGAGATCAGGCTGCTGGTCTAGTACCCCTCACCACATCACGAGGGGAGGTCATGTGGATCCATCCAGACTTAGTATCAGAAGTGACTCGGCCCATACCATCTTCCACCTACAAGAAGAAAAGTGGAAAAGTCAGGACCTGCCACATAATCTCGGAAGACATCGAGGAAGCTACAGCCGTCGTTACGCGGTCTGGAGCACAATCCCAACCTGTGGTTGAAAATCCAGCTGAAAATCATCAACCCACTACAACTGATGCTCCGGGACCGGCTCAGCCTTCGACGACCGACAAGCCTAGGCCGAGGGAGACTCGCTTCGATAAATCCTTCCGAAAAGAGGCAGCCCAAGGGCTAGAGAGGCCCTACAACTTTGACATCTTAGCACAATTGGCTAACACACCGGCCAAGTTATCACTATACGAACTCCTAAGGCTCTCCAAGGACGTTCGTATTGTATTGAGCGAAGCACTCCAAAATGCCGATGCCTATCTGACTCAATCCAACCTCACCGGGGAGGACTCACCTGTGGATCTCCAGGACAGCGCCTGTATGGGAACAATGCCTAACATCATCTTCACTCCGCAGGACATGCTCATCAAAACTAATCTGCACGATCGCCCATTATACTACACTGGATACATCGGCGACGTAAAGGTAGATCGGATGCACATTGATCCTGGCTCTTCCATAAGCATTATCCCGAAGGGTCTGCTGCATCATCACCGTTTCCCAATGCATTGCCTAACGCCTACAAGCACCACCATCAGCGGGTTCAATTCGGGCAGGAGCTACCCTATTGGAAAGATTCGTCTGAAGTGTCAAATTGGCGACCTCCAATCCGAAGTCACGTGCTACGTCATCGATGCAGACACTTCTTACAACATCCTTTTGGGGCGCCCGTGGATATACGATTATATGATCGTGTCTTCCACGCTGTACCAGTGCTTCAAATATGTCGACAAATATGGCTTCGTGAGGACGGAATTTGCTGATATCGATCCTTTCAAAGGGGTCAAATCTTACTACTCAGACTCCTGCCTATACGAAAAGTTGAAGAAGCACCTTGGTGAAGGAGATGTACAAGCTATTACCGAGACAACCACAGGATCAGAAGAGCCTCTGACAATCCACCTCTAAGCTCGCAAACCGGGCAAGTCTGTACCCCTTACCGCCACTCTGCGTAAGGATGCAATCAGCCTCTCGGCACAAGAAGAGCAGATGATAATCCGACTACCAAGGTCTGGCCAAGTGCCGAGATCCGCACCGAGGCCACTAACAATCAGATTGCCAAGAGTCGGCCAGTCCCAAATAGAGAAACTCAATCCCTCCGACAAACCACTGACGATACGCCTTCCCAAGAAGGGTCGTCACCCCGATTCGAGGTCTGACACTGCTAGCGAACCAGCCACTCCTCGCCCCACATCGAGTACCAAACTGGGGGTTGCTTGTCTGCCAACAACTCCACGCTCAACTCCATCAACTGAACCGCAGACGATCAAGCTCCACCGATCGTCCTTTCAGTCTTCATTCACACAGGGGGTAGCCGAAGAGGAACCGAAGCTAGCCAAGTATGTGGCTGCCCACACAGATGTTCCTTCCGCAGATGATGTAATCCCCCTAGAAAAGATACCTTACTTCATCAATAAAGGGCTATCTTTGAACTACCTCGAGCTTAATAAGCTTTGTACAATATACGCTATGGAACACGGTATAGGCACTTACCTACACACACAGGTGACAAATGTCCACACCACAATCCAGCTTACTCCAGCGGAAGACGCTTACCGAATAATCGAGGGAGGGGACCATCCAATCATCTTTGTCCGGAAGGACGACCCGCATCCCTTTACTATAGAAGAAGTAGACCTTGGATCGGACGCCGGGAGACTACCTCTGTATCTTTATAGCCCCCAATCTAAATATCTCATGCAGAAACAGGGGTATGATCTGGAAACGACACCGGGTTTGAACTACGGTACTGGACGACGATTACCCTTGAAGCCCACGGTCCCGGCTGGCAAACCACGGGACTACTATAGCAAGACTCGATGTGGATTAGGGTATGTAACACCCACAACGACCCCTGAAAGTTCAGATGAAGAATGCGACTGGCATTCACATTCGACCGGGTCACCAACTTCTGACTCGGATACCAGCATCGGAGACATGTTCAGACAAGTCTTGTCAGTCAACATGGCATTCACCGACGCCTATGAAGAAGACGAGGATATCCCCGAACTTCTTGAGCTAGAACCATGGGCACAACAGCTAGACGAACAATGGGAGAAGCGTTTCGAGCAAAGAGAACCTTCTACCGAAGACGAGGTCATACAAGTTAATCTTGGTGATGAAGCCTCCCCGAAACCAATCTTTATTAGCCAGAGTCTGACAGATGAAGAGCGAGAATCGCTGCTCCAACTCGGCAAAGAGTATATCGATGTGTTCGCCTGGAGCTATGAAGATATGCCAGGATTGTACCTCGAGATCGTACTCCATAAACTCAATATTCGTCCGGATGCAAAACCTGTCAAGCAACAGCAACGACGATTTTGCCCCGATGTCATGAATGCTATTGAAGCCGAAGTCAACAAACTGATAGCCAGCGGCTTCATTCGTGAAGAGCAGCATCCAGACTGGGTAGCCAACATCGTACCAGTTCTCAAGAAGAACGGGAAGATCCGAATATGCATTGACTTCCGGAATCTGAATGAGGCATGCCCTAAAGATGAATTCCCCCTCTCTATCAAGGATATTATGATCGACAACACCTGCGGGTTCGAACGTATGTCCTTCATGGATGGCTTCTCAGGATACAACCTGATCAAGATGTTCCCTGACGATGAGAAGCACACATCATTCCGAACACCAATTGGTACATATTGCTACACCGTTATGCCTTTTGGTTTGAGGAATGCTGGCACCACTTACCAGAGAGCTATGAGCGTCATCTTTAGCGACCACTTGTGCAAGACAGTGGAATGCTACGTCGACGACATCGCCGTCAAAAGTCGATCAAAAGAAGATCATCTGCAAGATCTCAGGACAGTGTTCGACCTAATACGAGCCCATAATTTAAAGATGAACCCTACGAAATCATTCTTGGGTGTCTCCAACGGGAAATTCCTGGGCTTCGTCATCACTTCTCAGGGAATTCACATCGACCTCGAGAAAACAAAGGCGATCATGGAGATGGGTCCCCCGAAAAATCTTCGCGAACTCCGAGGCTTCCAAGGCAGGCTAGCTTACATCAGGAGATTCATCTCTAATCTCTCCGGACGATGTCAACCATTCGCCCATCTCATGAAGAAGGGAGTCTCTTTCGTATGGGATGAGGAATGCCAGCGCGCTTTCGACAGCATTAAAGAATATTTATCGAATCCTCCAGTCCTGGTAGCTCCTGTTGCTGGAAAGCTATTCCTGCTCTATGTGCGAGCTATAGAACATTCTCTTGGTGCCCTATTGGCACAGAACAATGATGCGGGCCACGAGCAAGCTATATACTACCTCAGTCGAAAGATGATTGGGCCAGAATACCGGTACACGGCCGTAGAGAAGGAATGCATTGCTCTTGTGTTCGTCATCCAGAAGACGCGACACTACGTCACGGGACAAACCATCCACGTGATATCGCGGATCAACCCCCTCAGGGTCCTCATGACCAAACCTGGGGCACTCAGCTCTCGCCTTGCTACCTGGGCGATATTACTATCACCGTACCACCTGATCTTCATACCGCAAAAGGCTGTTAAAGGCCAGGCTCTGGCAGACTTTCTAGCAGCCCATCCAGGTTCGGAGACGACTAGGGTATATAAAGAGATACCGGATGAGGTCACCAGATCAAATGCAGTCTCCCATGATGCCATCTGGTGAATGTTCTTCGACGGCGCTTCGAGAACTTGACCCAAAGGTAATATCGTCTCTGGAGTTGGAGTGGTGCTGATTTCTTCCTCCGGCTTAGTGATCAACCGAGCCTACTCACTCACAGAGCCCTGTTCGAATAATGTGGCCGAGTACAATGCCTTGGTCATTGGCCTCCGACTTGCAAAAGAGCTGGGGGTAGAGTATCTTGAAGCATACGGTGACTCGCAGTTAATCGTCAATCAGATTCGGGGGTCGTACGAGGTCCGCCACGGAGACATGATCCCGTATCATCGAATAGCAATCGATATTATCTCGTCTCTGGGAGGATTCTTCATAGAATATGTTCCCAAACTCCAGAACATCGAGGCCGATGCCCTAGCTGGTTTGGCCGCTTCCCTAGCTGTGCCAAATTACGCTAGTCATCAGGTCGACATAATAGGCCGTGAACTAGTCTATCCCAAGGATAACGTTCAGTGCATAGAAAGATACTCCGCTCTTTCAGTTGACGAAGCACCAGATTGGAGACAGCCGTTCATCGACTTCGTAGTATACGACATCCTGCCAGAGAATTCGAAGGAAGCTACTTCTATCAGAAGACGTTCTCTCAGATTTTTCTATGATACGGAGACGAAAATGCTGTATCGCCGATCCTATGATGGGTTGCTGCTTCGGTGTCTATCAAATACAGAAGCCAAGGAAGCCGTGCGCGAGGCGCATGATGGTGTCTGCGGAGCCCATCAACCTGGCCCGAAACTGCAAGACCGCCTTCGCCGAGTGGGCTATTACTGGCCCACCATGGTTGCAGACGCAATAGATTATGCACGAAAGTGCAAAGCCTGCCAAATCTACGCCGACTTCATCCACCAGCCGTCCGAATTCCTACATCCGACTGTAGCCTCCTGGCCATTTGAAGCATGGGGTATGGACATCGTCGGCCCAATTACCCCACCTTCGTCCAGAGGACACCGATTCATACTCGCGATTACTGATTACTTCTCCAAATGGGCGGAAGCCATCCTATTGGCTGAGGTGAAAACTTCAAACGTGATCAGCTTCCTTAAGCATCATGTCATCTACCGCTTTGGACTGCCCCGAAGGATCATTTACGATAATGGACCACAGTTCGCAAGCCACGCATTTTATCGGTTCTGCAACAAGCACCGAATTCAGAATATTGCTTCGACACCCTACAACCCAGCAGCAAATGGGTTGGCCGAAGCATTCAACAAAACCATAATCAAGCTACTCAAGAAATTCGTGTCATCCAACAAGCGCGATTGGAACGAGAAGCTCGACGAATGCTTATGGGCGTATCGCACCACAGTTCGAACAGCCACCGGAAATACACCATTTTCCATGGTGTACGGGAGTGAGGCAGTTCTCCCATTAGAGACTCAGATCCTCTCACTCCGCGTCGCCCTCACACATCAGTTGACGACAGACGAAAACCACCATCGTCGACTACAGGAATTGGAGGCCCTAGACGAAAAACGCCTGTTAGCTCAACAGCGAATCGAACTATATCAGGCCAGAATCTCCGGAGCTTTCAACAAGAAGGTCAAGGTCAGAACATTCCAAGTAGGCGATCTCGTTCTGGCGGTTCGGAGGCCGATGGTTATGACGCATAAAACCGTCGGTAAATTCCAACCAAAATGGGAAGGCCCGTTCATCACTGAAGCCGTATTCTCCAACGGCGCCTACCGCCTCGCAAAGCAAAATGGAGACTTGCACATGTTGCCCATCAACGACAAGTTCCTAAAGAAGTATTATGTTTGAAACAAAATCCTCGAGACATCTCAGAGTGTCGAGTTATGTACCTTTCCGTACCTCTGAACCTCCATTTTGGTCCCAGACATCGAGTCACATACCCGCTGGTATCGCTGAACTCACCCTCATAATTTTCCAAATTTTTGAGTCACGTACCCACTGGTACCACTGAACTCGCCCTCACAATTTTCCAAATCAACGAGTCACGTACCCGGTGGTACCGCTGAACTCATACTCACCATTCTCTATATTCCAGAGTCATGTAGCCGCTGGTACCGCTGAACTCATACTCACATTTCCCAAATCATCGAGTTATGTGCCCGCTGGTACCACTGAACTCACACTTTCACAATATCGAGACATGTACCCGCTGGTGCCTCTGAACTTACATCCCGATCACTCTCTCGGATAGTAAGTCATGTATGATCATACCTCTGAACTTTCTTCCTGTAAGAGATCCCCCCTCATGATCCACTACCCGCACTTCCAGTGCACAAAAAGGGTAAGCGATCCACAAATTTCCAAAATGGCCATGTCCTCATTACCTCTGAGTCGTTTCACTTCCGCCAAAAACAAATCACCCCCTACATAGAACTTCCATGTCCTCATTACCTCTGAGTCATTTTATGTACTCCCTCTTCATTGAGCCCACTCCTACCATGTCCTCATTATCTCTGAGTAGGAAGGCTCCGTAGAAGAAACCTTCATACTTGCCATGTCCCCATTACCTCTGAGTAAGTATGTTGGCTCCCTTTTCAACCTATTATTTGTACCCATAACCGGAGTACGACAAGGATAATAGGTCCACAAATATCCTCTGTTGACCACAAATGTCCTCTGTTGACCACAAATGTCCTCTGTTTACCACAAATGTCCTCCGTGAAGTCACTCCTGCCATGTCCTCATTACCTTTGAGCAGGAAGATTCCACGATAAAACCCTTATGCTTGCCATGTCCTCATAACCTCTGAGCAAATATGTTGGTTTCCTTTCATCTTATTATCCGTATCCTAAACCAGGGTACGCCAAGGATAATAGGCCCACAAATATCCTCTGCTAAGTTTCTTAGCATAAATCCACCATCTCATCACGCCCCAGGAGCCCAGCCGCTCTATGGCATTCTTTTTTCCCGATACCGAGAGCACCCATGACCACTTTGCCATGGCTGTTTCGGATATCCTGACCAAACTTGTTATCCGTACCTAAAACCAAGGTACGCCTAGGGTAACAGGTCCATAAATAATCTCCCAGCAAGTCCAATTCCACAAACACCACAAGTACAAGAAAGAGAAGATGAGTCGAAACATGCTCATTTATTTAAAATTCAAAGTACTACATCATCTGGGATCATATCCCTTGACAAAAAAGAAAAAAGAAGGGGAAAAGGAGCAAAAGAAAACAGAAAACCGATCACTGCTCTGGGGCACATAGTGTCGTGAGACGGTCCGTTAGCAAGGCAACCGACCGCTCAAACCTCTGTTTAGCTCGATGCTCCGCCTCTTGGGTCAGCGTCGCCTCATCCTCCAGAAGAGCGTGAGCTCGCCAGTTGTCCTCGAATTTGTTGAAGGCCCGCTCCAGGTTAATAGAAGATCGGGAAACCCTCTCGGCCTCCCGAACGATTGACTCCTGTTCCGCACGGGCAGCCCCCAGCTCTGACTCTAAGAAGGCCAACTCCCTCTGAAGTGCGAGAATCCGCTCCTTCGTGTCAGCTATTCCACGAGAAGCAGACTCTTTCCGAATCCTACAAGCTTGACTTCGACGACCCAGCCTGTCGTACAAAGCGAAAAGCTCGTCAAGGTCCCCCTTCACAACTGGCCCGGCAGTATCTCGAGCAAGCTTTATCCTATCCAGAGTAGCGATTAGGAGGCCCCGCTCCCGTTCGATCACAGCAGGCAAGCCAGCCTGCCGTATCGCCAGCAATTGGGTCACGAACTGATCAGCCTCTGCCAACTTGGGCTCCAGGAGCGCAGCCAATCCCACCCCGCCAGGAAGAGTCTTCAAAGTTTCAATCTGACCCCGAGCGCACCGCAGGGACAGAGAAAAAGGGGTCCTCTGTTCTACGGCAGCATCTACGCCCCTCTTTAAAAGGCGATAGAAGCTGTCGACCACATCCTGCGACACCTCGTCCAGAGCCTCCGAAGAAGCCGGCGTCAACGGAAGTGTAGCTGGAAACACTGAAGAAGACGTAACAGAATTTGTCGCTCCTACCACGAGGGAAACAAACTCCGTGCGGAAGGAGGCCTGAACATCGGCCAACTCCTCTTCAGCAGCCCGCAAAACTTGAATGCTCGGCAGGGCCGAAAAGTCAGTCTCTGAAGCCGTATAAGCAGCAGAGGATGAGACGGAGACCATCGCTCTCGGAACAAGCTCCACTTCCACCTGCCCGAAGCTGGCAGGAGGCTCCTCGACATGATTCGAAGAAGGAGAGGAAACGCTCCTTTCCTCCAGATCACAGCAGGCCGAACCTTCCCCAAGAACATCCGTTGTGGGAAGTAAAGGGTCAGGACCTGTAGGGCCAAGACAACCATGATTCGATTTGACCTGGAGGATATTTTGATAGAGCAAATAAGCCCCCTCACTAGTCAATATTTGGCTTATCTTACCAGCAGAAGAGTGTGGAGGCTGAGGTTCGCCTACGGCCACCACAACCTCTCCACCAGCGGCTTCCGAGTCAAATATAATAGGCTCCTCCGCCCCGGCACCCTCGGGAGGGGATGCGATGAGATCGGCGTTGCCTTGCTGAAATTTAGCAATCTCGAAGACAGGCCCGAGGAAACCTTCATCACCCCGGACCGAGGCCTCAGCAACCTGGGAGCCTCCAGCCGCCGCTGAGAGGGCCCCCGCAGAAAGGACCGCAGCACACATGTCACTAATCAAAGCAGCAAGGGCCGGATCAACTCCAGGGACAGCAGGCGGTTCAGGAGAGCCTGGTTCGTCAGACGCCTGCAAAGAAAAAATGGTTAGGTCATATCTCCAAGAAAAAAAAGCCACAACAAGGAAATAGCTCCAACATAGTCGTACCCCCGGAGCACCGCCAGCATCCCCACCCCTCTCGGAAATAAGCAACCTACGAGACCTAACGGCGGCTCTTTTCACAGAAAAGGTCATTCTACCATTAGGAGACTCGCGTCTGACTCATTTGCGTGAGGGACCAAGCACGGCAGGAGGCTGTCCTTTTCTCATTACTTCCTCTTGTGTACCAAGCGGCGGATCCTCCGCCGGTTCGTTTGGTGTGGCAAGCGGTTGATCAGCTATTTCTTCACCCCCAAAAGAAAGAGAGTCTTCGCTATCATAATCTTCATCCTCCCCGACCGCCTCGGAAGATTCTGATTCAGGGAGGGGAGTCTGGAGCGCTAGTTGCTTTCTAGCCTTAGCCCCCTTGGGCTTTTCCTCTAAACCGGTACCCATGATGAAACTGGTACTCGGATCGAAATTGACAGGGGGCTTGTTCGCCATGACATGATACAAGGCAGCCACGTACAAAATTTCCCTCGGCACCTTAGTATCAGGGACCGAGAAGTTGGCCCGCGTATGATAAGCGTCATAATAATTCTACACCCTGACACCATCAAGAACGCTACCTTCAAAGCCCAAGTAAGGGCTGGGACAATCAAGGAATAACTGGCTATAGCCGAATTGGCAAGAAAACCAACTAGGCAGATAGGGCTCCAAGTGCACATTATCGCGATTACGATAAACCAGATACGCGGGACGAATGTTGCGCAACCAGGTGAGCATCTTCGGAGATAGAAAGTGAGAAGGTCCGGTACCATCAAGGTGTACATCCCTCACTTCCTCATCAGAAAAATAAGGAACAAACACGAGAAAGTCACACCCATCCACCATCGCCAACGCCCTCCGACAAGCTGGCATAGTACTGTATTCCCAAGGCTGGTGATGGCGTTGGAAAAGGAAAGCGTCTTCGTCTGTAGCATCTTCTGCTAGTCCAGATCCCATCAAAGACTTGTAGTGCATCAACAACCACCCCATCAAATAGTGGAAAGGTAGCTCTATGCGCTCAAAGTCCAGCGTCTTCTTGCGGGCAATAACCTTGGACGAGAATGTTCGAAGACCATGGTGTATGCTACACACCATAGCCGGGAGAAGAGCCAGTCTAACTCCGAATACCAGCTTAACGGCAAGGAGAATGAAGTGGCGGCTGATCCTCTCAATAGAAGCTGTCCTCCCCCCCCCCCGAGACTACGCAATTCCGTAGCCATATCATCAAAAATCCAGCCAGAACCACCTTCTCTGACATCTGCTTGGTGCCGTAGTAAAAATAGCTGAGAGAGTCAGCTTGACTCCCGAATATGTCGCTATTAGACCACGACTTCTTGACGCTCAACATCAGGTCTTTTATCTCCCCCCGGGTTTGAGGGGTTCGAGGAGTAACCTCGCCAGAAGGGCCAACTTTAAAAAGATAATTGACCCAGGATGTGGTGTGGGGAGCGTTCCCTTCTGAATTATCCCCTTTTTTTATAGCCATCTGATGACAAGCACTATGATGGCATAGCAACTCCTGGTACACCGCAACAAAACCTGGGAATCGTTGGTTCAAGTCCTTGAGCTCCTCGTTCGACGGGGTATACACCTCGAAAGGCTCGTTCCCCCACGGAAGCTTGGAGACAGTATACATCCCGTGGAGGGCAAGCCCCAACTCCCCTCCGGGTGCGAAGAACGTCCCCGTTTGCCGGTTATATATCTCCAGAAGCGCCATAAACAATGGCTTATTGATAGGAAGCCCGTGATAGGTGCCCCGGATAGCATGATAGAGTCCCACCTCCCACAAGAATGTTCTATAGGTTTGCAGAACCTAAATGGTCAAGTGGGCCCACGTAGAAGTGGGATTTATCCAGTTCAGCAATGCCAGTCTGCCAACGGGATAAGATTTTTTTCGAGCAAGCTGATTCAGGAATGTATCAGCTTGAGTGAATGTGAAGTTGGGACCATATACGTTCATAAAAGTACCGGGGGCCAGTCCCATCATGTACCGGAGGACGGAATCCTTACCCGCGTACGCTGACCTGATGTTCGGGTTATAATAGATGTCGCCCATCAACATCCCTGATTGGGTAGAAGTTAAGTTACACACCATCTTCCTGTCCAACAATACCATATTGAACCACGACAGAGGATAATGACGCTCCATGAGAGGAATATGGATCGCCACCCCATCCAAAGTAAAATCCCAGTTCTCAGAGATCTCTAATACTCAGGGATTCTTTATGGTTAAAGCGTCTCCGAAGAGGAATGAGGGCTTCAGATACGATCCATCCAATTTCCCAGAATTCATCATGGCACGGAGATAATGGAGGGTCTGATTCTCGATGGCGTTCAACCTCCCGAAGGCTCGTTAGCAGGAAATTGATTCAGCACGTATTTAACTAAGTCATCAAGGCGCACGCCCAAGGTAAACTGATTCGAGCCCACTAGGAGTTCCCCCGCAGGATTTACTAGCAAATTCTCTGAAGAAAGACGAAAGAAATAAGATTAGAAGATAGTCAAAACAAGAAGCATTTTGAAAAATTATTTGAGTCTATGCAGCTCGGGTCGTCACAGCCCCATGCGGCTCAGAACCAGATGAGTCTAGGCGGTTCGGTTCGTCATGGCCTTATGCGGCTCAGAACCAGATGAGTCCATGCCGTTCGGTTCATCATAGCCTTATGCGGCTCCGAGTCAGATGAGTCCATACAAATCAAAGTTCAGATTGGGCCTATGCGGTTCAAGGTCCACATGAACTCAACCGACAAACCTAGGCACTGATGCGGCTCAGATTCAGGTGAGACTATGCGGTTCAAAGTCCACGCAGACACATGCGGCCCTGAACAGACAGACTCATACGGCTACAAGCAGATGAGCTTATGCGGTTCAAAAGTGAACTACGCTCATGCGGCCCAAACCGAAAATATATATGCGGTTCAGATCGAGTATGACAAGCCAATGCGGCCTCCTCGGCGAAATGCTTATGCGGTCATATCGACGAAACTTGTACATGCGGCTTGTGCATAAATTATGCAGCAGAGCCATGACAGTTAGGGTTCTAAGGCAATGCCCTTACCAGCAATAGGCGGATGAACATCAGGATAAACGGAGTGAACAGCGGCCAGCGGAGGAGTGGCCACGTTCGTCGCCGCAGCCACCACAAAAGCGACCGCCTTGTCCTTCGCAGCCTTCGACGCAGCAGCCTTCTTGGGAGCCATGCGTGCTTAGGAGAGAAAGGAGTTAGAAAGATCGAAGAGAGCAAAAGAAATTCCTTAGAACGAGAGAGTTCCTATTTATAGACAAGGAAGGAACGCCTCGATCCGCATGCAAATATGATGACCGACTCTTCGGTCATCGAGGCAAAACGGCTGAATAATAGCCTGACTCTTGGGATCCTGGCCCAAGAAAGTGGCTCTTAAAATCTCAACAAATCAAGAACATTAAATGCAGAAGATTCACAGAAGATTTGCACACGTGGCAGGAAGACGTGGCAAAAAGCTCATGCGACCAAAACAGCACATACGGCTCAGAGAGTTATGCGGTTGAGGTAATCATGCGACTGATTAAATCCATGCGGCTAGGACAGAATACATCCATGCGGCTCTGGTCTAATCATGCTTCTTATTCAAAGTATTTCAATTTTGCAAATTGAAAACTTTGAAGGGTGTCTTGTAGAAGCATAAAAAAGAGAAAATAATCCATGCGGCCGGGGAGCCACATGCGGCTCAAGTGTCCCATGCGGCTCAAACACAGAGTGGACTCCATACGGCCAGCAGAGGGAAGCCACGTGTCCTTTTTAGAACGGCTGCACCCAGTGCCATTTAAACAAAATTAATGCTCTGACGGCCGACAATTAGTGCTCTGACGGCTGACAGCTGATAGTTGACAACCCTGACGAAAAGTAGTCATAATGACTGACGTAAAAGCACTATCTTCCTAGGGAATTGGAGAAAATCCTTACAGCTCCGAGGCATGTTTATGCGGCCAGTCTAAATGAGTTCCTGCGGCCAGTCTAAATGAGTTCATGTGGCCAGTGCAGAAGAACCTATGCGAATTCAATCATGAAAGTCCCCCATGCGGCTCGGCCATGAAAAAATCCATGCGGCTCGGCCATGAAGACTCTCATACAGCTCGGCCATGAAGACCCCCATACGGCTTGGTCATGAACATATCTATGCGGCTCGGTCATGATAACCTTCATGCGGTTCGAGTATAGAGACTATTCATGCGGCTCGGTCATGAAACCTTTCATGCGGCTCAGTCATGACGACCTTCATACGGCCCAAATATGAACGCTCTTCATGCGGCTCAACAACGATGACAGAACACGTGTCCTAAAGGTAATCAAATTTTGGGTCAGATTCCAATGATTTGGGACACGTGGCAAGAGAATGAATTAAATTGATTCATTCAGATTTACGGATATCAGCAAATCATTATGATGGAGATTTATTGCAATCAACATTAATGACTGACATGATTTGGCATAATCCTCATTAATGGCCCAGATCCTTCAAGCTCAAGATTAATGGCCCAGATTGATCACATATCAGGCCGCCGCCACTTTGAGAATGGGCAATCATTGCAAACCCTAATGATGCCCCCCACTATTATAAATAGCAGGGTGCCATTCTCTTGCAAAATATACGAGGAGAGAGATACGCACATACAGAGAGGCACTCCCGCAATAATCAGAGAAAAAAATCTACAGAGATCAATTCAGAAAGAGAGAAGCCAGAAGAGCAATACGAGGAGAGCAAGAAGAGCATTTCTTCATCAACGCCAACCATCTCGTCACAGGAGCCAAGGCTACGTCCGATCGTCCAAGGAGTAAGGCAGAGCTGCCGTCGCTTTCCCGAGCCTCTATCGTCATCCTCCAGAATAAAAAATAAATAATTATACTTAGATTGCTGTACCTAGGTTTTTGTCCCTAGGCTTTCTTTGTACAAACGAGTTTGTAACGTGAAGTAAAAGTCCAGTCCTCCCATAAAACTGTTCTGCTCTTTTATATTTCATGGCAAACATGCCCATATCTACAACTCAGACCCTTGATCAATGTTAGCACTACAAATAGAGTCTTATCTCATCCTTGCATTGGTTCTGCAGTAATACTTTACATACTGCATTCTCTGATACCTCTATGGTATCAGAACATGACTGATGGCATGAAACTCCACGTGAACCCCCTGTATTCACTTGCATTGGCATACTACTACATGTATCAGAGAAATACTGCCATTTATATTTATTTACCTACACTGCATTAGCTCAGATGCTCACATTTTGTCCAGTTGTGAACTAGATGATCACTCATAAAGCATTCCTATGAGTTTGGTCTCGAGTTTGACCTGCATGCATATTTAATTCTTGCATTCACATGCATCATCCAATGCATGGACCAATCTGCATATCATTTCTTACTTGCATCCACCCTCATTCATATTAATATTTGACCCTTGTATTAGATTAGTTAGTATAAGTGTATACATATCAGGTTGTATAGAGTATATGTCATTATTCATAGAGGTTAGATTTGGAATGGTGAGTTCAGTTCTTGAGCTCAGACCACTGGCTACCTTATTCGTTGACCCTTCTTTCTTCATGTTAATCTCATACATTATCATCTCATTTGTATCCTATGTGATCATTCCAATGACCTCTAGGTTATGTCCTTCTTTAACTTTTGTCCAATAGCTACGTGCTTAGTTCACATCATGAGATGTTCAAACCCCTTATTTATATATCCGATACCCTTGTATTGATTATGCCATTTGTGTTCCATCCCAGGAAACAACCAAATACTTGCTTTGAACTCTCTATAGCAGCAGCAGTAGCAATTACTACTTAGTTTTAGGTGTATCATAGATAGGGTTAGTAGAAGTTTGAGTATGTGGTTAACTTAGTGTAATTGAGATGCCTGTTTACCCTCCCTATTGTTTAGTTATATCAGTAGAAGTTTTGTTGGCTGTGGTGTTGAGTGAGAGCCTTGGGAATCAGTCAAAAGTTAGAGGGAGGCAGGTTTTTGACTCATGGTTGACCTTAAGGTTCCGTTATTGTCAGTGGGAGGTGCATGGTTAAGTTGGAGGGTTGTATATGATTTTGAGTATCAAAATTGATATCCTGCATCTCCCATCTAACCATTGCATATCGACATACTACATATCAGACCCCTGCATCACTGCCCACAGTCTAATTCCATATATTTTTTAGTCTTGGTTCTGTCCTTAGCCTTATCTTTCAATGCATTACCTATACAATGTATCCTGCATAGTAGTTTACTGTATACCACATATCATGCACCTTAATACCTTTCACTTTATTTCTTTCATTACCCTTATGATTGATACCCAATGTATCAGTTGTGTCACCTTGCCTAGCCTTGACTTGCCCTGCACATTACCCACTGTATTGTCCTGCACATCATTACATCTGTCCAACTCATTTGTGCATTTAGGATAATTGTCCTGATCAACTATAGACTAGACCTTAACCCTTGTCCAAGCCATTCTTGAGTTTCAATTTGTTTAGTCCATGACCTAAGTTATCTTATGTTACCTACACATCACATTCACTCCTTGACACTCCCATTCCCAGTTGGGATGCCTGACTTTTTTCCCTAAAGATATAACTCATAGTATCTTGTATACACCTATATATATATTATAAGTATATATGTGATATATATGCATCATGTGTATGATATTGTGATGTATTGTCATGACCCGCACCCACCGTGAGGATACAAGTACGTAACAGCGCCCAGCCTACACCGCAGTGTCGGCGGTAGAATGTTGTCCTAGGTCAATCATCTAACAATATCAAGGTACCTGTACAGTATATACACTCCGAATGGAGGTGACATAGAAACACAGTCTCAATCACATATAAGGTAGAATACGATAAAAAGATAGACAGATATGGAACGAAATGAATCCACAGAGATACAATCAGATAGAAGTCTAAGTGTCTAAGATAACATCTCCATAGACATCAGATAAAATAAACTCCCAGTATATACAATAATGTATCAATGAGAAAGACAAGATAAGAGTCTAAGCTAGTACTCTAAACCACTGGTGGTAGATCCTCTACTGCAAGTGGGTCCAAGTCACAAGTGTTGTCTAAAGCTGCACTGTAATGGGAAGACACCAGAGACTCATCATTCTCTGTAAAAGTTTCAACAGGTCTAGTCAAGACGGAAAGCACAATACATCTCACGCAGATCATAACAGGTTAGAAAATATAAACATGCTGGAGAGTACGATACATGAAACTGAAGAAAGTACATGATGTAAATAGAGAAAGAACTGTAATGGAAATATCTACTATAAGTAGAGTGCTACCAGTGACTAGTGATTTAGAGTACAAAGTCGACATGTGAACGGCTAGATTTGCACATGAATATACTAAAGATGCTCACATGGTTATACTACTTTGGAATTGTTCACATGACTATTTATACTCTCCCATACCCTAATTAATACACAAGGATCCAGACAAGTTATGTTATGCACATGAATTTCATATGAAAGCCCATAAATGGGTGCACATGAAGTATACATGAGGGCTCATAAATGAGTGTACATGAAATTCACATGAAGGCCCATAAATGGGTGCACATGAAGTATACATGAGGGCTCATAAATGAGTGCACATGAAGTATAGGTTATACATGAGATACATGAGAAACATGACCGATCATGAGAGCACATGAGAGTACATGAGCATGCATGAACGAGCATGAAGCACATGAGAAACATAAATAACATGAGAGCAAGGAATACATGATGTACATGAAACACATGACATAATGTATCCGATGCTCCCGAGGGGGATAACATCGCATGAAAAGATCCATATAGTACCAATCCGTGATAATATCGTGACAACATCAAATAAGGTAAAGTAGAGCAGGAATATAATTCTAAGCAAGTTATGAAATGATCAGAGAGAATGTACTCGCCTGGTTTCTGAATATCTGAAGTAAATATACTGTCCGAGATGTGGTACCTGACTCCTAGTTAGAGCAACACAAGTCAAGATATATACAGGGGATGATAAATATAATGTACAATGCATCTGCATGCTGTCTAGGTCAAACTAGGCTAAAGTCAACACTTGGTCAACTCTAGTCAACCACACTAGTCAAACTAGGTCAAGTCCTAGCCCAAACGAGTCTAACAAGTCTCACAAGGCCTAACCAAGTCTACCCTAGCACTCACATACCATCACAATGCTATACAAGCTATCAAACCTATAATTTACAAATATATTTCATATACAAGCATCAACTTATTTATATATTTATATACCACATTATTCATGCCTATATTGTATTACCTATATTACATATCATTCTTGCCTACCTTGCTTGCATACAAGTCATGCAACATGCATACTTACCTACATATTCTCATTCATGCTTACATTTCATAATCATTTGCATTCATTCATTTATATCATTACATGTATATATACATATCTATCCATAACCACTATACAACCAATATAGGATCAACACGCATAATATGAGCGAATATTATATATGTATATAGGTATATAAAGAGGGAAGATATGAGAGGGGAACATGTGTGTGTACATGTGATGTGAGAACAGTGTGAAAATGTGTGACAGAACCTAAATCCCAGATTAGACAGTCCTAAACAATTAAAAACCCAATGTTAGACACAACCACCAGCCCTATAATAATGTACACAACAGTGATACTAATTCCCAGGTTGCAGTGTAAAAAGGAGTCTCAATTTTGAGGGGTTTAGATTTGTATGGGTGTGTAGTAGTGTGTCCAGGGTTCTGGAAAATATTGTGTTCCCTGTTTCCAGTCCCTGTTTCAGTTGTGTGCACATGTGATGTGTGTATAGATACATAGGTAAACAATGTGTGCACAGGTGTGTGTGTGTATCACAAAATGTGGTATGTGTGTGTAGAGTGGATGAGAGTGTCAGTTTGTGCATGTGTGTGTAGGTAACATCAGCTCATGTGTGGGTGTATAAATGTGCAGGGTGTGTACTCAGGTTTAGATTCAAAATAACACCCAATGTGTGTGAATATGTGTGGCAATGTTCATGTTTTCTCAGGAATACCAATCTGTCCAGAACAGGACAATAGAGGGGTTCCAGATTTCAGTTGCAAAATGTGTGTGTGAGTGTGTAGGGATCAACAGATAGGAAATTAGGATAGGTGTTTGTGTGTACAGTGTGTATATAACAGAGGGGTGTTACTTCCCAGTTCATGTTCACATGAAGGTTCAGTTTGGTTTAGGTTGAATAGAAACAGTGGATAGTTTTCAGGGAATTCAAGTTCCTATGACAGTTAGCTAATAGGGTTTTCAGATTTATAGAGGGTGTCTCAGGTTAATACAAACTCAGTTTTCAGTTAGAAGACTTTGTGTGATAGGAACTTGTATGTTATCAGCAAGGGGAGCACAATCTCAGAAAAATAGTGTATAATCTCAGAAATTAAGACAGGGATCAATATGAATTTGAAACAATCATTCAATGTAAACATTTAATGCAAATCTCATAGCTATTCAACCAATCTCAGTTAATGTGTGATGGGGACTAAACTTAGGTTCTCAGGAACAGCAAAATGACAGTTGAACATATAGGTAAACATCGTTGCACTTCACTCGATCAAAATACTAAACACATGACAGCTATACCCTCAGGTTGTCAAGTTAACATTGTAAGAGGAAATATCAGTAAAGTGTACGTGTGTGCAGATGAGAGGGTGGGTGTATGGTGCATACAATTTCCATGTGTTCTCAGAATAAATCAAACAACAGTGTATCAGTAAGAAGAATCCCAACACAAAGTGTAAATGACTATACATGAGTGTTACCACTAAATTGAAAATAAATCATGAAACCCAAATCTCAGATAATTGAAACATGGTGTAATAAGTCAGTGTATGTGAATTTACATAGGGTTAATGTGTTTGAATAGTGTACTAAAACTGTGTATCAGTCTAAAGAAATTCATAGCCTAAAATGCAATTTAAAGGCTAAAATTCCCTTTCCATGTAACCCTAGCATCCTAGGCTAAAACCCGGATTGATATAGGTGTACAATCAACCAATTTAATCATATATAATAGGTTAAGCAAATTTGAATTTCAGGAATTCCCCAAACTGACAGCTCATATCAAAGAATAGAAATTCCCCATTTTCGAATGTTAAAACAAACACTAACACATAAATTAGGGTTGGTATTGTGAGTGTCATAAGTGTTGGTGTCAGTCACAACCAAACGTGTCCACCAAGTGGACACAAACGTGTCCAAACAACCAAATATTACACAGATACAAAACTGCGCACAAACAGTATCGTGCACGGGTACACGCGTGTCAAACGCACGACACAGGCCACGTGGGGACACGTGTTCGTGCACACATGTTCGCCAGGGATAGGAGTAAGTGTCCAACTGCCTACAACGTGTCCACATGGTGTCGTGTCGTGTGTGTGAGTGCGTATCAGTGAAGCAATTCTGCGCGTGTGTACACAGTGAGGAATCGGTGCGGGTCAAATAACTCCCAAACCACTCCATAAAATCATGCAATATTTTATAGGCTTGGTGTCAGTCATCTAGGGAAGGCTCACACAAAATTTTGGGTCACAAAGTGTCGTGTCCGCAGAGAACTGGGACACGGGCAGCAGGGCATGTGCACGGGACTGTGCGTGTGTGTGCGTGTCCATTTCTGACACAAATACAACATGAAATCAATTTCAGTCTTCACAAAATTTATCATACACATATAGACCTAGGTATCTGTGTAATTAGTTTTTCAAAAATTGAAAATAAAATCCTTTGAGACATTTTAACAAACACCTACACACACATCATGATACGTGTCCGATACGGACACCAAATGGACACGAAATTTACCCAAACTTTAGGGACATTTATGGGATTCCTAGATCTAGCCTAATATGCAAAGAAATTAGAATTAAAATACAATTTAAGGGGTTTTACCTATAGGTGTCAATCTCAAGAGAAAGCTTCAAATGGAGGGTGTTCTCCTTGATGGCCAAATACTCCAAATTGGTCCAAAGCTGAGATTACTCTCTATGAACAACAAGAAAAGGCTAATTAGAACCTAATGCAAAAGAATTGAGCCAAAAATGACTTGAAATGAGAAAGTTATGGATTGGGGAAGATGGCTCTTTACCTCTTTCTTCAAATTGTGGAAACATTACAAAAGAGGCAAGAATATGGAGGAGATGACTTTATAGGGTTGGGGATGACCTAGTGGCTGGTCATAAAGGATAAAATTAGGGTTAGCATTTCTGGTAAGTGGGCTTTAGGCTAAGGCACATGAGCAATGTGCTCTCTACCTTAGCCTTAAGTCCAACATTAAAATCCTTCCTAATTTTCTCAAGAGCTAAATCACTCAAGTCAAAACCAAGTCGACTTAAGTTAGACTAGGGTCTCACCATGCTAACCTAGTCACCATAGTTAGGGTCAACTCCTAGGTTAGTCTACAAAGACTTAACTAGCAAAAGTCAAAATCAACAACCGTCAATCCAATAAATAAATCAAAAATCCTAATAAGTCAATGACCAATAACCCTAGGATAAAAATTATAAATAGATATTCCAAATCACATGGTTAGGCTTTAGGGTAGACAGTCTCTACGATTTCACTAGCTGCACATCAAAATCACAAGCACTAATTTTAAATAGTTTTAAAATGATTAAAAATCACCAAAAATCATATTATTATTTAAATATCATAATTTAATAATTAAAATCATAAAATTTCAAAATTACCCTCATTTAGAAAACTGGGTGTTACATGTATGTACACATATATGTTAGGCTTAATGGTATACTCTCTCTATATATATATATATTATGTTGGTTAGTCTTGAGTAGGGTCATATTCATGATATAGGTTGAATAATATCTTAGAGTGGGTATTGGTTATGAATATATGTTGATATATAGATATTTATTATAGCATATAGTATTTATAGTATATATTAGCCTATGGTTAGAATTATAAGATAGCCCTATAGAGTTGACTAGAGTTTGACCAAACCCTAGATAGTTGACCTTGACTCTAAGTTGACCAGAAGATTGACCAGAGTTGACTTTAGTTTGATTTTGACCTTGAATCATGTAGATTGTATTATAAACTTCAATTATAATATATTGAACATATTGTAACCTGTATTGCTCTAAATAGGACTATGTTACTCCAGTTTAGACATATGTACACTTCAACTGCTTAGGGTATCAGGCGAGTACATTCTCTGTTAGTTTTTATTCATAATAGTATTTATATTGCCTACTTTATACTACATTATTTGATGTTGATACATTGTTATCATGGACCAGTACTCTATGGATCTTGTCATGCGATATTATCCTCTCAGCGGATACATCGGATATTTCATGTTCATGTACTTTACCATGTGCATCGTGTGCTCTTTGTATTTGTATTATTCGTGTACAAATTGTGTGCTCTTATGTGCTCACATGTACTTCTTATGCAAAACTAACTATCGTGTACGTAACATAACTTGGTCGGATCCTTGTGTATTGATCGGGGCGGTGGAGTAGAATTGGTCATGTGATTAAACCCCTTAGCATACTCATGTACATGTCTGTTATATCCTCACATATAATGGAGATCCCTTAGAATACTCGTGTAAAAACCTAAACCAATCACATAATCATCTTGTGCTCTAAAACACTTATATTTATTATAGTTCATAGTTTCTTACTATATTTCATGGTTCAGCTTACTTATTTATCTCCTGTATTCCTGTATTTTTTACAGCATGTCATGTATTTTATTCTATTGTTACCTCTAAATTTTTTACCATGCTTTGGAACTGCTTTTAGAGATATGGGCTCGTTTTCGTCCTGACAGGATAACGTTGAAAATTTTACAGATAACTTAGAAGTTTCCAGCTAGCCTAGAGGAGACACCAGTAGAGCTTGAAGTAGATTGTTAGGTTATTGTCTAGTTGTTGTTTTCAATTTTTTATGAGTTGTATTTATTTCATACTATGTGGGAGTGGTGATGTTAATACTTAAACTTCTTCAAATCTGGTTTTGTATTAAACATTGGGATCCTTCTATATATTCCACTTTGTGCTGATTATCTCTCCTAGATATTTTGTGATTGAGTAGTATCCTTCTGAAATTGTCCTCCATTTGGAGAGTATATTATATTGTGTTTAGTTTTTGATTGATACCTAGGACAGCGTTCTACCGCTGATACTGCTGCGTAGGCTGGACATACCCACGGTCTCGTACCCCTTCATCGGGTGCGGGTCGTGACAACATTTTTGCGTAGGATTCCAGGTTTTGGTATCAGAGAATTCTTCCTATACATGATACTCCCCTTGAAGATATACAAGACTATACAAGATAGACATTTACAAGCAAGACATGGAATATGATAGCACACCACCTAGCTATAATTACTATGTTCTAGAGTGCGCTGCGATGAGCCACAATGGAAATCAGTACAATAATCGATACAGTACATGTCAAGCAACGTACAATACAAGTTAGAATATAACGGACAATACCAAACATCATATCGATGTCTCGCTATTAGCACAAGTCAAGAATAATATGTTGCCATAGTCTTAGGATTTACACAAGTGTATTTAGACAATGTATACTAGTTTCCTAAGTTTATTTCGAGTTGTTTGGTTATTTGGGGTTCTCGGGATTGGGCTAAAACCTGAGATTGTACTGATAACTGATAGGGGCTTTGGTTTTAAATATTTAAAACTTATTTAGGTTCATGAGTTTGGGTTTAAATATGAAAACTGATTTGGGTTGATTGTTTTGATTCATAAAACTAAGATTGGATGTGATTTAGTAACCTGAATTGTATGTTAACCTGAGAACCTTACACATATTAACCTGAGAACTGTGCACTGTCAACCTATGTTGAACCCTGAGAACACACACCCTCACTATCACTCTCATCTACCTATACACACACACACACATACACACACACACATACCCCCTCATCTCACACGCAGCTGAACACACACACACACACACACACACACACACACATATGTGAACTGTCACTGTCACACCACTCTCTTGTCTATACATACATACACACACACACATGCCTACACTTTGCAAAAAATTGAGAACACACATACAACTGCCACATGTATCTGTGCATGATACATGTCATGCATCTTTAGCCACTGCATTCAGTAGAATGCCCTGCACTCATTTCATCTTTACTACACTAATCCCCTGTACCAACACATTTGTCCTGCCCCATTTTATATCGGTATAGCCTTGTGTTTATATGATATAAATATGTAGTATTTAAGTTCCTATGTAATGTGTATACCCATATTAAATGTTTATGAGTATTGGTTGTTTAATTTTGAGTTGAGTATAGTGTCATAAATGGCACATAAAGTTAGCAGTGGTAGGAGTTGGATAAATCCCTCTAGTAAAACTATAGGATATGGCATGTATATATATAGTTTAAGTTAAGATTTAATGTGATTTTATTACCATTTGAACCTAACATATATATATATACAATAATTGAATGTATGAATGAATGATTAAATGAATGCATGAATGAAAATATATATGTATACAAGTAAGTATGCAATGTAAGGAGGTAATGTATTAACTTAAACATGAATGATTATATGCCTATAGGTATGCCTATATATATATAGAGTATATAGATATATGTGTATATGAATTTGTGTATGTGTGATGTTGGTGTTGACCTTGTGATTGTGTGTGAGTACTAGGCTAGACTTGGTTAGGCTTAGTGAGACTTGATTGGGCTAGGACTTGACCTAGTTGACCTAGTTTCACTTTGTAAGACCGGAGTTGACCAAGAGTTGACTTTGGCCTAGATGACCTAGAAATCATATAGAATGCATTATAATTTTCAATATTACCATTCTGGACATGTTGCGACTTGTGTTGCTCTAAATAGGACTCATCTACTCTGTCTGGACATCTATACTTACCAGATACTCAGGATATTAGGCCAGTAAATCCTCTGATCATTCAATACTTACTAGGATTTATATTCTTGCTCTAGATTACTTTACTTAATGTTGTCACGTTGTTAACACTGATTAGTACTATATGGATCTTTACATTGAGATGTTATCTCCCTCGGGAGCATTAGATACATCATGTCATGTGTGATTCACTTTCATCATGTACTCTTGTGCTTTCATTATTCATGTACACTCTTGTGATTCATGTACTCTTATGCTCACAGAGCCCCTCATGTATACCTTCGTGTGCACCCATTTATGGGCTCCCATGTGAAATATTATATAATAACATAACTTGTCTGGATTCTTATGTATTATTTGGTGTACAGGGGAGTAGAAGCAGTCATGTGAACAATTCCAAATGTTTATTATATAAACTCTTATTTTAATCATGTACAAATTTAAGTCGTTTACATGTCTATCTTGTACTCTACATTACTAGTCACTGATAGTTCTCTACTTATAGTAGATATTTACATTACAGTTCTCTCTCTTTTACTATATGTACTTTCTTTCAGCGTTTTATGTATTTTACTCTATTGTTTGCTTTATATTCCTGTCTTGATATGAACTGTTGAGATTATGTGCTCGTTCCTGTCCTGACAAACCTGTTAAAAATATTATAGAGGATGACGAGAACCTTTGCCCTACCTATTATGGAGCTGCCATAGATGATACCTTCGACTTGGACCTTCAGCAGGATCCATCAGCAATAGATGATGTCACCCCTATAGTTTAGGCTAGATAGCTTAGACTTCTATCTTATTTTGATGTCTTGTCTCATTTGGATACTTTTATGTTATATTTGGGATCTTGTTGTTATTCTGGATTTTGTTGAGATGTTATCTTAGACACTTAGACTTCTTCTCCTGTTGTATTTCATTTGGCGACTTTTATATCTTTCTATCTTATCGTATTTTTTATCTTAGCTGTGATTGAGTTGTACATTTCTATATTGTCCTCCATTCGGAGCGTATATATTGTATAGGTACCTTATAATTGTTAGATGTATGTGACCTAGTACAGCGTTCTACCACCGACACTACGGCGTAGGCTGGACGTACCCACTTCTTATACCCCTACACTGGATGCGGGTCATGACACGTTTTTAGTGGTGGCCCATGAAGGTCGAGATTTATGTAGTGGTATTCGAACTAGAGTATCACTATAGCCTGCATTAGTATATAAGATATAGTTTTGAAGGTACTCAATCACACCTAAAAAAACTCTTATCTGATTCCATCATCAAAATTCTTGCTGCTTTATTGTCTTCCTTTGAAATAAACTGTCCTCCTTTGACGTTATCGATTCATTCTCAGTAATTGCCTTCTTGTTTGATCTGTCTCAAGGATGGTGTTGACACGATCCCATCGCTCTGGCCAGAGGGATACTACTGAGAGGTCTGCCACCTCTCGTCCGGCTTAGTCCGGTCAGGCAGCTCCCGTGGTACCTTTTCATATCGAGGTTTCTGCTGTATTTGGGGTTGCACCTCAACCTGTTCTGAGATCTTCCACCATCATTCTAGATCGGTTAACGCAGCAGCAGCAGCCACATTCTGGATTGGTTGATGCAGCACAGTTGTTCGATTTCATTCAGAGGATGGTGGAAGCCCAGCGACAACAGTCCGCTCATTTTTAGCAGGACATAGAGTATGCCCATCAGATTACCCTGACGACGGTGGAGAGAGTTATTACACAGCCCCAGGAAGGCCGGATTCAGCAGGATCAGCCGAGGATACCAGGGATCCAGGAGTTCCAGAAGATGCATCTGTAGGACTTCCGCGGCACAGAGGGAATTCTGTATGCAGATGACTGGATAGAGCACATCGAGGATATCTTCCGACTGGCGGAGATACCAGCTCGACTACAGATTGAGGCGGCAGGTAGCCAGATGCATGACCTGGCTCGCACATGGTACCAGACGGACCCGAGGGTCGGTACAGGGGGACAGACTTGGGCAGCCTTCAAGAAGCTGTTCAAGAAAAAGTTTTTCCCTAACTCGGCCCTTGGTGCCCTAGAGTCGCAGTTTGAGAGCTTAGTTCCGGGCAGTCAGACTGTCGAGGAGTACGTAGGGGAGTTCTATCGTCTGAACAAAATTTGTTGAGGGACTCAGTGAGACAGCGAAGGCTCGGAGGTTCCGGAAGGGATTAGTCAGGGAGGTCAAGTCCTTGACTAAGAGTGATCGGAGTACCACTTTTGAGGAGATTATGGTGGGTGTCCTAGTAGTAGAGGATGATCTCGAGCTGAATCTCAAGAGGGGACGAGACACTCATGGAGCCAGCAGCAGCGGGGGCCAGGCCAAGAGGCCTCATGTACAAATTCAACAGCAACAACAGCAAAGGCCTATTCAGCAGTAGTTTCAGGGCCAGGGACATACACTTTTACCAATGGACACCCAGGCAGCAGCACATTAGTTGTACCTTCTGCAAGAAGCTGGGTCATAGATGGAATGACTGCAGAAAGAGACTAGAAAGGTGTTTACTTTGTGGTTCAGCAGAGCATCACTGTAGGGAGTGTCCCAAGAACCAGACAGCATTGACTAAGACAGCAGTATGAGCAAAGGCTCCGACAAGATAGTAGAGGTTTGTCCAACATCAGCCGCAGGTCAGAGGAGGAGGCCAGTAGGGACGAGCTTTTGCCATGACAGTTGAGGATGCATAGGCAGTAGGAGGGATGCTTGCAGGTTCTGTTCTTTCTCGATTCCATTCCCACTTTTGTCTTATAATAACTATCTTGAAATTCAATTCCGACAGTTTTGATTTTTCCAATATAAGTCGTATGGGCTAGGTCGCCTCAGTTCTAGAATTTAGAATTTTCTACAGTCATAGTAACCAGCATAGTGAGGACATATAGTCAGAATTTTGGACATATTTCTCGGGCGTGAGAATTTATGGTTTTCGCGGCCAAGCATGCGACAATGTAAAAATTTTAAATACCATAATTCTAGAGGCATGTACCATAGTTGGGGACTCTATGATTATCGTAGCCTTGCTTACTAGTATGACGAAGATTCTGAGTCTCATGATTTTGGACAGACGTATATGATTATAGGATTGTATGATTAGAGACTGATTGATTGGGGGTTTAACCTACTATGACTATCTTAATTTCGAAGACAAAATTCCTTTAAGGATGGTAGACTTGTAGCACCCAGTTTCTAAAATAAGGGTAATTTTGTAATTTTAATCTTTTAATAATGATATTTAAATCAAGATATGATTTTTGGTAATTTTTAATTATTTTAAAACTATTTTTATTGGTGATTTGTGATTTTGGTGTTTTGCTAGTGAAACCCTATAGACTACTTGACCTAGAGCCTAACCATGTGATTATGATGTGTTAATTATCATTTTTGGCCTAAAGGTATTTTGGTGATTTTGGTTTCTTGGAATAATTTGTTAATTATTTGATTAATGGTTGTTATTTTTTACTTTTGCTAGTTGTGACTTTAGAGACTAGCCTAGAGTTTGACTTTGACTTTGGTGACTTAGTTAGCATGGTATGGGACCCTATTCTAACTTAAGTTGGTCCTACTTGACTTGAGTGTGACTAGGGTTCATGAGAGGATTGAGAGAGTTTAGTGCATTGGACTTTTAGTTATGGAGTTGAACTAGCTAATTAACAATCTTGGCCTAAAGCCCACCATGAGAGACCCTAACCCTAGCTCTTAATTTGGACAACCACAACAGCCTAAATTAAAACTAATTTCAGCCTATATAATGTCTCTTCATAACCACTTGCCTATTTTAGAACACCCTTTTGTAGAAAACCCTAATTTCTTCCCCCTTTCATCAAATCTCCCCATTCCTCCACCAAATTGATCCCAATCTTTTGCTTTTGGATTAAATCTGGAGTAAAAGAAGAATGAGGCTAGCTTGCAAGGAGGGGAGCTCATTGGGACATTGCTTGAGGAAGGAGGCTTCACTATTTGGGGCTTTTTCTTGGAGATTGAATCCCTATAGGTAATCCCTACAAATCACCCTAAAATCCTGATTTTGCACCATAGATGCATCCATCTAGGTGTCCCCTAGTTGTAGGTTTAGTTTGGTAGGAATTAGAATTAGTTTGGTGTTCGTATCGGACACGTATCCGTGTGTATACATAAGTGTTTAAAGAAATGTTTGAATGAAATTTATTTTGTTATTTTCGAATTCTGTTTGAAGTGATTTGTAGCCCTATAGGTGTGCTTGGGATCCCCCTATGACTGAGCACATTTTCGTGTCATGTTTGTGTCTTAAATTGGACACTAACCTGTGCACGAGGACTGTCACAGTGCCCTGCTACCCGACCCTAAGTTCTCCATCATTTGGACACGAGGATACATGCCACTTGGCACAGAGGTAGGGCAACCTCTGTCAACATACCCCTCGAGTTTGACATGATCTTGTGTCGTGTCGAGGGAGCACGGACACGCGCACTAGTTTTGTACTGGACATGTGCAGTTGGATTTTTCCATCTGAAACTCTCTTCGTGTCCTGTCCTGACACGACAAGGACACGAATCAGGGTGCCTAACACGAAGACCTACACTAGACCTAACCCTAGATACAAGTACGAGGCTTTTCATTTCGTGTATCGTGTCCATTTATGATTGACACACGCGCACCACACTACCTGTGCCGTGTTCACTGACACATTTCTATTTTATGTTTGGACACATTCATGTCTAGTTTCCTGGACATGAACATTTCCCCCAGACACGTATGCACACACTCGACACCTGTGTGCACTTTAAATTGATGTTTATTTATAATTTTCATATTGATTTGGGATTTTTCCCTAAATACTGATACTGGGCTCAGATAGACTGTTTAGTTGGTTTTGACACTTCGTGTCCACTCTCTGGATACGTGGACACATTCCTAGGGTTTACACAAGCATGTTTAGCTACTGTACACTTGTTTCCTATGTTTATTTCGAGAAGTTTGGTTATTTGGGGTTCTCGGAATTGGGCTAAAACCTGAGATTGTACTGATAACTGATAGGGGCTTTGGTTTTAAATGTTTAAAACTGATTTTGGTTCATGAGTTTGAGTTTAAATATGAAAGCTGATTTGGGTTGATTGGTTTGATTCATAAAACTGAGATTGGATGTGATTTAGTAACCTGAATTGTATGTTAACCTGAGAACCTTACACATGTTAACCTGAGAACTGTGCACTGTCAACCTATGTTGAACCCTGAGAAAACACACCCTCACTATCACTCTCATCTACCTATACACACACACACCCCCTCATCTCACACACATCTGAACACACACACACATATGTGAATTGTCACTGTCATACCACTCTCTTGCCTATACACACACACACACACACGCCTACACTTTGCAAAAACCTGATAACACACATACAACTGCCACATGTATCTGTGCATGATACATGTCCTGCAACTTTAGCCACTGCATTCAGTAGAATGCCCTGCACTCATTTCATCCTTACTACACTAATCCCCTGCACCTACACATTTGTCCTGTCCCATTTCCTGTAGGTATAGCCTTGTATTTATATGATATATATTTAGTAGTTAAGTTCCTATGTAATGTGTATACCCATATTAAATGTTTATGAGTATTGGTGGTTTAATTTTCAGTTGAGTATAGTGTCATAAATGGCACATGAAGTTAGCAGTGGTAGGAGTTGGATAAATCCCTCTAGTAAAACTATAGGATATGGCATGTAATATATATAGTTTAAGTTAAGATTGAATGTGATTTTAATACCATTTGAACCTAACATATATATATATATATATATATATATATATATTTTATTTTTTTTATATACACATACATACACATATATATATATAAAAAAATACATACATACATACACATATATATTCAAATATATATATATATATATATATATATATATATATAAAAAAAAAAAAAAAAAAAAAAAAAAAAAAAAAAAAATATATATATATATATAAATATATATATATATATATATAAAATACATACATACATACACATATATATACAAAAATATATATATATGTGTATGTATGTGGCTCCAGTGTCTACTCACCAGTCAGCATCAGTTCCTACCGCATCAACCTGTGCAATCATAGCAATAACATCAGTGATCATAGTTACCTTACTAGGTTCTCCTTGCTCCGATTGCTTGGCTTTTGTTTTGCACTCATTCTTAAAGTGGCCCTTCTTGCCACACTTGAAGCAAGGCATTTGATACTTTGGCTTCTTTTTCCTGAAAGAAGTTCCCTTGACTTTTAGATTGTCAGGGTCCTTCTTCTTGCTGTGGAAAGCTGCCTGCTTTCCCCTTGGTTCCTTGGTATGAACTATATTGGCGTTAGCCAATTGCTTGGACATTGCGTCCACCTTTAGTTGAGCCCGCATCTGGTCCTCAACATAGATTTTTTGTAGGAGATCTTCAAGGGCGATCTCCAGCTTCTTCCTATGCATGTTTGCATAGAACTTGCTCCACCCAGCAGGGAGCTTTGAGACAATCCCTCCAACAACAAACTTGTCGGGGAGGGGCATCGCCTCGTCTTCCAGCTTCTGTCGCAGTTTCAGGAACTCCTTCACCTGCGGCAGCATAGACTTTTCGTCCTCAAAGAACCACTTATGATATTTTTCAACCACAAAGATTTTACTGCGGTTCTTGTCTTCTTCGTAGAGTTTTTCTAGAGACTCTCATATGTCTCTAGCAAAAGTCTTCTTAGAATAGGATTCTGCAAGGGAATCTTCCATAGCATTCAGGATAAGCAGCCTGCAAATACTATTTTCCCTCCTCCATTTTGTTTGAAGTTTTATAGCCGCGGTGATTGCGGCAGCAGACCCAACATCTGGAACAGTAGGTTCCTCCAGAAGCACGTGATCTACATCTTTGAGTTGAAGGGTGAGATAAACCTTCCTTTTCCAGACTTGGTAATGTTCTCCATCAAGCTTTTCTAACTTACAAAAGTCAGAATTGAAGAGTGAAACATTAACGTTTTCCATCGTAGCGATAAAGCTTTGAGATTGTTAAAGCCGGGGGACAATTTTTTCGATGGAAAAAAGGGAATTCGTAACAATTGTAAAAATAATCGTTATTACGTAACACTTCATAGAAGGTACGTAACAAAAATTCCACTAATGCAACACTTCACAGAAGGTGCACAGATTTCTACTAACGCAAACACTTCACCGAAGGTACGCTAATAGAATTCTGATAATATCAACGCAAACACTTCATCGAAGGTGCGTTAATAGAATTCTAATAATACCAACGCAAATACTTCATCGAAGGTGCGCTAATAGAATCCTGATAAATGAAGAAGGTGACAGGCGAAAGATGGAAAAACTCCTGCTGGGGTGAATGATCACCGTTGCTCAAAGCTTTATTCGCCCCACATGAATAGCTTCTAGGAACCAGCAAGTTCGTCGGAGAACTTGGAACACTCTTGCTCTTCTGACTCCTCAGATGAACACGAACTCCCGTGCAAAATTCAACGCTGGTACAATACCTCTCTTCTCTTTCACAGCTTCTAAACACTTATAAACTTTCTGTCTACTTTCTGTGTATTGGTCCCTAACTGTGAGAGAGAAAGAGGAGACCTTATATAGGCCCCTGCAACAACTGCCTGGTTAGCACAATGTTAGGGATGTGGTAATAACCACCCCGAACATGGAGCAACCGCTCAGAACATGCAAAGACACGTTCTGTCACAAGTTGTGCCACTCGCGTAACCAGCATGATTTGCACTTTATGCACACAGCCATTTTACGCAACCTACGCACACTAAGCACTCTACGCACACTGCGTACGCTGGGTACGCTGCGTACACTGCGCACACTGTACACTCTGTGCACTCTACGCACGCTGTGCACACTGCACGTACTGGGCTGCATACTGGGCTGCGTAACTGGGCCAGCATAACTGGGCTCGCGTAATTGGGCTCGCGTAATGTGGTCGCGCAAGTGGCTCGTGCAACGAGCGCAACTAAAGCGCACTATGCGCCTAGCGATGCTGCTGACGTGCTAAGTGCAAAGTGTGCCAACAAAATACCATATTACGCCTCATGAGCCCTTGAGCCCGAGTCCGAGCCCGAGCCCGAGCTCGAGTCCGTGTCTGAGTCCGAGTCCAAGTCGCTAAGCCCCGTAGGGGCTTAGCTCCTATGGAAATATATTTCCCAAGAGCAAAAAGCATGAATGCTTTCAATTATTGATTTAGCCTTTTTCCCATTAGAAAAATAACCCCACATGGCACACCCATGTGCACCTGTACACCACATGTGCATCTCTAGAATAGGAAAACTAATATATAGAGATACATTCGTTTTGGCCTAGCTGATGTGGGACTAAAGTTTTAAACAAAAGAGGCCAAAAACCCAACAACCTTGGCTAATGGCCAAGAGGACTAAGCCAAACCTTACCTTACCTAGCTAACAGCAGCCAAGGCCCCAAACTGTCCCTTAGACCACCCTGCCACTACCATGCCAAGGGAGGGCCTCACATTACCTGTGTACTTCAGTGCATAGGTTACACTAATATCCTCCTATCTTATATACATACATATATACATATCCGCCTCTCTCACTTAACTGATATCTACATTCCTTCTCTCATTTCCATTTACTCTACTGTCACATTACAGTACCCCTAAATCCTGCCCAACTCGCTTGCTTAGCCCCTCTCTGACTAAACACAGTCATTGACACAAGATCCCCACATAGGCTATCACTTTCGCCCTCCCTAAATCTCTGATACTCTCATCCTCACATCTGGACACTTTTAACACATCACAGATACAAGAACTAAGACACTTGCACTCTCCACTTAACTTACATGTAGTTACCTGCTATACTAACCTCTTTCTTGCCCAAAAAAATATTAGCTAATACCTCACTCTAAGACACAAACACAATCCATTTCCCTCTAATATTGACACTGTATCCTGACCTCCATGTACTTGGATGCTGGACACTCACTCATGGCTAAAATGGCCAAATGACCAAACAAAAGCCAAAGTCGAGCTCCCAACCTCTAACTGCTCTCCCTCTCTAATCTTAACCAACTCACACATATAAGTCCTTTCTTTCCCTCCTCATTATAGTTCGAACAAGGAGGGGTTGCCTGCTTGGCCTGGACATTGGCCAACATGGCCTATGCAGGCTGCTGCCAAGGCCAAATAGGCCATGTTCCCCTTTACGCTTAGCCACACAGGTCTGTAGGACCCTATCCCCTAACCAACTTGGCCTCCGCAGGGTGTTATATATACTGCCGCTGCACATTCACCCCATCAGTCAACATAACTTGTATAGGTTCACACTCTAGAGGCCTTCACACATATATCCTACTGCTATTACTCTCCTTTCAAGGCCAACAAGCCTAAATAGGAACCACCAACTCTTTGTATTGACTCTCCTAATAAGCAATTGCTGCTAATGTAAGTGCACAGGTTACACTAATATCCTCTCAGGGCCTCACATTACCTGTGTACTTCAGTGCACAGGTTACACTAATATCCTCCTAACTTATATACATACATATATACATATCTGCCTCCCTCACTTAACTAATATCTACATTCCTTCTCTCATTCCTATTTACTCTACTGTCACATGACAGTACCCCCAAATCTTGCCTAACTCGCTTGCCTAGCCACTCTCTCACTAGACACATTCATTGACACAAGAGCCCCACATAGGCTATCACTTTCACCCTCCCTAAATCTCTGATACTCTCATCCTCACATCTGGACACTTTTAACACATCACAGATACAAGCACTAAGAAACTTACACTATCTACTTAACTTACATGTAGTTACCTACTATACTAACCTCTTTCTTGCCCACAATAATATTAGCTAACACCTCACTCTAAGACACAAACACAATCCATTTCCCTCTGATATTGACACCGTATCCTGACTTCCCTGTACCTGGATGCTAGACACTCACTCATGGGTAAATGGCCAAACGACCAACCAAAAGCCAAAGTCGTGCTCCCAACCTCTAACTGCTCTCCCTCTCTAATCTTAACCAACTCACACATATAAGTCCTTTCTTTCCTCCTCATTATGGTTCGAACAAGGAGGGGTTGCCTGCTTGGCCTGGGCAGTGGCCAACATGGCCTATGCAGGCTGCTACCAAGGCCAAATAGGCCATGTTCCCCTTCACTCTTGGCCACACAGGTCTGTAGGACCCTATCTCCTAACCAACTTGGCCTCGACAGGGTGTTATATATACTGCCGCTGTACATTCACCCCATCAGTCAACATACACTTGTATAGGTTCACACTCTAGAGTCCTTCACACATATATCCTCCGGCTATCACTCTCCTCTCAAGGCCAACAAGCCTCAATAGGAACCCCCAACTCTTTGTATTGACTCTCCTAATCAGCAATTGCTGCTAATGTCAGATATTCAAGTGAGTATCACACTATATATTTCTCTATATATCCACATGTATATATAAACTAAATAATATGCTGAACAATCATTTACCAATAGCCAAACAATATATGCAAGATAGCATTATCATTCCACCTCTCTTCTAACCTTCACATGACATAGTTGGACACTCGAGATACAACTCTCAGTCACTTAGGCACTAGGACAAACCATACACATGTCACTCAAGCACTAACACTTTGGCAATGACCAAGTGTCCTATGGCCAAGCTCCAATCTGGAACTGACTTTCCACTGTCCTACGGAAAATGCCAGGCCATAATGGCTGATGTCTAAATTATACAAGGACTAGGGTTGACTACAAACAAGGACTAGAGCTATCCAAATATGGGTTGAACTAAAAGGTGGAATATCTGAACAAAACGTGGATGAAGTGGACTGATACTATGTTCAGTCTGAACATTACTTTCTAATTTCTTCTACTTGTCTTCATAAGTATCCTTACCTCACACACTCACAGATACACTAGGATACCACTGTCAATGACAGTTCCCAACTTCATACCTCACCAAGTATTCCTCTTCAATACATCTCTCACCAATCTTTGTAAACATATATGTATATGTGCATTTGCTAATAACCCATTATTTCATAAAAATGAACATACAACACTTTATATATATATATATATATATATATATATATATATATATATATATATATATATATATATATATATATATATATATATACACACACACACACACATCACTCTATAAGCAATATCCATAGTTACACCCATAAATATAGGTAACTACATATATACATCTTGATGAAAATACTTGGGAATCATATACGTGGCTATCAAATGAACAACCTATACTACATCCAAGCAAAAACCGAAAAAATAGAACCTAAATAACCATTTAGACATTCTAACAAACACTTGGTGGACAAAACTTGTAGTCTCCCTCAAATGGACGATAAACCCTATGTAACCATCACAATAAGACTCATTATGACCACAAGCTTCTTCCTATTAGTAATGGGAGGGGCCACCTACATAAATGCATGAAATTTAACTATGGAAATAGAAGTTTAGAAGGTTATGTCTATGTAGAAAGAAGCCTACACAATGCTCCACGAATTTAGGAAGGATGGATGAAGAAGGGGATCTCAAATCCTTGCTAGAGCCTCCACAAAGCCTTCTTGAGCTCCCCAAGCCTTAGCACAACAAAGGGAAGAAATAGAAGATAATTTGGAAGAGTTTGGAATGAAAGAAATGTGTAGAAACCCTAATGGAATGGTGGCTGCCATTAGAGGGTTTGTGGGGATTTTGTAGACACTAGTCAAGCCCTAAACTCTTCATGACACTTAGTATTATGAAGGTCCTTAAGTGGGCTAAGTGGTTTGGCTCTAATTAATGCTTAAACTCAACCTAGCCATGAGTAGAGTATAATGAATCAACCTATTGGTTAAATCAAATTAAATGGGGTCCACCATGTCTAATGAATAAGCTAGTCTACTAATAAATACAACCATTATATTAAATAAAAAATACACAAAATATTAAATGACATAAATATCCTTGTTCTAGAAAAGTGGTAGTGATAAATCTTCCTCCTTAGAAATTTTCATCCTCAAAATTTAAGTTGGTCACACTCTTCTCTAGGTCAAATCCCGGACAATCATAGTCTAAATCTATCTGAATAGTACACACATTCAGGGTCCTACTCGTTATGATATCACGGTCTAAATCAGGGTCACTATACTATCTATCACAGCACAAAACACAATTTGAAAGGTAATATTGATTCATGCAACAAAATAGAAAATGGACGAAAAAAGAACAGAAAAAAACATGCTAATCTATTACCTGCAGCGTCGGCCTCCTCGACCGTCAGTACAAAAGCCCTGCCTCGTTGAGGGATCTCCCCCTGGTGGTGTTGGCCACAATTCGGTACCACAGGTAGCCTAGCTCCATCTCTCTGGCCTTATGCTCCACCAAATGGGGGTATAGTATGGCAATCCCCCATCTGGTACACAGCTGACCCACAGAACAAATACACCTTCAATCTCTTCCTGCAGATGTAACGCCCCAGTCCCAAAATACTTGGGACCAGATACGTATCATGCCAGCTGCATACATACGAAGCACACTCCAATATATGGAAATCTTGCATGTATACATAAGCTGTAAAATATAGTAATCCAAGACAAACTAAATCTCATCCACAATAAAGAGAATAATAGTATAAAAACAACTTGAATATTTATGGTACAATCGTTGGACAGAGACAAAGTCCACTACCAACTATCAAAAGCAGATAAAGTATACAAGAAAATGATCCATGAAAGTATCAAGACGAACCAAGAGCGATCATCTTTGAAGAAATGAAGACGCCCACAATCTTGGCTAGAACACCTGCAGTAAACCATGAAAGCACACACCTGGAGAGGTAACCTGGTCCTCAGAGGGACGTAGCAAGATACAAGAAAAACATGCCATTATAACTGCATAAGTAAAAAATACTATAAAACTACGATACGACTGGGTCCTTAACCATCTATGTGATATGCACTTTGAGTACAATGTTCTACACAGGGGCTATAGGATCAGCAGAGTAAATAGAGAATGGCCGTCAAGTAGCGCTCATACGAGACACTGTCGGCCCGGGGAAGTAAGTAGCACTCATCCGAGTCACAATCGGCCCAAAATGTGTGTAAAAATAAATGTAGCGCCTATACTAATAGTTGTTTCCTCCCCCCAATAATACTATACATGTATCGTAACCATGACACACCAACACATGTCGCTTCCACGACATTATTTTATAACAGATAACGGTCAAGTCTTCTAACATACATCTATTGACAGTTATTCCTACGCATACACACGGGTGATCAGCCAACATGCAAGTGACTACTATATGATATTCACAACTCACACACAACTCGTGATACAATAGTGACAAAGTCAATGACATGCATTCTATTGACGGAAGTCTCCTAACTCTAGGTCCACAAGCAAGAAGAAAATCATAAACAAGGAATATAGATATAATAAATGAAATAAAATATAACTAAATATAAGCAGTAAAGATGGCAAGGTATCTTGCCTGAGGTTATATGCAAAAAGGAAAAGATCCAGTAGCTCGAACCGACAAATAAACGGAGCCGGAGAAAGCCAAATCCCGTAGATGACCCCGGATGCTGCAACAAATATCACGAACGAGTTTGGAATAAAAGATATACCTAGGAAACGCTTGTCCAAAAGTTAAATTCTAGAACAATGACAAAATCGTAATTTTGGGTCAAAACGATGTCCGTCGTTGGATCCGCTTTGCATCGAAATGCGTGCCAATAGCTACGGTCTCTAAAGTCGTCAAACTATATGTCTACAGATTTTTTTTGATAAGAAAAACCCAACGGTATGTCCAATTTTGGATTCCGGTGGACCGTGCACAAAATCGCCCGTTGAGTGGGATTGTGGGCCCGCCAAAATAGCTTCCCGAACAACCTTCTCCGAATTGAACCAAACTTGGCTCACAAGACCAGAAAAATATTTCGAGTCCAATGGCGCAAGTTTCGTCGCAATTTGATGTGTGTACACGAAGTTGTGACTTAATTTGCAAAGGGTCGATACGGGGGTATCTCGACGGATACGCACTAATTTCGTCGTGCACATACAACAAAATCGGGTTCTGTCAGTTCCCGCACATCGACAACATCCATACGCGCCTTTCGATGCATATAGTGCGTGACCATGTCGCTCGGTTTGTCGGAACGGCTGCTGTATCGGGATATTTTTCTAATTTTCGAAAACATAATTTACAATTTTTTTGAAATTTTAACAACGTGTAACTTTCTGCATACTAGATAAAAAGTGGATTCAGAAGGTGCGTTATAATCTCGATTATGTTGTCTTTGACTGTCTTTAATTAGTTTCTACAAAATTTTAATGTACGTAAAGAAAAGTGGCCTTCAAGTTGGTGTTTTAAAACAGTTTTTAATATTCTAGAATAGTGGTTTTTCTCTAACTTCGTCTCGATTTTTCGAGCAAGTTGGATGGCCATGTCAAAATTTACCGGGGGGATCTCGAAGAGGGTCATGTGGGCTTTCAACACAAATTTGCGGATTTAAAATGAGAGAGATATCGATCGGGGAAGTGGGATACCTTGATGTTGATTTCTGTTGTTGTTGAGGGTATTTGTTTATTGTTGTTGTTGTCGCCGTGACGACCGGGAGGCGGGGATGCTGTCGCTCCGGCGAGGCTGGGCACGCACGCCGAGGAAAGGAAGGAGGATGGAGGAAAAAGGAGGAGGAGATTAGGTTTTCAATATATATATAACTATATATATATATATGTGGAGGGAGGGGGTTCGGCCATTGAGTAGCTTGCTGCTGCTCCTTATGCACATATGGTCGGTTCCCACATGGTGGGGCCGACCTTATGATATTTCTTTTATTTCAAATCTTTTCTTCTTTTATCTTTCTATATATATATATATATATATATATATATATATATATATATATATATATATATATATATATATATATATATATATATATATATATATATCGTATAAATCCATAAAATCCAAATAAAAAAATATATATCGTATAAATCTCCATAAAATCCAAATAAAATTTTTATATTATCTAGAATCCATTTTTGACATATTTACATATATGTAAATTTAGTTTGACAAATAAAATAAAAACCAATAATAGTAACTTAACAATAATAAATTTATTTAATCATAACCGAAATAATATTAACAAAAAATAAATATAAAATAATTCAAATGGTGGCTTTGGTGGACTTATACTACACCCCCTTATCCGGGTCCAAAAAATTGTACAAAGTGTTGCACAATATTATTAATAATAAAATACCAATAATTGTACAAATATTTAAATAATTAGAAATTGTACATAAAATTCTAAAATAATTTAGGAAATATTTCTACGTACATAAAATATGTCAACATGGCCACCTTGGTCCCATCCTATGCCTACATGGGCTTGAATTTGGTTCGGGCCCAGTTGGGGCTGAATTGGACAAACCAGGTTATTTAAAAATTAATATATAAAATAATATTTAATTGGAATAATTTAAATATGACCATTCACAACTTGGCCTAGTTTTTCTAGTTTGAATATCACCATGGCTAGGCTTCCCCTGGCATGACTGTTACACTAGTCAAGGCACACTGCTACAACTTTCGCGCTAAAAGTTATGGTCGACTAGTGCTCCAAAACTCAACAATGGCTAAGGTCATTTTAAAAATAAAAAAATAAAACCATAAATTGTATAAATTCATTTTTAAGTCTAATAAAATAATAAAAAATTAGAGATTTTACATCCTACCCAACTTACAAGAATTTCGTCCTCGAAATTAAAAATAAGTAAGGGGTTAAAAAGGTCACATAGGTATATCGATGAGGAATCATCAAATCACAACGTTCAACAAAACATGAATTAGAAAATCGTGATTTAGATAAATACGAAAATAATCATGGATATGGCTAATTAATGCAAGAATGAAAATGATCAAGGGTTTTATGTAGATCAAGATAAAATACGAGTTTAAAGAATAGAAAAGAAACGAGTAGATTAAGGTGGAAAATAATTTAGAGACTTGAGAGAGATGGTTCCATGAGAATAGTTGTATATTGGTCGTCCAGGTTGAGGGCATGATTAAGAGAGCGATTTGAATCATCCTCAAGTATCAAGAATGATTAGAAGGTTGCGATAGCAGATATGGAATCGACAAGTAGTTCAAAGCGAGGATATAGTCACCTTTGTTGGTCCATGGCTAACTATCTTAGCAATATATGGTGGGACAACTAAAGGTGATACTTTGAGTCTATCTAGCAAGTACAGTGCCTAGTCATTCTAAAATAAGTAAAGGACAAGAACAACAAAGGTTTCAAAGATGATGATATTGAGTATGTAACACGAGGTTCATAGGCGACAGAAATAATTCAATGGGAGTTGTCAATGCTATCACGGATGAGACTCTAAGGCAAGTTTACTATGTCTCTATCCACGTAGAATAATATATGAAAAGCGAACCAAAGTGCAATAGGTTGATCAGACCATTATGCATCGGTTCTTATTAGACAATATGTTAGTGGGTGCACCCAAATAAAATATGTCATGATTAAGCTCGAAAAAGATAAGCTTGCAAAACTAATGCTAAATTAGCAGCATCAGATTGTTGAACTATAAGTAAAGGAGGTAATGTTGAAGGAATTTAAATAGTCCAAGATCTTTTAAAATCAAGTCTTGCCCGAAGGGTGGGCCTATACAGTTGTCCTAGTTTTCTTCACTTACGGTTTGGTTATCTAGATAAGTTAAAGTCCTCTGAATTTCTAGTCTAAGTGAACTCATCAACATGATTCAATAGGATAAAGGTTTTGTTAGGTTGTGAGGTATTCTACCCAACTTATAAGAGTTAAACTAGTAGTATGATGGGACCATGGGTCAAGCAATCAAGATAAAGTACAAGGTTAAGCATTTGAGAAATTAAGTAGAACACCATCACATATTGAGTCAAAAGATTTAGTCATGGTTGGATCTTTAATTAAAGTCAGAAAGTATTTGGTGTCATGGTAGAGGTTATAGTTTAGTCATTTTGACTAGAAAGTCATGTCAAGAAAATAGAGTACAAAGAGACATTTTTTGGTGGGACATGATATGTCTACATGAAGGTGGGCTCGTCTAGGTCTTACATATGAAGTTTGTTGGAAGGAAAAGTCTAGTATTGTGCTCCAAATATCAAAGTCACGGTAAGGGATGTCAAAATATTCTAAATAGAAAGTGGGAGTTCATGAGGTGACAATTAATGCACAAAAATATAGGAGATCAAGTTAAAGCATGAAATAAAATTAATTAAGGAATCCAGTAAAAATAATTTAGAAACACAATTCCAGAGTGAAGATAGTCTCCTAAATGAATACATTTAATAAACAGTTAAATCATTATTCAAATTGCAACTGGGTTAGAAGGTCACCATAAAAGATCAAGATTTGAGGGAAAGATGAGTAAGTAAAGATTGAGATACAGTATAGTTTGGTAGATGTCTAGCAACACTTGTGTATCTACTACTATCATGTTCATGAGTGACATGCATTTAGTATAGAGTACTTCCAACTTATTAGGGCTATCTTGGTGGCCTAACATTTAAAATTTTAACTCAAGTTTCCTTCCGAAAGTTTCTTAATAAATTTCTCAAAAATGATCTACCAAAATTTTTATTCACTCCATGCCGTCTAATTTAATCATGACTAAAAGTTTAGTCCCTTCCATAAATCTCCAAGTGAACTTTCATCATGTTACTACTACTTTTCCAAATTTAACATTTTTTTTACTCCAACTTTTAAACTCAAGAGTTCATAAATCATGAATCCATAAAAATTTCTATATCACTTCATAACCTTTAAACTCCTTTTATATATATAATTCTCAATATAAACCCTTCGAATTTCACGAGCAATCTAAAATTTATAGCTCTTTATTTTAACGCACTCATCAACCCTAACTTCTATTTCTAACTCATTCAAACATAATCACAACTTTTAATGGTAAATTCCTTTAATCAATCAAAATAACTTTTCATCACATCGTTAGTAACGTTTCCCATAAATTTGTAATATTATTAATCCAACGTGAACTCAATATTCAAATGATCTTATCAATTTGATATCCATGATCACAACCTTTTAGACCCAAAATCTAAATAGTTTTGCAAATCTTAAATCAAAGGACACGATTTCAAATTTTTCCTAAAAAATTGTTTTCACATCTTCCAAAGATTTTAAACCAAATTTTATTATCATTACTTCCACTTAAAATATTAAATTTTTAATAAACAGACTAATCACAACTGGTAAAACTCAATTTAAATAATTCATACTGTCACTTTTAAAATTTTAAGATCATCATCAACCCAAATCTACATACGTTCAAAGATGTATAACCATAATCCAACAATTCATGAATATAAAAACAAAATCACATAAAACATTTTACATCGATTTTACATAGATTTTAACTATCTTTCCTCCAGTAGTAAAATTCTATCAGTCCCCTGGTGATGACTACTTAGAAATCTCAAGATTAAAACTTTCTTTGGTAATATCCTAACTTACAAATTACTAATCATTAAATCATCCTTTTAGAAAATGCCCTTATAACTTAGTTAAAAATCTCCGTGTATTCCAATTGTCAATGCAATCTTTATAGCCATATGGTTGACCAATAAGTATATAGTAGTGTAGTCATCTTCTAACCATGCTTAAGCACAAGATGATAGGGTGTCGATAGAAATATTTCAAGCAAAATGCAAAAATTAAGGGAGGCAAGGAGAGTTCGAAATTTGGAAGTCGAGGGAGGTGATCAAGTATGTGGATGAGATTCCTAGATTCTAATCCTATATTGTAGGCTCACATCGGTACAGTAACGTAACCGAGGTTGTAGCACCCAGTTTCTAAAATAAAGGTAATTTTGAAATTTTGTAATTTTAATCATTTAATAATGATATATAAACCATATTATGATTTTTGGTGATTTTTAGTTAATTTAAAACTATCTAAAATCACGACTTATGATTTTGATGATTGACTAGTGTAACCCTAGAAATTACTAAGCCTAGAGACTAACCATGACCATGGGAGCCTAGTCATATGATTAAGATGACTAATTACAACTTTTTAGCCTGGGAGTATTTTGGTCATTTTGATAATTTTGTGAAATTGTAAATTATATTAATTAAATATGTGCTAGCTAATTATTTGAGACTTGACCTAGAACTTAGCCTAATCTAGGTTAGCCTTGATTTTAGAATCTTGATTAGGGTAACCTAGCAAATGACAAGATTATTAATATCTAGATATTTCTAGGAAAGATATTTACTCTTAGGATATTTGTGAAAAAGAAGCCTTAGGACTATTGGACCAATAGGAAGGCTTGGAATTTGTTGGACAAATCTTAGCCACACATCTAAAACCCTAACCCTAGCCTTTATCAACAGCCATCAAGAGGCTACAACCTTATTTTAATCACATCATCAAGTTCTTGCCTCTTTTTAAAATACCTACTAAGAACCCTACTTATGTTCTTCTCTAAACCTTCACCAAATTCTCATTTCTCCACTAAATTGGACCAAACGAATTGCGTTGGACTCCCCTACAGTAGTAGAGGCTAGTGGGGGCTTGCTTACGAGAAGTGGAGCGCGTTTGGACATCGCTCGAGGAAGGCAACTTCTCATTTCGGGAGCCTATTCATTGAGGTTTCACCCTCAATAGGTAAAATCTATCAAACACCTTTAAATTCCAAATTTCTTTCCATAGGTGCATCCATTTAGGGTTCTCCTAGGTGTAGCTCAAGTTTGGTAGGAGTTTCTGTCCATTTCATTTCCGTATCGGACACGTATCGGTATTTTTGAACTTGTGTTCGACGAAATGCCACATAGGAAATTATTTTATTAATTTTCAAAAGTAATTACATATATGTGTAGCGCTTAGCATGCTGATCACGAATAACTAACACTGAGCTGGATTTTGAGTCGTGTCCATATCTAAATAGGACACGCACATACTGCACGAGATCTCATGCACAGTCCTGCTACTGGACACGTCGTGTGCGCTGCACACGACACGATTGGACACGAAACTTAGGGTAAAGGTTGGGGACATGACTGACATTGTGGTCATAAAATTTGGGATGGTGTCGTGTCGTGTCGAGGGAGAAAACACGTGCGCACTATTTTTGCACAGACTGTGCACAGACGGAAATTGCACAGACGGAAATTGGCCACTGATACGCGCTTCGTACGACGACACGCGACTTCGTGGACACGACTCAAGCTCCTAGACACCTAGCCCTATACATGGAGAAACCCTAGGCATGGCCACGAGGTGTCTCGGGTCGTGTGTCGTGTCCTAGCCCGAATCACACACGTGCACGAGGCTGCCTGCACGTTTAGTGTCTGTGTGTGTGTTCTCTCTATTAGGACACGTTCGTGTCTAGTTTTTGGACACAAGAACAACCCCTCTGACACGAGTATATGATTGCTCACCTCTGTTTCAAATTAGTTTAGGTTTTCAAATTGATTTGGGATTCAAAATTTAGAAGTCAACAGTGAACTGTGAAGTTCACGGATACTCATGAATCCTTAGTTTAAATTGTATATTTTTACTGTTAGTTAATGATTAATTTGACATAATAAATTTATTTACACATGTTTTAGTTCACTGTCAAGATTGATTCATGATTGGTTTGATGTTAACAAGAATGGGGATTTTTGAAATCAGTTGGACTGGTAATATGAACTGTCAATTAAACAAATTCCTGAGAATGTTAGGCATGTTAAAATGTGTGTAAACTGAAATTTTTTAAACTGAAATTTAGATGGGTTCATTACTTTCCAATTCGAAGCAGGGATGGGATTGGGTTTTGTGTAAACTGAGAACTAATATGAGTTAACCTGAGATGGTGGTATTTCATTTGAAAACAGAATTTTTCCATAAAATGGTTAACTTGACTGTTAACTTTAAATCATTGAAACTGAAATCTGAGACAAACCTATAGCCTAAGTCCCTACACATGCACATGAACTGAGATTTTATGATTTGAACATTTGTATTAAAAACCCTGAACCTGAGAATGAAATGGCTTTGGGAAGAAAACTGAGATCCTTTATGTAAAATTGATTTTGGTTTTGGTTTTGGTTTTTAGGATGGTATATGTAGATAAATATATACATGAATGTTATTGTGCAATGGTACATGAATGATACCTCAAAACTGATAATGTTAACTAAATATGATATTTGATATTAACTGAGTTTTGGATTGAACAGAAAACTGAAATCAAACCCTCTCTTTCACTCACTCTCTTTCACTACACACACACCCATTCCTGATAAATACACACCCATACACACATGTAAACCCCTTAACCCTCTCTCTATGTATAAATGTATATATGCATATATGTATATATGTAAACATGTATGTAGGTAATGCATAGATGCATGAATGTGAGTATAATGTAATGTAAGTATACATGTAGCATGTATGTAATGTACATGATATGTGAGGTAGGCATCTATGGTATGTATGTAAACTTGTATACATGAATGTATGTATTTATATATATTAGTATTTATAGGTTGTATTTTGCAATATGGTTTATAGGCCTAGTGTAAGGTTTAACCAATAGTTGACAATAGGCTTTTGAACCCTTGGACTCTTAGACTTGTATTGACTAACCCTAGATAGCCTTGACTGGATGTTGACCCAGAGTTAACTTCCATCTAGTTGACTTAGAATCATGTAGTTTGCATTGCAGATTTATATTATTTCAATTTGAGTTCTTAAATAACATGTTTTACTCTAAATAGGACTCCGTGACACCAGTTCGGACATCTATTCATATCAGTCATACAGGGTGACAGGCGAGTACATTCTCTGATCATTTCATACTTGTTAGGATTTATATTCTTGCTCTAGATTACTTTACATGATGTTGTCACGTTGTTATCACGGATTGGTACTATATGGATCTTGTTATGCGATGTTATCTCTCTCGGGGTGCATCAGATACAGTTGTCATGTGCTTTTCACGAACATCTTGTATTTTATGTACACCGCTTTCATGTATACTCTTGTGCAATCTTGTACTCTCATGATCACGTGAGCAAACATGATAAAAACCTCTTGTACAAGCTAACGTAACTTGATTGGATCCTTGTGTATTGATTGGGAAGGGTGAGTAGGAATGGTTATGTGATCAAATCCCATATTGTACAAATCTTGTGCGCATCTATTGTACACTCACGTATGATGGAGCTACCTATTGTTATTGTATAACCTAAGCCATTTACAAAACCATATTGTTCTCTAAATCACTAGTATTGCAGTTTTACTTATCCTATATATATTTCAGTTATAAATTCTCTCTCGTTTTCATATACATTTTCTTACAGTTTATGTATCTTACTATTTGCATGCTTTACATTTCCCAACATGATATGAACTGCGTAAGATGTATTGTGCTCGCTCCTTTCCTGACTGGACCTGTTGAAAATATTACAAATGATGAGGGTGACTGCCCTACCTTCTATGGGACACATGAGGATGACCTTCAGGAGCCTGAGGAGCATCTAGCTTGCTCAGTAGAGGGTGCCTAGTCTAGTCTAGTATTTATAGTTTTTAGTTTTTATCGCATTGTTCCGATTATTAGTTGTGACTTTATTATATTTCAGGACTTGTATTTATTTGTGTTGGACATCTACTTGTGTGGTGTGATAACTCTATTCATATTTCAGTTTCTTTCTTTTATCTGATTCCATATCGTGCTCTATCTTTCCTAGACTTGTGATTGAGATATAGAGTTGAGATGTTATATTATACCTCCGTGCGGAGATGATATGTTTATATCATGTTAGATGTTATAGACGAACTATACAGCGTTCTACCGCCGACACTGCGGCATAGGCTGGACGTACCCACGTTCTCGTGCCCTTTCTCAGGGTGCCGGCGTGACAGAGGTGATAAACTTGACCTGCATGGGCCACCACAATAACATGTAACGCCCAGTCCCAAAATACTTGGGACTAGATACGTATCATGCCAGCTGCATACATACGAAGCACACTCCATCATATGGAAACCTTACATGTATACATAAGCTGTAAAATGTAGTAACCCAAGACAAACTAAATCTCATCGACAATAAAGAGAATAATAGTATAAAATCAACTTGAATATTTATGGTACAATCGTTGGGCGGAGACAAAGTCCACTACCAACTATAAAAAGGAGATAAAGTATACAAGAAAATGATTCATGAAAGTATCAAAATGAACCAAGAGCGATCATCTTCGAAGAAATGGAGACGCCCACAATCTTGGCTAAAACACCAGCAGTAAACCATGAAAGCGCACACTTGGAGAGATAACCAGGTCCTCAAAGGGACGTAGCAAGATACAAAAAGAACATGCCATTATAACTGCATAAGTAAAAAATACTATAAAACTACGACACGACTTGGTCCTTAACCATCTATGTGATATGCACTTTGAGGACAATGTTCTACGCAGGGCTGTAGGATCAGCAGAGTAAATAGAGAATGGCCATCAAGTAGCGCTCATACGAGACACTATCGGCCCGGGGCAGTAAGTAAAACTCATCCGAGTCACTATCGGCCCAAAATGTGTGTAAAAATAAATGTAGCCCCTACGCTAATAGCTGTTCCCTCCCTTCAATGATACTATACATGTATCGTAACCACGAAACACCAACACATGTCGCTTCCACAACACTGTTTTGTAATAGATAACTGTCAAGTCTTCTAACATGCATCTATTGACAGTTATTCCTACGCATGCGCACGGGTAATCAGCCAACATGCAAGTGACCACCACATGATACTCACAACTCACACATAACTCGTGATACAATCATGACAAAGTCAATGACATGCATTCTATTGACGGAAGTCTCCTAACTCTAGGTCCACAAGCAAGAAGAAAATCATAAACAAGGAATATAGATACAATAAATGAAATAAAATACAACTAAATGTATGCAGTAAAGATGGCAAGGTATCTTGCCCGAGGTTATGTGCAAAAAAAAAGATCCAGTAGCTCGAACCGACAAATAAACGGAGCCAGAGAAAGCCAAATCCCGCAGATGACTTCGGATGCTGAAACAAACATCACGAACGAGTTTGTAATAAAAGATATACCTAGGAAACGCTTGTCCAAAAGTTCAATTCTGTAACAGGGGCAAAATTATAATTTTGGGACAAAATGATGTTCGTCGTTTGACCCGATTTGCACCGAAATACGTGCCAATATCTACTGTCTCTAAAGTCGTCAAACTACATGTCTACGGATTTGTTTTAATGAGAAAAACCAAATAATATGTCCAATTTTGGATTCCGGTGGACCGTGAACAAAATTGCCCGTTGATTGGGATTGTGGGCCCGCCAAAATAGTGTTCCGATCAAACTTCTCAGAATTGAACCAAACTTGGCTCACAAGACCAGAAAAATATTTCGAGTCCAATGGCACAAATTCCGTCACGATTTGATGCGTGTACACGAAGTTGTGACTTAATTTGCAAAGGGTCGATACGTGGGCATCTCGACGGATACGCACTGATTTCGTCGCGCACATGCAACAAAATCGGGTTCCGTCAGTTCCCACACATCGACAACATCCATACGTGCCTTTCGATGCATATAGTGTGCGACCACGTTGCCCAATTTGTCGGGACGGACGCCGTATCGGGATATTTTTCTAATTTTCGAAAACAGAGTTTATAATTTTTCGTGAAACTTTAACAACGTGTAACTTTCTACATACTAGATGAAAAGTGAATTCAGAAGGTGCGTTACAATCTCGGTTATGTTGTCTTTGACTTTCTTTAATTACTTTCTAAAAAAATTTAATGTACGTAAAGAAAAGCGGCCGTCAAGTTGGTGTTTTAAAATATTTTTTAATATTCCAGAAAAGTGGTTTTTCTTCAACTTCGTCTCGATTTTTCGAGCAAGTTGGATGGCCATGTCAAAATCTACCTAGGGGATCTCGAAGAGGGTCATGTGGGCTTTCTACACGAATTTACGGATCTAAAAACGGATTTAAAATGAGAGAGATATCGATCGGGGAAGTGGGATACCTTGATGTTGATTTAATATGAAATACCTTAAAGTATTAATAAAAAATTTATAGAGAATTTCTCCTTGAATAGCCTTTTGAAGGTAGCCCACGTCAGACCCGTCACTATCAGTCGGGGATCTGTACGGTACCATGTCAGAGCAATATCAAAGAGCTGACTAGCTTGGGCTACTACTCGCAGCCCCTCCTAAATCTGAGCCAAATCCAAACTCCTCTCTATATCCTCTAGCCAGTCATCGGTATAGAGGATCCCCTTCGTCCCCTTAAACTCTCGAGGGAACATCTTCTTTAAGTCCTTGATAGTACCCTGCCTCGCCTGCTGCTACTGCACCTAGGTAGGAGCACCCTGAGGCAGAGCAGTAGCCACCCTCTTAACTGTAGCAAGTGCCAACTGGTGGGTACTATCAATGCTATGACGTAATACATCAGCCTGCCACTGTTGTGCCTCAGCCTGAGCCCTCTGTACCTCCATCATCTGTTGGAACAATACAAACATCTGCATTGTATCAGTCGGTGGTAGAGGTATAGGAAGAGACTCTGACAGCACGAGGACAATCCTCGGGAATGGTGGTGTCGCGTACCTCGACCTTTTGGTGGAAACAAGTCACAAATAATATTAAGTATCGCTCGGTCGGGAACGGAGATACACTTGGAGTGTCTATCGATAGGAACACTATCGGACTAACGCTTAGGCATACACAGAAGATTGGTTGAGATTTTGAGAAATAGTGCGAACGACTTAGTACGTCGATACGACGTGAGCGATTACGCTAGAGATTCGTCGAACGAATCCGAAAGATGTTAGCGAGTGATACGAACGTGATTGTAGACTAGATCGGATGGCTCGAATCTGAGTGGTGTATGGTTTGTCTTGGAAATCATTCGAGCAAAAATGGAGGATTACGAGTAACAACGAGTATGTTGGCAAGGCGATGCAATAGCGCAGAGCCTTAGAACGCATCACGCTTAGTTGGTCGTGACTTTGAATGTCCCAAACGAGATGTCATTCAGACAACTTGTAAATGGGCAACGCGAGTTAGGAAAATGATATTGAATCATGGTTCGGAACGACGAATAAAAATGAATATCGTGATCGAGGAAGTCTAGAGGATCGCACATGTGATTTCGAATTTGATCGAATAGAATCGTGGTATATCCAAATCGGACAATAGCATCTGTTGCACGATTCAAAGTTCATTGTAAAGGAAGATCGTCAGGTTACGTACATCATCGATGGTATTGAGGCGTATCAAAGATCGATGTACGATAACTCGGGGGTACTCTAATTCGAGGAACGATGAACGTGTAAAATATTATTGTCCCGGTGGATGCTATACTTGGGATATTGAAATACGTCGAGGAAAAGATAGACGTGGCTCAAGGATTTTTTAGTTGAACGAATGATGAACAGACTATCGAACTGAGATCTTGGCTTGGATGAAAATGAAATATTTGGATTGCTTCGTTGATAACCACAACGTTGAAGTTCATGTCTTATACGAGCGCAACTCCAGCCTCGCACATGCGTCACGTCGATTAGGGCAATCACTTCGCGTGGGTGCTGGTATGGTGATTCATACAGCGGGGGTGATCAAACTTGCATGGCGTGACAATTTATATGTTTCGACTTGTGGTTTAACGCGAAGGTGGACTCGAGAATGACCTAGCGTGCTTGACGATTGAACTTGAGGATTGAGTAGGTCCAATCCGTGTATGTTTGCCATTGATTGTAAAAGTACAGAATAATTTATGTAGGAGGACTGAACATAGACTCACAATACAAACTCGCTTGTACAAAGAAAGCCTAGGAACGAAAACCTAGGTACAACAATCTAAGTACAATTGTTTATTTTAGATTCTGGGGGTGACGATAGAGGCTCGGAAAAGCTACGGCAGCTCTACCTTACTCCTTGGACGATCGGGTGCAACCTTGGCTCTGGAGAAGATCTGCTTGGCGTTAATAAAGAAATGCTCTCCTTGCTCTCTCTATATATGCTTCTCTGTCCTTTCTTCTCTCTGGATTGATCTCTGGATTTTGGATTATCTCCTCTCCTCTGGATTTTCGGCTCCTTTGAAGGGAATGGCACCTTACTATTTATAAGAGTAGAGGAGGGCATCATTAGGGTTTGCAATGATTGTCCATTCTCAAAAGTCGGCGGTCTGAGAATTAATTAATCGGGGCCGTCCATCTCGAATACAATAGATTTAAGCAATTAATGTGATTGCATTAAATCTCTGTGGATAATAAATGTAACCATGAATATTCGCGACTTGTGATGGCTTGCTAGGTGTCTAATTTGCTCGATTTGACTTGATTTGGGCAATTATGGTGATTGCAACAAATCTAATTTTGTTAGGATTTGTTAGCACCCATAATTCTAGGAAGATAAGACTGCCACGTGTCTCAATCGTCATGAAAAGTGCCACGTGTCTCCACTGGGTCATCTTGGCAGAGCCGCATATGAGTGGGCCGCATGAGGATGAACGGCCGCATGAAGATGGGCAGCCGCATGGGGATGAACAGCCGCATGAAGATGGGCAGCCGCATGAGGATAGGCAGCCGCATGCTGACGGCCGGCCGTATAAAGGATGCAGTCGCATGAAGATGGGTGGCCGCATGAAGTGGGCGGCCGTACAAAGTGGGCAGCCGCATAAATACAACAGCCGCATGCCTCGGGACTCGGTGGATTCTGCCAGCTGTGAAGAGATTTTCTCTTCTTCCCTAGGAACACGCCTTTATGTCTGTCATTATTGCGTCTTTATGTCAGAGCTGTCATTTGTCAGAGCTGTCAGCCGTCAGGGCATTAAATGCAGCCAAAGATAAAGGAAAGAGCTGTTGAAGGCCACGTGGCTCTGGGTCTCATAGAACTATCCGAGCCACATAGACGCTTGAGCCGCATGGACCCCTGAGCCGCATGGGCTCTCTGAGCCGCATGGACATTTCTTTATTCTTTTTCATGCTTCTACAAGACCCCCTTCAAAGTTTTCAATTTACAAAATTGAAATACTTTGAATAAGAAGCATGGACTATGTATAAACTCTTCTGGTCGCATAGGATGTTCTGGCCGCATGGATGTCTCAGCCGCATGGCCTCCTCGGCCGCATGGCCTCCTGAGCCGCATGGGCTTTCCAGCCGCATGGGCTGCTTGGCCGCATAGGCTCCTTGCCACGTCTTCATGCCACATGTGCAAATCTTTCCATTAATTGCCTTTGATTTGAGCCATCTTTGGGGGGAGTCCCAAGAGTCTAGCCTTGAATAGTCGGATTGCCTTGATAACCGAAGAGTCGGTTCATTGCACGATGATCGATGCGTCGGTCTATGGGCTTCGTCTATAAATAGCAGCGTGTTTTTGGCAAGAAGACTTCTTTACTTTCTGCTCTTGCCTTAGCTTTCTTGTCTTCATCTTCCTTTTCTGATCATCAGCAATGGCTCCCAAGTCCTCCCAGGTTGCGGCGAAGACTGCAACGAAGGATAAGGGTGCGGCCTCAGCGTCGGCTGCGGCATCTGAAGCTCACTCCGACGTTCATCCTGATGTTAAGGATAAGGACATAGGAAAGTCCTAACAACGGCTCTGTTGCATGCTTTATGCACAAGCCTTTAATGCAGACTGTTCGAATTGTATGACCATCTTTTGACTTTGTTTCTTTTTATCTTTGATTCTTGCAGCAACCCTACCGAAGGCTGAGATCATTGTGAAGGAAGAGTTGTTGCCTCCTTTCAAACAAGAATCATCGCTTGTTAAGGAAGAGTTAATACCAGAAGCAGAGGAGCAGAAAGGAGAGCTGACGCCCGTTGCTGTAAAGAGGACCCCCAGTCTGACGGCGGTAGTACTAGGAGTTCTGATCTTCCTATTTTGGACGAGGATCTTGCTCAAGTACATCCTTCATATGCAAAATGGTTGAGGGATTGGTATATGCGTCCCTGCAACTAGGTTTCGTGGGCTCTGACAGATGTCCGCCTTTTGTCTTGATATTTCTGTCTATTTTTAGCTGTGTTTTTATGTCTTACTTCTTTTGGACATCGATGTAATCTTCTTTCCTTTTGTCTGAATGAAATAATAGAGAACTTTTTTGGCTTGCTCGTGAGATATAGTCATGTGAATGTCACCACCTTTGAATGACTGGGATGCATTCGCTCTATTCTTTGTTTTGTAGTAATTGCCCCAATGAGAGTCTTTTTGTGGACCTATTATCCTTGGCGTATCTTGATTTTGGATACGGATAATAAGTTGAGAGATAACCAACATATTTACTCAGAGGTAATGAGGACATGGCAAATATGAGGATTTTTCGATTGAGCCTTCCCACTCAGAGGTAATAAGGACATGGCAGGAGTGGGCTTCATGAAGGGGTACATAGAACGACTCAGAGGTAATGAGGACATGGAAGTTCTATGTAGAGGGGTGATTTATTTTTGGCGAAAGTGAGACGACTCAGAGGTAACATCGACATAGTCGTTTTAGAAATTTGTGGATCTGTTACCCTTTTTGTGCACTGGGAGTACGGGTAGTGGATCATGAGGAAGGAGCTCTTTCAGAAAGAAAGTTCAGAGGTATGGTTATACATGACTTACTACCTAAAAGGAGCGACCGGGATGTAAGTTCAGGGGTACCTGCGGGTACATAACTCGATAATCCCGGATATTTGGAATCAAAGTGGGAGTTCAGCGGTACCGGAGGGTACATAACTCAGCACTCTGGGATTTTGTAGAGGAAGAATGTGAGTTCAGTGGTACCGGAAGGTACATAACTCAGCAATTAGGATATTTTGTGGGGGCAAAATGTGAGTCCAGCGGTACCGGAGGGTACATAACTCGATAATCTAGGATATTTGTGGAAGAAGGGTATGAATTTAGCGGTACCGGGGGGTACATAGCTCGGTATTTGGGATAATAGTGGAAGAAGGATATGAGTTCAGCGGTACCGGGGGGTATATAACTCGGTATTTGGGATTTTAGTGGAAGAAGGATATGAATTCAGCAGTACTGGAGGGTACATAACTTGGTATTTGGGATTTGGAGAATGTCGTTTAGATATAATACTTCTTCATGAACTTGCCATTGACGGGCAACATAAGCAAGTCTCCGTTTTGTTTCGCGAGGTGGTAAGCACCGTTGGAGAATACAGCCTCAATGATAAATGGGCCTTCCTACTTTGGCTGGAATTTGCCGGTAGTTTTGTGAGTCATAACCATCGACCTCCGAACTGCCAGAACGAGATTGCCCACTTGGAATATTCTGATTTTAACCTTGTTGTTGAAGGCTCCGGAGATACGTTCTTAGTATAACTTAATCCGTTGGTGAGCCAGTAGGCGCTTTTCATCCAAGGCCTCCAACTCTTGTAGTCGGCGACGGTAGTTATCGTCCGTTGTCAATTGGTAAGTAAGGACGAAGCGAAGCGAGGGGATTTGAGTCTCCAATGGGAGGACTGTCTCACTCTCGTACACCAGGGAAAATGGCGTGTTCCTAGTGGCTGTTCGGACTGTAGTATGGTACGCCCATAAGCATTCACCAAGCTTCTCGTTCCAGTCGCGTTTGTTGGACGACACGAACTTCTTGAGCAACTTGATGATGGTTTTGTTGAATGCTTTTGCCAACCCATTCGCTGTCGAATTGTATGGTGTCGAAACGACATTCTGAATTCGGTGTCTGTCGCAGAACTGATAGAAGGCGTGGCTTGCAAACTACGGACCATTATCGTGGATGATCCTTCGGGGCAGTCCAAAGCGATAGATGACGTGATGCTTGAGGAAGCTGATCACGTTTAAAGTTTTGACTTCTGCAAGCGAAACAGCTTTCGCCCATTTGGAGAAGTAATCCGTGATTGCGAGTATGAAGCAATGTCCTCAGGAGGATGTTGGAGTAATCGGACCGATGATATCCATTCTCCATGCTTCAAATGGCCAGGACGCCACCGTCGGATATAAAAATTCGGATGGTTGGTAGATGAAGTATGCATGGACCTGGCAGGCTTTGTATTTTCTTGTATAGTCTATCGTATCTGCTACCATCGTGGGCCAGTAGTAGCCCATTCGGCGAAGATGGTCTTGCCATTTAGGGCCAGGCTGATGGGCCCCGTAGACACCATCATGAGCTTCGCGTGTGGCTTCTTTGGCTTCTGCGTTTGACAGACACCAAAGTAATAACCTATCGTAGGATCGCCGATACAGCATTTTCGTCTCTGTATCGTAGAAGAATCTAAGAGAACGCCTTCTGATGGAGGTAGCTTCCTTTGGGGTCTTGGGCAGGATGTCGAAGACTACGAAGTCTATGAATGGTTGTCTCCAGTCTGGCACTTCGTCGATCGTCTGAGCGGAATAACTCGCCACGACTTGAACGTTGTTCTTGGGACAGACCAGATCGTGGCCTATCACGTCAACCGAATGATGAGTATGATTTGGCACTGCTAGGGAAGCGGCTAGGGCTGTTAGGGCATCGGCTTCGATGTTTTGGAGTCTGAGAATGTGTTCGATGAAGAATCCCTCAAATGATGAACTAATGTTGATCGCTATTTGGTGATAGGGTATCATGTCTTCATGGCGGACTTCGTATGAACCCCGGATCTGATTGACGATTAACTGCGAATCATCGTATGCTTCAAGATATTCTACCCCCAGCTCTCTTGCAAGTTGGAGGCCAATAACCAAAGCGTTGTACTCAACCACATTGTTAGAGCAGGGTTCCGTGAGGGAGTAAGCGCGACTGATCACTAGTCTGGAAGGAAAAATTAGCACCACCCCGACTCCAACGACGATGTTGCCCTTGGGTCCAGTTGTCGAAGCACCGTCGAAGAACATTTGCCATATATCATTATGGGAGGCCGCATGTGAGTCAGCGACCTCATCTGGGATTCCTTCATATACTCTGGACGACTCCGAGCCTAGGTGGGCTGCTAAAAAGTCTGCTAGAGCTTGAACTTTAACGGCCTTTTGCGGGACGAAGATCATACAGCAATATTGCCCATGTGGCGAGGCGGGAGCTGAGTGCCCCTGGTTTAGTCATGAGGACCCTGAGAGGGTTAACTCGTGAGATCACATGTATGGTTTGTCCTGTGACATAATGCCGCGTCTTTTGAATGGCGAACACCAGGGCGAGGCATTCCTTCTCTACGGCGGTGTATTGGTACTCTAGCCCAATCATCATTCGACTGAGGTAATATATAGCTTGTTCATGACCTGAATCGTTGTTTTGTGCCAGCAGAGCGTCGAGGGAATGCTGCATTGCTCGTACATATAGCAAGAATAGTTTTCCAGCAACCGGGGCCACCAGGACTGGAGGGTTCGACAAATATTCTTTGATGCTGTCGAAGACACGTTGGCATTCTTCATCCCATACGAACGAGACGCCTTTCTTCATGAGATGGGTGAATGGCCGACATCGTCCGGAGTGGTTAGAAATGAACCTCCTGATGTAAGCTAGCCTCCCTTGAAGGCCTCTGAGTTCGCAAAGATTTCTCGGGGGACCCATCTCCATAATTGCCTTCGTCTTCTCTGGATCTACATGAATTCCCTGGGCAGTAATAATAAAACCCAGGAATTTTCTGCTGGATACGCCCATGAAGGATTTTGTGGGATTCAGGTTGTGTGCTCGTATCAGGTCGAATACCGTCCTCAGATCCTGCAGATGGTCTCCCTTATAGCGACTCTTGATGGCGATGTCATCAACATAGCACTCCACAGTCTTGTGCAAGTGGTCTCTGAAGATGATACCCATGGCTCTTTGACATGTGGCGCCAGCATTCTATAAACCGAAAGGTATGACTGTGTAGCAGTATGTGCCAATCGGTGTTCGGAATGATGTATGCTTTTTGTCGTCAGGAGACATCTTGATTTGGTTATACCCCGAGAAACCATCCATGAATGACATACGTTCGAAGCCGCATGTGTTGTCGAACACGATGTCTATGATAGGGAGGTGGAATTCATCTTTGGGACATGCCTCGTTCAGATTGCGAAAGTCGATGCAGATTCGAATCTTTCCATTCTTCTTAAGGACCGATAATATGTTGGCGACCCAGTCTGGATGTTGTTCTTTACGAATGAAGCCGCTGGCTATCAGTTTTTTGACTTCGGCTTCGATCGCATCTATGATGCCCGGGCGGAAGCGTCGCTGTTGTTGTTTGACCGGCTTTTTATCTGGCCGAATGTTGAGCTTGTGAAGGACAACCTCGGGGTTTAGTCCGGCATGTCTTCATAGCTCCAGGCGAACACATCAATATATTTTTTGACAAGTTCCAGTAGCGATTCTCGCTCTTCGTCTTTCAGGCCTTTACTGACGAAGATTGGTTTTGGAGAAGATTCGCTGCCGAGGTTGACCTGTATAACCTCATCTTCAGTAGGAGGTTTTCTCTGTTCGAACTGCTTTTTCCATTATGCATCCAGCTGTTGGGCCCACGGCTCTAACTCGAGGATTTCAGGAATGTCTTCATCTTCTTCGTAAGCGTCGGCGAATGCCATATTGACTGACAGGACTTTGCTAAATACGTCTCCGATGCTGGCATCCGAATCAGAAGTTGGTGACCCGGTTGATTATGAATGCCAGTCGCATTCCTTATCTGAACTTTCAGGGGTCGTTGCGGGCGTAACATACCCTAATCCACATCGGGTCTTGCTGTAGTTGTCCCGTGGTTTGCCAGCCGGGACTGATGTCTTTAAAGGTAATCGTCGACTAGTGTCGTAGTTCAAGCATGGCATAGTCTCCAGATCATACCCCTGTTTTTGCATGAGTTATTTGGATTGGAGGCTATAAAGATACAGAGGCAGTCTCCCGGCATCTGATTCGAGATCGACCTTCTCTATGGTGAAGGGATGTGGATTATCCTTTCGGCCGAAGATGATTGGATGGTCCCCTCCCTCGATTATGCGGTAAGCATCTTCCACTGGAGTAAGCTGGTTTGCGGTGTAAACATTTGTCACCTGTGTGTGTAGGTGAGTGCCTATACCGTGTTCTATAGCATACATTGTACAAAGCTTATTAAGCTCGAGGTAGTTCAAAGATAGCCCTTTATTGATGAAGTAAGGTATCTTTTCTAGCAAAATTACATCATCTGCAGAGGAAACATCAGTGTGGGCAGCCACATACTTGGCCAGTTCCGGTTCTTCTTCGGCCACCCCCTGTATAAATGAAGACTGAAAGGATGACCTGGGCAGCTTGATCATCAGGGGTTCTGTTGGTGGGGCAAAACGTGGAGTTGTTGGCAAACTAGCGACCCCCAGTTTGGTACTCGATACTGGGCGGAGAGTTGTTGGCTCGCTAGAAGCCCCAGACTTTGCATCGAGGTGACGATTCTTCTTGGGAAGGTGTATCGTCATTGGCTTATCGGAGGGGTTGAGCTTCTCCGTTTGTGGCTGGCCGACTCTTGACAGTCTGATTGTCAGTGGCTCCGTTGTGGGTCTTGGCGCTTGGCCGAACCTTGGCAGCCAGATTATCATTTGTCCTTCTTGTCCCAAGAGGCTGATTGCGTCCTTACGCAGAGCGGCCGTAAGGGGCACGGATTTGCCAGGTTTACAAGCTTGAAGGTGGATCGTCAGAGGTTCTTCTGATCCTGAGGCCGTCTCAGTTCGAGCTTGTACATCTTCATCCAGGTGCCTCTTCGACTTCTCGTATAGGCAGGAATCCGAGTAGTAGGATTCGACCCCTTTGAAGGGATCAATGTCGACGAATTCTGTCCTCACGAAGCCGTGCTTGTCGACGTACTTGAAGCACTAGTGTAACATGGAAGGCACAATCATATAATCGTGTATCCAAGGGCACCCCAGGAGGATATTATATGAAGTATCTGCATCTATGACGTAATAGGTCATTTCTGACTAAAGATCGCCAATTTGGCACTTCAAGCGAATCTTCCCAATTGGGTAGCTCATGTCCGAATTAAAACCGCTGATGGCGGTGCTTGTTGGCGTTAGGCGATGCATAGGAATACGGAGATGATGTAATAGACCCTTCGGGATGATGCTTATGGAAGAACCGGGATCAATGTGCATCGGATCCACCTTTACGTCACCGATGTATCTAGTGTAGTATAACGGACGATCGTGCAGGTTGGTCTTAATGAGTATATCTTACGGAGTGAAGACAATGTTGGGCATCGCTCCTGTGCAAGCGCTGTCTTGGAGATTTGCAGGTGGGCTCTCTCCTGTGAGGTTGACCTGAGCCAGATAGGCGTCGGCATTCTGGAGTGCATCGCTCAAAGCCATGCGAACATCCTTTGAGAGTCTCAGGAGCTCGTATAATGACAATTTGGCCAGTATGTTGGCCAATTGTGCCAAGATGTTGAAGTTGTAGGGCCTCTCCAGCCCCCTGAGGTGCCTCTTTTCGGAAGGATTTGTCAAAGCGAGTCTCCTTCGGCCTAGGCTTATCGGTCATCGGAGGCTGAGAAGGTCCTAGAGTGTCAGCAGTAGCTGGCTGATGATCTTTAGCCGAGTTATCAGCCACAGGTTAGGATTGTGCCCCAGATCGGGTAATGACAGTCGTGACTTCTTCGACATCTGCCGAGATTGTACGGCAGGATCTGACTTTTCCACTTTTCTTCTTGCGAATGGAAGGTGGTGTGGACTGAGTCACCTCAAGTACCAGGTCCAGATGGGCCCATATGACCTCCCTCCGTGATGTGGTGAGAGGCACTAGACCAGCAGCCTGATCCGGAGGAGGTGAAAGATTAGCAATCTCCATTGTCGCCAAAGGGACGGGTACTATACCGTCTTGAGTCTCTGTTGGAGGGAAGCTACCGAATTGTACGGACACCATGTTGGCCGCCACGGTTACCTCCTCGAAATCGATGGCCAGAGCCTTCGAGTTGATGAGATGTTGGATGTATCATTTCAGTTGGTAGCAGTCGTGTGTAGCATGGTGGACGTAGCGGTAGTAATGGTAGTACTTTGGGCTCTCCATTTCTGTCGGCCGAGGTTCCCGTCTTGGTGGAGGGAGCTGAATTCTGTCTCTTTGTATGAGCATGTCCAAGATAGGCTTGACGTGGCCGTCTTCGAAGGAGTAGGTCATTTGCGGCCATTGTTTGTCTGCTGGTTTTGACTCAGGTTGTTGGGTTGTGTCGGCCACCATAGCCTGCTTGCCCTTCTTGTCCTGATTGTTGGAGGAGTTACCACCATTGTTGTTGTTGGAATTAGGGCGCTTGCCTTTGTCCTCTTCCTCCGAGATGTACAATCCCAGTTGGCGAGCCTTCTTCAACCGTTCTTCGGCGCTAGTGGCACTGATGATAAACGTCTTCCAGTCCTTAAATTGACTTTTGCCCATCCAGAGACTGATTGTTGGGAGCAATCTCTTTTGGCAAATATTAATCAAGGAGGAATCCGTGTTACCAGACGGCAACTTCATTGCGGTTTGGCGAAACCGCTCAATATAGTTCCTTGTCCGCTCATTCTCCCCTTGAACGACGTCCATGAGGGTGGACATCGTTACATCTTATCCTATTTCGTAGAATCTCTCCAAGAACATGTGCTTGAAGCTGGCGAAGGAGTGGATGCAGTTGTCTGGCAGGTTGCGATACCAGTCGAAGGCGACCCCTTCCAATGCCCCAATGAATAAACGTGTAAGGATGGCATCGTCATAGGGCAGATAGTCAGTGGTGACCTCGAAGTAAGTGATGTACCGACTTGTGGAGGTCTTGCCATCATAAGGATTGATGTTGAACGGCTTATATCTTGGTAGGAAGGGGACATCCCTCCATGCAGCAGGGTATGGTTGCCGTATTCTGAGGTCTTGAGAGTTTTCTCGAGCGTAAAACATGGTTCGGAGCTCCTGGACCTCTCTTCTTGCTTCCCTGGCCCCATCCGCAGCGGTGGGAGCCGACATCTCAGGAGGATTATTGCCCGGGTTTGGTGCCGCTGAATTTGAGTCTGCATTGGCCGCGGGACCCGCGCTTGTTTGGCCAGGCGTCCCTCCTTGCAGAGTTGGAAGATCCGCTTTAATCCCGTCTACAGATTTGACCAAAGTGTGCAGTATAGCCTCCAGAGTGTCGATGCGCTGGCGATCACTGGGGCCATCTTGATCGTCGATTGTCACAAACGCCGTCCTAACGCGAGTCGAGATGGAAGGGACGGTGGACGACGTGCCCTCCGAATCATACCCTTGTACAGAGAAGTCATCGGGGTATGTGGGAATGTTCTTCTCTGGTTCGGACTCAGAAGGAATAGTACCCCCAACTTCAGAGCTTGCTTTATCTTGAGATTTGTGGACGTCCTCGGGGACGTCGGCATCTGCTGTATCTGATGGGAGAGTTATTTCCCCGGGCTCGTCTCCTTGAAACATCGGATTGTCGTAGATGTTCTGAGGAGTGTTACCCCCAGTTTCAGTAACCCCCAGTGGTGTGGATGATGAATCTCCTACTGTAGTATATTTCATCTTCGAACGGGTACCATAGAAAACTCCGGTGGTGGATAACCGTTTAGACGACAGTTTCTTAGTCACAGTGGTTGAAATCTTCGGGCTGGGGACGTTTATCTTCTTCCCTCTCCCCTCGGCGGGGATTTTTTGAGTAGAGTTGCAAGAGACGACGGGAGACGCTTCGTCCTCTGAGCTTGGTCGTTGCAGCCTTTGGAAAATAGACAGCCGGTCTTCTCTTGCTGTCGCGTTGTTGCAACAGCAGTTGATAATGACCTGGGTGTAGTGACGTCCATGTAAGGACTCTTTGCATACCGAGGCCTCTTCTCTTTCCTTGCGCTTGTGGATGATAACCTCACGCAGGTCAGATGAGTCTCGAACAACCATGTTTGCTCCGTGCGTTTTGGGAGACTTTTTGGAACCACTTTGTCTGATTGCCGCTGGGGGCAGGACTCGAGTGGTTCTGTACAACTTTCCATCAGAGGCCCGCATAATGGTATGTGCAGCGCTCGGATGGTCAGAGGTTGGAACAGCCGACTGAGCTCGCCGAGATCGTACTGCCCTTGACTTCTTCACTCGAGCGCCTAAAGGCGCACAGTAGAAAGAGTCAAAGTGATGCTGCAGAGAGTCAGACATATTCTCTTGGGCACATGAGAGATCAGGACCATAGAAGAGGCGATCGAAGACGGAGTCTGAGCTGCGTGGAGCAGGCAGTATGCGGCTAGAGTCAACAGTCTTCATGCGGCTGGCAGTTGTGGCCGTATAGCCTTTCTTCGTGCGGCTGGAAGTCTCGGCCGTATGAGTTTTCTCCATACGGCTGGAAGTTCTGGTCGCAAGGATATTCTTCATACGGCTGGCAGTTTCGGCCACATGAGCATCATACATGCGGCTGGCGGTCTTGGCCGCATGAGTGTTCGACTTCTTCCTGGAGCACATAGAATCACTCTTTGTCCCTGCAAGTCCAGCATCGTAGTACTTTTCTCTGCCGGACTTGGGGACAGCAGAGTCCTCTATGGCTTGAAGTGGGGCCGCATGAGAGTCGCCTTCGCCGTCTTAGGCAGCAGAGAGTACTCCGTCCAGGGCCTGGGAAGGAGCAAATGATTTTAGCCTCCACTCCCTGCGAGCCTTCTTTGTGCGGGTTTGCTTCTGGACCGGGCCAGCGCTCCCGTCAGAGAGCATTTCTTCAAACGCATGTTGGTCGAAGTGGACGACCATCTTCTGTTGCGTGGAGCCAAGTTTGGCTGCATCCGATTACGTTACCAACTTCTCAGCCGTGGAGAAGTTTGTCCCCAGCAGAGTCGACATCGTATTTGCCAATGATTGTAAAAGTACAGAACAATTTATGTCGGAGGACTGAACTTAGACTCACAATACAAACTCGCTTGTACAAAGAAAGCCTAGGGACGAAAACCTAGGTACAGCAATCTATGTACAATTGTTTATTTTAGATTCTGGGAGTGACGATAGAGGCTTGGGAAAGCGACGGCAGCTCTGCCTTACTCCTTGGACGATCGGGTGCAACCTTGGCTCTGGAGAAGATCTGCTTGGCGTTAATGAAGAAATGCTCTCCTTGCTCTCTCTATATATGCTTCTCTGTCCTTTCTTCTCTCTGGATTGATCTCCGAATTTTGGATTCTCTCCTCTCCTCTGGATTTTCGGCTCCTCTGCAAGGGAATGGCACCTTGCTATTTATAAGAGTGGTGGGGCATCATTAGGGTTTGCAATGATTGCCCATCCTCAAAAGTCGGCAGCCTGACAATTAATTAATCGGGGCCGTCCATCTCGAATACAATAGATTTAAGAAATTAATGTGATTGCATTAAATCTCTGTGGGCAATAAATGTTGATTGCCATGAATATTCGCGACTTGTGATGGTTTGCCACGTGTCTAATTTGCTCGATTTAACTTGATTTGGGCAATTATGGTGATTGCAACAAATCTGATTTTGTTAGGATTTGTTAGCACCCATAATTCTAGAAAGATAAGACTGCCACGTTTCTCAATCGTCGTAAAAAGTGCCACGTATCTCCACTGGGTCATCTTGGCAGAGCCGCATATGAGTCGGCCGCATGAGGATGAACTGTCTCATGAAGATAGACAGTCATATCGGGATGAATAGCCGCATGAAGATGGACAGCCGCATGCTGACGGACGGCCGCATAAAGGATGCAGCCGAATGAAGATGGGTGGCCGCATGAAGTGGGCGGCCGCATAAAGTGGGCGGCCGCATAAATACAGCAGCCACATGCCTCGGGACTCGGTGGATTCTGCCAGCTGTGAAGAGATTTTCTCCTTTTCCCTACGAACATGCCTTTATGTCAGTCATTATTGCGCCTTTATATCAGAGCTGTCATTTGTCAGAGCTGTCAGCCGTCAGGGCATTAAATGCAGCAAAAGATGAAGGGAAGAGCTTTTGAAGGCCATGTGGCTCTGGGTCTCATGGAACTATCTGAGCCACATAGACGCTTGAGCCGTATGGACCCCTGAGCCGCATGGGCTCTCTGAGCCGCATGGACCTTTCTTTATTCTTTTCTATGCTTCTACTGTGTATCGAGAATGAATTAGTCTAGACTCAAGCAAGAGTTACGCCCCGATGAGAATGATTATTCCGCGGGAGCGTTGTATGGTGATTTATGAACCACCGTGGATGATCGGACTCGCGTGAGATTGGGGTACAACATATTGTCGAGCTAGATGTCCTTGTGATCGAATACATGAATTGGTTAGAGTTGGTGATTTGAAATAGAATCAAATGTGTAACGAGTGCTTTGATGCGAATTAGGTGATCGTGCTCGATGTTTAGAAATCTGAGTGACGCAAGCTTGGGTAGAAAATCCCATACTATCGACTTTGGTTTGACCCTAGGATTGGGGTCAGTGTTGGCATTATTGTTGGGGAACTATGATTCCAATCCTGACATTGACTTTAGCCTTGAGAAATGGCCTCGCGGTTAGGCGAGACGCCCCTGTTTTAAGAGTTAGCAATCGAAAGATTGATCTTGTGGATTGGCATGGATAGATAGTGTGAATCACAAATATAGGAATACCTCCCACGAGATTCGGCTAACATGCATATATTTCAGGGACGTCGGAGTATGTGCACGGTGCGACTCGAGTGAGAACGACGAATTCTCTATCATGCAGCTTGGCTGAATGCATGTATTTTGGGTCGCCTGGAATGCATACACGATCCGGCCAAGTGATACGTTGAGTTCTAGCGAGACCTGGGGAATGGAAAGTGTCGAGGATTTGAGATCGTGTTAAAAGAAAAGATTGAAAGTAGTACGAGCGTGGCTTGGAATCGAAGCAACGCGTAGGCGGAGTGTACATGATAAATTATAGCATACCTCACACGACGGTTATAGCTCCGTGTCTAGACACGACTAAGTCTTGGCCATAGAAACGGTAGGATGGCTTGCCTTCTAGAAAGTCTCGAGGACGAGACTTGTTCTGAGTGGGTATGTTGTAGTGCCCCGTCCCGCAAAGTCAATCGGAGGAATCAAAATGCCAATGGCGTTCGGACTTAGCCTTGCAACGGCTGCTCGAAGGCTCGCTCGATCAAGGCGACTCATTACTCATCTTAGCCTTTACATAATAACTCGCATGTTTTCAACTGGCACAAGTAGGCTAATATAAAAGCTATGAACGCACATAGCTATGGGAATAATCCCGACGGGTCAACAAATGCTAGAATTTGGAAAAGGCCCCACGGCCGTCTTATAAGTGTGTTCAGCGTGCTTTCAAAGTAACACTCGAATCCTTCGTCCCGTGGCTTGGGAGAAGGAAGTTGGCTTAAATTGCTAAGTTGCCACGACACTCGAATTAGCCTAAGTCATAGGTGTCGCCCGCGTGAATGCTTGATAAAGCCTGCACGGTCCCATCGTTTTGCCCTAACGCTCAAATTAGCCTAAGTCATAGGCATTACCGCATGAATGCTTGATAAAGCAGGCACGGTCTGTTGTCCAAGGCTTGGCATAGCCTTCGCATGTCCCATGGGTTAAGTCGTATTGCACGGCTTGTGGCTTAAGTCTAGGCACCCAAGGATTTAGTTGTTCAAGTTGACCCTGTATATAGTACGTTTCCTCGATACGAAGCTCAGTGTAGCCTTTGCTCATCGAGTCGTTGCCCGAATAAGTTAGCTAAGAGTTGTGCTGGGCTATCAAAGCCATATCTAGCACTTCCCACTCTATATGTATTTGTCAAGTCGCGTAGTCCCTCGTGATCAAGGCTCGTCGTATAACTTATATGACTTGAGCGACATTGTTGCCTAGAGAATAAGGTCTGTCTAAGGCAGGAGCCATGGTCGGCATGATGTAAAGTTAGCTACGGTCTATGGCATTTAAGGAATACGTTTAGTTCAAGTTAAGTTGGAAGGCTATGCAATAATCGTTCCCTGATGTATGAGGCGGTCCCTCGGTTGGGAGTCTCGCGTTCCTATGCACGTTAAGAAGTATGAGGCGGTCCCTCGTTTGGGAGTCTCACGGTCCTGATGCACGTTATGTAAAGTGCGGTTCAGAGCACGAGTTGTTAAGTATAGTTCCAATCGTACTAACAAATTAGGCCAAGCATTTACGTGAGTCTAGATGTCTCGTAGGTGCGTGGTTATGGACAACTTGTCGACAAGGGCGATATTTCTTCGAGCGGCAACCCGGGACCACGGGACCGATTCGGCCTAGGAAGAAACACAATATAGTCGAGCTGGGTAATAAGAAATTGGTAGTTCGGGGACTTGCATCGGGGATTGCTACATGCGGTGCAAGGGTCCCGATTGCCAGGCTATATCCATGATGGCGTGTCATGCGAGTGACCTTTCATATAGATAATTGGCGTGTTAAGCGGCGAATCCGCATGCACGGTGTCGGTCGTAACAAAGGAAGTGTAAGCACGGTATGACTTGAGTTATGAAATATGTGCTCGGTTGCACCCAAAGTATTATGAAGCCTAAGATTTGGCAATGCGTAAAGACACGTGCTTCTGTACGAGATATGGCGTCGTGCTTGAGTTTTTAATACCGGTTCCACAAGTTAGGTTAGTCATTACGAGTTAAGTCGAGAAGGGCCGTAGGGCAAGTTTGGTTGAGTTATATTGAGTTACAGGGCACGACCTCGAAATGTGAGACATGGCCGCGTTGTCATAACACAAGAATAGGCAAGACTAAGCAAGGAGGCACTCCCTCAGAGATATTGAAGCACGAATCGAGTTCATGGCAGGACCGAGTCGTTACGTCCCAGAGTATGGCACGAAAGACAAGTATGAGTCGGTGCATTGACAATGCAAGCACGAGAAAGGTCTAGAGGCAAGGATAAGGAAGATATCGGTACGATAGTACGATGATGGTCTAGAGACACAAATAGGCTAAGGCGTCTGTCCTAAAACTGATCCTAAGGCAAGAATAGAAAGACAATCGTAAAAGGGATACGTTGCACAAAAGTAAATCAAACGTATCAGTTTTGTATGGGTGGGCGAGGAGCTCACTCCACCAGTACAGTTGAGTACTGACACCCACATAGTTTTTATGTGCAGGTACAGGTAGAAGCTCGTGGAGTGGGGCTCGCTTGGGAGCGTCGAGGCATGGAGTTACTTGGTGATTCGAAGCGTACGGCCGCGTGGAGTCAAGACTTATACGGGACATAATGTATGGACGTCATCTTCCGAAGCATCCGCTGGCTCAAGATATGTATTGAGAGATGAGAGAGAGCTGAGTGACTTATAATGTGAGAAAAGTGAGCTCGAGAGACTTGTAAACTTGGCCTTGCGCCTTTTGTAATCTTTGTTCCAATATCAATAAAGAGCTTCTTTGGCTTGACTTGTGATTTGTTCTAAATTTTTGCTACTATTATTCAATGTCTCTGCATGGGACTTCTGCACGACGACCCCGTCGTAGCCGCTGAAATTGGCCGTTATGGAATCTGCCTTGAATGAGCACAATCTAGGCTCGTGCGGCATCACGCCTTAGCGAGGACGATCGCTCCTATGGGAGCGGGGCGTGACACAAACTACCTAAGAAAGTCATTTTTTCTAATAAGTATGACTGGAATGAAAAGCTTGGCGAATGTCTGTGGGCTTACCGTACGGCCGTTCGAACACCCGCGGGAAATACACCATTCTATCTTGTCTACGAGAGTGAGCCGGTGCTCCTTTTGGAGATTCAGATCCCATCTTTAAGGGTAGCTATCACCAACCAGCTGACTGACGAAGACAATCAATGTCGACGGATACAAGAGTTAGAGGGATTGGATGAAAAATGTTTGCTAGCTCAACAACGAATCGAGCTTTAGAAAGCTCAAATTTTTGGGGCCTTTAACAACAAAGTTCGGGAAAGAACGTTCCAAGTGGTTGACCTTGTCTTATCTGTTCGAAGAGCAATGGTGATAACTCACAAGACGACTGGAAAGTTCGGGTCCAAGTGGGAGGGACCATTCATCATAGAGATGGTCTACTCCAATGGTGCCAACCAACTGGCCAAACCCAACGGTGACTTGCTAATGATGCTAATCAATGGCAAGTTCCTGAAGAAATTCTATGTCTAAGATTCAAACCAGCATAGGCTCCCACATCCCCTGTGGGTATTCATGGATTCTGTTAAAGGAATTCACCCCTTCTGTACTTCACCCCAGTAGAAAAATAATTCACGTCCATATCACATCTGAGTTGTCTTCTTACACCCAAGCGAAGTTCACGTCTACCACGTCCATATCACCTCTGAGTAGTCGTCTCTTCTATGATGACCTCGTGTCGTCATAACTCCCTAGATAATATTTTAGGTCCATACTACCTCTGAATTGTCATTCTATACCCTAACGAAGATGTGCCTACCATGTGCATATTACCTCTGAGTAGATGTCTCTTCTATGACAATCCACCATAATTGGCATATTCATCAATAGAACCTTCCACGTTCATACTACCTCCGAGTCGTTCTATACACTCGTAGAGTCAATCATTTCCATGTCCATATTATCTTTGAGTAAGAAAAAGTCTACCACCAAAGGATTATGTGTTTACCATGTCCATATAACCTCTGATTAGAGCACCCTTCCACTTTGATACGATCGGTCATCAAAACCCCTCGCTTCGGGGTCAGCTCCTACTACATGAAATGCTTCTCAGCCAAACAAAAGAAAAATGAGAGCGAAAGATGGCGGTTGATGGAAGGAACATACAGAGGAATACCAAAGTTCTCGAAATACCAATTTTCGGTTATCTCCAAGAGCTTGGTATTTTCTAGGACCAACGGATCATCAAAAAGAAACGGAGGTTTCAGCATCTTGACAGCATCAGACTTAAGAGACAACTTGCCTCGATCCATCATATGACAAAAGTATGTGGGCTGTTGACCCCAAATCATTGCTAGTCGACCACTCGGTTAACTATAGGCAATCAACTATTCAATAGAATGAGTGAGCACCTCGTCAACGTCTTTGTCCACGGAATATCTCGTTAATGCAAAAATATTGTCCTCGAAGAGAGACAAGGACACAAGAACTAGACATTAACAAAAAAGTGTCAAAAAAATAAAATAAAAGTACTATGCCATAAAAAGAAGGTATCTAGGCGGCCCTTGCATGGAGCATCCGCACAGGCACTATCAAAGTGCACCACACATCGGCTAACATACATCCGTGCAGGTACTTTATAGAAAATACTGCACATCAACATTGACTGCGTGAAGCTTCAGCGTCTAGTCGATACTTTGTAAAAAGTAGTGACTATGTACGTCAGTCGACAAAACTTTAGCAGATCTTTGGAACACCACCCCAAAGAGCGGTGTCCATGCGCATTAGAAGAAAAAGCATCAGCATATCTTCGAGACGATGCTCCTAAGAGTCGACGCTCATATGCATCAGAAAACTAAGAAGTCAATAACAATCAGACATCTACCATCAATGGGTGGCCGCATATCCCCAACAATAGGAGCTTGCTCAACGACGACGGCTTCAGAGGCCAATTGCTTCCCTTTGGCCTGTCGAGTAGCCTCTCCGGCTTGTCTTGCCAACGATATTCTAGTCTGCCTCGCAGTCACTGCAGACAGGCGAGGGCTAGCAGCGGCCCCACTAGTCTTCTTGGAGCTCATCGTGGGAGCTTTTGGTATTCTTGAATTTTTTGGAGCAATGGAGGGAAAAGTTAGGGTTTAAAAAAAGGAAGAAGACTCTGACAAAAAGCTTCTGTAGGAAGGTAGGTGAAAGCAAAAAAAAAATTCTCTCTCCCTAATGACCCCTACTTATAGGGTGCAGCCATGTCAGCAAAAGAAGATGAAACACTTCGTGATCGAGGGAACTCTTCAAACAACGTAGGAACAAAAAGCTGGGATCATGATGACCGTTCCCCAGAAACGAGGAATTAAGTTCAACTTTAATAAAGTGACGGCTCAAGGCATTTAATACTAAAGCCTAAGTATGACGACAGCTTGTCAGTAGGCACGCCGAGCATTCGCTCGAAAAGGACATGTGCCATGCTTCTGTTCAAAGTATTCCAAGCTTGACTCAAGTTTAAAATACTTTGAAGAGGGTCTTGTAGAAGCATAAAAATGTGCAGACATATCAAATGTGTAGGTAGTGTTATTGCTACACAAAGCTTCATAAAAGTGCATATACCCAAAAGCGTAGACAGATGATCAAAAACTACAGTTCATAAAAAGCTATTTATTAAGTCATGCCTACAAAGATCTATTATAGATTCATCATGATTACAAGAAAAGAGCTGTACATATGAGGATCTATTATTCATCGTGAAAAGAACTAAGGCATCTAAAGATCTACAAGAGGATTAATCTTCACAGTCGCCATACAAGGGAGTTAATCTTCACAGACGCGTATCCCTCCAGACGCGTAGCGCTGTCAGGGCTAGCCACTTCCTAAAGCAACTATTGGCCTGAACAAAAACTCAGTCTACAACAAAGGCTGTGCCACCGCCATTGAGTAGGGCAGAGCACAACCTATGGCTCTTCGGATTGACAACCAATCCAAATTCGAAAGCTTGGATCTCGAAGACCTCCAAGTCATTGTTCAGGTTCGAACTCTTTATGCCAAACGCTCAAGTGCATCTTAAAACTTAGCAAGAGTTCTTCTACAAAGGCACAGCTTCATTGAACAAGGGAATCCACAACCATCAGTCGACTTGTGTAAGGCCAATGGTCGTTTGAAGCTAAGTTTGGATCGAGCATAGCGTTTGGAATGCTAAGAGAGGAAGACGACTCTTCAGAAAAACTCCCCTTTATATATAGAGTGAGTGCGGTCCAACTAATATGCCACGTGGCCATCGGTCAAAGATGCCCAAATTAATGGGATGAACTTAGAACTCAACACAATGAACCTCATTTAATTGGTTCATTTAACTAAGTCCTGGGCCACAGACTTCATGAATTTTCCAAAAGATGGCAAAAATTAAAGAAGAGGACGACCAACTCGTCCATCAAAAAGAGCGATCATTTATCGCTCTTAAAGACTTTGACATAAGCTAGCTCCTTCGATTACGAAGCGCAATCTCCCCACTGCGCCCTTGCTTCGACTCAGAAGTGCAGCCTCTTCGTTGCACCCTCACTTCGACTCAGGAACACAGCTAGCTTACTTATTTACACCGCACCCTCGCTTCAACTTAGACGCACAGTGGCTCTTTCGTCTTCAAGACGCAGTCCGCTCGACTCCCTAAAAGCACAGTGACTATGTTGCCTGAATCACAGTCTACTCGTCGCCCTAAAGCATAGTGACTCTATCGCCCTAAAGCACAGTGACTCCGTCGCCTGAAGCACAGTTTACTCGTCGCCCTAAAAGAACAGTAACTCCTTCGCTTGAAGCACAGTCTACGTGACGCCCAAAAGTACAGTGACATCGAAGCCCCGTCAGAAGCGCAGCTCATATAGCATCACAGCCTTACAAAGTGACATGGTTCCACGTGGCCAGATGGGTGTGTATATCTTTTTGGGATACCACCCTATCGATTTGTTTAAATCATTGCTCTTAAGATAAAACAGAGTTTAATTCTGTTGATAAAAGTAATATCTTATCTGTTTGTTTAAACCACAGATAAGGACGAAACTTTTTCTTATAGACGAGAGCCATATCCAACTGGTTTGCTTAAACCAATAGCCCTCTAAGATAAGACAAAATCCAACTTCAAGGATAGGAACAAAATCTTCTCAGGTCCATCCGATCAACAAATAAGCACACGCCACGTGTCGTTTATTAAGTTATGTTGATAACAACACAAAGATCTCGATAGAAGAGAATCCATATACCTACCACATGTCAGCTCAACAGTAGCCCGTACCGTGACCGCCTCAAGATTCTCACATATCTTTTGTAGTGCTCGATCTCCACCGCCATACTTTTTCAGCAATTATGTACTTAGATCGCCTATTTAGGAATCAATTGTACTCTTTTTACGTTTAAAATACAAAAAGTTCGTATAACCTTTTGTCATGGCAAACAGTGTGTGTCCGCTATTATTCTAGTAAGAGCATGGGGTAGAAAGGGTATGTTCACACATCTCCTAGGTATTTCACCACCCGACAAGTACACGTGGATCCAGGTTTCGACATGTATCTCAATAATCCAGTATAGGTACATTAGTCTAGAAATGTATTAGTCCAGTAAAAAGCATTAGGCATAAAACTACGTATCTCAAGTCAAGGAATCCATACAATACTAATCCGTGTGTCCATCGTGTCGGAATCAAGATAGAACACTAGTATAAATATGCATCATAGGAAATATCAAGTAATGAAAATTATCAGAGAATATACTCCCTTGTCGTCCTGAGCAATGAATATGAATCGAGGCCCAAAGTGTGGTCACCCAAACCTAGATATAAAATATCCTGTTAATTGGTGTTCAGGTGTGTCAAATATAGGTATCTAATGTGCGATATACAATCTAAGTCAATCCTAGGTCAAATTTGACTTACAGTTAACTTTTGGTCAACCGGTTAACCCTAGTCAATATCAAGGTCAATCTAACCTATTCCAAGTTATTTCCTATTTGTCTATCTATACACTATATATATATAATATTTATCCTATACCCTATATATTGTACTTTACACTTATATTACTACTTATATTATCTTGGCCATATACCTATATTACTCTATTATCACAAAACCAAGATATTTCGAATACATTACCTTAAGACTCAAGCTAGAACCTGGACACTCACACATAACAAACCAACAAGGCCCTCATCTCCGCTGATTAGAAATAGGGAAGATGGAACCCCTATGTTAGATACTAATTACTAATCCTCACTGGTCACTCACATTAGCTATACGGCCATCACCTAGACACCATACATGATCAACCACCATGACACTCCAACTGTCTCAAGATAGTTCCCAAATCTTTTCCCCTTTCTAACCACTAACCTATTACATTGCACTTCCCTCATACTAACTTGCCTATAGCCACACACCATCTATTGATTACTCACCTATATCACATATATATGCACTTATCCATCATAACCAATCCAATTTGTGCACCCTTCTCCAAGATACTGTCAGAGTGACACTCACTAATTCTAACACAAACCAAGTGGCCATATGGCCTATTAGTCGAGCCCCTACTAACTGAGCTCAACTACAGATCCCCTAAGCCCATGACACTTGTCTTACATATAGGCCTGTATCAAAAGCTAATGCCTACGCATTACCTAGACACACATGGCATTCACTTAACCCCTCCCTTTATAACTTAATTTAAATGGTAAAGTCTACTGCTACAAGATCAATGATACTCAAGTTATCATACCACCCTATCTTACATACCTATCCTTCTTTTCCATGACCAATACATGAGATGAATATCCTTTCTCCTCCCTACAAAACCTGGCAATACCTTGGCTACTGGCTAAGAGGCCTAAGCCAAACATTACCTTATGTAGCTAACGGCAGCCAAGGCCCCAAATAGTCCCTTAGACTACCCTGCCACTGCCATGCCAAGGCAGGGCCTCATATTGCCTATGTACTCTAGTGCACAGGTTACACTAATATCCCCCTATCTTATATACATAGATGCCGCTCTCACTTAACTGATATCTACATTCCTTCTTTCATTTCCATTCACTCTACTGTCACATGACAGTACCCCCAAATCCTACCTAACTCTCTTGTCTAGCCCCTCACTCACTAGACACATTCACTGACACAAGAGCCTCACATAGGCTATCACTTTCACCCTCCCTAAATCTCGGATACTCTTATCCTCGTATCTGGACACTCTTGACATATCACACATACAAGCACTAAGACACTTACACTCTCCACTTAACTTACCTGTAGTTACATACTGTACTAACCTCTTTCTTGCCCATACATATATTGGCTAACACCTTACTCTAAGACACAAACACAACCTATTTCCCTCTTATACTGACACTGTATCCTAGCTTCCCTTACCTAGATGTAGGACACTCACTCATGGCTAAATAACCAAGTAACCAACCAAAAGCCAATGTCGAGCTCCCTCTCCAATCTTAACCAACACACACATATTAGTCCTTTCTTTCCTCCTCATTGTGGTTCGAGCATGGAGGGATTGCATGCCTGGCCTGGGCAGTGGCCAATATGGCCTATGTAGGCTGCTACTAAGGCCAAATAATCCCTGTTTGTAAACCCCCAAAATTTCAAGGATATTTTTCAAATTTATTGTTATTTTTAAGATTTTCTTACATAAATTGTTTTTAATTGTTTTTGTTATTTATCTATAAATTTGGTCTTAGTCATGCTTTAAAATTGTAATGCACACTGAATAGAAAATATAGTACGGCTAGTGCAATCATGTGCCTTGACTAGCATATTAGCTGTAATTGCCACCAGAATTATTTTACTTGAATATTTAGTTATTTAAACTTATTAAATTATAATATGGCTATTTTTTCCATTTTTTAATAATTAATTATCTATTATTTTTTAGATAAAAAATAATAACAGTAGTAATGATACCCTACTGATTTATTGTTATTAGTATTCTGATTGTTACTATTATTATTTTTATTACTACTATTATTGCTTCTAAAATTTTATTCCAAATATTAGTAATTATTTAGTTTGAAAGTCTACGTAGCAAATAATTGGGCATGGCAAGGTAAATAAGAGATTTTGACATAAATAATTTCTATATTATTGTAGAATAAAATTGTATATTTTTAGATATTTTTGTATAAATTTATTTGAATTATTAAAAAGTTATATATTAAGTTATTTATATATCAAATTATAAACAGGAAAAGAAAAGAAAAGAAAAATCAATTTCAATATATCGCGAGATTTTCATAAATCTCGCGATATGACCATCTACCCCAAACCCGACAGTATATACTGTTGGTTCTCAATTTTTTTCTAAAGGTCCGATCGATCAAAATACTCAATTCTTCATCGATTCGACTAGAATTTTTTTCTATAGAATCCCTATCATATTCTCCACGGGATTACATCAAATCCAATTCACAATCAAGTTGGAATTGATCAACTTCATATTTAAACACTCATATATAATCTATACATTTTCTTTGGGAAACTCTTTGATCCCGAGCCCTACAGAACTCGATCCTCTACCTAGAGCTTCCAACCAGAGTCCCCAACCCTAGACGTGCAGTCCCGGCCAGCTGTGCCACCTTTTTGTCGCCCGAATCGTTGACGAGCACCTGTAATCCGTGTCGAATAGAGAAAACTCTATATTCGTAGAGCCACAAGGTACCCCCCTTCAACGTCTCACTTCTTTGTGCGTAGTTGATAATTTTCGATCCTGTAAGTTGTAGTATAGAGCCTTGCTGAACCTCTCGAGATCCCAACAAAGGGATTTGAATATAGTTGCACGACCAGTCCAAAAAATCGTCGTAAAGTCGACAAAAACTAACTGTCATAATTGACAGAAATTGGTTTTCATGTACACCTATCTGAAGTCGAATAATGGACACACTAGTATGTTTCTTTGAAAACTTTCTGAACAAAGTTTTGGACCACAAGTAGATTTTCAATTCCCTTCTTGTAGTTTGAATTATCAAGCACTATATGCAATTATTTTTTAATCCAAATCGCAAAAAATTTATTTTCGAAAAACTAAAACATTTATAAATCTTTTTCATACGGTGTGCGCTCCGACAAACCGGGCGACGTGGTCGCAACCCATAAGCATCGAAAGGTTCATATGGATGTTTTCGACGTGTGGGAATCGACGGAACTTGATTTCGTTGTGCGTGTGCGACGAAATCGAAGCGTATCCGTCGAGATATCCCATATTGGCAGCTTTACAAACTAGGCCATAACTTTATGTATGTTCGTCGTACCGAGACAAAACTTGCGCCAATAGGACCATATCATTTTTTTGTCCTATATGCCAAGTTTAGTCCGATTCTGAGAAGGTTGGCCGAACACCTTTTTGGCGGGCCCGCGATCCGATCTAACTGACAAAATTGTGCACAGCCTATCGAAATCCAACTTTAGACGTACGGTTGGGTTCATCTCATCAAACTGGACCCGTGGATATATACTTTGACAAATTTAGAGACCGTAGGTACTGGCACACTTTTCGGTGCAAAATGGGTCCAACAGCGGACATCGTTTTGATCCAAAATAATGATTTTACTCCTGTGTCCAGAATTGGAGTTTTGGACAGACTTTTCAAGACATCTTTTATACCAGAAATGTTTGTGCTATTTGTTTCAGCATCGGATGACGTTCGTGGTAGTTGGATTTCTTTGCTTCGTTGATATACTGATTCGGGTTATTGGATACTGCTATTCTTATACACCACCCTCAGACAAGTTACCTTGCCATTTGTTGTCTATTTACTTTATCCCATATTTCATGTATTTTTTTGCAAAATAAACTGTGCTACATTGTCATAATTAGATACATTATACTGTGTAGTTCTATTTTCCGTTATTTATTTTACTTAGATTTAAGGGACCACTCTTTTGTTGTGTTGCATTCATAGGCCTTGACATATTTGTACCACGGAGTCGCGAATTATATATAGAACTCGGACATGCGTGACTGGCTGGCCACCAGTACGTATAAGTCGTGTGATAGGATTAACCGCTAATAGTATTGCATGATTAGTTTGACTTAGCAGTTAATAGAGGGCATACGTATTGTTGATACAACATAGTAGGCATTAGACGAGGAGGACAATTTCTTTAGCGTATGGGCTATTAAACAATTTACATTTTGTAACCCGTGAGCTCTGCCGGAGACGCAAATGAGATTACCTATGGATGCTGACGGCCATTGATATTCTGCGAAACGTTATGCTTTCACTGGGACTCTGGTGCCCCAAGGGGGGACCATGTCGATCCTACTTTAACCAGAGAGCCCATGCGTTGGAGGGTTGTTCCTAAAACTGCATTCACTTAGAACGGTTAGGCTACCTTATCTGTTAGGTATAGGTACTTTTGGTTTGGGTACTTATATCTGATCATGGCATGGAACGGTAACATGTCGTAGACTAGTTTGTCATACCTTGTCCTTGTTTGGTTGTAGGTGTGGTTCACTTCTTCGATGAGAAGGTACTGAAGCTTATTGGTGTCCAGATGCCATATTGGATTCCTAGCATGGAAAGATACTTCATCGTGGATTAGGACGCCATCTCTTGTCCTTATTTGGTTGGGGGGTTAGTATGCTAATTCAATGGTAGGTATTGGACTATGTTATGATCTGATTGACTTATTATTGAGCAGTATTTATTCAGTTTATGGTATGTTCTTCCTGTATCTTATTATGTCCCTCTTAGGACATGGTGATCTCTCCAGGTGTGTGTTCTTATCTTTTCGCAGGTGTTCTAGCCAAGGCGGTGATCTTCTTTATTCCTTTGAAGATGATTGCTCTTGGATCATCCTTTGCTTCGCTTGCCAAACTCTTTCTTTTGTTATGTATTTTTTCCTTTAAAATAGCAGGTAGTAGGTTTGTCTCCGCCCAACATCTTGTATAATGATAATTCAAAGTTGATTTATATTATTTCTTATTCTTATATTTCGTGGATGAGATTAGTTAGCCTTGGCTTTACTGCATTTACAACTTACTTATATTTATTATACGGCTGGCATGTCTACATTCCTATTCCTACGTCTTTTAGGACTGGGGTGTTACCTGTTTTTGTGGTGGCCCATGCAGGTCGAGATAAATTGTTTGGTTACTTTACCGTACCATGCAAGCCTGCATATAGGATTAGATTCTAGGATCTCATCCACATATTTGACCTCCTACCACGATTCCATTTTCGAACTCTCATTTAACTCCTTGATTTGTATCTTGCTTCATCCCTTCTATCGTAAAGTGCTTGATAGAGGTTAGGAAGGTGAGGCATAATAGGTAAGACATGTTCCATTGTCCTATCATACTACTATAACTCTTATAAGTTGGGTAGAATGCCTCAGAACCTAGCATCCCATTGTCCTTATAACCCCTTTAGGAAATATATTTGAATAACAATGGTAGATTACCTAGGCTATAGGGCTTTAGAGGTTCATACCCCTCTGGTCGACCAAAGCCTTAGACAAGAAGATAGTAGGATAACTGCATAGGCACGAACACCACACAAGACTTAGATTCTTAAGGAACATGAATTAGTTGTATTTTCTTTCATTATTATCTCACGTACTCATATTTTACCATCTTAACCAATGCTGCTATTATAGCCTAGTTTTGTAATCATACCTTTTTATCATGCTTGTTCAAGACATATGTTATTTGGTCGCGTCCACTAACATATTGTCTAATCTGAACCGGTGCATGATGGTCTGATCAACCTAGTGCACTTGGATCGCTCTTCTTATGATTACCCTACACGGATTAAAAAATAGTTAACAAATATACTTTCCCTCTAAGATCTCATCCGTGTATGCCTTGACAACTCCCTTTTGAACTAGTACATCGTCTTTTATCCATATTGGCAATTCGATCCCATCTCCCTCGATCTCTTATCGTTTTTGTCACCTATTTCAAAAAACAAACGTTCAAAAATGCGAAGTATTCTTCTATGGCCATGAATGCTATAGATAAACAACTGTTTCCATCTATTCAAAATCGGAGAACAATCTTCCAACTTGACTCATATCTACCATATCACATTATCTTTTACGGCGTGTAGTATTCTTTTATAATCAAGAGTTGAGGTACTATATCACGACTTTAAAAAATTTCTAACCTCATTAAACCTAAAATCGTGTCTTAATTCTATAGAGTATAGATTGTAAGTCCTCTAAATTTTATGATTTACTAGTATTACAGATTGATTAGGATAAGTTGGTTTCTATTAGGATGATAAATTAGTACCTCATAAGCACCCACTTTCTACCTAGATCATTTGGTGTTCTCGATAGTGACATTGTAATTCGGAGCACGGGACTAGCTGTTACCTTCCAACAAATTTTATATACAAGACCTAGAGAAGTCTACCTTCTATGTACCGCTTAAACACGTCCTCTTGTACTCTATTTTCATGATATGACTTTCAGGTCAAAAATGCTAGTTATAACCCTTACCGTAAGATCGATGTACTTTCCGACCTCAATTTGGGATCCAATCTCGACTCAATTATTTTGACCCAATATATGGTTGTAATCCACTCGAAGCCCACTACACACATGCCACTAGTGTGCCACTCAATTATTTTCTTGTGTGCTACTTACACACAAAAGTCACGGTAGGCGCATCTTCAAGACTTACTTAACCTATTTTACCAACCCGACTGGCAATTAGTCCAACCACTTGAGTTGAAATCTATTCTAGTTTGCCCTAATCTAATAGGAATGGTTCAGATTGTTGGGACCTTGTCCAGCCAATATATATTAAAATTCAAGATTTAATTAATCAAAGATTGGTTCCAACGGAACTAATAAATCATTGGTTCATAATGTTTATTTCTATCCGAATCATTTTCACACCCTACCGTGACTTTGATATGTGGAGCACAACACTAGCCATTTCCTTCTAAAAAAATTTACCCTCATGTACTAGATGAGCAACCCTACACACATGACATACATGTCCCACACAAACACACCATCCTTGCTCCATTTCAATTACACCACATATATGACACATTTTTCTTAGAAAAATCACGGATGTCCAATTTTGTCCCACACAAACACACCATCCTATGCAAAATCAACCTATTCTTATAAACAAACTGATTATCCATGATCCATGAAAGACTAAGAACACCCTATCTTGTAAGAATATGGTGTTAGTTTGGATATTATTCATGACCATCTCTCCATCTTTACAAAGACAATATTATGATTTGATGTACTCACTCTCCCTTCATATTCAGCCTCATTATTATTTTTATATAAGTTTATTTTTAATTTTGAGGATAAAATTTTTATAAGTTGGGTAGGATGTAAACCCCCAAAATTTTAAGGATATTTTTCAAATTTATTGTTATTTTTAAGATTTTCTTAAATAAATTCTTTGGAATTATTTTTGTTAATTATCTATAAATATGGTCTTAGTCATGCTTAAATATTGTAATGCACACCGACTAGACAATATGGTACAGCTAGTGCAGTCAAATGTCTTGACTAGCATATTAGTTGTAAGTGCCACTAGAATTATTTTACTTGAATATTTAGTTCTTTAAACTTATTAAATTATAATACGACTATTTTTACCATTTTTTAATAATTAATTATCTATTATTTTTTAGATTAAAAATAATAGTAATAATATTTGTAGTAAAAATAATAATAGTAGTAAAGAAACCATACTGATTTATTGTTACTAGTATTATTATTATTATTATTAATATTATTATTATTATTATTATTATTATTATTATTATTATTGCTTCTAAAATTTTATTCCAAATATTCATAATTATTTAGTTTGAAACTATATGTAGCAAATAATTGTGCATGGCTAGGTAAATAAGAGATTTTGACATAAATAATTTCTATATTATTGTAGAATGAAATTGTAGATTTTTAAAAATTTATGTATAATTTTATTTGAATTTTAAAAGGTTTTATATTAAGTTATTTATATATCTAACTATAAACAAGAAAAGAAAAGAAAAAATCAATTTCAATATATCGCGAGATTTTTATAAATCTCGCGATATGACCATCTACCCCAAACCCGACAGTATATATACTGTTGGTTCTCTATTTCTTCTCTAAAAATCCGATCGACCAAAACACTCAATTCTTCATCGATTCGACCCGAATTTTTTTCTATATAATCCCTTTCATACTCTCCACGGAATTACATCAAATTCTATTCAAAATCAAGTTGGAATTGATCAAATTCGGATTTAAACACTCATATATAATCTATATGTGTTCTTTGGGAAACCCTTTGATCCCGAGCCCTACAGAACTCGATCATCTATCCAAAGGCTCCGACTAGAGTATCCAATCCTAGACGTGTGTAGTCTCGGCCAACTGGGCCACCTATTCGTCACTCGGATCATTAACGAGCACCTATAATTCGTGCTGAACAGAGGAAACTCTGTTTTCACATAGGCACAAAGTACCCCCCTCCTTTACCGTCTTCTTCTTTGTGCGTAGTTAATAGTTTTTGATTTTGCAAGTTGCAGTATAGAGCCTAGCTGACCCTCTCGAGATCCCGAAAGAGGGATTTAAATATAGTTACACGACCAGTCCAGAAAATCGATGAAAGTTGACAAAAACCAACTGTCATAATTGACAGAAATTGGTTTTCATGTACCCCTATTTGAAGTCTAATTATGGACACACCAGTAGGATTCTTTGAAAACATCCTTAACAAAGTTTTAGACCATATATAGATTTTCGATTCCCTTCTTATAGTTTGAATTCTCAAGCACTATATGCAATTATCCAAAGTTCGTGAAAAATCATTTTACGAAAAACTAAAAATTTATATTATTTTGCCGATATGGCGTGCGCCTCGACAAACTGGGCATCGTGGTCACAATCCATAAGTATCGAACGACGCGTATGGATGTTGTCGACGTGTGGGAATCGACGGAACTCAATTTTCTTGTGCGTGTGCGACGAAATCGAAGCGTATCCGTCGAGATACTCCATATCAACCACTTTACAAACTAGGCCATAACTTTGTGTATATTCGTCATATCGAGACGAAACTTACGCCACCAGGACCGTATCATTTTTTTGGTCCTGTATGCCATGTTTGGTCCGATTCTGAGAAGGTCGGCCGGAACGCTTTTTTGGCGGGCCCACGTCCCGATCTAACGGGCAAAATTGTGCACGACCCATCGAAATCCAACTTTGGACATATGATTGGATTTGTCTCATCAAATTGGACCCGTAAACATATACTTTGAGGACTTCAGAGACCGTAGGTACTGGTACATTTTTTCGTACAAAACGGGCACAATGGCGGACATCATTTTGACCCAAAATTATGATTTTGCTCCTGTGTCCAAAATTAGACTTTTGGATAGGCATTTTTCAAAAATGTTCTTGATATTTATTTCAGCATCAGATGACGTTCGTGGTAGTTAGCTTTTCTTGCTTCGTTGATCTACTGATTCGGGTTATTGGATACTGTTATTCCTACGCACCACCCTCAAGAAAGTTACCTTGCCATTGGCTATCTATTTACTTGTAACACCCAGTTTTTCCAAATGAGGGTAGTTTTGAAATTTTGTAATTATAATCATTTAATAATGATATTTGAATCATATTGTGATTTTTGGTGATTTTTAATCAATTTAAAACTATTTAAAATATTGAATTATGATTTTGATGGTTAACTAGTTAAACCCTAGAATTGCTAAGCCTAGTGACTAACCATGACCAAGGGAGCATAGTCGTGTGATTAGGATGACTAATTAGTAGTTTTTAGCCTAAGGGTATTTTGGTCATTTTGATAATTTTGTGAAATTGTATTTTTGATTAATTAATATTGTGCTAATTGAATTGTTAGAGACTAACCTCTAAGCTTAGCCTAATCTAGATTAGCCTTGAGTTTAGAACCTTGATTAGGTTAACCTAGTAATGACATGATTATCAATATCTAGATATTTCATAGTAGGATATTTGTACTCTTAGGATATTTGTGAAAAAGGTAGCCTATGACAAGTTGAACCAATATAAAGGCCTAGAATTTGGTGGACAACTCCTAGCCACTCATCTAGACCTAAAAACTAACCCTAATCCATCTAATGGCAGCCACAATCGATCCCCCCCTTCCTATAAAACATCCCTAACAAAAATCCTTGCCTATTTTTACAACTCTTTAGAACCCTAATAGTTCCTCCCCAAATTTCCTTCCCTAATATCCAAATCAAGCCCAAATTGGTTCTAATCAATTGCAACATCACCCTCTACCATAGTAGAAGCTAGTAGGGGCTTGCTACCTAGGGTTTGAAGTGTTTTGGTGAATTTAAGTTCAATAAGAAACCTCATTTTTACCCTCTTTCATTGAGATTCATCTCAATAGGTAAATCCTATGAAAACCTTGTAAAATTGTGTTTTATTTTCATAGATGCATGCATATAGGTATACCCTAACTGTAGGAATAGTTTGGTGCTAGGTAGTGTCCATTTCGTGTCCATATCGGACACGTACAGCCCAAATAAAACAATGTTTGATGTAATGCCTAAACTAGTATTTTAATAACCATTTCTGAAACTAATTGCATGAATTAGTAGCCCTATACATGTGTTTTCAATTCCCCATTAACTGAGCACGCACTAGTATCGTTTTCGTGTCAAAAATCGACACGTACTCGCAGCACGAGATAGTGTCTCGATGTCCTGCTACCACATGTGTCGTGCTCACTGAACAGACCTTGTGAACCCACCAAATTTGGTGTGGGGCTCGGGGCAGTGACTGACAAGTCACTCCCCAAGTTTTAAGACTCCTAGCGTCGTGTCGGATACGACAATTGACTCGCACTGATCCTGTAATGTACTGTACGCACGAATTTTTCCTACTGATACGCGTCTCGTGTCACACGGACACGTGTCGATAGACACTCGTGTCATGTCGAGTGTGTAGCCCTATGCCTGGGCTACATGTGGCTGTGAGCATGAGAAGCCTTATGGCTTGTGTCACGTCCACGAGAGCTCGACATGGCTGCACGAGCCAGTGCACGAACTGTGCACTACAGAATTCGAACCCAAGTTTTCCCTTGCCTTGGACACTTCGAGTCCACTCGAGTGGACACGAATGACACACCTAGACACGAAATCATGTGAGGAACATTCCTATATGACTGCTGTTTAAAATTTATTGGTTAATTTAGGTTTTTCGAATTTGGGTTTTGGTGTATCGGTCATTTCCTAGTTCCTGTGTACATGAACCATGAGTTACATATAAATATATGAATAAAACCTGAGAATTAAATGTTATTTCCATGTTGTTTTAAGGTTAGTTAACTAAGTTTAAGTGCTAACCTGAGTACATACGAAAATCTTGAGTTTCAGTCAATGAAGTATGAGAATTCCTGAGATTTTAATCAATGTTAAAACTACACATGTTTTTAAACTGAGATTTTAAATGTTGTTAACTGAAATTGATTCCTGATTTTGAAATATTAATGTCCATAATGATTTTGATGAGTTGGTTATTGTTTTGATGTTGAATGGGATATCCGAAATGGGGTTGAACTGTCCTGCCATGTTTGAGAACTGAAATTGTTAATTTCCTGAGATTTAATGGAAATGTAAACTAAATTTCCAATACCTGAAAACCTATGTAAACTGAGATTTCAGTTATCATATTTCTGAGATGATGGTTAAACTGAGATTTTCCATTAAGTAAAACCTGAGAAATTCTAGTTCACTTTAATTCCCAAATTGCTACACTGTCAACTGACTTTTGATTCCCTGATTTCATATTACAACATACACACACTGTTTTGTTTGAATTAGTTTTCATACACACAAATACTGTTTAAACTCTGGAATTGGAAGATAATACACATAACTGTCATTTAGTTCTCATGTTCCTAAATACTAAAACCTGGGTTTTGTTCACTGCATTCCTGTTTTTTTACTAAACCCTTTCATGATACACACATTGTTTTCCTATTGTCCCACGCCCTCACATCTTACAAATTTTCACACTCTACACTCTTCCTAATTCACTTGACACATTATACTACACATTATATTAGGTTCTTTTTCCTGAGATTCCTATCACACTCTAATGTTCCACACACACTCTTGTTTCCATGTACCTACACACACTGTTTTCATATGGTCACACACACATGTACACATAGGCACATTACACTTGTGCCTTACCCTATTACCCTATTTGTATATATATATATACCTGTATGTGATATATGTTATAATGTGGCCTATGTCTAATGTGCTATTTACATAAATTTAATATATTATTAATGTATATATGTATATATGTAAATGTGTGAGAATATACATTAGTGTGAATTGGACTATGTGTGTATACCTAGAATTGACTTGTTAAACCTAAATTTGACTTACTAAGCCTAGATTAGACTAGTTGACCAAGATTTACCAAACCCTAACTAGTTTGACCTAATTTGACTAGAGGTTGACTTGGTTTGACCCAGAGTTGACCAACAGTTGACTTTGACCTAGATTGACCTAGAAATCATATAGATGCATTGTATTCTTCAATTTTAACCCCCTTGTATACATCATGACTTGTGTTGCTCTAAATAGGACTCAGATACCTCGTTTCAGACAGTGTGTTCTCACATACATTCAAATCGCAGGCGAGTACATTCTCTGATCGTTTCATACTTGTCACGACTTATATTCTTGGTCTAGATTACTTTACTTGATGCTGACACTGGTTATCACGGATTAGTACTATATGGATCTTTCATGCGATGTTATCCCCTTATAGGATACATCAAGTATTTCGTGTTCGTGTACTTTATTATGGGCATTGTATACTCCTTGTGTTCGTGTTATTCGTATACAAATCGTGTAAAATCGTGTACTCTCATGTGCCCACATGATCATTCTACAACTATACTTTGTGTGCAATAACATAACTTGATTGGATCCTTGTGTATTGATTGGGGAGGGTGAGTAGGAAATGGTTATGCGATCAAATTTTCTATTATATAAGACATTGTATATGTCCATTTTACCTTCGTGTATAATGGAGTCCCATTTTATTGTATAACCTAACCTGTTTATATAACCATATTGTGCTCTAAATTACTAGTCACTTACAGTTCTTACTTATCATGTATATATTTCCAGTTATCAAATATCTCTTATATTTTCATGTACATCTTCTTACAGCGTTTCATGTATCCTACTCTATTGCTTGCTTTATATTTCCTGCCATAATATGAACTGCATGAGATGTACTGTGCTCACTCCCGTCCTGACTAGACCTGTTGAAAATATTACAGATGATACCGAGGACTTCTGCCCAACCTACTATGGAGCCCATCTAGACGATACCTGTGAGTTGGACCCACAGGAGGATCCAGCTCTAGCTGAGGACGTCATCCATACTACTTAGACGAGATTAGCTAGGCTTTATCTTATTTCTTATGTCATTTTTATTGACTTCAGAGTTGTATTATTTTCTGGATGTTGTGATGTCGTATCGTTAGACACTTAGACTTTCCTTCTGTTTGTATCTTCCTTTCAGATTTTCATATCTATGATATCGTGCTATTTCTGTCTTAGTTGTGAATGAGACTGTATTCTGTATTGTCACCTCCACTCGGAGTGTATATACTGTACAGGTACCTTATATTGTTAGATTTTGTGACCTAGGACAGCGTTCTACCGCCGATACTGCAGCGTAGGCTGGACGTACCCACTTCTCGTGCCCTTACTCTAGGTGCGGGTCATGACACGTTTTTAGTAGTGGCCCATGCTGGTCGAGTTTATGTAGTGGTATTCGAACTAGAGTATCACTGCAGCCTGCAGTAGGAGTAGAATATTTTGAGGTACTCAATCACATTTGGAAAAGCTCTTAACCTGATTCTTGTTATCAAATTCTTGCTACTTGAATACTTCCTTTTGAAATAAATTGTTCTCCCTTGATTTATCGCTTCTATCTCAGTATTGATTCCTTGTTCGATCTGTCTCCAGGATGGTGATCGAGACACGATCGTATCGCTCCGGCCCAGCTGACGCAGATGGGAGGTCTGCCACCTCTCACCCGATCATGGACGCTGGGACCGCAGCTCCTTCCATCACTTCGCCTGTCAGAGTTTCTGTAACTTTTGGGGGTGCACCTCCGTCTATTCCAAGATTTTCCCCCGTCATTCCAGATTTTCCTTGGCAGCAGCAGCACCCACTTTCCGGATCAGTTGATGCAGCACAGTTGTTCGATTTCCTCCAGAGGATGGTAGAGTCTCAGTGGCAGCAGACCACTCATTTCCAGCAGGGCATAGAGAAAGCCCATCAGCTTGCCCTGACGACTGTGGAGAGAGTTATCGCGCAACCCAAAGCAGGCCAGATTCAATAGTATCAGTCGAAGACACCAGGGATCCAGGACTTCCCGAAGATGCGTCCGTGGGACTTTCACGACACATAGGGGATTTTGTATACAGATGACTGGATCGAGCAAATCGAGGAGTTATTTCGGCTGGCGGAGATACCAGCCCGACTTCAGATTAAGGCGGTAGGCAGCCAGATGCAGGATCTGGCCCGCACTTGGTATCAGACGGATCCTAGAGTGGGGACCAAGGGACAGACTTGGGCAGCCTTCAAGAAGCTGTTCAAGGAGAAATGTTTTCCTGACATAGCTCTTGGCGCCCTGGAGACGCAGTTTGAGAGCCTAGTTCAGGGCAGTCGTACAGTCGAGGAGTACGCAGGGGAGTTCTGCCGTCTAAGCAGATTTGTTGAGGGACTTAGTGAGACAGCGAAGGCCCGGAGGTTCCGGAAGGGGTTAGTCTAGGAGGTCAAGTCCTTGACCAAGAGTGACCGGAGTGCCACTTTTGAGAAGATTCTGGTGGGTGCCCTAGCAGCAGAGGATGATCTTGAGCTGAAGCTCAAGAGGGGACAAGACGCTCATGGAGCTAGTGGCAGTACAGGCCCAGCCAAGAGGCCTCATATACAGTTTTATTAACAGCCGCAGAGGCCTGTTCAGCAGCAGTTTCAGGATCAGGGATGTACCTATTTCCAGCAGGCACCCGGACAGCGGCAGGACGCTAGGTGCAACTGCTGCAAGAAGGCAGGTCATTGGTGGAACGACTGCAGGAAGAGGCTGGGTACGTGTTTACTTTGTGGTTCAGTAGAACATTAGTGTAGGGAGTGTCCCAAGAACCCGACACCATTAGCTCAGGCAGCAGCAGGAGCTAGGGCTCCGGCAGGACAGCAGAGGGCTGTCCAGCATCAGCAGGCCAAAGGAGGAGGCCAGCAAGGGCGAGCTTTCGCCATGACAGTTGAGGATGCACAGGCAGTAGGAGGGATGCTTGCAGGTTCTGTTCTTTTTCGATTCCATTCCTACCTTTGCCTCATTATAATCTATCTTAAAATTCGATTCCATCTGTTCCTTGTTATTGATAAGTTTTGATCTGGTATTTCATTATGATTTAGTTTTCCTTCTGGGATAAGTCGTATGGGCTAGGTCGCCTCAGTTATAGGATCTAGAGTCTTCTATAGTCATGTTAGCTGGCATAATAAGGACATATAGTCTGGTTTTGGAAGTATTTTTCGGGTGTGGAAATTTAAGGTTTTCGCGGCCAAGCATACGGCAATGCAAAAATTTTAAATACCATGATTCTAGAGGTATGTACCTTAGCCGAGGACTCTGTGATTATCATAGCCTTGCTCACTAGCATGATGCAGATTCTGAGTATCATAATTTTGGACAAACGCGTATGATTATCGAACCATGTGATTTTGAGACTATGATTGTTGGGTAGTTGACCTAGAAGGAGTACGACCATCTTAATTTCGAGGACGACATTCTTCTAAGGGGGGTAGACTTGTAACACCCAATTTTTCCAAATGAGAGTAATTTTGAAATTTTCTAATTATAATTATTTAATAATGATATTTAAATCATATTATGATTTTTGGTAATTTTTAATCAATTTAAAACTATTTAAAATATTGAATTATAATTTTGATGGTTAACTAGTTAAACCCTAGAATTACTAAGCCTAGTGACTAACCATGACCAAGGGAGCATAGTCGTATGATTAGGATGACTAATTAGTAGTTTTTAGCCTAAGGGTATTTTGGTCATTTTGACATTTTTGTGAAATTGTATTTTTGATTAATTAATATTGTGCTAATTGAATTGTTAGAGACTAACCTCTAAGCTTAGCCTATTCTAGATTAGCCTTGAGTTTAGAACCTTGATTATGTTAACCTAGTAATGACATGATTATCAATATCTAGATATTTCATAGTAGGATATTTGTACTCTTAGGATATTTGTGAAAAAAGGTAGCCTATGACAAGTTGAACCAATAGGAAGGCCTAGAATTGGGTGGACAACTCCTAGCCACTCATCTAGACCTAAAAACTAACCTAATCCATCTAATGGCAGCCACAATTGATCCCCCCTTCCTATAAAACATCCCTAACAAAAATCCTTGCCTCTTTTTACAACTCTTTAGAACCCTTATAGTTCCTCCCCAAATTTCCTTCCCTAATATCCAAATCAAGCCCAAATTGGTTCTAATCAATTGCAACATCACCCTCTACCATAGTAGAAGCTAGTAGGGACTTGCTAGCTAGGGTTTAAAGTGTTTTGGTGAATTTAAGTTTAAGAAGAAACCTCATTTTTACCCTCTTTCATTGAGATTCATCTCAATAGGTAAATCCTAAGAAACCCTTGTAAAAATGTGTTTTATTTTCATAGATGCATGCATATAGGTATACCCTAACTGTAGGAATAGTTTGCTGCTAGGTAGTATCCATTTCGTGTCCGTATCGGACACGTATCAGCCCAAATAAAACAATGTTCGATGTAACGCCTAAACCAGTATTTTAATAACCATTTTTGAAACTAACTGCATGAATTGGTAGCCCTATACATGTGTTTTCAATTACCCATTGACTGAGCACGCACTGGTATCGTTTTCGTGTCGAAAATTGACACGTACTCGCAACACGAGACAGTGTCTCGATGTCCTGCTACCACATGTGTCGTGCTCACTGCACAGACCTTGTGAACCCACCAAATTTGGTGTGGGGATCGGGGCAGTGACTGACAAGTCACTTCCCAAGTTTCAAGACTCCTAGTGTCGTATCGGACACGAAAATTGACTCGCACTGATCCTGTACTGTACTGTACGCACGAATTTTTCCCACTTATACGTGTCTCATGTCGTACGGACACGTGCCGATAGACTCTCGTGTCATATCGAGTATGTAGCCCTATGCCTGGGCTACACGTTGCTGTGAGCACGAGAAGCCTTATGGCTTGTGTCGTGTCCACGAGAGCTCGACATGGCTGCACGAGCCAGTGCACGAACTGTGCACTACAGAATTCGAACCCCAGTTTTCCCTTGCCTTGGACACTTCGTGTCCACTCTAGTGGATACGAATGAAACACCTAGACACGAAATCATGTGAGATACATTCCTATATGACTGCTGTTTAAAATTCATTGGTTAATTTAGGTTTATCGAATTTGGGTTTTGTTGTATCAGTCATTTCCCAGTTCCTGTGTACATGAACCATCAGTTACATATAAATATATGAATAAAACCTGAGAATTAAATGTTATTTCCATGTTGTTTTAAGGTTAGTTAACTAAGGTTAAGTGCTAACCTGAGTACATACAAAAATCCTGAGTTTCGGTCAATGAAGTATGAGAATTCCTGAGATTTTAATCAATGTTAAAACTACACATGTTTTTAAACTGAGATTTTAAATGTTGTTAACTGAAATTGATTCCTAATTTTGAAATATTAATGTTCATGATGATTTTGATGAGTTGGTTATTGTTTTGATGTTGAGTGGGATATCCGAAATGGGGTTGAACCGTCCTGCCATGTTTGAGAACTGAAATTGTTAATTTCCTGAGATTTAATGGAAATGTAAACTAAATTTCCAATACCTGAAAACCCATGTAAACTGAGATTTCAGTTATCATATTTCTGAGATGATGGTTAAACTGAGATTTCCCATTAAGCAAAACCTGGGAAATTCTAGTCCACTTTAATTCCCAAATTGCTACACTGTCAACTGACTTTTGATTCCCTGATTTCATATTACAACATACACACACTGTTTTGTTTGAATTAGTTTTCATACACACACACACTGTTTAAACTCTGGAATTGGAAGCTAATACACAAAACTGTCATTTAGTTCTCATGTTCCTAAATACTAAAACCTGGGTTTTGTTCACTGCATTCCTGTTTTTTTACTAAACCCTTTCATGATACACACATTATTTTCCTATTGTCACACACCCTCACATCTCACAAATTTTCGCACTCTACACTCTTCCTAATTCACTTGACACATTACACTACACATTACATTAGGTTCTTTTTCCTGAGATTCCTATCACACTCTAATGTTCCACACACACTCTTGTTTCCATGTACCTACACACTCTGATTTCATATGGTCACACACACATGTACACATAGGCACATTACACTTGTGCCTTACCCTATCACCCTATTTGTGTGTATATATATATATATATATATATATATATATATTTATATATATATATATATATATATATATATATATATATATATACCTGTATGTGATATATGTTATAATGTGGCCTATGTCTAATGTGCTATTTACATAAATTTAATATATTATTAATGTATATATGTATATATGTAAATGTGTGAGAATATACATTAGTGTGAATTGGACTATGTGTGTATACCTAGAATTGACTTGTTAAACCTAAATTTGACTTACTAAGCCTAGATTAGACTAGTTGACCAAGATTTACCAAACCCTTACTAGTTTGACCTAATTTGACTAGAGGTTGACTTGGTTTGACCCAGAGTTGACCAAGAGTTGACTTTGACCTAGATTGACCTAGAAATCATGTAAATGCATTGTATTCTTCAATTTTAACCCCATGTATACATCATGACTTGTGTTGCTCTAAATAGGACTCAGATACCTCATTTCAGACAGTGTGTTCTCACAGACATTCAGATCGCAGGCGAGTACATTATCTGATCGTTTCATACTTGTCACGACATATATTCTTGCTCTAGATTACTTTACTTGATATGACACTGGTTATCACGAATTAGGACTATATGGATCTTTCATGCGATGTTATCCCCTTATAGGATATATCGGGTATTTCGTGTTCGTGTACTTTATCATGGGCATTGTATACTCCTTGTGTTTATGTTATTCGTGTACAAATCGTGTGAAATCGTATACTCTCATGTGCCCACATGATCATTGTACAACTATACTTCGTGTGCAATAACATAACTTGATTGGATCCTTGTGTATCGATTGGGGAGGGTGAGTAGGAAATGGTTATGCGATCAAATTCCCTATTGTATAAGACATTGTATATGTCCATTGTACCTTCGTGTATAATGGAGTCTCATTTTATTGTATAACCTAACCTGTTTACATAACCATATTGTGCTCTAAATCACTAGTCACTTATAGTTCTTACTTATCATGTATATATTTCCAGTTATCAAATATCTCTCCTGTTTTCATGTACATCTTCTTACAGCGTTTTATGTATCTTACTCTATTGCTTGCTTTATATTTCCTGCCATGATATGAACTGCATGAGATGTACTGTGCTCGCTCCCGTCCTGACTGGACCTGTTGAAAATATTACAGATGATACCGAGGACTTCTGCCCAACCTACTATGGAGCCCATCTAGACGATACCTGTGAGTTGGACCCACAGGAGGATCCAGCTCTAGCTGAGGACGTCATCCATACTGCTTAGACGAGATTAGCTAGGCTTTATCTTATTTCTTATGTCATTTGTATTGACTTCAGAGTTGTATTATTTTCTGGATGTTGTGATGTCGTGTCGTTAGACACTTAGACTTTCCTTCTGTTTGTATCTTCCTTTGAGATTTTCATATCTATGATATTGCGTTATTTCTGCCTTAGTTGTTATTGAGACTGTATTATGTATTGTCACCTCCACTCGGAGTGTATACTATACAGGTACCTTATATTGTTAGATGTTGTGACCTAGGACAGCGTTATACCGCCGACACTGCGGCGTAGGCTGGACGTACGCACTTCTCGTGCCCTTACTCTAGGGTGCGGCTCGTGACATTACTTTAGCTCATATTTCATACATTTATTTCTTTTTCTATAAAATAAACTGTGATACATTGTCATAATTAGATACATTATATTGTGTAGTTCTATTTCTTGTTATTTATTATTTTTGTACGTTACTTAGATTTAATGGACCACCCTTTTGTTGTGTTACATTCATAGGCCTTGACACATTTGTACCACGAAGTCACGAGTCGTATATAGAACTCGGACATGCGTGACTGGCTGGCCACCAGTACGTATAATTCGTACGATAGGATTAATCGCTAATAGTATTGCATGATTGGTTTGACTTAGTAGTTAATAGAGGGCATACGTGTTTTGGATACAACATAGTAGGCATTGGGCGGAGAGGACAATTTTTTTAGCGTATGGGCTACTATACACTTTACCTTTTATAACCGGTGAGCTCCGTCGGAGACGTGGGTGAGATTACCCATGGATACTGACGGCCACTGACGTTCTACAAAACGTTATGCTCTTACTAGGCCTCTGGTGCCCCAAGGGGGGACAAGGCCGATCCCACTTTAGCCGGAGAGCCCATGCGTTGGAGAGTTATTCTTAAAACTGCATTCACTTAGAATGTTCGGTTAGGCTACCTTATCCGTTAGGTATAGCTACTTTTAGTTTGGGTACTTATATCTGATCATGGCCTGGAACAGTAACTTGTCATGGACTACTTTGTCACACCTTTTCCTTGATTGGTTGTAGGTGTGGTTCACTGCTTCGATGAAAAGGTACTGAACCTTGTTGGGGTCCGGATACCATATTGGATTCATGGCATGGAAAGATACTTCATCGTAGATTAGGGTGCCATCTCCTATCCTTGTTTGGTTGGGGGGATGGTACACTAATTCAAAGGTGGGTATTATACCATGTTATGATTCGATTGACTTATTGTTAAGTTGTATTTATTCAGTTTATGGCATGTTCTTCCTGTATCTTGTTACGTCCCTCTGAGGACCTAGTGATCTCTCCAGGTATGTGTTCTTATCTTTTCGCAGGTGTTCTAGCCAAGGTGGTGATCTTCTCTATTCCTTTGTAGATAATTGCTCTTGGATCATCCTTTGTTTCACTTGCCAAACTCTTTCTTTTGTTATGTATTTTTTTTCCTTTAAACTAGTTGGTAGAGGATTTGTGTAACGCCCCAGTCCCAAAATACGGAGGACTTGGAACGTAGACATGCCAGCTGTATATATACGAAGTATGCTCCAATGTATGGAAACATCGTATGAATACATAAGCTGTAAAATGCAGTAGAACCATAACTAATCTCATCCACACAAAATAAATAATATAAGACATCATATAAAGATAATGAATTGTCTTGATAAAATATGTTGGGCGGAGACAAATCCACTACCAACAAGTAAAGGAAAAATACATGATAGAATAAATGATTTTGGCGAGCGAAGCGAAGACGATCCAAGTGCAATCATCCTCGAGAAATAGCAATGAACACGGCTAGAGCTAAAGCACCTGCGAAAGACAATAGCACACACCTGGAGAGATAACTAGGTCCTCAGAGGGACGTAACAAGACACATAATATCATGCCATATAAACTGAATAAATAATGCTCAAATAAATAAAGGATGCCTACAATAGGGTACCTAACCATACTATAGTGAATATGCAATAAAGAACAAACCTTTGACACATGGGCCGGATCAGGAATATCAGGAATCAGGACCGTACCTCCCACTGGAGATAACCGGCAATCAGAACAGTACATATATGACCCATATAATAAGGAGCTGGTCTTTCCACCCAATGCCTACCATATTGTATCCACAACAATAAACCTCTATAACCGCTAAGTCAAACTAGCATGCAATTTCTATTAGCGGTTATTCCTATCGCACGGCTTATACGTACCGGTGGCCAGCCAGTCACGCATGTCCGTGTTCTACATACGACACACAACTTTGTGGTACAACGTGTCAAGGCCAATGAATGCAACACACAAGGTGGTCCCTTAATCTAGGTTTAATGTGTAAGAAAAATAATACATAGCAGAAAATATAAATGAACAGTAAGTTCTAACAGGTTATGCTATGTGTCACAGTTTATTTTGTATAAAGAAATAAATAATGCATGAAATATGAGCTAAAATAATTAAACAGCAAATGGCAAAGGGTCTTGCCTGGTAGGACGCCTGGTTTGCTGCGATGATCAAGGTGGCATGAACTACGACTTCGGTGCAACAACTATGCAAGGTGACATCTGATGGTGGCACGGACAGTTCCATCGGGTCCACGACGGTCAAATTAGTTAGGGTGGACATAAGGTTGTGCGGATTTGGTGACAGAATAGGAATAAGAATAAGAGGATTGGGTCACGGACATGAATTGATAATAGAAAGAAGGTGAGTAAATACGATTTATTTATAATACTTGAAATATAATATCTATTAGTCAAAATATGCTTACAAATAAATATCAAAAAATCAAAAAGTCAATTTAAGGTAAACTGTAAGTTTTGTCAAATAATATTTTAGGCAAAAAAAATTTTAAGCGATATAAAATAATATTATAAAAATTATTTAAGGGTAAGAACCATATTTTGTAAAAATATAATTTTATTAATCATCTATACCTTTAAAATGCCACAAAATAATATAGCAAATACAATTTAGGGCTTCTAACACAATGTTGAAAATATTAGGTATACTTACAATAATAACAATATGAATATTAATAATAATAACTAAATACCAATAATAGAAAATAAATTTTCTGTAATAAAAAGATAATAAATAATAATAATAATAAATCTACAGTAATAATAATAATAATAATAATAATAATAATAATAATAACAATATACAGTAATCATAACTTAAAAGTATTAATATTTTATACTGTTAAAAAAATAAAATAATAAAAGTATTAATTATTAATATATGCTGCCAACACTGATCTGTTCTCTGGAAATTTTTTTGAAGAAAGGAAAAGAATTACCAGTTAAAGAGAGAGAGTAGCTGAGAGAGAAAAGAATAAGGAAAGGGGAAAAAAATTTCGGATGAGAGAGAGAAACTGAGAGGGAGAGAGCGGGAGAGAGGATGGATGATCGGAGAGGGGAGGCGAGCGGCGGTCCGGCGCTCGCGAACGGCGGAATGGCAGAGAGGAGTCGGGGCGAGAGAGTGTGAGGGGGTCTCGCCGACAGTGGAACTCTGGCGGCGGAGGCTGCTCGCGGAGGGTGTAGTGGACTCGGGTGAGGCGGCGCGCGGCGGACTCTGGAAGTAAAGGGGGCGACGGGGCGGAGCTGCCGGAGGGGGTAGGCCCGGCGGCGGAGAACGGGGAGCGGCGGCGTAGGTTTCGGAGTAAGGACGGAAAGGAGCGGTTGGTCGAGAGGGCTGACCGTGGTGGCTTGGTGAGGAGCGGAGGGAGACGGAGGTACGGAGACGAGGAGGAGGAAGTTCGAGGGGGTTTCGGGGTTTCGCACGGCCGACTAGGGCACGCCGGCGGTGGTAGCGGCTGAGCGGCGCAGGACTCGCCATGCTCGGGCGGAGGAGTAGTGAGGCGGTAGACTGACCGATTGGGTCGTCGCCGGAGTCGGCACCGCCACAGGCGGAGGAAAGTAGCGGGAAGAGGGGTTCCAGCGGCACGGCTACTTGCAGGAGCGGTCGGTCGGTCGGTCACGCTACGGTCTGCCATGGCTCGGCGAATGGGCACGAGAAGTCGGAGGGGCCGCGGCGCCATCGACGACTACGGGAGGACAGTCGGTCGGGTTAGGGTTCTTCTCCCTTCTCCTATTTCTGGTGGTGGCGGTTGTGGTTGTGATGGTGGAGACGATGTTGGCGGTCTGGTGTTGGCAGTGGAGAGGATGACCATGGTGGTGGTGTTGGTCAGGGGCAGCACCAGAAACCGGTGGTTGGCGCGGTCACGACCGGTTGCTAGGGCAGGACTGGATTGGGTTAGGGATTGGCGTGTCGGGCTTGTGTCCTGTACGTCACAGGACGGATTGTCGTGGGTTAAGTCGTGTCTACTGGTTGATGTAATTGTATTAGAAAAATATTGGAAGGAGATCGGACACGGACACGGTGCACCATTGTGGATGGGTGTTGGCTATGGAAAATTGTGGAGAAATTTGTGGTGGATGAATACTGAATTGGAGGAGTACCTGCCTATTTATAGGATGGGGGAATTCCCAATAAGCTATGGACTAGGAATATTTAAAACCCCAAAATAGATAATTCAATCTATTTAATTCAAATCCAAATCCAAATCCAAATCCAATTTCAAATACAAATCAAATTTAAATCAATTTAATTTTAGTTTAAAATCGAATAGGATAAATCAAATTCCAAATATCTACTATTTAAATCAATCCAAAAATTCAAATCACGATTTAAATCGTCACAATAATTTCAAAATATATTTTCCAAAAATACTATTAATAATAATTTCGAAAATTACATTAAAAATAAACAAATAAATAATTACAAAAATATATGTTTGTATAAATAATATTTACATAGATATACTTTTCTAATTTACCATTTTATAGGAAAATTTATTTATTATTATTACTATATAAATGAAAGGCTTTTCATAAAAGTCATAAACTTGAAAATAATAGCTAGAAATAATTTTTGTCTATATTACTTTGAAACTATAAAAATAATAAAAATAATGTTTTTCAAAAATTTGTACGCTCGCACATATTCGCACTCGACGAGCAAGAAAAATAATTTCGTGCGCGACATACAATACGACTACGCGACGTACAATACGAAATTTCAAATCTGTATAAATAATAATTAAAAAAATATAGTAGAAATTTTATGGGTTTTACATCCTACCCAACTTAAAAGAATTTTGTCCTCGAAATTAAGAATTCGTAGGGGGGTGAGGAGACACAAGGGGGTATCGATGGAAAACAATCTATAACAAATCATGCCGTAAGAATTCGCGATCTAGATCATAGAAAAACAATACGGCATGGTCATGGGTAATGAAGAGTCACGATTAAGAGAGTGAAATAGATTCAAAGCGATTAGAGGGTTTTGATAGGGCCGAATAGTTTGGGATGAAGATATAGCAATATCGAGGAAGAATGGTCATAGCCGATAGAAAGGCTAGAGGGAGTGCTAGTATAACGCCTTCGTCTTTCTAAAATAGGTGAAGGCGAAAGCAATATAGAGTTCGAAGGAGGCATTATCGAATACGAATACGTGATTCAAAGGCGACCGAAAAGAATTTCAAAGGAATTGTCAAGGCAGTCGTGGATGGGATTCTAAAGGACAAGTTTAGCTATGTCCCCATCCACGTAAAATAATAGAAAAAAGCGAACCAAAGTGCACTCGGTTGATCAGACCATTATGCACCGGTTCTGATTAGACAATAGGTTAGTGAGCGCTCAATAGCATATGTCATGAACAAACTCGATAAAGAATAAGCTTGCAAAAACTAGGCTACATTAGCATCATTAATCAAAACGGTAAATACATAGGTACGAGAGATTAAGATTTAAAGAAGGTAGAATGATACTAAGTCATACAGTCGTCCTATAGTCTTCTTGTCCAAGTCCTTGGTTGGCTAGACGGGTTAGGTCCTCTAGATTCTAGGATCTAAATAAGCTTGCTATATAGGTCACTAGGTCAAAGGGGTTGCTAGTTCACAAGGTATTCTATCCAACTTAAAGAATTAATCTAATGGTGTTTTGGGACAACTAACTAGTAGGTTCAACCTCTAGCAAGCACGAAGGAAAGATAAGGATAGGGATGGAAGGAAGCAAGCAAGATGCAATTGATGAGTCAAATGGTAGATAAAATCAAGGAAAGAGGTCAAGTATGTGGATGAGATCCTAGACTTCTAATCCTATACGCAGGCTTGCTTGGTACGGTAAAGTAGCCAAACAATTTATGTTGAGCTGCATGGGCCACCACAAAAACATGTAACACCCCAGTCCCAAAATACGGAGGACTAGGAACGTTGACATGCCAGCTGTATACATACGAAGTATGCTCTAATATATAGAAACCTCGTATGAATTCATAAGCTGTAAAATGCCGTAGAACCATAACTAATCTCATCCACACAAAATAAATGAATAAAAGACATCATATAAAGACAATGAATTGTCTTGATACAATATGTTGGGCGGAGACAAATCCACTACCAACAAGTAAAGGAAAAATACATGATAGAATAAATGATTTTGGCGAGCGAAGCGAAGACGATCTAAGTGCAATCATCCTCGAGAAATAGCAATGAACACGGCTAGAGCTAAAGCACCTGCGAAAGACAATAGCACACACCTGGAGAGATAACCAGGTCCTCAGAGGGACGTAACAAGACACAAAATATCATGCCATATAAACTGAATAAATATTGCTCAAATAAATAAGGGATGCCTACAATAGGGTACCTAACCATACTTTAGTGAATATGCAATAAAGAACAAATCTTTGACGCATGGTCCGGATCAGAAATATCAGGAATCAAGAATCAGGACCGTACCTCCCACTGAAGATAACCGACAATCAGGACAGTGCATATATGACCCATACATTAAGGAGCTGTTCTTCCCACCCAATGCCTACCATGTTGTATCCACAACAGTAAACCTCTATAACCGTTAAGTCAAACTAGCATGTAATTTCTATTAGCGGTTATTCCTATCGCACGGCTTATACGTACCGGTGGCCAGCCAGTCACGCATGTCCATGTTCTACATGCGACACACAACTTCGTGGTACAACGTGTCAAGGCCAATGAATGCAACACACAAGGTGGTCCCTTAATCTAGGTTTAATGTGTAAGAAAAATAATACATAGCAGAAAATATAAATGAACAGTAAGTTCTAACAGGTTATGCTATGTATCACAGTTTATTTTGCATAAAAAAATAAATAATGCATGAAATATGAGCTAAAATAATTAAACAGCAAATGGCAAGGTGTCTTGCCTGGTAGGACGCCTGGTGTGCTGCGATGATCAAGGTGGCATGAACTGCGACTTCGGTGCAACAACTATGCAAGATGACCTCTGATGGTGGCACGGACAGTTCCATCGGGTCCACGACGGTCAAATTAGTTAGGGTGGACATAAGGTTGTGCGGATTTGGTGACAGAATAAGAATAAGAATAAGAGGATTGGGTCACGGACATGAATTGATAATAAAAAGAAGGTGAATAAATACGATTTATTTATAATACTTGAAATATAATATGTATTAGTCAAAATATGCTTACAAATAAATATCAAAAAATCAAAAAGTCGATTTAAGGCAAACTGTAAGTTTTGTCAAATAATATTTTAGACAAAAAAATTTTAAGCGATATAAAATAATATTATAAAAATTATTTAAGGGTAAGAACCATATTTTGTAAAAATATAATTTTATTAATCATCTATACCTTTAAAATGCCACAAAATAATATAGCAAATACAATTTAGGGCTTCTAACCCAATGTTGAAAATATTAGGTATACTTACAATAATAACAATATGAATATTAATAATAATAATAATAATAACTAAATACCAATAATAGAAAATAAATTTTCTGTAATAAAAAGATAATAAATAATAATAATAATAAATCTACAGTAATAATAATAATAATAATAATAATAATAAGAATAATAATAAGAATAATAATAATAATAACAATATACAGTAATCATAACTTAAAAGTATTAATATTTTATACTGTTAAAAAATAAAATAATAAAAGTATTACTTATTAATATATGCTGCCAACACTGATCTGTTCTCTGGAAATTTTTTTGAAGAAAGGAAAAGAATTACTAGTTAAAGAGAGAGAGAGAGAGAGAGAGAGTAGCTCAGAGAGAAAAGAATAAGGAAAGGGGAAAAAATTTTCGGGGGAGAGAGAGAAACTGAGAGGGAGAGCGGGAGAGAGGATGGATGATCAGAGAGGGTAGGCGAGCGGCGGTTCGACGCTCGCGAACGGCGGGATGGCGGAGAGGAGTCGGGACGAGAGAGTGTGAGGGGGTCTCGCCGACAGTAGAACTCTGGCGGCGGAGGCTGCTCGCGGAGGCGGCAGTGGACTCGGGTGAGGCGGCGTGCAGCGGACGCTGGAAGTAAATGGGGCGATGGGGCGGAGCTGCCGGAGGGGGTAGGCCCGGCGGCGGAGAACGGGGAGCGGCGGCGTAGGTTTCGGAGTGCGGCGGAAAGGAGCGGTTGGTCGCGAGGGCTGATCATGGTGGCTTGGTGAGGAGCGGAGGGAGGCGGAGGTACGGCGACGAGGAGAAGGAAGCTCGAGGGGGTTTCGAGGTTTCATGCGGCCGACTAGGGCACGCCGGCGGTGGTGCGGCTGAGCGGCGCGGGACTCGCCATACTCGGGCGGAGGTGTAGTGAGGCGGTGACTGACCGGTTGGGTCGTCACCGGAGTCGGCACCGCCACAGGCGAAGAAAGGTAGCGGGAAGAGGGGTTCCAGCGGCACGGCTACTTGCAGGAGCGGCCGGTCGGTCGGTCACGCCACAGTCGGCCATGGCTCGGCGAATGGGCACGAGAAGTCGAGGGGGCTGCGATGTGATCGACGGCTGCGGGCGGACAGTCGGTCAGGTTCGGGTTCTTCTACCTTCTCCTATTTCTGGTGGTGGCGGTTGTGGTTGTGATGGTGAAGACGATGTTGGCGGTCTGGTGTTGGCAGTGGAGAGGATGACCATGGTGGTGGTGTTGGTTAGGGGCAGCGCCGAAAACCGGTGGTTGGCGCGGTTAGGACCAGTTGCTAGGGCAGGACTGGATTGGGTTAGGGATTGGCATGTCGGGCTTGTATCCTGTACATCACAGGACGGATTGTCGTGGGTTAAGTCGTGTCTACTGGTTGATGTAATTGTATTAGAAAAATATTGGAAGAAGATCGGACACGGACACGGACACGGTGCACCATTGTGGATGGGTGTTGGCTATGGAAAATTGTAGAGAAATTTGTGGTGGATGAATACTGAATTGGAGGAGTACCTGCCTATTTATAGGATGTGGGAATTCCCAATAAGATATGGACTAGGAACATTTAAAACCCCAAAATAGATAATTCAATCTATTTAATTCAAATCCAAATCCAAATCAAAATCCAATTTCAAATACAAATCAAATTTAAATCAATTTAATTTTAGTTTAAAATCGAATAGGATAAATCAAATTCCAAATATCTACTATTTAAATCAATCCAAAAATTCAAATCATGATTTAAATCGTCACAATAATTTCAAAATATATTTTCCAAAAATACTATTAATAATAATTTTAAAAATTACATTAAAAATAAACAAATAAATAATTACAAAAATATATGTTTGTACAAATAATATTTACATAGATATACTTTTCTAATTTATCATTTTATAGGAAAAATTTATTTATTATTATAACTATATAAATGAAAGGCTTTTCATAAAAGTCATAAACTTGAAAATAATAGCTAGAAATAATTTTTGTCTATATTACTTTGAAACTATAAAAATAATAAAAATAATGGTTTTCAAAAGTATGTACGCTCGCACATATTCGCACTCGACGAGCAAGAAAAATAATTTCGTGCGCGACATACAAAACGACTACGCGACGTATAACACGAAATTTCAAATCCGTATAAATAATAATTAAAAAAATATAGTAGAAATTTTAGGGGTTTTACAATTTGTCTCCGCCCAACATCTTGTACAATGATAATTCAAAATTAATTGATGACATCTTTTATTCTTTTATTTTGTGGATGAGATTAGTTAGCATTGGTTTTACGGCATTTACAGCTTTCGTATATTTATTAAACGGCTGGCATGTCTACGTTCCTAGTCCTACGTATTTTAGGACTGGGGCATTCCACTGTTCCCCCGCACTCCTGGCCACACAGGTCTGTAGGACCCCTGTCCCCTAACTAACCTGGCCGAGACAGGGTTTCATATATACTACCTCCACACATTCACCCTATCTGTCAACATACACTTGTATAGGTTCACACTCCAGAGGCCTTCACACATATATCCTACTGCTATCACTCTCCTCTCAAGGCCAACAAGCCTAAACAGGAACCCCCAACTCCTTATATTGACTGTCCTAAGCAGTAATTGCTGCTGATGTCTGATACTCAAGTGAGTATCACACTATATATCTATATATCCATATGTATACACTAAATAATATGCTGAACAATCATTTACCTATAGCCAAACAATATATGCAAGATAGCATTACCATCACACCTCTCTTCTATACTTCACATGACACAGTTGGACACTCGAGACACAACTCTTAGTCACTTATATAGGCACTAGGACAAACCATACACATCTCACTAAACCATTCACTCAAGCACTAACACTTTGGCAATGACCCAATGTCCTATGGCCAAGCTCCAATCTAGAACTGACTTTCCACTGGCCTATGGCCAATGCCAGACCATAATGGCTGATGTCTAAAGTAAACAAGGACTGGGATTGACTACAAATGAGGATTGGTCCTATCCAAATATTGGTTGAACTAAAATGTGAAATATCAGAACAAAAGATGGATGAAGTTGACTGATACTATATTCAAGACTGAACATTAGTTTCTAATTCCTTATCCTTGTCTCTCACAGGTATCCTTACCTCACAATCCGCTGATACACTAGGATAGCACTATCAATGACAATTCCCAACTTCACACCACACCTACTATTCCTCTTCAATACATCTCTCACCAATCTATGTAAACATATATGTATATGAAACATGCATTTGCTAATAACCCAATATTTCATACAAATGAACAGGCAACACTTATATATATATATATATATATATATATATATATATATATATATATTGGACATACATCATTTGATAAGCAATATCCATAGTTACACCCATAAATAAAGCTATCTACATATATACATCTTGATGAAAATACTTAGGAATAATATACATGACTATCAAATGAACAACCTATACTATATCTAAGCAAAAACTGAAAAAACAGAACCTAAATAACCATTTAGACATTCTAACAAACACTTGGTGGGCAAAACTTGTAGACTCCCTCAAATAGATACTAAACCCTATGTAACCATCACAATAGGACTCATTAGGACCACAACATTCTTCCTATTAGTCATGGAAGATGTCTCCTACATGATGCATGAAATTTAACCATGGAAATGGAAGTTTAGAGGGTTATACCTAGGTAGAAAGAAGCCTACACAATGCTCCACGAATTTAGGGAAGATGGATGAAGAAGTGGCTCTCAAATCCTTGTTATAGCCTCCACCAAGCCTTCTTGAGCTCTCCAAGCCTTAACACAACAGAAAGAAGAATAAGGAGACAATTTAGAAGAGATTGGAATGAAGAAAATGTGTGGAAACCCTAATGGAATGGTGGCTGCCATTTGAGGGTTTGTGGGGTTTAAATAGACACTAGTCAAGCCCTAAACTCTTCATAACACTTAATATTAGGAAGGTCCTTAAGTGGGCTAAGTGGTTTGGCTCGAATTATGCTTGTATTCAACCTAGCCATGACTAGAGTTAAATTAATCAACATATTGGTCAAGTCAAATTAAATGGGGTCCACCATCTATAATGAATAAGCTAGTCTACTAATAAATACAATCATCATATTAAAGAAAAAATACAACAAATATGAAATGACAGACATACCCTTGTTCTAGAAAAGTGGTAGTGACACGATCTCTCATTCACAATAGTCTTTAATCATTTTTCTCTCTCAAATGTTATAAAGCAATATTGCTTACTTTTTGAGATATATTTTACGGTGGGAAAACACCTAATATATATAGCCTCAAACCCACAACTAATTGAGGTATTCTACTATATGTAGGAATACTCAATCTAAACCATTGATGTATTTCTATTATATATAGGAATACCCGATCTGACTCTGGGATATTTTTTACATAGGTTGGGAACACCATCTACTCTAACAAATCTTCCCCTTTACAACTATATGGAGGGGGTTGTCATCCTGATGATCCTCCTACAGCACTCGAGTTCCCCCTTGAAAGAACCTTTGTGAACATGTTTGCTCCATTGTCATCTGTATGAATCTTCTCAAGCGATGCGTCCTTCTTCTCAACTACATCTCGTATCCAATGATACCAAGTCTCAATGTGCTTGGACCGATTATGAAATATCTGGTTTTTCACAAGTTGAATGGCACTAAGGCTATCACAAAGTAAAGTATACTGCACTTACTTTAGCACAGAGGCAACACATTTCAACAACCGCGACTACCATAATACCGCTCCACCAGCAAACATCATCACATATCCTGAAGTCGCACGCCTCGTGTCCACGTCTCCAGCCATATCAACGTCAGTATACCTGACCAGCTTTGGCTCGTCACCACCAAAGTAAAGTCTCCAATCGATAGTACCCTGAAGGTATCGTAGAATCCATTTGACCGTAATCTAACGTACCATTCCAGGATTAGAAAGATACTTGCTAACTGTGCTAACTATATGAGTGATGTTTGATCTTGTACAAACCATAGCATACATGAGGCTTCCCATAGCTGAAGCATATGGAACCCGCTCCATGTCTTCCTTTTCGTCCTCTGTAGATGGACACTTCTCTTTAGTGAACTTAAAGTGAACTGAAAGGGGTTACTCACTTTCTTTGACCCGTCCATCTCGAAATGCTGAAGTATCCGGTAAATGTACTTCTTTTGGGACAAGTCTAGCAACTTGGACTCTCTCTCAGTTGATCTCTATCCCAAAAATAGTCTTCACTATGTCCAAATCCTTCATAAAGAAGGCCGTACCCAGTTGGCACTTCAGCTACATTATTCTGGTGGCATTTCGACCCACTAGTAGCATATCATCAACAAATAGAAGAAAAATTATAAAATCATCCTTTGCAAAGTACCTCACAAATATGATGTGGTCCGACGTTGTGTACATAACCATACTCCCCCATAAATGACTCAAATTTCTTGTACCACTGTCTCGGAGCCTGCTTCAGACCATACAAGCTTTTCCTCAATCGACAGACCATGTGTGACTTGCCCTTCTTATAAAATCCCTCTGGCTACTCCATATAGAACTCCTCCTCAAGATTACCGTAGAGGAATGCCATCTTTACGTCCATCTGTTTGGCCTCTAAGTCAAAACTGGCTGCCAATGCTAGCACCACTCGAATAGATAATTGTTTAACGTCTAGCAAAAAGATCTCATCATAATCTATGCCATTTTGCTGACCGTAGCCTTTAAGTACTAGTCATGCTTTGTATCGAGGGCGAGTAATATCATCGGTCTGCTTCACTCTGAAAACCTATCGATTTTTCAAAGCCTTCTTACCCTTTGGCAACCGTACCAGATCATAAGTAAAGTTGATTTGTAAGAAACTTATCTCTTCATGTATAGCCTCCATCCACTCCTGTCTATGTTCGTCGTCCATAGCCTCTGTGAAACTTTCGGGCTCGCTCCCGTTAGTCAGTAGCACATACTCATCTAGTGAGTATCTCGTAGATGGTCGAAGCTTTCTATCACTCCTCCTCAATAGATGTCATGACCCGCACCCTAGAGTTAGGGCACGAGAACGTAACAACGCCCAGCCTACGCCGCAGTGTCGGCGGTAGAACGATGTCCTAGGTCTCAATGCATCTAACAGTATAAGACTAAACAGTTTATACTCCCCGAATGGGGGTGACATAGCATAATGTAAACTCAATCACATCTAAGGTAGAACATAAAGAAAGATAGATAAAACATGAAATCGAAAAGAGATACAACAGATAGAAGTCTAAGTGTCTAAGATACAAACTCAGAATACATCTCAAAACCCAAATACAGTAATCCATAAATATAACTCAAGATGACTGAAAAATAAACTATAAGCAAAAACCCTAGCTATCTATGCAACCTCTACTGTCTCCTCTAGGCCAGCAGGCAACCTCCAGGCTATCTGTAAAATTTATCAACAGGTCCAGTCAGGACTGGAGCGAGCACAAAACATCTCATGCAGTTCATAACGAGTTAGGAAATATAAAGCATGTAATAGAGTAAAGTACATGAAACGCTGAAAGAAGAAGATATATAAAAAACAGTAGAGATTTGATAACAGGAAATATCTAAATATGATAAGTAAGACTGTAAGGAACATATGATTTAGAGCACAATATGGTTATGTAAACGGGTTAGGTTATACAATAAAATAGGACTCCTTTGTACGTGGGTGTACAATGGACATATACAATTTCTTATACAATACGATTGATCACATAACCATTTCTACTCCCCCTCCCCAATCAATACACAAGGATCCAATTCAGTTACGTTACCTTAAACAATGACTTGTACAATAGCTTGTACAATGGCTTGTACAATGACTTGTACAATGGCTTGTACAATAGCTTGTACAATGGCACAATGTGATACTGAGAGTACAATATCCACAATGAGTGTACAATGATAAGGGTATTCAATAAATACAACATGTAAGTGAAACGCACATCACAATATGTACTTAGTGAATACAAGGAGATAACATCTCAGAAGAAGATCCATATAGTACCAATCCGTGATAATAAATCGTGTCAGCATAAAGTACAGTAATCTAGAGCAAGAATGTAAATCCATACAAGTATGAAACGGTCAGAGAATGTACTCGCCTGATAGCCTGAGTGTCTGAAGAGAATATACTGTCCGAGGAGTGGTGTCTGTCTCCTATAGAACAGTACAAGTCACTAAGAGTCCAAAATGATAATAAGATGCATTACAATGCATTCTGAATGAATCTAGGTCAATCTAGGTCAAATCTAAGTCAAACCTAAGTCACACCAAGCTAAACTAGGTCATACTAGGTCATACTGGGTCATACTGGGACAACCAAGGTCAAACAAGGTCATAGGAAATCAATCCAAGTCAAACTAGGTCAATCGGGGTCAAAGGTTGACTTACAGTTGACTTTTGGTCAAAAAGTCAACTCTGGTCAACTGCACTAGTCAAACTAGGTCAAACTAGGTCATGTTCTAACCCAGTAAGTCTTACTAGGCCTAACCAAGACTATCCTAGCAAGCACACATCAATACAAGGCTATACAAGCCAACATACACCCAACTCTATATAGCATGCAATTATTCAATACTCAAATAGGCAAGAATTCACATTGGATATACACTAGGTAATCTATTACTTTAAGCTATATATGTCTACACATATATACACATGCATATATTGGTATTCAATATTAGGTCTATAATCATGGCATTTCAAATGGTTATATAAACTTATATATTACAACACAATATGCTAACATATATATAATATACATACATAGCTAAGTTAACTATATTCATAAATACTTATTTAAGAGGCTATGTGTGTGTATGTGAACATGGCAAAGGGTCATTTGAGGGTTAAATGAGCATACATAGTGTATACATATCAAAGAGTGTCAAAGTGTAAGTAAACAATGTGTCAAGTGTGATAGTGTCAACATAGTGTAAGGGGTACATGAGGTAATATATGATTTATGTTAACATAGAACATTACATCACATTAACTTGTATATTGTATAAATTACATCTATTATTACATTACATTCATGCTTGCATTCATTCATCATTCATTTATTCTCTTGCACTACTATATGCACCATACATTACATACTATGGAACCGACATATTCATTACAAACCATACTTATACATGCTTATATTAGATAGGATACTTACACCTCATACATCATTTATTTAACCATTTACTTATGCTTGCATTCTTTATTTAGTTACATAATGTATATACATTAACATGGGTTAAAATCAAATAGAACATTATATTACACACAAGGGTGCACAAAATGCATATGCCGAATAGTAACTCCTACTAATAATCAATATTGTACCAACTCAGCATGAATTAAATTCTAGGATTAAAGTATGTTATAGATCTATGTGTTAGCTTTCCGAAACTTCAAACGGATCGCGTTTTCGTTTTCGAAAACTCCCGGAATCGCGAAAACACCGAGAACGCGTTTGTCTTTCGTACAGCTGACACTAAAATAATTCTCCAGAAAGTTACAGAAAAAATTAGGCCTATTAATACATGTTTTTGGAAAGCTAACTTCAATACGCTTCTTTTAAAAAAAACTGGAGATTAAACCGAGCTTTGAGCTAGAAGTTATGATATTTCTAAGTTAGGGCTGAAATTAAAAACGTGGATAAAAATCATGACGGATTTAGATAGTTTGAGCCAAAAGAATACACAATATATATCCTAATTATCAACAACAATAATGGCAATAATAATATGAGGAACCACACTCACAAACTTGATTATATAATCATCATGAACCATTTATTACATATATAAATATAGATACACTCTCATTACAATATATATATATATATATATATATATATATATATATATATATCTATATATGTAATATGAACACATCCACAACACAAAGGACACTCCTATGACCTCCAAATGGACACAAAATGGACACAAATGGAGATACAACCGTGGGGATCATTCCTATGGATTTAAAATAGACCTATATGCATGAGGAAATGAAAAGGAGAAGGGATTTATACCTCCCGATAGATCGAATCGAAGAAAAGCCTTCCCGGAGCGACACCGACACGTTGAGATTCCAAAAGGACACGAACGAGCTCCGAATCCTCCCAAACTTGGGTAGCTTCCTCCTTGGCTAGAATGGAGAAGGAAAGAATAAGATTTGGTGGCGAAATGGAAGGATTTGGTGGAGAAATTGTTAGGGATTGCTCTCTAGGAATTTGGGGAAGAACAAGAGAGAGAGTGTGGATGAGAATAATTAATGAACTTGAGCCTATCCTCTCCCAAAGTGGCTGGTCATATGGGCTATTTGTCCTATTATGGTAAGGTCCAAAATGCCCCCACTAACCTATTCTATGAGTATTAGGAAAGGGCTAATTGGTTGGGGCTAAATTAGTCATTCTAAAGTCTCTAATCACACTAACCTTATCCATAATAATTAGTCTAACTTCTAACTAAAATATTTCTATCATGTGGACTAAAATTAATATCATGTGGGCCATGCCTAACTAGTGTGTGGGTCCCACTAGAGTCAACTACCCCCGGGTCCCCGTTTCAAGTCGGATTGAGTTGAAATTCGAACCCGACTCAAATAACCCCAAAACAATATCATAAATAATAAAATAATATCAAAATAATTCAAAGAGGTCAAATACAAAAATATTCTTAGGCCAAAAATGACATTAAAATATCATAATCACATGGTTAGGCTCTAGGTCAAACAGTCTCTAGGGTTTCACTAGCAAAACGTCAAAACTACAAGTCATTAATTTAAATAATTTTAAAAATAGTTTAAAATTACCAAAAATTATATCATGAATTAAATATCATTATTAAAATAATTATAAACACGAAATTTCAAAATTATCCTCATTTGGAAAACTGGGTGCTACAACTCTACCCACCTTAGAAAAATTTCGTCCTCGAAATTAAAAGGTCCATACTCCCTCTAGGTCAAACCTCACAATCAAAGTCCCAGAACTTAAACAAATCATACCATCAAAAGGACGGCATACAGGGTCATGGCATACGGTGACAGTGAAGTCTCATCTAGGTATACTAGTCATGCTAATCAAATCGGTTATAGGGTATCAAAACACACAAGCAATCCAGGGTGCTAAACGAGAAAAGATACAGAAATATCAAATTCTCAAAACTGTAAGACAGTCTACCATCCTATGTAAAAACTGGTACTCATCAAAAAAAATAAAGAAAGGTAACCACCAATCATCTAAAAGGGGTACTATCCCAAGAAAATAAAAATCATAAGTTTAATTAACGAAAGTCGATTATATTGAAATCCAATCACAATATATATATAGAGAGAGAGCGTTAGAGAGGAAAAAGCTAGCATTATGTGTATGGGGACATGTTCATATGGTTAGATAGTAGGCATGGGTGTACGTGAATATACATGAAAGTGTATATGAGGATTGTGTTTCAATTCAACGGCTATCAAGTTACACTAATCATGGCATATTGGTTAAACAATCTACAATACGCAACTTATTTAATCATAACATGCATAGCTAAATATATATATATAAAAAGGTAGAGACTTAGTTATGTATTTATATATATTATAACATGTATGCCTAAGCTCTATATATATCTATCTAGATATACAATCATAACATAGAGGGGAAGGGTTTGGTTAAAAGACAGTATATACTATGTTAGAGTGTGTGTGTGTGTCCTTGTACAAGGTTATAACTTAGTATTGAAAGGTTAAACCCAGTTTTAGTTCAACGTTTACATATAAAATCTGAAAACAAGCTAACATTTAAACCAGTGCAATATTAACATAATACAATTTCAAAATTTAGGGGTTGAAACATCACGACTAATCTCAATGCTCCCAATACATCCTAACATGATAGAAATGAAACCCTAACATATTACCAATACATTTATCTACGCATACAGTTCGATATTACATGTTAAATCTAAAATTTAACTAAACATGGAAATCAATGTAAAAATGTTAACATGTAACTAGTTTTCAAGATTTTGGAGAAATTTGAACATTAAAACCAACTCAATGTTTATCACAAACTAACATGTAAGAATATGAAACCTAATATTATATCCCTACATACAACAATGTACACAGCTTTAAATATTATATTAAAGAAAATAAAACAGTAATTTAAACTAAACATTTGGAATTCAGTATTAAGGGTTAATATGCACACAGTCTCAGATTTTTCAAATTTAACACAAAACTCAACAAATTTTTTTTTTTTTGAATTGACACCCTATGTATAACATACATGTACAGTGGTATAAATAAAACTATTATCATAAAACTTTATATTTAAATTACGGGTTAAGCTAGGAAAAGCAGAGAATCAGAAATATTAGGGTTTTGAAAATTTAACATCAACAACATATTAATATGTATTCAGGTAGGTGGAAAATCAAGTGTAGCATGAATACGTGTTAAGCAAAGTGTCTGCTATATGTATTCATATATATATTTTCATGTCCCAATATAAAAAAAATTAATTCTACGTTAAGACTAACATTTGAATTCCTACCAAAATTGCAAGCAGGTGATTGACGAAATCAAGACAGTTTTATTATCATTATTATTTAATACAAAAATAATAGCAAGAAAGAAATAACGATAAAATCGGTTCTGCTTATCTGTTTAAAGAAGGAATCGTTTTGAAATCCAGAGTTAAAATATCAAATTCAAGATAAAGTCTAACAAAATCATCGATTCATTGTATTATGAAAAACTCATAGCAAGAAATTACACAAGGTTTATAAAACCAACTAAACTTACCCCTGAGTTAAATAATAGAAAACTAGACAAATAAACAAATAATAATTCTTTTTTTTTTTGAATGACTGAACAAAAGTAGAGAAAACATGTTCAAAAAATTTAAGGTGCAATCTGATAATCATATGCGTCTATCCAAAATCATGGTACTCTAAATCCTCGGCATACTAGTAAGCAAGGCTACGATAATCACAGAGCCCTTGACTTGTGCACATATCTCTAGAATCATGGTATTTAACATTTTCGCGGTGCCGCTATCTTGGCTACGAAAACCTTAAATTCCTACACCCGAGAAATATATCCAGAATCAGACTATATGTCCTCACCATGTTGGCTAATGCGACTATAGAAGACTAGATTCCATAACATAGATGACCTAGCCCATATAATTTCATCTTGCCAAAAATTAAATTAAATCAACAATGAATACCCAAAAATCAAATCAATTTATCAACGAACACCAAAATTCAAAAATGAACAAAAATCCATCAAAATACAAACTCGGATGCAATAGCTATCATCAAAATTCAAATTCGACAATCATCTATCAAAATCAATAAATACAACTCGAATTCAACAATAATATATAAAAATCAAGTTTAACAACAGAAAGCAAAGATAATTAAATTAAGGGAAGAAGAGTTTTCAAATCGAAGTTAAAATAAGATTCTTAAGGGTCATCCCAGGAATCTCTCAAGGGATCCTAACTGTGATTGAGTACCTTCAAAAATATATCCTAATCCTACTGCAGGCTGTAGTAGTACTCAAGTTCGAATACCACTATATAAACTCGACCTGCATGGGCCACCACTAAAAACGTGTCACGATCCGCACCCTAGAGTTTGGGCACGAGAACGTAACAACACCCAGCCTACGCCGCAGTGTCGGCGGTAGAACGCTGTCCTAGGTCTCAATGCATCTAACAGTATAAGACTAAACAGTTTATACTCCCCGAATGGGGATGACATAGCATAATATAAACTCAATCACATCTAAGGTAGAGCATAAAGGAAGATAGATAAAACATGAAATCGAAAAGAGATACAACAGATAGAAGTCTAAGTGTCTAAGATACAAACTCAGAATACATCTCAAAACCCAAATACAGTAATCCATAAATATAACTCAAGATGACTGAAAAATAAACTATAAGCAAAAACCCTAGCTATCTATGCAACCTCTACTGTCTCCTCTAGGCTAGCAGGCAACCTCCAGGCTATCTGTAAAATTTATCAACAGGTCCAGTCAGGACTGGAGCGAGCACAGAACATCTCACGCAGTTCATAACGAGTTAGGAAATATAAAGCATGCAATAGAGTAAAGTACATGAAACGCTGAAAGAAGAAGATATATAAAAAATAGTAGAGATTTGATAACAGGAAATAACTAAATATGATAAGTAAGACTGTAAGGAACATGTGATTTAGAGCACAATATGGTTATGTAAACGGGTTAGGTTATACAATAAAATGGAACTCCTTTGTACGTGGGTGTACAATGGACATATACAATTTCTTATACAATACGATTGATCACATAACCATTTCTACTCCCCCTCCCCAATCAATACACAAGGATCCAATTCAGTTACGTTACCTTATACAATGACTTGTACAATGGCTTGTACAATGGCTTATACAATGACTTGTACAGTGGATTGTACAATGGCTTGTACAATGGCTCAATATGATACTGAGAGTACAATATGCACAATGAGTGTACAATGATAAGGGTATTCAATAAATACAACATGTAAGTGAAATGCACATCACAATATGTACTTAGTGAATACAAGAAGATAACATCTCAGAAGAAGATCCATATAGTACCAATCCGTGATAATGAATCGTGTCAGCATCAAGTACAGTAATCTAGAGCAAGAATGTAAATCCATACAAGTATGAAACGGTCAGAGAATGTACTCGCCTGATAGTCTGAGTGTCTGAAGAGAATATACTGTCCGAGGAGTGGTGTCTGTCTCCTATAGAACAGTACAAGTCACTAAGAGTCCAAAATGATAATAAGATGCATTACAATGCATTCTGAATAAATCTAGGTCAATCTAGGTCAAATCTAAGTCAAACCTAAGTCACACCAAGCTAAACTAGGTCATACTAGGTCATACTGGGTCATACTAGGACAACCAAGGTCAAACAAGGTCATAGGAAATCAATCCAAGTCAAACTAGGTCAATCGGGGTCAAAGGTTGACTTACAGTTGACTTTTGGTCAAAAAGTCAACTCTGGTCAACTGCACTAGTCAAACTAGGTCAAACTAGGTCATGTCCTAACCCAGTAAGTCTTACTAGGCCTAACCAAGACTATCCTAGCAAGCACACATCAATACAAGGCTATACAAGCCAACATACACCCAACTCTATTAGCATACAATTATTCAATACTCAAATAGGCAAGAATTCACATTGGATATACACTAGGTAATCTATTACTTTAAGCTATATATGTCTACACATATATACACATGCATATATTGGTATTCAACATTAGGTCTATAATCATGGCATTTCAAATGGTTATATAAACTTATATATTACAACACAATATGCTAACATATATATAATATACATACATAGCTAAGTTAACTATATTCATAAATACTTATTTAAGAGGCTATGTGTATGTATGTGAACATGGCAAAGGGTCAAGTGAGGGTTAAATGGACATACATAGTGTATACATATCAAAGAGTGTCAAAGTGTAAGTGAACAATGTGTCAAGTGTGACAGTGTCAACATAGTGTAAGGGGTACATGAGGTAATATATGATTTGTGTTAACATAGAACATTACATCACATTAACTTGTATATTGTATAAATTACATCTATTATTACATTACATTCATGCTTGCATTCATTCATCATTCATTTATTCTCTTGCACTACTATATGCACCATACATTACATACTATGGAACCTACATATTCATTACAAGCCATACTTATACATGCTTACATTAGATAGGATACTTACACCTCATACATCATTTATTTAACCATTTACTTATGCTTGCATTCTTTATTTAGTTACATAATGTATATACATTAACATGGGTTAAAATCAAATAGAACATTATATTACACACAAGGGTGCACAAAATGCATATGCCGAATAATAACTCCTACTAATAATCAATATTGTACCAACTCAGCATGAATTAAATTCTAGGATTAAAGTATGTTATAGATCTATGTGTTAGCTTTCCAAAACTTCAAACGGATCGCGTTTTCGTTTCCGGAAACTCCCGGAATCGCGAAAACACCGAGAACGCGTTTGTCTTTCATACAGCTGACACTCAAATAATTCTCCAGAAAGTTACAGAAATAATTAGGCCTGTTAATACATGTTTTTGGAAAGCTAACTTTAATACGCTTCTTTTAAAAAAAACGGAAGATTAAACCGAACTTTGAGCTAGAAGTTATGACATTTCTAAGTTAGGGCTGAAATTAAAAACGTGGATAAAAATCATGACGGATTTAGATAGTTTGAGCCAAAAGAATACACAATATATATCCTAATTATCCACAACAATAATAGCAATAATAATATGAGGAACCACACTCACAAACTTGATTATATAATCATCATGAACCATTTATTACATATATAAATATAGATACACTCTCATTACAATATATATATATATAAATCTATATATGTAACATGAACACATCCACAACACAAAGGACACTCCTATGACCTCCAAATGGACAAAAAATGGACACAAATAGAGATACAACCATGGGGATCATTCCTATGGATATAAAATAGACCTATATGGATGAGGAAATGAAAAAGAGAAGGGATTTATACCTCCCGATAGATCGAATCGAAGAAAAGCCTTCCCGGAGCGACACCGACACGTAGAGATTCCAAAAGGACACGAACGAGCTCTGAATCCTCCCAAACTTGGGTAGCTTCCTCCTTGGCTAGAATGGAGAAGGAAAGAATAAGATTTGGTGGCAAAATAGAAGGATTTGGTGGAGAAATTGCTAGGAATTGCTCTCTAGGAATTTGGGGAAGAACAAGAGAGAGAGAGTGTGGATGAGAATAATGAATGAACTTGAGCCTATCCTCTCCCAAAGTGGCTAGTCATATGGGCTATTTGTCCTATTATGGTAAGGTCCAAAATGCTCCCACTAACCTATTCTATGAGTATTAGGAAAGGGCTAATTGGTTGGGGCTAAATTAGTCATTCTAAAGTCTCTAATCACACTAACCTTATCCATAATAATTAGTCTAATCTCTAACTAAAATATTTCTATCATGTGGACTAAAATTAATATCATGTGGGCCATGTCTAACTAGTGTGTGGGTCCCACTAGAGTCAACTACCCCCGGGTCCCCGTTTCAAGTCGGATTGAGTTAAAATTCGAACCCGACTCAAATAACCCCAAAACAATATCATAAATAATAAAATAATATCAAAATAATTCAAAGAGGTCAAATACAAAAATATCCTTAGGCCAAAAATGACATATCATAATCACATGGTTAGGCTCTAGGTCAAACAGTCTATAGGGTTTCACTAGCAAAACGTCAAAACCACAAGTCATTGATTTAAATAATTTTAAAAATGGTTTAAAATTACCAAAAATCATATCATGAATTAAATATCATTATTAAAATAATTATAAACATAAAATTTCAAAATTACCCTTATTTGGAAAACTGGGTGCTACAACAGAATTACTGGTGCTAGCTGTATATCAACAGCCTCTTACCCTTCAGGAACTACCTTCCCACCATGCTCATCCTTATGAGGGTTACCCTAACTACCATCAACAGGCTAATGATCAAGGTTGAAAGCAACTCCATGTACTGGCTCCCTATAATTGGATCCTCTACAATTTCCTCTGGGAAGTACTCGAAGCGAAATGACACTAACTCAGGAAATTCCTTAGCCTAAGAAGGCATCTCAGAATCATGAGTGTTGGTCATGGTCTGATCCTCGACGAATACCACGTCCCTTCTTCTGTAGAGATTTCTTTCCTCGAGGTCGTAGAGTCTATAGCCAAACTTATCCCGAACGTAGCCGACAAAGACGCACCACCTCGTCTTCTGGTCAAGATTGGATCTCTCGTCCTTCGGTACATGTACAAAGGCCTTACTACCCAATACTCGTAGGTGATTATATGACGACTCTTTTTTGTACCATACTTTGTCAGGAACATTATCCTACAAAGAAGCACTATGAGATAAATTAATAGTATAAGCAGCAGTGTAAAGAGCCTCACCCCAATAACCTTCCAATAAGTTTGACTCTGATAGCAAACAATGCACCCTCTCATCAGTGTCCTGTTCATTCGCTCTGCTACACCATTGAGCTGAGGTATCTTGGACGGAGTTTTCTGGTGTAGTATCCCTTGTTCTATGCGATAAGCATCAAAGGGACCAATGTACTTATCACCATTGTCTGACCAAACACATAGCAGCTTCTTGCACGTCTCCCTTTCAACAAAGGCTTGAAACTTTTTCGAAGTGGGCAGCAACTGATCCTTGGTCTTTAAGACATAGACCCAAACTTTTCTGAAATAATCATCAATAAACGTCACAAAATAAGATGCACCACCAATAGATTTTACCTTTATAGGACCGCAGACATCCGAGTGAATCAATTCGAACAATGCAGACTTCCTCAAACTTGGGTGACTTTGGAAATATACCTTATTTTGCTTTTCTACCAAACAGTACGTAGATCTCTCCAATTTTGTAGACTTTAGTCCTGAAATCACCTTCATGTTCACCAAGTAGCTCATTCCCTTCTCACTGATAAGGCTGAGCCCATACCACAACCTGGTAGACACATCACTGAGTACGTTCACCTCTTGTGTCCTTTGTACGCTCCCCTCTATATAGTAGAGTTTGGACTTCTTGCTTTCTCTAGCACCCATCGAACCTCTAGAAAACTTTAACTAGTCGTTTTCTAATAGACTAAAGAAACCCTTGTCATCCAACCTTCCAACCGTCACCAGGTTGAAATGGATATCAGGGACATGATGAACATCTTTGAGAACAAGAACTGCACCCATATTTTTCCTCAAATGCACATCTCCAATGGCAACCGTCTTCAACATATCTCTGTTGCCCATCATCAACAATCCACAGTCACATGTCATGTAAGTGGCAAATGGAGCCCTATTTTGAGATATGTGCGCTGAACACCCGAGTCTGCCAGCCAAGAATTGTCATCATAGGCGAGGTTCATGACAACCTCATCACCTACGATGATCACATCACCTCCATGTGCCGAGGTCGTCGCAATAGTATTCTCACTTTGCTTTCTTTTGTTGCCCTTCTTCTCGGTTTTTCAAGAAAAACAGTTCCGCTTGATGTGGCCCTTCTTGCCACAATGGTAATAATCTGAGTCCCCGTACCGACCCTTGGACTTGCTACTGCTCTCGTCTCTGCCACCATCTGAACTCGTACTTTTGCCCCTTCCGTGGCTCTCTAAAACTAGCACCTCTTATTAGTAGGATATGGATGAAGTACCCTGAGAACGTCTTCGTATCTCTTTATTCAGTATCCTACTCTTAGCAAACTCCAAACTAACCACACCTTCCGGAGCAGAAGCATTCGTAGATACTCGTACGGTCTCCCATGAGTCTGGCAGTATACATAGCAAGCAGTATCCCTGAACCTCGTCGTCGAACTTGACTCCCATTGAGGATAGCTGGTCAACCACGCCCTCGAGCTCACTCAAGTGGTCCGTAATGGATGTACTATCTTTGTACTACAGACCCATCATCATCCAGATCAGGAACAATTTATTTATCCCAATTTCTTATTCGCGTATAAAAAATCCAGCTTATCCTACAGTGTCCTCGCATGCTCAATACTGGCAAAATGGTTATACACGTTCTCGTCAATGAACTGCCTTATGTACCCACATACATGTATATGCTCAAAATACTAGTCCTCTTCGGATTTACCATTAGGCCTCTCAGAAGCAAATACCGGCAGATGCAACTTCTTGACAAATACAAAATCCTTCATCTTGCTCATCCATTAGTGATAGTTGGTACCTGTTCAGGTTTACCATGGGCGGCGGTTTCACGTCCATCTCTACTTCCTGGTTTGACTATCAACTCCAGACGCTTCTCTGGACCAAAAGCTCGAAAACCACTCTATTGGAAATGAAGTATGGAATGCGTTCCTCCAAAACACAGAGGCCTGCGAAAGAATCAAGTAAAATAACACAAATTAAAAATGCCAAACATAAATCGCAAATACATAAATTTTTACGTAGAAAACCCAAATGGAAAAAACAACAGAACGATCGAAGTCCAACCCTGAAGAACCTCCACTAATGGAATAAAGAGAATACACCGTCTACAAACTCCTCCCGATCCAAATGGATCACCATAACTTACTTGAAAGAAGAAAATTTGATTGTGGGCTCCGAAGAACAAGCGATGTCGAAAAATTATTCGAAACGATCTTTCCATCAAAATAGTCTTTAATCCTTTCTCTCTCTCAAATATTGTAAAGCTCTCTTGCTTACTTTTTTTAGATATATTTTATGGCGAGGAAACACTTAGTATATATAGCCTCAAATTCACAACTAATTGATGTATTCTACTATATGTAGGAATACTCAATCTAGACCATTGACGTATTTCTATTATATATAGGAATACCCAGTCCGACTCCGGGATATTTTTTACATAGGTTGAAACCCCACCTACTCCAACAAATTGGCAGCTATCTAGGCTTGATAGGATCCATGTTAACCAACAGTGGAATGACTTAATTAATGTTGTGTTGGTCTCCCTCATGAACCAGAATAAATTTGACCATAGTCCACTTGTTTTAGAAGTCGACATCGCCGGATCGATCATCCGTAAGAGCTTCAAATATTTGAGTTCCAGAACGATCATGTGGATTTTCCCATGGTGATTATAATGCTTGGCACAGTATCGGACATGTAAATCCGCTCACCCGAGTTGCCTTGTGCCTCAAGGCGACCCGACACGCTCTCTCCGGATAGAGCAGGAGTACCTTCGACGACATCTTTCAGGCAGTCAGAAAGTCGAGGACACCGTGACCCGTTCTGAGGCTGCTCACAATCTCTGGCGCCCATGAAAAGCGAACGACTATCAATGCTGCTCAGGCGAGATTGAAAAGTGTAACTCAGCCGAGGTTGCATTTTGGCATCAAAAAGCCTGTATGAAATAGGACAGGGAAGGAGGTCAAAATTTGCAGTTCTTTCACTCTTGTGTAAAACAAAGAAGGAATCTGCTTCACATCCACAGAATTATTGGTTCTAACAGCAATGCGATCAGTAAGCATGAAAGCAATAGCTGTAAAGCGATCAAATTTTCTTCCTCCCTGTTCTTTGAAGGTTCTGTAATCAAAGATGAAGCCTTCTTGGATGCCATCCCTTCTCTCATTACACCTGGCGAGAACGACATGCCGATGCAACCCATCGTTGAGAGAAAAGGTCTTTATCGCTACTAAGGCGCTGAAGAATGACAGTGCTCTTTGAACATTTTCTCGGGTGCTTTCTTCATAGTGTGTTGGGACATAGTTAGAGTCGACGTGTTGGAAGCGATGCAAGCTTTCTTCGATGGCTTTCAATATTCGAAGTTTATCTCCAAGACTCACCTGAATCTCATTCCTAAATCTTGGAACCCGTCGACTTCCATGGACTTTCGTCCGATAAGTTTGGCTAACTTCATCAACAAACTGATTTCTAAAATCATTACCAGTAGACTTGCTCCTTCGCTTCTTAAGATTATTTCGATTGAGCAGATTGGCTTTGTTAGAGACAAAGGTATCTGATGTGGGCCCACCCATCATCACGTACACCCGTCGTAGGAGACGGGAAGCGATTTAGGCCCAGGCCCACTGTTTAGGCCTTTTCTGTTATTTAGTCATAAAGGGTATTGTGGTCTTTCACCACAATAATCCTTTTAGGGTTTTGTTTCCCTTTTCTATTTATAGCTAGGGCTAGCTGTCTTTTGTTTTCATGCTTGTATTGAGAAACTCTCGCAAGTGTCAATGAAGAAGGATTTATTACTTTGATCCGTTCATCAAAGTTGGGAGTTTTGTTCTTTTTCTATATAAAAGATCATTCTAATTCTATTCCTCTTAGTATTTGTTAGGGTTTTGGTGAACCGATTGAGTCGATTCGCATCATTTGGTATCAGAGCTTTCTACGAGCCATGGCTGATGGAACAAGAAACACGATCGATGAGAAGATCCGAGGTCTACGGGAGGACTTCACCGCCGAGATCGAGGGTTTGAAGAAATCGATGGAGGTCGCCGCGAAGGATCAAGCGTCCACGAACCTAGAGATCCGCACGGAGATGCGGGATATGCGGAAGGAGTCGACGACGATCATGATGCTTTTGCAAAATATCTCAAACAAGATCAATAGCGGCGAAGCGGAGGCGGCGACAACCCAAACCCTAGGCGACCAACTAGGGTTCGTGCAAACGGAGGGGGAAACGACCGAGGATCGCGGCGGGCCGGCCGACGGGCGATGGCCCGCACCCGCCGCCACCACAGCGCAGCCGGACGGGACCCGGGCGGTCGGCGAGCAGCGCCGGCCGGCGGCAGACGGACGCGGGGGGCTCGCCGCCGACCGAGCCAGCCCGGGCGGGGCCGCGGGCGTTGGGGGCGGGCGCTGGCCGGCCGCCGACCGCCACCCCTGGCCGGTCGGTGCCCCTGGAGCAGCCGGCGAGCGGCCGTGGCCGGGCGCCGGCGACCCGTACGGTCCCGGCGGATCGGCTCCGCGCGCGGGAGAAACCCTAGGGTTTGGGGCCCCCTTCGGGGGTCGGACGATGATTGCGAACCACGGAGATAGGTTCGCGGGCCCGGGAAGGGGCTTGGCGGGAGTCCCGGCGTGGACGGAAGGAGCGGAGCCCCCAGGAGGAGCGAGGTACGCCGGAGGCAGCAATTTTTTTGGGGGAATGGCGGATCCTGCCAACTTCTAGAGAGGGGACCTTCCCCCACGACGACCACCACGGGCGAGGGCAGTCGGTGACTACAGGGGCCCGGTGGAGGAGTGGGGTGAGCAGATCTGGGCTGACGAGCGGTATGAGGAGGGTGACAGGGGCCCATACGAGACCCAGCGGAGAGATACACACCACTGGGAAGGAGGACGAGGCCGAGATGATATGCAGCACGGTGACCTTAGCGCGGATCGCCGGCTGAAGAAACTGAAGCTGCCCACGTTCGAGGGTGAGAACCCGGACGAGTGGATTTTTCGGGCAGAGCGCTATTTCGAGATCATAGAGCTGACCGAAGCAGAGGTCCTCAGGTGCATCGGGATCTATTTTGAGGGTCAGGCCCTGGCGTGGTATCGGTGGAGAACGGCGAGGACCCCGTTCAGCAGCTGGGCGGAGCTGACGGGCTACATTTTAGACCGCTTCCAGGAGACAGTTTCGGGTGATTTCTACGAACAGTGGTCGTCGCTACGCCAGGAGGGGACGGTTCGAGACTTCGTCGCGAAGTTTCGAACTACTATCTGGACGCGTTCGGGGGGTGTCGGACGAGTTGCAGATCGGGATGTTTATGAAGGGTTTGAAGCCCTCCATTCGAGCGGAGCTCAGGCTGCAGAGTCCGCGATGCTTGGAAGATCTCCTCCGCCTGGCCCATAAGGCAGAGGAGAAGTTGGCGGAAGAAAAGCGCCTCAAGGGCGCTTGGGGGACGACGGGACAGCGCAGCCAGGCGGGGACAGTTCTTCCTCGACCAGCACCAGCACCAGCACCACCACCGGTACCGCCTAGACCCACGGGCGGGACAGGAGGAGCCGCAGTACCAGGGAGACGCCTCTCCGAGGCCGACATGAGGGCGAGAAGGGCGGCTGGCCTATGCTTCCGATGCGACGAGAGATTCACCCCCGGTCATCGATGCGCGAGCAAGTTGCTGCAAATCGTGATTCTACCGGACGAGGAGGAGGATGCCGAGGAGAAAGAGACCGCTGTCGCGCCAGAGGCTGGAGAGGAGAAGGAGCACGTGCATATGGATGTTGCTGAGGTGACCCTCAACTCCGTGGTAGGGTTTACCCCGAACCATACCATGAAGTTGGCAGGGAAGTTGGGAGAGCAGACGGTGACAGTGCTGATCGACAGTGGGGCCACCCACAACTTCATCTCGCGATGACTGGTCGATCGGCTCGGTTTAGAGTTGAGTACGGTGGAGAAGTTCACGGTGTTGCTGGGCACCGGGAAGGTGGAGGAGAGCAAGGGCCTCTGTAAGGGGGTATCGCTCTCACTGCAGGGCTATCGGCTGACGGAGGACTTCCTACCATTGGAGTTGGGCAATGTAGACAACATATTGGGAGTCCAGTGGCTGAAGACCCTCGGGGAGATGAAGGTGGACTGGAAGCGCCTGCGGATGGAGTTTCGGGAGGGCGAAGCGGCGGTGGTGCTGAACGGGGACCCGACTCTCTGTTTTTCTATGGTGGCTTTCAGCGCCATCACTCGGGCGTTGCGGACAGGAGGAAAGGGGTACCTGGTCGAGCTCCAGGGGTTCTCGGGCGAGGAGGCGACTCACGGGGAGACACCAAGGGAGGTAGAGGCGGTGCTGGAGCAGTATTTCGAGGTCTTCCAGAGCCCGCAAGGGCTACCTCCGATCAGAGGACACAAGCACTCGATCGTACTACGGGGGGAGGGGGCACCGGTGAGCGTGCGTCCCTACAGGTATCCGCATCTGCAGAAGGACGAGATAGAGCGGATGGTACGGAAGATGCTGCAGGCGGGGGTGATCCAGCCGAGTGTGAGTCCTTTTTCATCACCAGTACTGTTGGTGAAGAAGAAGGACGGGAGCTGGAGATTCTGCATCGACTACCGGGCGTTGAATAAGGAGACGGTCGCGGACAAGTTCCCTATCCCGGTGATCGACGAGCTGCTAGACGAACTGCATGGGGCAGTTGTCTTTTCGAAGATTGACCTTCGTACAGGATACCACTAGATCCGGATGCGGCCAGAAGATGTGTCGAAGACGGCGTTACGTACTCACGAGGGACATTATGAGTTTCTGGTTATGCCTTTTGGACTGACCAACGCTCCTTCGACCTTCCAGGCATTAATGAATAAGGTATTCCAACCCTATCTTCGCAGGTTCATCTTGGTATTCTTCGACGACATCCTCATCTACAGCCGAAGCATGGGGGAGCACACTGACCATTTGGGGATAGTGTTTCGGGAGTTACTGACGCATCAGCTATACGCCAACCGAAAGAAGTGCAGCTTCGGTTTGGCGCAGGTGGAGTATCTGGGGCACGTGGTGTCGGCTGAGGGGGTAGCAGCGGACAGGACGAAGATTGCGGCCATGTTAGATTGGCCCGTGCCCACTACACTACGGGTCTTACGCGGCTTCCTGGGGTTGACGGGCTACTACAGGAAGTTCGTCAAAGGGTACGGCACCATCGTTCGGGCCCTTACGGAGCAGCTGAAGAAGGAGGGCTTCCAGTGGGGAGAAGAGGCCACTAAGGCCTTTGAGGCGTTGAAGGTCGCCATGACGACAGCACCCGTGCTAGCATTACCCGACTTCAGCAGAGCGTTTGTGGTGGAGACGGACGCGTCGGGATATGGCCTCGGGACGGTACTCATGCAGGAGGGGCGACCCATAGCCTATTTTAGTCAGGTACTCTCGGCTAGAGCCCGACTGAAATCGGTCTATGAGAGGGAGCTGATGGCGATCGTTCTGGCGGTGCTGAAGTGGAGGCCTTACCTGTTGGGAAGGGAGTTTGTGATACGGACCGATCAGAGGAGCCTCAAGTACCTCCTCGAGCAGCGGCTGGTGACTGAGGAGCATCAGCATTGGTTGTCCAAGCTGGTCGGGTATCGATTCACGATCGAGTACCGTCCAGGACTGGAGAACAAGACGGCGGACGCTTTATCCCGACGGGAGGAGGTGGTCGACCTGGGCGCCCTATCACGTCCTATATGGCGAGATTGGGAGCCGATGTTGCAAGAGGCAGAGCAGGACAGAGAGCTGCAGCAGATACGGCAGCAGATAGAGGGCGGCGATGGCGCTCCAGCAGGCTACACTCTAGCGGGCCGTCGTTTGCTCTACCAGGGAAGGATGGTGCTGCCAAAGACTTCGGCCTTTATTCCCGTTTTATTCCAGGAGTTCCATAGTTCTGCGACGGGAGGCCACTCGGGGGTTCAGCAGACTTATCAGCGGATGGCCAGGGAGGTGTTTTGTCCCGGGATGCGACGGGCCATCGCACGATTGGTAGCCGCTTGTGACGTCTGCCAACGTCACAAATATATGGCTATGGCCCCAACCGGATTATTGCAGCCCCTAGCCTTGCCGGAGCGAGTTTGGGAGGATGTCACCATGGACTTCATCGACGGACTACCACGTTCAGAGGGGTACACGGTGATCATGGTGGTGGTGGACAGGCTGAGTAAGTATGCTCACTTCATTCCCCTGAAGCATCCTTACACGGCCGTGACTGTAGCGACGGCATTCTTCGGGAGGTGATCAGACTACATGGGGTACCCGCATCCATTGTCTCGGACTGGGACAAGGTATTCATGAGTATCTTTTGGCGGGAGTTATTTCGAGTTCACGGTACGGTCCTGAAGAGGAGTACCGCATATCATCCCCAGACGGACGGCCAGACGGAGGTCGTTAACCGCAGCGTCGAGACCTACTTGCGGTACTTCGCATCTGATTCTCCCCGACAGTGGCACAGTTGGCTGGCGTGGGCAGAATATTGGTATAATACTTCGTACCATTCACGGGCGGGGACGACGCCGTTCCGGGTGCTGTATGGTCGCGACCCACCCCCCTTGGTACGGTTCGGAGACGCCCAGACACCGGTAGGGCAGGTGGAGGAGTATATGTTGACCCGGGACGGGGTCTTGGAGGAGCTGCGGAAGCATCTGTTGCGGGCACAGCAGGTGATGCGGGCACAGGCAGACAGGCATCGGCGGGACGTCAGCTTTCAGGTAGGGGACATGGTTTATCTTAAACTACGTCCCTATCGACAGCGCTCGATGGCGAGGAGGCCGAATGAGAAGTTGGCGGCTCGATACTTTGGTCCTTATCCAGTGGTGGCTCGGGTGGGACAGGTGGCTTATCGTTTGGGGCTACCAGACACATCATCGATTCATCCCGTCTTCCACGTATCTCAGTTGAGGAAGGCGATTGGGGATCAGGCAGCGTCCCCCACTCTTCCTCCGACGCTCACGGAGGACATGGAGGTACAGTTAGAGCCCTTGGCAGTACGAGCTATCCGACGAGGACCCGGCCAGACGAAGGAGGTCCTGATTCATTGGGTCGGCCTGCCAGACTGTGACGCAACCTGGGAGAATTCTGCGAGCTTCCAGACGCAGTTTCCAGATTTCCACCTTGAGGACAAGGTGGCTCTGTTAGGGGGGGTATTGATGTGGGCCCACCCATCATCACGTACACCCGTCGTAGGAGACGGGGAGCGATTTAGGCCCAGGCCCACTGTTTAGGCCTTTTCTGTTATTTAGTCATAAAGGGTATTGTGGTCTTTCACCACAATAATCCCTTTAGGGTTTTGTTTCCCTTTTCTATTAATAGCTAGGGCTAGCCGTCTTTTGTTTTCATGCTTGTATTGAGAAACTCTCGCAAGTGTCAATGAAGAAGGATTTATTACTTTGATCCGTTCATCAAAGTTAGGAGTTTTGTTCTTTTTCTATATAAAAGATCATTCTAATTCTATTTCCTCTTAGTATTTGTTGGGTTTTGGTGAACCGATTGAGTCGATTCGCATCAGTATCATAGATAACATTCTTTTAGGTCAGGAGCTGACAAGTCAAATGGAAAAAGGGAATAGAGGCGGTAACATAACAATGAAGCTGGATATGGAGAAGGCATACGATCGGATTAACTGACAAACTTTAATATGGGTGCTTAGGATATTTCGCTTCTCGAAATTTGTGGAATGATCTTATTTGGCGATCTATGAGTAATTCTTGGTTCTCTATCGTCATCAATGGCACCCCTTGAATTTTTTCAAATCACATCATGGGATTCGACCGAGGAGACCCGCTATCTTCTTCGATTTTTATCATTGCCGCAGAGCTACTAAGTTGGAACCTCATCCGATTGGGCAAACGTCCGTCCTTCTTCCGCTATTGATTCACTAGCGGATGTCCCCTCATCACCCACCTGGCGTATGCAGACGACGTTTTAATTTTCTCTTCTTCCGACAGGCAGATTGTCACCCAAACCGTCTAAATTCTCCTAAAGTTTGAGCAAGTGTCGGGCCAGAAGATCAATGAATCCCAAGTGTCGCATCTACATCCACGAATCGGCTTCCCCCCAGAAGAGTGCGGCCATAGCCACGATTTTTGGCTTCGAGGTTATGTCTCCTCCGTTCTAGTACCTGGGCAGTCCGCTTGCTTATGGGAGACACAGAGCTGTACTTTTCGAGCCCCAAATCGCAAAGATCAGGCTGTACATTGGTCGGTAGCACAACAACTTTCTCGCCCTCAGTGGCAAACTTGTTCTGTTGTAGCACATTTTCTCCATTCCAACATACAATCTTGCTTCTAGCAACCCCCCCGGAAGAAGGTATTAATCTCTATAGAAAAGCTTTTCAACAGTTTACTTTACGGCCAAAAAGACGGGATAGACCGCCGACATTGGGCCAGTTGGGAATCAGTTGCGAAGCTGGCCGCGAAGGGTGGCCTGGGCTTTCGCATTCTCAAAGAAACCGTGAGTGGTTTATCGGTGAAACTTTGGTGGTGCCTTTGTACCAAGTCATCATTGTGGTCGTCATATATGAAGGCCAAATACTTTCGGGGCATCCATCCAAACAAAGCTATGGCCAACTCGGAGGTCTCTCCAGTTTAGTATAGGAATCTAACTGGCAGCGAGCTAGGGGTGCGGCACATCCGTGTGTCATTAGAGGATGGCAACGCTGACGCTTTGAGCGAGGATTGTACGAGGAGGGGGAAGCTTACTCCTCTTATTCCTCCGGGTACGACCATGAAAATCTGGCACTTTTGGTGCGACGTCGAGTGGGACTCAGCGAGGCTGTCAATGTTGTAGTCCATTTCCTATTTTATTTGCGCGTCAGGGTTAATTGTGGTGGATGGGCCAGACGAGATGATCTGGACAGCTTGCAGTATCGACATTTTCTCAGCGTCCTCGACATGGCGGGTGTCGAGACAGGCGGTGCAGGGACCGATGGAGCCGCAACTGAGCTGGCGCCCGTGCATTTTGAAGTAGTGGTTCATTCTTCTCTGGCGGGTGATGCGATCAAAGATCCCTTCTGACGATGTTATCAAGAGAGTCGGATTCTAACTGGGCTCCAAGTGCCACTACTGCTCAAAGCCAGATGAGGGGTTGTTTGACCACGTTTTATCTTCGGGTCAAGATGCCTCAGTGGTGTGGGATCACTTTCAGGGGATTTGTGGCATCAAGTGCCAGGGAATCTCATTTCAATCGAGATGCACACTGGGGAGTGGCACAGTAATTCATGCTCATGATTATTTCATAGAGATGATTGTTTGGGTTCTGTGGAAGAACATGAACAAAGCTCGGTAAGAGGGTCAATGTTTTCATCTAAGCAGCAGAGCAGTTAGGAGGAAAGTCAAGCATTCTCGGGTCGCTCGCCTCCACTGAGGTTCGAACTCGAACCACTTGGGCCGCATGCATCTTGCTTAACCACTAGGCTAGAGGTTGTATATATATATATATATATATATATATATATATATATATATATATATATATATATATAAAAGAAAAAAAAAAAAATATATATATATATACATAAGAGAGAGAGAGAGAGAGAGAATCAACAATAAGTTAGAACATAAATATTTTATTGAAAACAATAACACCAGGGATCAAAATGAATTAGAACTTCTGGTTCGGCTACTTCAAAATTGTTTTTATTATCAAGTGATTTGCACAAAAAGAGAAAATAAAAACCAAAACTACCTAGTAGGTGGTGGGGGCAAAACCTTAATTTGTATTGATATTAGCCTTAAGTGTCGTATATTGATTATTTATTAGAGTATAAAAAGAAGTTGAGAACTATTGCGATATAGGATTTTTTTTATTTTTTATTTGTTTATACATCTTACAACAAAATCAACTTTTCTTCCCACTTAATAGTGTCATTTGTATTGTTTACTTCGTCCATCTTAATAGTTGCTTTGTTTGCAACTATCTTATAAAAGTTTTCAATCCTAGATGAGATAGTTACTACTAAAACAACATTCACGTCATTGAAGATTTGCTCGATTGAAAAGTCCATGAAAGCAAGTGTTTTATGTACACATTATAAGAAAAGATGAGTTATAAATTTTAATTAATTTCATCAACAGGAAGAATATAATATCTTAATTTGGACCTAGCTTTGTCTCACAATTTAATAAAACTTTAATACTGTAATATAATGCGTTGTCAAATATGATTTGCCAGTTTAATTTAACATTAGCGGATTATAAAAAAATATAATAATACATCATAGTCTTAGTGGTGTGCAATTAAAATATAGGTCGCAACACGGGAGTGTCTATTGACGTGGATGTAATTATCCTAGAAATATGTCGGATTATTGATGCACAAAAAAAGTGTTACATCGTTCGGCAATACATATATTTCATCAACCGTCACAATATGCTTTAGTCTATCACATGACTTCAGTCAATTAGGTTGTTTTGTTTACCAAAGAAAATAGTTTTTACATGTATAATCTCTTCAATATTCATATTTGTATATATGTCTCCTTATAGTTTATATCTATTTAATATTTACAACTCCGTACGATGTATTATGTTGAATCGTTGACTCAAAGAGTTGCGTTGACCCGATTACGTATCGATGCAAATCGATACAGTGTTAAGTTGTCCCCAGCAATGCATCGAGCTAAGTCGATGCAAAGAGTTGTCTTGTCCCAAAGAATGCATCGAGTGAATCAATGCGAAGCGCCACATTGCCTCGAAGGATAAATGCATTAAGACGGCTCGAAAATTCTAAGAAATCGAATCGACCAAGGCACAAGTCTGAATCGATGCAAGTATTGATGTTAGTTGCTTTCATGTGCAGGCTATACGTTTACGCTGAAATGTTAGAGGTCGATCTTTTGTCTTATCCAGTAAGGGGTCCGCGAAAGCAAATCGTCGCCTTGCGACGGACTGAAGCATTGGCACGGTAAGCCAAAACGGACGTATAATTCAATAAAGCACGAAGTGATCGAATGGCTAAGTCAGAAGAGTTTTCCGTGCAACGAAGTTATGAAATCGAGCCGCAACGGCTCGGCGAAACGACGAGGCATATCGATTCAAGGTGGGGGGACATTGACTCTCTTTCCTACTCCATCATGCTTAAGTAAAATACATATCATTGAATGCTGAGTTAACCTATCAACGTCACGGACGTGGCTCGGTAGAGAGATAAATATAGTGCGTGTCGAACACTAGATAGAACAATTGAAATGAATCGTATGGCAGACGTACGAGTCGTTTTAGAACATTGAATATCGCAAAGGCGAGCGCCTCGGTGCGCAAGCCATAAGAACATGGGATAACTGTAGCGACGAGTGTCCCTGTGCATAAATCATTTTCGTGCCCCCGCGCACGAGTTAGCATGCTAGAACATTGAAAGACAATATTGCTGCGAGTGCCTCAGTGCACGAGCGATAGAACATTGAATACCTTATCGAGGCATGCCTCAGTTGCACGAGTCGGAAGGATGGAACATAAACATAACACGTTGAGTACTAAGACGTATAATATGAAAAACACGGCTTCGAGGCGTGCATTGAATACACGATGCAAGAAAAGATGGCGAATGTGTGCAACCATACAATACTTACAAAAGATGGCATCGTTGCGACGAGGAGAACAGTTGTGGCATAGAAGTGACATAACTGTCGATGCGGCATGGTGCCTTCGAAATGTTCGTGGCCTTTGGACGTTCGTTGAGGACATTTGGGTGTTGTGCCAATTGAAATAGAGATAAGCGAACTTGCTTGGTTGTATGAAAGATAAGATTCGTTGCATGGTCAAATGGACTTAAAGATATAAAAGTCCGTGCATGGGTATTCCTTCGAACGTGATGCGCCAGGGCGCTGGGATCGTTCGGTCTAGGAGGGATTCGTTTACGGTATTGTTGGTGCACTTCATTTAGATGGGTAGCGACCTTCTGGTGAATGTGATAATCGACTTGCTACGATTATTTCGGTGGTCTCTAATGTTGGTTAGTAACCGCACAGAGTTAACATCGTCTTATGTTTCGATTCGATAAATATAAGTCCATTCTAGCCCGAAAAGCTAGTGACCTTCATATAGTTAAGGGCGATGGGTTTGGAAGTGCAAGGTATACGTATATCCTGCATGGATGGATCCTGAATAGAGGGCACTTATAACATGACAGGAAAAACAGATAGGCGTATTCACCTTGCGTCGGTGCAAGGGCGAGTGCGTCGATATTGGTAAGTCGTACCACGAAACAAACATGAGATTGCTTGCCTATTTACTTATGCGAATTGAATAACATGCTTGCCATGCTTTACAGTCTTCGAATATGCCATGAACTCATCCTAAGGAGAACATAGAAAGAGAACCAAATTGTATATTTGCATGAATCAATACAATACTAAATGTCGGTTTGTTAAGTGGATTTTTTGATCAGTACAGCAAGGACGAAAGTATTAATCCCCCACTAGTTTGCTAGCAGGTTCATGGATTGGTCTGCTCGCGGTGGAGCTTCGCTTGAACGCGTTGAGGCTTGGAATACCGAAGCGTATTGAAGCGTGCGATCGCATTGACGCTCGGATATGTAACATGATTGATGCGGCCGAGATATAGAAGGCATGATATATGGAATGGTAAAATCCTTTGTGGACAAGAGAGAACTTGAGTATTATTGCCAATCTGGCAAATTTCGTTGGGCTATCGAAAGCCCTTTGTAATCGCATTTCGAATATCTATAAAGAGAATTGTTTCGTATACTCTGTATTACTTTCGTTGTTAATGTTCAACTCAAAGATAACCATTTGAGAATTTGTCATCTTGCCTTGCACGAGCGCAACTCCAGGCTCGTGCAACATCACGCCCCCTCTGAGGACGATAATTTGGGTGATTTCGGGTCGGGACGTGACTTTTAACCGTTTGGGGGAAACACCCATGCACGGGAGATATCACATTTTATCTCTCGTCCATTCCATTCGACCATATAACGCCCCTTATTATTCAAACAGTCAAATTCAAACAACCAAACATAGTCTTGAGTTTGAGACTCGGACTTTATCATCTCGTATTTCTTCCTTTAACTTTCTGTGTTCTTACGTTTCATATTTTATTTCAATGATTCAACGGAATCATGCCTCAACTCAAAGCTCGTCAACCGAATGATCCGAAGGTCTCGGACACCTTTCGAGGCATTATGTCATATCCAACAGTTCTGCCACATTCATACCACAACTGTATTGCTTCGCAACGAAGCCATCTATTATTATCCCGTGCACGTAGACACGTTTCGACCATATTTTCATGTAATATAACTTAGCATTCAATGTTCGGAGCTTGCGCGCTAGGGCGCTCGCCTATTGTCATTCAATGTTCTAGCCTTTCTAACTCGTGCGCGAAGGCACGGTATGGTTCGTGCACTAAGGCACACGTCGAGTACAGTTATCCCATGTTCTTGCGGCTTGCGCACCGAGGCTCTCACCTTTGCGATATCCAATGTTCCATAGCGAGTCGTGCATATGATGCACGTTTTATTTCAATTGTTCTAACTTAGTGTTCGACTCACACTACGATTTACTTTTCGATCGGACCACGTCTGTGGCGTCGATAGGTTAACTTAGCATACAATGATATATTTGACTTATCGCATGAAGGAGTAAAAAGAAGTCAATCCTTCCACCTTGAGTCGATACGTCTTTGTCGTTTCGTCGAGCCGATGCGGCTCGATTTTATAACTTTGTTGCACGGTCACTCTCCTGACTTAGCCATTCGAGCACTTCGTGCTTCATTGAATTATACGTCCGATTTGGCTTACCGTGCCCAAGTCTCAGTCCGTTCCAAGACGTCGATTTGATTTCGCGGACCCCTTACTAAATATGGCAAAAGATCGACCTCTAATATTTTCGCGTCAACGTATAACCTGCACACGAAACCAACTAAAATCAATACTTGCATCGATTCGGACTTGCGCCTTGGTCGATTCGATTTCTTAGAATTTTCGAGCCGATTCAACGCACTCATCCTTCGGGGCAACGCGGCGCTCACTACAAGAAATTGCATTTTCAGCAACATAAGCATTATGTTGCGAAACGTTATATTTATGTCGCCAAAGGGTTTCTGCGACATATTTGGCTATGTCGCACGTATGTCGCGGTAGCCTTGTCTGGGAAAGTCTTTGGCGACATGAAATCAACATGTCGCAGAATGTAGTACCTTTTGGCGACATAACATATTCTAGATTCTAAAAAATCATTTGGCGATATGTTCCTTGTGTGTCGCAGAAAGGTCATACATTGGCAACATGACACATGTCGCCAAAAGCCTAATTTATTTATTTTACTTATTATAGAAAATACTTTTTGCTACACAATTTGATGTCGCGAAAGCTAAAGTAGCCAAATATAAATACACTTCTGGCTACACAATTTGATGTCGCAAAAGCTAATGTAGCCAAATATAAATACGCTTTTTGCTGTACATTTTATTTTCACAAAAGCTAATTCATAATTTTTACATTAATTTTTATTTTCGCTTATATTTTTCAAGATAAATTTAAAGAAATTATTTTGAAAATAACTTTAAAACATTAAAAAAATTATTCAAAGAACTTGAGAACAAAGAGTAACAAGTTACGTGAACAAAACATGAATCTAATATAATGTCTTTAAACATCTCTTAACAAAATAATCCATAATGCAATATTTTAACAACTTCAAGTGCCCATATAGTAAAAAAAATGTATTTCACAAACGTACTGCATTCAAATTAGACAATTATAATGTAGACATAACACATGAATATTTGATTGACTTTCCAAAAAAATAGCCTAGCTACAATAGATCTCATGATATGAATGCCTTCCTCCCAAAATTTGCTTTTGTCAATGTGTCTATTTGATCCTGCAAACAAAACAAAAAACAAAAAAAATGTAAGTAAAACAATATATATATATATATATATATATATATATATATATATATATATATATATATACCAAAAGAAAGTAATTTTAACATAGATCACACATGTTTCTTTGCCAAAATTGCACTTCTTAGCTTTTGTCAATGTGTCTCTACATGCTTCTTTGCCAAAATTTGGCTGATGTTGACAATTATACATACAATTCCTTGATGAATGGAACAACATAGATCACACAATACAGGTTTCATTAATGTAACTAAGTAGTCCAATTTGCGAAGCCTGGTGAAGGATCAGACAGGGATCACCATGCTTCAACACCCAAAAGAGGCTGGTTATATTGTTCTTTTGATATATACAATATACTTTTGCATGCTTATATTGATGTGTTCTATTTTTTTTCAAAACAAATTCGGAACTTACTAGTATCACAATCAATGAGAGAAGACAAAATCACATTACTGATGAATGGAACAACAAAATTACTGATGTGTTCTATTTTTTTGAAATATTTTTTTGTTCATCAGTAATTTCCATGGTTCTATTTTTTTCCAGAGAAGACAAATTACTTATATTCAGTTTCTCTGGTATCACAATCAATGAGAGAAGACAAAATCACATTACTGATGAATGGAACAACAAAATTACTGATGTGTTCTATTTTTTTGAAATATTTTTTTGTTCATCAGTTTCTCTGGAACAAATTACTTATATTCAGTTTCTCTGGTAATCCAATTACTGATGAACAAAATCACACATGCTTTGCACCATTCCAACTCCAGAGGAAATTGAAAGCACAATAATAAAATCTTGAAAGGTCCTAGGAAGAAAATAATTTATATGCTGACATGTTTCGGGAAAGCAATTTCAAAAACTATGCAATCTAAAAGAAGTTTTTCACCATATCTTATGCCAAATAGAGTATCAAATAAGAAAATAGCACATTTGAAGAGTAAGGAAATTGCGTATAGATTGAAAAGTAAGGTAACTGTAGCATTAAGAGATGAATTAAGTTTGATAGGAATGACTCACCTAGGATCCCTCTGGTGAATCCTCCCCACATTGATCTGACGAAAGTAATCCACATCTCAACAACACCGCTTGGAACTTCTCAAGTTTCTCGTTTTGCGCCTTAATTATATGTCTACTTTTCCATCTACAACAATAAGAAAACAAATTAACACATAGCAATTAACACACAGTAGATGTTATTGTAGACATTTCAATGAAATAATTAAGTAGACTAAAGATTGAGTATTGCAGGAAAACATAAAGAAGAAAAGAAATAAAAATTTCGATAACATAAGGATATTTGAAAATAACCAGAATTATATCTGAAATAAAAATTATGTCTACTTGCTTGCTTGCTTACTTATTTTCATCTAAAACTGTGATGGATCATACCTGAAATATAACCAGAATTATATCTTCATTATCTAAAAGGATCCAGAACATACAGTTGGGAAGTGATTCAGTAATTAAACCTTAATAATTGCACCCTGCAGTTACATGTCCACGTCTCAATAATTTAGGGATATGTAAACGTTGATGAACTTTTAGTTTCATGTGAAAGGGAGCCGAAAACAAGCCAAGCTCGAGTGCAGCTCGACAATTGATAAGTGAGCCCAAACAAGCTATTACTGTCATCAGGTTGAGCTGAGGTGGTTAACAAAAAGCTTGCTCATGTAGTACCAATTCCAAATTTTTAAATCTGTGAAGTAGATAAAGTAGTACCACTTTTCTATTCAGAAATGTTTAGCATGAAATCAGATTCACATTGAACTCATCTTCACCATCCTCTTTGATATGGCCTTTATTTAGAATGAAACTTCAAAGGTTAAAAGGATTCAGGCATGCCTTCTCCTCTACAGATATGCACGTATAAAAGGAGATGCAGCAGAAAAGAAATTACTTGAGAAAGAACATATCATATTTTCTAGAAGGGAAGATTATGTCTCCAGTCTTCACTCTAAATTCCTATTCTCATCATGCTTTACATTTTTTTCAGAGAAGTCTCATTTGTGTGAACAAACAATACCTCATCATAGACAGGCACACTTCCTCCTACAAGACCAGTGTTTCCACCTTGTGGAACAACAGCGAGATGTCTAGAGTTGCAATATTGGAGAATTTTCGACACCTGAGAGTAAAGGGCACACAAGAAGATAAACCATAAGCCTGTTGATTGCTTCTCAAACACATCAAGTGATTAGAACAAAAACGCCCTTGAAAAGTAGTCAACTTTCTGTTGGGGTATTATAGTATTGCCAAGGGGCCAAGTAGCCCCTGCAGTGGCCAAGCCACATATACCTGTGCAATCAAATGAACAAGCCAACATGGCCTAAGGCCAAGTGCCTGGACTCCCTCTCTCTAACTTCATGTGTGTACAGGCTACACTGTTTTCCCTCACTCTCCTTACTGCTCACTGACACAGGTTCACTCTCACATGTCTCCCTCCCCTCACTCTCTAACCTGCCACATTGGCACAACAACACTAAATCCTAACACAAGATACACTCACAACTTCACTGTCACCTGCACACTTCAATGTTACTCACATATGCCACCACTCTACTACACATACACACCCTTGACAGGCCCCAAATTCTTGCACATGTCCTGCTACATTGAACTCTCATGTGTGTGTGTGGTACTACACCCTGCTGCCAATGGGCCAAGTAGCCCCTGGTGTGGCCAAGCCACATATACCTGTGCAATCAAATATGAGGATAGGCATTATTCTTCAATTATCACTGTGGACCTGCAACTTTTTGTCACTGGGACTCCCAAGTTCCCTGCTACCAAGTGCAGTCCCACTCTAACACTGCCTGAGTACATTAGGCATTAGCACTGTGGACCTGCAACTTTGTGAAACTAATACATTAATCTAGGACTGAATCTATATTGAGGATAGATCATATGTATCAAGTATGGACTGTTTAAGTTTTAATTTGTCCTGGTTGTTCTAAGTCTAGTGAGTGTATAGGGTACAGGTAGTCTACCAATGCAAATTTGTCCTGGTTGATCTAGATTACCTATAGAAACATAAACGTAACTTTTCCGTAACTTATACATATATTTGGTGTAGATTGCATGTAGGATGCAGGTAGTCTACCAATGCAAATTGTCAAAAATCAGCTTTGCGTTAATAAGAAATACCCATCTTGGAAGACTTTATACAGGAACCTTATCCTTGCCAAGGTTGAACAAGAAACCTGACAATTAACAGTTCTATAGGAAGCTTGTTTTCTAGTTCCACTTTCATGTATATAAAACTTATGATGAAGCAAAATTCGCCACTAAATTTCGACATTGGGTATGAACTAACAAAAATGGATGGTATTCTATGAAAGAACACATCTACAAAACCTTCCTAAATGCAAATACCATTTCAGGAAATCTGATAATGCAGGAAAAAGATGAGAAAAACAACATTCGAGCTCTAGAAATAGCATATTTAACATAACTGCTGAAACTAGCTATGTATAATTTTTGCAAATCAAGCCATGACTGAGAGAGTTCCATGTCTGGAGCTGAGTTGCTCATTGTCAACCAACAATGCTAGTGCTAATAGACTTCAAGATATTTTCATGGAAGAGAACAGCCAGAAAACTGATGATAGTTAAGAATAGATTATGCAAATCAATCATGATAAAGACACTCCCATGTCTATAAACTGAGTTGATCATTGTAAATGCAAATGCCAATCTACTTCAAGGTATTCTCCTCTGGGGGGAGAAATAGCAAAAACACGGATGATAAATCATGCATAAGTGTGCAAAACCATCCAAACTCACTGCTTGGAGTCTGAAATGTTCTGGCTGCAATAACATTACCAATCTCAGATTACTGGCCCATGACTGGTAATTGAAATCTTCCTAAAAGATATTCATGACAATGTCACTTTGCTTTTACAATTTTAGCACCAAATTGAAACAGTCAAGAATCTGTGAAACTGAACATTTAGCATGTCAAACTTGAAAGCCTTTAAAAGGTTTTGAGATAATAATTATAGAGGGAAAATATAGAAGTCAAATAACCAACTCAAAACAGGGATGGCTTGGCCCACCAAATTCTATGATATAACAAAAATACGTTTTTGGTTTATGTAACAGAACAATAAGCCATCTAACAGGAACAAGCAAACAAGAACACTTCGACAAACATTTAATAGAACCAGAAGCTATATTTCAATCCACATTGTCAAAAAACAAAAACAAGTATTGCGCAACCTAGCTTAATATGCATTATCTGTATCTTAATGCACAACATTGTCTAACTTTTGAATTTATAACAAGGTTCAATAATGTTACAGCCAAGCTGGAGGAGGGGGGCTGTCCAAGTCGATTAGTATGCATGTCAAGACTTTGGTCCTGTTCAATCACAAGTCAATATAGCTGAGCACTGGAACTAGAGCCTAAATAATGGATATATGTGTTATTGTATGTCTAGAGCGGATAAAAATTCATTTGGATATGTCTGTGAGACCACCGTATCTTTTCTTCTCTCAGTTTTGTCCATGAAAGTTCTAGGCCAAAACAATTCTCACAAGTATCTTTCTCATTAACTGCATTCCCTCCATTTTTATGGTGTTTCCACGTGTCAAATATCCTACAGCTATACTTCCAAATATCATATAATTTGACCATTTGGTTGTACTAGTTTCGTTCTTACACATTTGTCATAACAAAACAAATTATTTTCATGATCTGTTGTCTTTCTGGGTACAATTCTCAATATAAGAGCTACAGATGCTATAATCTGATTGCACGAGTCTTTGGATTTCCTGCCATATGCTATAATCTGAGGAAGGTAGCAGTAGGATATTAGCTATAGTAAGAGGGTGCAACAGTGCACATACATTCACATAGACACTCCTAGGTCATACAATTAACTTCAATATCTATGTCTATGTATGATGACTTTGAAAAGGAAACAACTTACATGGCTGGGTGGAATGTGCTTCCCACTAAGAAGGTCAAGTAAGAGGGTGCCAAAACTGTACACCAAACCCTCTGCTGCCACTCTCCCTGCCAAACAGGTTCGATGAGAAGTCAGTTTGTTTCAGAAACTTAGGTGCTATACTTTTCAATACAAAGCACATTGCATAATAGAGGGAAAATTTCTTGACAAATTGACATGCATTGCATCACCTATAGATAGACAATTGTCGAGAAATTACAAATGATACTGATAAAATACAAATGAATACTTTCAGAATAGGTTACGAGCCAGTTGAAATGCAAATTGGGGAAATCTCATTCATGTCCGAGCCACAACATAATCCCAGGAACGCAACCGTCACACGGTGCCAGCTTAAAAACTCAATGCAGGGATAACAAAATTTTCCTATTACTACAAAAATTGATGTCAGCATATCAATGCCAAGAAAGGAAGTAAGCAGGTAGAGGTCTAATTTTCAAGGAAGGATAAACCTTCTAACCATTGACAGGGTTAGCTGATGAAAAGACGAACAAGGTAAAGTATTATCACAGATGTAAGAAATGGAACAACTTTTCGGATAGTTTTAGAACTTTTCGGGATTTTAGAGCGTTACATAAGCAGTCATCCTTAGCCAAGGTCCTTCATCAAAGGCTTTACGAGCAGCGTGCACAGCACGGTTGATACCTTCTGCATCCCCTTCTGCAACACGCGTAATTACCTCCCCAGTCCGAGGATCCAAGGTTGGGAAAGTCTTTCCTGAAGCAGGACAATTCAACCATTAGACTGTGCTTCCAGGAATACCAGAGGCTGCTATGTTAAAACGTGCATCGACTGATTAACCAATGTACCTGATGCTGAATCCACAAACTTCCCATCGATCAGGAGCTGCGTGTGGTTTATCTTGACTGCTGGAGTAATCGGTTCTTCGACTGCAGCAGCGGCGCCGAACCTTTGAATGCCCGACGCAACGCCTAAAGGAAGAAATTCATAGAGTGGTATATACATTTACATACTGTCAATATCCCTTCCCGTATCAAAGTTAACAAGAACAAAGCATGTAGCAACTTCTGTCCTCAATCACAAACTCTTTACCTAGTAATATAGGCCATCATTGAAATACTTCTAATTGAAAAGAAATAATAATCAAACACCAACTAACATCAAAATCTCCAAAATAAACCTCCATGAGCAACAACGTCAACTGTGTCTAAAAAAAATACATCTTAGAAGTAAAACTAAAGAATCCAAATTATAATAAATAGCATAGACTAAAAGTGGCATAATTTGTAAAAGTATGGAATAAAAAAGTGATCAGTGTTCAGTATTCCATCAGCATACTAAAATTACATCAATAACAAAAGACTACCAGTAAACACTAATTACCATCAAATTTTCAAACCCAAAAGGAACCCCCTCCATGAGCAATAAATTAGAAACAAGAACAAATTCCGTTCGATCACAATATCCCAGCCTCATAATCAACAAAAGACACAATCTTGGCTACAACAAAACCCTAATCGACATTCCCAAATCCCCAAAATCATAACCTCCAGCCAATCCAATAAACCCTAATTACAACAAAATTTCCATGAGCAACAAAATACAAACAAGTCATAGTTGGAGGGGGGACGGATATTTTATTTTTACCTATAGAATCCGAGATCAGGAGCTTCATCCGACCCGGAGGAGTTGTCGCTCGAGGCCGAATTGGCCGCAGACCCGCCACCCGACAGCTCGTTGTCGTGGGCCACGGAGGGGAGCGGCGAGGAGAGACAGGGGTGGGGCAGATGGTGGCCGTGGGGCGCCGGAGCCGGACCCGACCCGCCGCGGCACCCGTCACCGCAGGCTGCGGAAACCTCTTTCTCCGATAGAGTGAACACAATGTTTGGGGGGTTTTTTATTTGAGGGTTTCATTTGTAGGTTTTTTAAGGTTATTATTAGTTATAAAAAATTATTCCCTACATAGCTACATGTCGCCGAAAATTAATTAACTTTCTGCAGCACGTGAATGTATGTCGCTGAACATTTATTATCCTTTTGCGGCATGTAGATGTCGCAATATGTATAGAATTTTTTGGCGGGACTTATTTTTGGTTTCCCTCTCGTAAATTTTATCTGGATTCCGCGACATACCAAAACTCATGTCGCCAATACATATAAAATATAGCTTTTGGAGACATAATAGACCCTATGTCGCTAAAACATGTTGCTAAAAATGCAATTTCTTGTAGTGGCTTCGCATCGATTCAACTCGATACATTCTTTCGGGGCAAGGCAATTCTTCGCATCGACTTAGTTCGATGCGTTCCTCGGGACAACGTATCTCTCGTATCGATTCGCATCGATACATTTCATTCGGTCAACGCGACTCGTTGAGTCAACGCTTCAGCGACGTGCGGAGCGGGGCATTACACATACAATGCCCCGTCGCGTATTTAAGTCGTCTGCAAAGGATTCTGCCCGCCGATCGTTTGGAATTTCACTTCAAGGGTTCCCCCGCGGCACGTCCGCCGCGGGGGGGGGGGGGGGGGGGGATATCCTTCGACATTGGCCCATGGGGGCTTTGGTAAGCCCCTACTGCAGGTCGGTGGTCGGACGGCGGGCGCAGGCACCGCTTATTTGGCTTGGATTCTGACTTAGAGGCGTTCAGTCATAATCCGGTACACGGTAGCTTCGCGCCACTGGCATTTCAACCAAGCGCGATGAACAATTGTGTGAATCAACGGTTCCTCTCGTACTAGGTTGAATTACTATCGTGGTGCGGTCATTAGTAGGGTAAAACTAACCTGTCTCACGACGGTCTAAACCCAGCTCACGTCCCCTATTGGTGGGTGAACAATCCAACACTTGGTAAATTTTGCTTCACAATGATAGGAAGAGCCGGCATAGAAGGATCAAAAAGACTCAAAAATATCTTTATCATCTTCATCAACAATTAAGCTTTTATGTTCAAATCTCTTTATAAAAAATTTAAAAGAAAGAGATGGGAGAGAAACATCTCGTCCAAGTCGTTGATAATAAGGCTTGATTACTTTGTCATATTGTTCCGTTTCATTTCATGTTATTTTCAAGCATATGTACGCAATTACTTATTGTAGTTCTATCCTACAAGAAAAGGACATTTTTAAGGGTATATATGCAATTAGAAATTTATTGGGCTATATGTACAAACTTAAATTTTTGGAGGTTTCACGGGCAAAAAAAATCCAACGGAAATGGACTTCAATCTGACCAGGAAGTAAAACAATTTACTCATGTGTTGATAATGATTTTTTTGACAGTTAGCAAGAGTACTTGCCACATTCTTCATTAAATATTTACCAAAAATGTTGCCGACATATGTGTCACAAGTTAGTAACAACAACAATGCTTCATAATTATTTGTATCCATGACGAAGACATGTTCTGAAACCCATATTTTACAAGGAATTAGTCTACACTTAGTACAAAATGGCTATAGCGACAGTCATAGTTGGGGCATGGTATGTGTCTCTAAATTTGGTTTTTGTGGCATTATATAATGATCCCACTTGTTCATGCAATGGATATTTGATGTCAATTGTAAGTCACAATTGTTCATACTCTGATACACATTTGTTACACACTCAATGGCTATCTAAGCCAACTTCAAGCCCAAAGTCTGATACTTATAAAGAAGAAGGTTCATCTTCACCATCATTGTAGTGCTAATTTATTGTCCCACGTAACCCTTTCCACTTGCACCAACCTCTAGAGGTGAAGGTTATAAAACGTCTGTGCAGATTGAAGACAAAATTTGGGTTCACATAGTGATGCCTTTTTTAAATCCCCTTAAAATACGTGTTGAAAACGTTAATTTCGGACATATATGATTTTCATACAATATTAAATCTCTGCTACTTTCATCAATTCATTAAAATTTGAAAAATTTTGACTTACCCCTCACTTGAATTATCCATACTAAGAGTACACTCTATAGTTTTGCATTAATGAAAAAATTCTTCCACTTTGAACGGAAACCGTCTAGGACTAACAGTCAAAGACCTTGACCCAAAGTTTTTGACGAAAATACCCTTCCCACATTATCTTCTTCCTCTCCCCCTCCCCTCTAAACCCTCCTCCCCGCTGCCACTGCCCCTCCCCCTCCCCGTCGGGCGCCGCCACCTTCGATGACCCCCCCGGCTGCTACCCCCTCCCCCCCGGACGCTGTCACCTCCCATCCCCGACGCTGCTGCTGTCGCCACTGCTGCTACGACGCTGCTGCTCCCGCCACTACCCCCTTCCCATCCCCGCGGTGCTCGGGGGCGAGGGACAGGACGTCGTCGATGGAGAGAGCCGAGCAGTAGCCCTTACTAATGAGGGGGTTCATCCAGCTCCACGTGGCCCTCGAAAGCAGCGACGCGGTGGCGTACGGGTTGGTGTTGTCGGCGCCGGCGGCCGATCGGGGCCGATTGGTGCCGGGGGAGACGCCGGTGGAGACGGAGAGCACGAGGAAGAAGAGGGCGGCGGCGAACGGGAACACAACGATGGAGGCGACGTCGCCGGCATCGGAATCGGACAGGGCTAGTCTGGCGACGGAGGAGGCGAGGAGGAGGAGGGAGGAGAGGAGGAAGCTGGCAGCCCAGTAGAGGCGGAGGGGGAGGAGGTAGACCGGAGCGGCAAGACACCTCTCGCGCGCGAGCAGGGCCAGCGGGGAGGCGTTGGCGAGGACCCGCGCGACGAGGAACGCGATCTTGGCTATTGCAGATTGATGAGACGTCGACAGCTCGAGGACGATGAGCAGGAGGGCTGTAGAAGCATGAAAATTTCAACATTCTTGACAACCATGCGCCCAAACCAGGGAGTCATATGCGCCCAAGCCAGGGAGACATATGCGCCCAAGCCATGACAGCCCACATGCGCCCAAGTCACCAGAGCAAGCAATGCGTCCATGTTGATGGCATACACCCCATATACACCCACTCTGGACCCCGCCAGAAGCGGGCGCATAGTCCTGTTTCAGGCTATGCGCCCAAGTCAGGACAGCCCCCCAACTCGGTCAACACCCACGATCAATAGTGCACCGAAGCATACGGCCATGTCAGTCTCCACGAGCAGTCATTCACCGAAGCATGCGGCCACGTCAACACCACGATCAACCCACGATCACGCAGTCTGCATGTGCATACACTCTATGCGCCCAAAGCAGGACTATACGCCCACATAAAAATTAGTATATTTTCTCATATGGACGCATAACATCATTCCAGCACGAAAACGACTAGAAAAATGTGTCTCATACCTCTTCAAAAAATAGAACAAAGAGCATTTCAAGGGACAAACTGCTGTCCTTCTTGCCAGTCAGCCGAGAGTTAGCAATTTTCTTAGGTTTTCTCCTACTTTTGTAATCGGAGTGTCAACAAAGTAAAGGAGCAACTGCCGCTCGATCTCCATCGTCCCATTTCCCAGAATTCTTTTTGTACTCGGGGATCCTCGGCGCAGGATCTCTCAGGCGTACTCGATTTGTGGTACCTTGCACCAATAAGAAAAGACAGCATTTCATCTTCTTTTTGTGTGTGTCCATAAAATGGCGACTCTGCTGGGGACTACTACATTTTTCTCTAACGAGAAGGTGGTGACGCAATTCGATATCGATAAAGTAGGAAGCACTCAGAAGATGTTGATCGTGAAGTTCGATCAGCAGGCGTTTGAAGAGATACTCTCGAGGGACGGTGCTACTCTCTCAAAATCAGTGAAGCCGAACAAGTCTCGCAATTACTTGGCTTCCGAAGGCTCGTGGTGCATATCCTGCCAGTGTCGTAGAAGATATGCAACCGAAGAACTCTGTCACGTGGGTGCATAGGTCTTCAACGTGGGTGCATGGAGCTCCCTTATGGGCGCATAACTCTGCCATAGAAGCTCCACATATGAAGAAGGCGCATACCGTTTCGGGCTGTACTAGCCCAGCGACTTCTCTCTTGTGCAATCAACAACAGAGTATTCAATGCTCGAGACTTGGCAAAAGAAAATACTACGATGCCAAAAATCGAAGTGTTCGACGCTCTGGACAAACTCAGCGAGGCTCACAAATGAAAAAGGCAAAACTGGAAGAAAATAGTGCTGCTTTACGAAGCATGCGCCCAAAGCAATGTGCCCAAGAGGGTATGTGGGCGCATAACTATGGCCAGAAGACTTCTGTCTTCGACAGACTATGCGCCCATTGTCATGCGTCCAAGGCTATGCGCCCAAGCTCTCCTGTCCCATACTATGCGCCCACATCTAGGAAGCTCAGGCATGCTGCTAGGACTTATGGGAAGCATGCGCCCAAAGGCAGACTCCAGGGTCTATGTGTCCACAGCAAAAAGACAGGCCCCAATGCGTATAGCACGAGGCTTCCTTCAAGGTCATCACAGAACTTAGGTGTGGGGGTTGCCCCTGCACGTGAACTAAGTCCAGATGCGCCAACTCCCCTTACAAACCCATATGCAAAGCTCGACGATGCATGTGACATGGATTTTAAGGCAAAACTCCCTTCCGCTGATTTACGTGACATGATAAATTATAAACGTAAGGCAAAGGAGGATACGATAATTCATGGCGTACATCCGTGCACCAGTATTATCATCAACTGTTGCTGTTCCAAAGCAACAAGAGTGCCTCAGAGGTAGTCCGTGTTTCGACGACTGCATCGCTCTAATGATGAAAAGTCGCTATGTATTTCATCCAACATGGCTTCATGGGGTCCTCCTTACGGGAGCCCCAATCAAAGAAGGTGGACCACGAACCCAACTTTTTCTCTCAGTTCTGCAAGCAGAAGAAGAAGAAGTCTGCCATCAGATAGCCAGCGAGCTATTACATCTGAAGGAGTCTATATGGGTACTCGGTCAAGGACGAGATTCTGTATAGATGACGAGGACTGCAAAGCTGGAGGTGATGATCCTTCAGCTGGGGGTAGTAATCCCTCAGAGTCGGAAGTAGATTACCTTCACACCGGGGGTTGCCTTCCAAATGAAGATGATCTCTCCGAGTCTGACGGTGACTATATACCTCCCCTACCTGAAGAAGAGGGACTTTTTAACTCAGAGACAGACAGTATCTGTACCAGTTGTACTTTCTCCTCTATTCATCCTCGCATGTTATCTATGTACATGCCAGATAGAGAGAGACCCGAAGAAGCCAGTGATCAGACCAACAAACGGCTAGAGAGTCTTAAAACAACATTTGCCAAGATCACTGATATGCTTACCTGTATCATGGCAGTCCAAACCGCTGGTGCTGTTCCTCCACCTCAACCAAACGTCTCAGCTCACATTAGTCCGGCTCATAGCAACAACCATCTTTCACTACAGAAGGAGTATCATTCCGTTGTGCCTCATCCAAATCTTGTAAATGCTAGGGGTGGTCCTTTATCAACGACGTCTGACAACCGTACAGTAGCCGTTTCTCAACATCTACTCAATCAACAGAATGTAATTAATTCTCTTGTTGCCCGTCTTGATACTATCTCACACAAAGACGAGCTTCAGAATATAGGGATATCTCAACCTTATCCTCCTGAATGGAAGAATGCTACTTGCCCTCCTAACTACAAGCCACTAACGCTAAATTCATTTGACGGAGTGACTTCTCCTCGCCAACACATGACATACTTCAACATGCAGACTCTACACTTACCCAGGGACGATCCATTCTTGTCAAAGCTGTTTATTAGCACCTTGCAGGGGGTAGCTTTTGAATGGTTCTGTAGTCTGCCTGACGGTTGTATTAATTCTTTTAAAGATTTGGAGAGGTTATTCTTCAATAGGTTTTATGAGAGTGGCATGCATGTTAGTATGTCCACCCTCATCGAGACTAAGCAAATGAGGTCTAAGTCTGTTATTGATTTCATTGAACGCTTCAGACGACTAGCATTGAAGATGTCCTTCAGTATACCAGACTCAGAACTTATGGATACTTGTCGACATAACTTCCTTCCTACAGTGAAGTTCTATCTGGGTATACATAAGTATGATACATGGCCTACTTTTATTGGGGCCGCTGATGCAGCTGAAAATGACATCCCTAATCTGGAATTACTGGGGTTGAAGACACCCAAATCTGAAGACAAAGGCTAGCACCCTCAAACTATCCCTGTCTGTGGGGGTAAAGGGAAAGAAGTCTTGAAGGTCGACACTTCCAAGGGATCTTCCAATTCTCAGAGCGCTTTTGACTAACCTAAGGAGACTTTCTCCTTTGACGAGGATGATGTTATTACCATTTTTCACACATTCATGAAAGGTAATAAACTGACATTGCCTCCATCACGACGTCCTACGGAGGCGAACCAACTCAACGATCCCAAGTACTGTCTTTATCATCAGTACGTGCACCACTCTACCAAGGATTGCATCGTCCTGAAGAAGAAGATACAATAGCTTATCGACAACCAAGTGATCAACCTCGAAGCTGAAGACAATGTCGTATCTTCTAACATAATCTCTCTTTAATTTGGTGACTTTCCTCCCACAGAAGTCCCAGACGACGTACTCCCAATCTCCAAGGCAATAATAGAAGTCGTCAACCTGCCGCCAGCTCGTAACTCAACCTTGGTGCCACTCACGACTGAACATGGTGAGATCATGTGGGTCCATCCGGACCTTGTGCAAGAAATGATGCAGGGGGTGGTATCTTCCAAAGTAAAGAGGGACAAGAAATACAAATCATGTCATATGGTGTCTTCTCCCATTTACGAAGTTCTATCGAACGAGACTCGATATGGGAAGGCTTACCTACAAACTTATGACCCTACACGAGAAGAAACAGTACCTTCTCAAGCTCCTGCTGCCCCCATAAGTTCAGAAGCCAGTCCATCTAAGCCCTCAACTACCGACAAAGCCAAGCAGAAGGAGATGCGATTTGACAAGTCTCTGAAGGTGCCAACTCCCGAAGGCATGGATCCGCCTTACAACTTTGATATACTGGCACAGCTGGCCAATACACCTGCCAGGTTGTCTTTGTTCGATCTATTACGACTCTCCAAAGAAATACGAAAGGTCTTAAGTGAGGCATTGCTACATGTCGACTCTTATCTCGTTGAAGTCAAAGCCCTCGCTGAAGATCCCGTCTTCTGTCCTCACTACCATAGCACTATGGAAGTGGTGCCCAACATCACCTTTTCACAGGAGGACACGCTACTCAAAAACCATCATCATGATAGACCTCTGTACTATACAGGGTATATCGGGATGATTGAGGTGGATCGGATACATATCGATCCAGGTTCCTCTCACAGCATCATTCCTAGAAGTTTACTTCAAATTCTAGGGATCCCTCTGCACAAGCTATCTACAACCAATACAACTATCATGGCTTTCAACGCTAGAAGAAGCCACCCGCTGGGCAAGATCAGTCTCAAGTGCCAGATTGGCGATCTTCAAACAAAGGTTTCTTGTTATGTAATCGACGCTAATATATCATATAACGTCTTGTTGGGACGTTCGTGGATACACGAGAACATGATCGTTCCTTTTACACTTCACCAGTGCTTCAAGTATGTCAACGGTGATGGCATCGTGAAGACGAAGTTTGCCAATGTCGATCCTTTTAAGGGCATTGAAGCCTACTACGGAGATTCGGTACTTTATCAATCTCAGCCTCTCAAAGACGATGGCAACGAAACTGATGATGAAGTTAAAGTTAATTCATCCACTAGTGACGGTCCCCTGATTATCCATGTCAAAGGACGTACTACTCCAAAAAGTACTCCGAAGCCTCTCATGAACTGGGTTAAAAAGAAGAATCCTGATAAGGTCAACCCTTGACCATCACTCTTCGCAAAACACTTTGGGTAGAACCTGATGAAGTCCGTCCTCCCAATTCTGAAGAGTTACCCTATGTGGCGAACTTGGCCAAGTCTGTGGCTCATGTTCCAGAAAATGATCCCCTCAATGAGTATATCAATAATAAAAATAATGTAGTTTCAGTGGATGATGTTATCCCTAAAGAAGAACTTGCATATTTTCTAAGTAAATGTTTATCTTTGAATTACTCTGATGTCAACCAATCTGTAAACCAGTACATAGATACGATATACGCCCTAGAGCAAGGCATAGGACCACATCTATGCATGCCGGTCACGATGCCTCGTCTACGGGAAAAAGTCTGGCCAGAAGATATCCACTACTTCATCGTTCCAGCTAGAAAGAAGGGTGAAGAATTGATCATCTTCGGTCGAATAATTAGCGAAAGAAAGTTCATTCTGGACTCTACTTCTCCCAATCATACCACTGAAGCTGACTATGACTCTGGAAAAATACAACTTTACCGATATAGTTGGCAAGCCAAGAATATCATCCAGAACATAGGATATGATATAAAAAGCGACCAGGATCTAAACTACGGTCAAGGACGACGATTGCCAATACGTCACTTTGCTCCTTCCGGCAAACTCGAGAACTATTATCAACAAAACGATGTTGGTTTGGGTTACGTTACTCCTCCAACAACTCCTGAAAGATCAGACGTCGAAGAAGATCGTTGTTCTCATTCTTCTGATTCCTGCCTCTGGGATTCAGACTCTAGCATTGGAGACATGTTCAAATCAACTTTGTCCGTCAACATGGTGTCAGTTGACCAAATTACAAATGATGTACAATCGATCAAGCTTGAACAATGGGCTCAAAAGATAGATACTAGGTGGGAGTTATGTTTTGAACAACGTGAACCACCGATTGAAGATGAAGTCGTCCAAGTTAATTTAGGAGATGAATCATCTCTTAAACCAATCTTTATCAGCAAAAGTCTGTCTGGCGAAGAACGACAATCTCTTATACAGCTTATAAGAGAATACATTGACGTCTTTGCATAGAGCTATGAAGACATGCCAGGCTTGGACCCTGAAGTTGCTACGTACCGCCTAAATATCTCGTCCAAAGCTAAGCCAGTGAAGCAACAACAATGATGATTTCGACCAGATATCATGAAGGCCATCGAGAATGAAGTCAAGAAGCTTATTTCAAGCAGGTTCATTGAACAATATCCTGACTGGGTTGCTAACATTGTGCCAGTTATAAAAAAGAATGGTAAAGTTTAAGTCTGTATCGATTACCGTAATTTGAACTCTGCATGCCCGAAAGATGAGTTCCCTCTACCGATCATCGACGTAAGATCGACAATAGTTGCGACTTCGAGCGAATGTCCTTCATGGATGGCTTCTCAGGCTACAACCAGATCAAGATATTCCCCGACGATGAGAAACACACATCTTTTCGAACACCGTTAGGGGTATACTACTATACGGTGATGCCTTTCAGATTAAAAAATGAAGAACGACAAACCAGGGAGCTATGAACACAGTTTTTAGTGATTATTTGTGCAAAAATAGTGGAAAGCTACGTAGATGATATCACAGTTAAAAGTCGTCTCAAGGGCAACCACCTCTAAGATTTGAGAATGATGTTCGAACTAATAAGTGCACACCAACTCAAGATGAATCGACCAAGTCTTTTCTGGGTGTCTCCAGCGGTAAGTTCTTTGTTTTTGTTATCACTTCGAAGGGTATACATCTTGACCCGAAGAAAGTAAAAGCTATCCTCGATATGCATCCCCTAATAAATCTCAAAGAGCTATGCAGACTTCAAGGAAGGCTAGCCTACATCAGACGATTCATTTCAAACCTTTCTGGAAGGTGTCAACCGTTTACTCAGCTCACGAAGAAAGGAGTATCTTTCATCTGGACTGAACAATATCAACGCATATTTTATGACATCAAGAAGTATCTCACAAGCCCCCAGTATTGGTGGCTCCAATAATGGGAAAGCCCTTCTTACTATATGTCCGCACTATGGACCATTCCCTTGGTGTTCTATTAGCTCAGAAGAATGAATGAGGCCATAAACAAGCAATCTACTACCTCAGCCATACGATGGTGGGTGCCGAGCACAGATACACACCTATGGAAAAGGACTGTCTCATACTGGTATTTGCTATCCAAAAGACACGCCACTATGTGTCTGGGCAAACTATCCACATCATATCTAAAGTCAATCCTCTCAGAATACTCATGACTAAATCGGGTTCTATTAATTCCCGTTTAGCTACATGGACAATGCTGTTGACTTCATACGATATGTTGTTCGTCCCTCAGAAGGCAGTAAAAGGCCAAGCATTAGCTGATTTCCTAGCAGCTCATCCGGTACCAGAATCTTCCAAACTCTACGATGAAATCTCGGATAAAGTAGTGGAATCTAACACCGCAATTGAGAAAATCCCCATTTGTCGAATGTTCTTTGACGATGCATCAAGAACAGGACCTAAAAGAAATATCATGGCCGTAGTAGGCATCATGCTTGTGTCACCCGACCATCTGGTTATACACCATGCATATTCTCTCATAGAACCCTGTACTAATAACGTGGCCGAATATAAAGTCCTACTGATCGGCTTTCAACTGGCAAAATAATCGGGAGTTGACTATCTAGAAGCTTACGACAATTCTAAGCTAATAGTTAGTCAGGTCCGAGGGGATTATAAAGTTCGTCAGGAAGACCTCATCCCATATCACAAAGCGACAATCGAATTGTCTTCTACTTTTACTGGATTCTTCATCGAGCACGTGCTTCGATTACAGAATATAGAAGTAGATGCTTTAGCCGGTCTTGCTGCTTTCTTGACCGTCCCTACCAATAATCAGCATACGATCACAGTGTCTGGTTGAGAGCTATTCTGTGTGAAAGATGCCTTGCATATTCATCACAGTTTGTAACAGAAACAAATGTCAATGACTGAAGATTTTATTTTATAGACTACACCATCTATAGAATCCTTCCTGAGGACCCAAAGGCAGCAGTGTCTATCCAATGACGATCGCTCAGATTTTACTTTGATGCAGCTACAAAAATGCTGTGCCGATGCTCTTACGATGGGCTACTGTTATGATGTTTATCAGACACAGAAGCCAAACATGCACTCTGTAAGGCTCACGACGGAGTTTGTGGCACACAAAAACCAGGCCCCAAATTACAAGATCGCCTCAGACGAATGGGTTATTATTGGCCTACGATGATAGCAGATGTTGTTGAATATGCAAAGAAGTGTAGGGCTTGTCAGTTCCACGTTGACTTCATTCATCAACCTTCGGAGTTTCTACACCCGACTGCAGCATCTTGGCCATTTGAAGCCTGGTATGGACGTCATAGGCCCAATCAGCCTGCCATCTTCCAGATAACATCGGTTCATCCTAGCTAAAACCGATTACTTCTCTAAATGGACGGAAGCTATACTGCTCACCGAAGTGAAGACGTCAAACGTAATCAGTTTAATCAAACATCACGTTATCTATCGCTTCGACCTACCTCGCAGGATCATCCATGATAATGGTCTACAATTCACGAGCCATGTATTCTATTGGTTCTACGACAAGAATCAAATCCAGAATGTAGCCTCTACTGCCTATAATCTAGCAGCTAATGGTTTAGCACAAGCCTTCAATAAGACCATCATTAAACTTCTTAAGAAGTTCGTATCTTCAAACAAGTGCGATTGGAATGAGAAGCTCAGAGAATGTCTCTAGACCTATCGTACAACGGTCCGAACTCCAACAGGCAGTACGCCATTCTCTCTGGTTTATGGAAGCGAAGCAGTTCTTCTCCTAGAAATTCATATTCTCTCTCTTCGAGTAGCCTTAGCCAGTCAGTTGACTACCGAAGAAATTTACCATCTACGACTACAAGAACTCGAAGCGCTAGACAAAAAATGCTTATTAGCTCAGCAACGTATTAAGCTATACCAAGCACGCCTTTCTAGAGCCTTTAGTAAAAAAGGTGAAGGAAAGAATCTTCCAAGTTGGTGATCTGGTCTTAGCAGCAAGAAGACCAATGGTCATGGCGCACAAGACAAAAAAAAATTCTAGCCTAAATGGGAAGGTTCTTTCGTTATAGAAACAGTGTATTCTAACGGTACGTATCGACTAACCAAACCTGATGGTGACTTGCTCATGATGTCGATCAATGGCAAGTTCTTAAAGAAATATTAGGTGTAACCTTCATGAACAGCGTCCACAAATACCCTCTTTTAGTCATATAAATATAAAGTACAATATTTATGTGATTCAAAAAAAGTTATTTAACTATTATCCGTATTTCAAGAGTCTTGAATACGCCATGGATAATAGGTCCTCTAAAAAGATTCCCCAGTGGAATTATTTTCATTTTCGACTCTGCCCAAACTCGGTCTGACGAAAACAAGTCACGTCCATATTACCTCTGAACTGTTTTTCGATAATTATTTTTCCAGTGTGATGATTAAAAAATATTTTGCCACGTCCATATAACCTCTAAGCAAAGCATTCATCAAGGATAATCACGTCCATATTACCTCTGAATTATCTACTCCTACCTAATGTTATATATCCTTCCACGTCCATATTACCTCTGGTCGGATATAGAACATCCTCTGCTATTACGTCTATATTACCTCTATTAGCAGCTTGTTTTAAATTTATTATCTATATTCAAAAAACCTTGAATATAAAATGGATAAGTCTACATCAAATTTCCCAGCGGAATACCCACCAGATATATCCTTACTACGTCCACATTACCTCTAGTTATGATATTTCACAAACTTCATTCATGAATTTTGAAAGCCAAAAAGATTCTTTATTAAAAATGTCTATCAAAAGACAGAGAAAAGAAAAAGATACAAGAGTCTTGATGGTGAATTGAGCCTATTAGAAGAGAAAATCTAAGGGATACACAATCGATTGATACTATCCCTTAGAGCCACAATTTCGGCTTCGGACTTCACGGAAGCACAGCGATGTGCCTCTTCTTGACGAGCAACCTCATCCTGGAAGGGGATCAGACACGTGCTCTTCCTCCAACTTCACCAGTTGTTCTTTTAAGTGGTCGAAAGTTGTGGCGATCATGGCAGCCTGAACAAAATAGTCCTCTTATTAAGACGTCGCTGTCCTCAAGCTGGCCTCTAGTTGAACAATCTTACTTTGGATCCGTATAATATGATTATATTTTTCAGTAATTTGTGCAGCCAGCTTATTCTTTGAAGCAGCACGTGCCTCATTTGCAGCGTTGAACTGCTCATACTAATCAGCCAATTCCCTGATCTCTTGAGCGAGGGCATCCTTCCTTGCTTGGAAAGTAGCTCCCTCTTTCGCGAGAGCCACGACTAAGGCCTCGTCTTCTGCACGGAGCAACGACGTCCGGCTCCGTTGTTTGGCATCCTGGAATCTGGCCACCCGACTCTCTAGATCATTCAGAACCCTCCTTAGAGCATTAGCCCGCTCTTCATAGCCGGCGATGCTCTCAAGGACTGCCACCTGGCATTCAGCAACAGCCTTCACAGGGCCAAATGCGGCATTCCAGTTCAAGACCCCAAGAATCTTTACTTTCAAGATAGAATAGAAAGCTTTGACAACTTTATGGGCCATCTCGTCGTCTTCGGTGGAGGTCGTCGGGGAGGAAGCTTGATGAGGTTCTTCCGCTCCAGGAAGATATGCCTGACAAGAAGCCGAATCTGACAAGAAAATAATATATCTATCAGTAACAAAAAGGGGGAGTGAGAAAGAGTTGTAATTTCGTACCTTCGGCATGCTCAGCACCAACATGGGCTAAGTCATCGGTTTTGGCTTCAGAAAAACCGAGAGCAGGCCCAGGTTTTTTAAGAAGAACAATATCGAGGCCTTGAGCAGCATCAGGCTGGGTATCTTCCACGGCCCCAGGTGGACCGGGAGTAGATTCAGCAACAGCCACCTCAGTAGGTTGTTCAACCTCTCCTTCTGTAGCCGATGCCGGCTTACAAACAGATCCCTCTACACCAGCAAATATAGAGGAACCAGCGACAACCTCTTTTTCTCCCTATAAGTGGTTCGTTCTTCTTGTCAACAAGGAAATATACAATGGCAGTCACCCTCATGAGGAGCACGCAAAATTAAAGTCAAAAATTCTCATCCGAAGAGAGGTACAAAGAAAATGTACCCGCAGGAGGGTGAGACGATTAGACTTGACTCTCGTCCAACTCTTTCATTATGGCCCCGATTTTAGACATCGCCCCCAAGGAGATATCGAAAGAAGGACTGGCTTTCTAGTCGCCACCATAATTCGGGCATTCGTCCTGATCATCTTTTGATTCAGCCTCCTTGACTAGGGAAGGCTGAACGTCATCTGCCGGTCGAGGACAATGAGGGGACACTGTTGTCACGTCTACTTCCTCAGACGAGGAGGCACCTGTCTCAGCTGCAACTTCAGGGTCCTGTGCAAAGGACAAACGCAAGGGTGAGAAAGCTTCTAATGGCTTGACCAAAACGGCTATGGAGTCTAGAAAGGGATCTACCTTCCGAATGGTAATGTCCCGCGCGCCGTTCCACTTCTTCCAGTTTGCCGAAAAGTCCTTCTCAAGGGAGGTGAACCAACACCCACTTCCTTGGCTCTCCTTAGGGCAACAGTCTTCTTCTTCCTCTTAAAAGTTGGCTCCTTGGCCAATTCAGTTGAAGCTTTCCTCTTCTGAGGAGGATTGAGAAGAGCAGAATCATCTTTCGTGTCCTACTTTGGAGGCACTTCCGGCTCCCTAAGGATAGCCCTCGGCCGTGGTGCTGCGGCTGGCTTTACGGCTGGAGCAGCGCTCTTCTTCTTACGGCCCTACGGCGCCTTTCGGGCACGTTTCGCATAAGGGAGGCCAAACCGAGTCCCCAATATCAAGCTCTGTTCACGTTCATACCGGAAATGAAAGGTATTTATCTGAACATAAAACTTGGCGGCAGCATAAAGGTGGAGGTCAGTCGGGATGTCATTTATTACGGCACCAGGTTGCAACCCTCTCGTAGAGTAAGATGTAGATCCTCTGACACACTTAAAAGTGTCCTTCTTCGGATCTCCCAAGTCGAACTGTATTCTTTCGAAGATGACCCCGGGGAGCTCAAGGTTAGCTAACATTTCATCTGTCGTCGCACGGCTAAGACAGTGAACGAAGACAAAGGATACTGACGCTCTATCAATGGTAGCCATATCCTCTGATTGTTTAGCCTGACCCCCAGTGGGCTTCTCAAGCGTATCGTCTCACCATCTTCGAACCACACACTGTCACCGAACAGAAAGTATGACTTTTTGAAACGACGTGCCCCTCCGAGCAAGAGCTTCTCGTCGTTAATCATCTGCTTCAGGAAGGTCTTGTCATGTTCAAGTGTGGCAATCGTCCGTTCCGTAGGCTGGTTATGACTGATCTTGGCCTGAACCTTTCTGACCATGTTGGTTATGAGGCTTGTGCCGAGGACATGGCAAGTAGAGCCGAAAGGGATTCCACCAAGTTCCGGGACAAATATGTCAACTGTAAGGACAGAAGAGAAAGTTAGACTCAGGATCTGCAGAAAAAAACTAAGTGCTGGAGGAATCCTATGCGCCTAAAGGGCTATGCGCCCAAAGGGTTATGCGTCCAAACAGCATATGGACGCATAAACATACAAACAACATATGAGCGCATAAACATACAAACAACATGTTGGCGAATAACATGCAGTAGCATGTGGGCGCATAACATACAGCAGCATGTGGGCACATAACACACCACAGTGTGGGCGCATGCTTTTGTGGGCGTATATGAATGCTCACAGAAACATGTTGCCTTGGGCACATGCGCCCAGGCAGAGGAAAAGTCTGAGCGTCGCAAATTAATGCTCAAGACTTTGTTTTGAGGCGTAGGTTCACCCAGGATCGGGTCTTGGACTAGCGAGAACGCTGTCGTAGGAGGAGAGACACTCGGTGCAGCCCCCTTGCCCTTCGCAGATCTCTTGGCAGCCTTGGGAGACATGGTTCGTACAGAGAAGAGAAGAAAAGTCTTTTAAAAGTTTTGAAGGAAAAGAGAGTAATGAATCTTCTCTCTTCAAGGCCTCTTTATAGGCCTGGGCCAAATACTATGAGCCCACTACTCCTATGTGTCTATGTGCCCACTGCATACTATGCGCCTACTACGGCTTATACGCTCACATGAAGACCCAGTCTATTGCACATTTGTAACGCCCCAGTCCCAATATACGTAGGACTAAGTACGTAGACATGCCAGCTGTATACATACGAAGTACATGAGCCTTGTATGTATATATAAGCTACAAAATGCAGCAAACCACAACTAAATAATCTCATCCACAAAATAAAGAAATAAATGATAGCATATAATGAATTGTCTTGGTACAATATGTTGGGTGGAGACACATCCACTACCAACAAAATAAAAATGAAAAAGTACATGATATATAAAAGGCTAAGTGGAAGTAGCAAGGAGGAACCAAGTCACGTCATCTTCGAATAAATGGAGAAACCCACGATCCCGGCTAAGATACCTGCGGAAGACATGAACACACACCTGGGGAATAACCAGGTTCTCAGACGGACGTAGCAAGATACAGAAAGAACAAGCTAATATGAACTGTCAGAATAATAAAATAATACATAAAAGACTATCCTAGACATAAATATGCAAAGGAGATTCTAACCGCCTAATGTACAATTTAGAGGATAACTTTCATGCGCATTGGTGGGATTTTAGGCTATGTGTACGTAACTGGCATCCAGTGATCCGTATCCGTCCGTAACGTTCAAAACGTCCAAAACGTCAGAGGGCATCTGTAAATAAATTGCCACAGTTCCATCCGGAGACTGTGGTTTACCTGTTTGGATTTCCATACGCACTAGCGACTGTCCTCCCCCAATATTTCCTACACTGACCAAGTCATGTCCATGACCCGCCCAGTTTTGTAACTGCTCGAGTCTCTATACCTTAATCGTAGCAGTTACGATCTATCCGTCACACGACAATAAAGATGGCCAGTCCATAAGTCATGCCCCTAATAAAATGTCTCAAACCGTGTAGTGTAGGTGTCATGGCCAAAGGAGATATAAGGATATCCCCAACAAGAAGGTAGTCCGCTAAAACTAAGTTAACATGCATATAGTAAAGTAAAATGACTAATAGAGTCGCTTGCACCCAAGTGTGGCTTGGACGCCCAATTTATAACAAAGAAAATTAACAATATAAAACAAAATAAATAATACAAAAAATAAATAATTGACAGTTAATTAGCAAGGTATGCTTGCCTGAGTCCTGAGCATTGTTGTGGCGAAGATCAGACAGGAAAGTAGGTAGAACAACGGCAGCTGAGGAACTAAGGTCCAAACAAACATCTCCGGATGCTGAAAATAGTCTATTATCTAATTATAATTAATAATATACCTATTAGATTTATTTCATAAATTCTATAATTAGGATATGACATAGGTTTTCGTATCAGCTTTCCTAAAAACTAAACGGATCGCATTTTCGGAAATTCCCGAAATCGCAAAAATACTGAAACACGTTTATTTTTGGGACACTAGATTCTCAAACAGTTTTGTAGAAATCTACAAACGAATTTTGTCTATTAGAACATGTTTCTAGAAAGGTTACCTCGATACGCTTCTTTAAAAAAAATTGGAGGCAAAACGGAGTTCGGAGCTAGGAGATATCGTCGTTCCAAGTTGCTCTTGCTACTAAAAAACGGGGCTGAATTCTAATGACGAATTTTAGAGTTTCTATTGGACTAAAAATAATTTCGAATTATGGTTGATAGAAGGGGGATATATTGGGTTTATATAGGTATTTATTTCAGATTTATCTCCTTAATTATATAGGATTTGATTTAAATAAATTGGTGTTTGCTTTGCTAGGATAGGATATAGATAGAGATGTTTTTCAAGTAGAAGTAGGATTAGTATTAATTTAAAATATAGTTTATATTTATCTAAATTATCTATAATATTATTTAAAATTACTATAGATAATAACTATAGTTAATAATTATTTAAACAACCTTCATCTAATCTCATTTATACAAGCTAAAATATCAAATACTAATTTGTCATTTATTCTATATTATGTAAATAGTGTACAATATAAGTAATATGTAAAAAGTAATAAAAGTTATGAAATAAATTCTAAAATTTTGAGGAAAAGAAATTGTATAATATAGTTTAGATCCTTAATGTACTAAAAAAATAGCTTTATATATTTTTATACTAAATTCACCAATGAGCACTATACTAAATATATGTAAAATAATACAAGTTATATAACAAGTCAATAATAGTTATTTAAAAATCCAGAAATTCTACAAATATTTATTTTTAAAAATCAAGGGGTTTACAAAAGTCTTATCTAGATAAGGATTAAGAAGAGTTTTAATTTCCCTTAGATTTTTCACTATTTAATTCAAATTGATTTAAAAGTAACTCAATCAAATATAATCCAATGTAGATAGAGACTATGATTTATTTAAACCCAAATAGATAATTCTATTATTAAATTTAAACCAACACATTCATTTCTAAATCCAAATCCTATTTAAATATAGATAAATTACACATTTAAATTAAACTATTTAATTTAAATCAATAAATCAAATCATAATTTAATTTATCACAAATATATCCAAAATATCTTTTTATAAAATTTATATAATAATTAATTTCAAAAATTACAATATATATTTTAAATATTAGTAGAAAATATCTTCAAAATACCCTTTAAATAATTTAGGTAAATATAATTTCGAAAATAAACATAAATATTTACATATTTAAAATACCTTCTTGCTAAATAAATTATTATAAATAATAAAAATAAATTTTGAAAATATACATGAAATAATTTTCATGCGCTTTACACGAGTAGAATATTCACATAATGTAGTTTTTCTAAATTACCACTTATTAAAATAAGGTAGCCTTTTATAAATAACTAAAATAATAAGTTTTGGCAACTTTGATAGATACTTTTCACAACTTTTAATAAAAATAATTATTATATATATAATTTTGAAACCATTACCGATAATAAAATCAAAATCCATTTTTATAAAAATATGTACCGCGCACATATTCGCACTCGACGAGTAAATACGAAAAAATGCAAATTCTCGCGCGACGTACAATACTACTATGCGACGTATAAAAAAAATCAGTACTAAAATATAGTCGAAATTTAAGGATTTTACAACATTAGACGACTACCACTTGCTGACGTGGACAACGCAAGAAGGATGGACTTCTTCAAATTTCACTCCGATGAATCTGTTAGTTCAGATTTTCGAAGAAGATCTCAACAGCCATCTCTCTGACAGTCTGGCCAAACTCTATGCGCCCAAAGGGAGAGCTATGTTATGCGCCCATTACATTATGAGAGGACGGTCCATGCTTCTTTCAAAATATTTTGAACTCGTTCAAGTATCGAAAACTTTGAAGGGGGTCTTGTAGAAGCATGAAAATTTCAGCATTCCTGACAACCATACGTCCAAGCCAGGGAGTCATATGCGCCTAAGCCAGGGAAACATATGCACCCAAGCCAGGACAGCCCACATGCGTCCAAGTCACCAGAGCAAGCAATGCGCCCATGTTGATGGCATACACCACCTATACGCCTACTCTGGACTCCTCTAGAAGGTGGCGCACAGTCCTGTTTCAAGTTATGCGTCCAAGTCAGGACAGCCCCCCGACGCGGCCAACACCCACGATCAATCGTGCACCGAAGCATACGGCCACGTCAACCCCACGATCAACCTACGATCATGCAGTCTGCATGTGCCTACACTCTATGTGCCCAAAGTAGGACTATGCGCCCACATAAAAATTGATTTATTTTCTCACATGGGCGCATAACATCATTCTAGCACGAAAACGACTATAAAAAGCGGTCTCATACCTCTTCAAAAGACAGAACGGAGAGCATTTCAAGAGCCAAATTGCTGTCATTCTTGTCAGTGAGTCGAGAGTTAGAAATTTTATTAGGTTTCCTCCCACTTTTGTAATCGGATTGTCAACGGAGTAAAGGAGCAACCGCCGCTCGATCTCCATCGTCCCATTCCCCAGAATCCTTTTTGTACTCGGGGATCCTCAGCGCAGGATCTCTCAGGCGTACTCGATTTATGGTGTCTTGTGCCAATAAGAAAAGACACTGTTTCTTCTTCTTCTTCTTCTTTGTGTGTGTCCAAAAGGGCTACGGCAAGGAAGGACGTGGCCGCCACGACGAGCTTGAACCGGAAGCTGGTTCAGGTTCGGACGCCGGGCTCATGGAGGAGCGGCTTTTGCTGGTCCGGACCATCTTCAATTACGCAGCGGGAGGAGAGGAGCTCGTGGAGGGAGGGGAAGAGGAGGGTGAGGAGGAAGAGGGAGTCGACGGAGGCGGAGAGGAGGCGCTGCAGGCACGGCGACAGCACGAGAAAGGAGAGCCACGTGGCGCCGGGGGGAGGGGAGGAGCAGTGGAGGGTGGTGAGTAACGGAGGAGGAAGAGTAGTAGACATCGCTACAACTCTCCTTCGAATTGTGCTTCTTCTTTTTTTCTTTTTTTTGCTACTCCTCCCTGCTGCCACAGGGAAGGGTATTTTTGTCAAATTTTTTGGGTCAAAGCCTTTGATCGTTAGCCCTAAACGATTTTCGTCCAAAGTGGGGGCATTTTTTCATTAATACAAAACTGTAGGGTGCACCCTTAATGTGGATAATTCAAGTGGGGGGTAAGTCAAAATTTCTCTTTAAATTTTTATTTGATTTAATGGTTAATATTTTTATTATTCGATAGTGTTGCTGGTAAATAAATTTTTTCGAACCTTCGCAAAACCTCTTCTTTCTCTTTCTCTTTCTCTTTCGTACAATTGTTATAAGCCGTTGATATATTTTAATATACGAGTAATGCTATTTGTACATCCAAAATATTTTTTCAAACTCTCTCTACTTGCGTGGCACTTGACATGGTAATTTCTAGCCAAAAAAATCAATTATCCAATTTTTTAATATTAATATAAATGTATTTTTATTTTTTATTTTAATGTTAATGCTAATTTTAATTTTAACCTTTAATGTTAGTTTTAATTTGAATGTTAATTTTAATATTTATTTCAATACTAATTTTAATTTTAATTTTAAAATTTGACTTGGCAGCTGTCATTTTAGACAGACATGTAAGCTATTACATAAGGAGAAATCCTCTATAGGAATATCTTTGGGGGACAAATAGTATTTTTTTATTCTTTTCCAATTATATATACATCGGAGTGTCAGTCTTCTATATTGTGTTTAGTGTGCAGCGCTGCTCATTACAGAAATAAACTATCAGATAGTTTTGAATTTGTCTAGTATGTATTTTTTGCATGGCTCATGCCGAAAGAAGAATCCTTATCCTACTTTGAAGCATCTAGCGAAAACAAGTTAGTAGTGGATGCGTTAGTTAAACTATTCTTACTTGTAATACTCATGATGCTCTAATAAAACCCAACTTTTTTACAATATGAATTTAAAATGTCTCTCTCGAGAAACAAGAGAATGAAGACGATATCTAGATGTGAGGATTAGGCCATTGAATTTTTTTTTTTTTGTGAAGAAACCACTTTAAACCGATTAACAATCAATAAAAATTACTTGCTCAGTGACATAAAGAAACTAATGTTTACACAAGTATCTCTTTACCAGAGGAATTTTTCAGATGTGACTCCACAATAACATAATACATGAAAACAACAGAAATGAGAATTATATTTAATTGATAGTGAAACATTCCATTCCGAATGAAAAACCTTTTTTTTTAACCTAGCATCGAATAAAAAACTACAATACGTCAAAATCAAAGCAATAAACTAAGAATGTAATCTATTCACAACATTACCTCTTTGGTCATATCGACATCCTTCACATAATAGGCAAGTGGCTTGCTCTCTATCCAGGAAAGTACCAAGGAGTAACAGAAGATACATATATATTATAACCGAAACAGATCTTTTGATGGAAAACGAACATTTCAAACTCTTATTTTCAGAGAAACGAAAAACTCGTTCTCCTAAGAGAGAGATGAATACTCATTCTCAACCGAAGTTGATACAACGAGATGAATGATCGCTCTCAATCGGAGTGATGCATCGATATAAATAATTTGTTAATGCCGGGACATAATTTTTTCGATAGAAAACTGAGAAGACGAAACAATTGTAAAAATAATATTTCAACACAACACTTAAGGGAAGGTGCGTAACAGAGATCCTTGAAGGATTCTGGTAAACGAAGATCTTAAAAAAGATTTCGTTACAGCAACCGAATGACGTACTTCTAAAAAGAATGTACTAATCTGAATTGCTAGCAGTAGCGAAGATGACAGGCGATAGATAGAAGATCTCCTGCTGGGGTGAATGATCACCGTTGCTCAAAGCTATATTCGTCCCGCACGAATAGCTTCCAGGAACCAGTAAGTTCATCGGAGAACTTTGGAACACTCCTGCTCTTCTGACTCCTCGAATCGTACACGGACTCCCGTGCAAAAGCAACGCTGGTGCAAAACTTCTCTTCTCTCTCATAGCCTCCGTTTACTTGTGTTAAAAAACACTTGTAAACCTTTTTAACTTTCTGTGTACTCTTCTATTTCTTGTGTGGAGAGAAGAGACCTTATATAGGCATGAGTGGCAACTGTCCGGTTTGCACAATGTTCGGGATGTGGTAAAAACTACTCAGAACGTGCAGTAATCGCACAGATCATGCACAGGCACGATCTGTAGCAAGTTGTGCCACTCGCGCACCCCGCACGTCTTGCACACCGTGCGCAGAATGCGCACTAAGCAACTTGTGCCACCTGCGCGCCCGGTGCGCCCTACGCACCCTGCGCCACCCGCGCAACTGGGCGCACAACTAGGCGCACACCTGTGCACGCAACTGGGCGTGCACCTGGCCGCACAACCAGAGCCGCGCAACCTAGACCTGCAACCAGGGCCGTGCAACCTGGCCTGCGCAACCAGGGCCGCACAACCTGTGCCGCACAACCTGGCAACTCAATCGGCTGCACAATTGGCTCGTGCAACGAGCGCAACTTAATCACACTATGCGCCTAGCGACGATGCTGACGTGCTAAGTACAAAGTGCGCCAACAACACGCCACATTATGCCTCATGAGCCCATGACCCCGAGTCCGAGTCCGAGTCGCTAAGCCCTACGGGGCTTAGTTCCCATAGAAATAAATTTCCCAAGAGTAAAAAGCATGAATGCTTTACGATGGAGCCTTATCCTTACCAAGTAGTAAAATCACCCAAATGGTTCCCTCCTTAGTGTCACCACCCCATGTGCATATTCCCACAACACATACAAGTATATATATTGAGATACCTCATGGTGCACTTTCCGTTTGGGACTAAACTTCACTAGGCATGTTGAGAGAAAGATCTCAACATGTCAAAGAATTAAGAGCACCAACAAACCCCGACATATCTCAATATGGGTTTGAGCGTTCCCCACAGTAACTGTCCATCATGCATTAGGAGAGATGTCACTATGACTTGAATCTTTCCGCATGGGTTAAACAATAGACTATAATACAAGAATGGACTAAGCCTTGAATTTTGCACCATAGCTGAAGTTTTTCCTACTCACGTAACGTAGTCACATGTGCTTCTGGCTTGCACATTAAAGGCCCTGCGCCAGCCTGGTATCAGTGTATAATTTTGGGCATCTACAAGTTTACCCTCAAGGGCCGGCCTGAGATCTCTGTCCATACACTATACGTGAGTTCATTATAAAGAGACATGACATGAAGCGCTTTGCATTTCCCTTGCGGTGCTATGCCGCTATGACATGGCCTAAAGCCAAGGCCTTACCCCATACCAGAAACCTCATCGTAGTGTCATACTACTGTAGCGTGAGGTCACCGTCTCTTTGTAGTGCCATACTACCGGCATGAAGCCTTAGGCTCCCTTGCGGTGTTATGCCGCAATGACATAGCTTGCACGGCCGAGGCTTTATCCCTAACCGGGTACCTCGTCGTGGTGTTGTGCCACTATAACATGAGGAACTCCTCCTCTTTGTAGTCTGATTACTCCCCTCTTTATTTCAACATATAGCATTAGGCTACCTGCCTATTTGCGGTGCTACGCCGCTGTGACGGCTCATACAGCCGAGTCATTACCCCTTTCAGGAACCTCATGGTGGAGTCACCCCACAGTAGCATAGAGTTTCACTCCTTGTAGTGCTGTGCTACCGTGCTTCCTGTAAAGCACATGAGGCATTCACTCTGCCTGAGAACTCATTAAGGCGTTTAAGCCAACGTTCCCACATGATCCGTTTAACGCAGAAAATAATAGTAGACAATAGTGGTTGTAGGTCCGCAACCTCTCCATGCCTAATAGGACATGTACCCACCGTTCCTGATATTCTTCCGATTAATAGTCCTCCCTTGAACCAAAAGCTAGATGCCTAGTAGATTTCTCTTTCAACTAATAGCATAAAACTTTATGGTAGGATTGCAATAATACAATATCAGAATGCCTTCAAGCCCATTTTACAAGCTATGTCATCGACCAGCTAGCGCTTGAGGCCCTTGGTGAACGGATCCGCCAGGTTCTCCTGACTCCGAACATCAATCACTGCAATGACTCCCCTCTTTATGAGATCGTACACAGCCCTGTGCTTCAACCGGACAGTTCTTTTCTTTCCGTTGAAGAGGTAATTTGATGCCACCGCCGCAGTAGCCTGGTTATCGCAGTATAATAGTATCGCCGATATTTGGGCCCCAACCACTGGAAGATCATACATGAGCTCTCGAAGCCATTCTGCTTCCTCTGCTGTGATATCAAGTACAAAGAATTCAGATTTCAGGGATGACCGCGAGAGCATAGTCTGCTTCTTCGATTTCTACGATATATCAGCTCCACCTTGTAGAAGAATGGAAAAGAATAGAAAAGTCTATGCGGCTAAAAACAGAGGGAGTCTCATGCGACTCAAAACTCCCTTAGAGCCTTATGCGGCTCAAAAGACCCTTAGAGCTTCATGCGGCTCGAAAGGCCCCGATAGCTCCATACGGCTCGAAAAAAGCTACGTGCCCTATGCGGTTCAAAATATGACTCTACAGCTGGCCATCATTTCTCTGTGCAGCTGACTCATTTAATGCTCTGACACAGTGCGACAGCTCTGACACAAAGGATTGACAGGTCTGACATAAAGGTAAAATGATGACTATGACATAATGACGTGCTCTTAGAGAGACGAGAAAAATCTTTACAGTTGGCACGATCCACCAATTCCAAAGTATTTTATACGGATCATTTAAAGGAGCTCATGCGGCTCTGATTTGATAGAGCTTTATGCGGCTCAGTTTTAACGGAGTTCATGCGGCTCTGTTCTGATGGGTCCTCATATGGCTCTGTCCCCATGGGACTTCATGCGGCCCAGTTTACAAGGGGCTTATGCGGTTCTGTTCAATGGGACTTCATGCGGCCCAGCTTACAAAGAGGCTTATGCGGTTCTGTTCGATAGGACTTCATGCGGCTCAGTTCATCATGAGCTCATGCGGCTCTATTCAGTGGGACTTCATACGGTCCAGTTTACAAGGGGCTTATGCAGTTCTGTTCAATGGAACTTCATACAGACCAGTTCACCAGGAGCTCATGCGGCTCAGTCATGCGGCTCGTCACAAAAATGGCAGTTGGGGGACGTGGCAGGAGTTGATCAAATCTCAATAATTCAGATTTATTTCAATCATCATAACTGCCCAGATCGATTTTCAACAAACAATGCAGATTTGTTCCAATCAACATAAATTGCCCAGATCGATTTCCATCAAACAATGCAGATTTGTTCCAATCAACATAAGCAGCCTGGATTGATTTCCAACAAACAAGATCAAGGCTAATCTTAACCAATCCCCAACCGCTCACTTTTTAAGGGGCAATTACTGCACATCCTACTTATCACAAAGCCCTATAAATAGCAGGGGATTATTCTTTCGCAAAGGAGACACAGATTTATACGCACAGAACTCGAGCAGAGAGACTAGCAACCCCCGCACACACAAAGATAATTTCTTCGCCAGAGCAGAAGCTACGTCCAATCGTCCAAGGAGTAAGGCAGAGTTGATAGCACTCTCCCGAGCCTCTACCGTCACCCCCCAGAAAAAACTAAACAATTGTACTTAGATTGCTTTTCCTAGGTTTTGTTCCTAGGCTCTCTTTGTACTAGCGAGTTTGTATTGTGAAGTAAAAGTCCAGTCCTCCCATAAAATTGTTCTGTTCTTTTATAATCAATGACAAACACGATGGCGACTCTACTGGGGACTAACTTCTCCACTGCTGAGAAGTTGGTGATGCAATTGGACGCAGCCAAACTTGGCTCCACATAACAGATGCTGGTCGTCCGCTTCGACCAGCAGGCGTTTGAAAAAATGCTCTCCGACGGGAGCGCTGGCTCGGTCCAGAAGCGAGCCTGCACGAAGAAGGCCCGCAGGGAGTAGAGGCCCAAGACTTTCGCTCCTCCCCAGGCTCTGGAAGAGGCGTTCTCTGCTGCCCAAGACGGCAGAGAAGACTCCCATGCGGCCCCACTTCAGGCCGCAGAGGACCCTGCTGTTCTCAAGTCCGGCAGAGGAAAGCACTACGATGCTGGACTTGAGAAAGCAAATGGGGACTCTATGAGGTCCAGGAAGAAGCCGCATAAGGGTGCCAGCCGCATGAAAAAGGCTCATGCGAACAACAATTCTAGCCGCATAAAGGCTCATGCGGCCACTAAATCCAACCACACGAATGTTCCTGCGACAGCCAAATCTAGCCGCATGAATGCTGATGCAGCCACAAAAGCCAGCCGCATGAATGCTGATGCGGCCACAAATACCAGTCGCATGAATGCCCATGCGGCAGCCAAATCCAGCCGCATGAATTCTTATGCGGCCATAAATGCCAGCCGCATACGGCTCGGGTTCTGTCTTTGACTGCCTCTCATGCGATCCTGATCTCGGATGCTCCAATAAGAATGTGCCAAACCCTTGTGGCACAATTTGGACTCTTCCTACTGTACGCCCTTGGGTGCTAGAGGGAAGATGTCGAGGGCAGCGCGGGCTCGTCGAGCTCAGTCAGCTGTCCCAACCTCTGACCATCAAAGAGCTCCGCTTACAGTTAAACGGGCCTCTGATGGAAAGTTGTACAGAACCGACCTTGTCCAGCCTCCGGCGGTGTAACGCCCAAGTCCCAATATACGTAGGACCAAGTACGTAGACATGCCAGCTGTATACATACGAAGTACAGGGGCCTTGTATGTATACATAAGCTGTAAAATGTAGTAATCCAAGACAAACTAAATCTCATCCACAATAAAAAGAAATATAATATAAAATTAACTTGAATATTTATGATACAATCGTTGGACGGAGACAAAGTCCACTACCAACTATCAATCAAAGAAATGTACAAGAATCAATCCATAAAATGGCAAGACGAACCAAGCGCAATCGTCTTTGAAGGAATGGAGAAGACCACTGCCTTGGCTAGGATACCTGCGGAAGACATGAACACACACCTGGAGAAAAACCAGCTCCTCAGACGGACGTAGCAAGATACAGGAAGAACAAGCTAATATGAACTGTCAGAATAAAATAATATATAAACTAGACATAAATATGCAAAGGATATTCTAACCGCCTAATGTGGAATTTAGAGGACAACTTTCATGCGCATGGGTGGGACTTTAGGCTATGTGTACGTAACTGGCATCCAGTCATCTGTATCCGTCTGTAACGTCTAAAACGTCAGAGGGCATCTGCAAATATATTGCCACAGTTCCATCCGGAGACTGTGGTTTACCTGTTTGGCTTCCCATACGCACTAGCGACTGTCCTCCCCCAATATTTCCCACACTGTTCAAGTCATGTCCATGGCTCGTCCAGTTTTGTAACTGCTTGAGTCTCTAAAACCCTATTCATAGCAGTTATGAATATCTACCGTCACACGACTTTAGAGATAGCTAGTCAATAAGTCGTGCCCCTAATAAAATGCCTCAAATCGTGTAGTGTGAGTGTCACAGCCAAAGGAGATATAAGGATATCCCCCAACAAGAAGGTAGTCCGCTAACACTAAGTCAACATGCATAAAATAAAGCAACGACTAATAAAGTCGCTTGTACCCAAGTGTGGCTTGGACGCGCAGTTTATAACAAATAAAAATAACAAATATGAAACAAGTAAATAAATGCTGAAAATAAATAATATGACAGTTTAATTAGCAAGGTATATTTGCCTGTTGCGACGCCTGGTGTGGTACAATAAAGGTGGCACAAGATCGACTTCGGTGTTACAACTACACAAGGGAGCCTCTGTTGATGACACGGAGTATTCCATCGGGTCCAGAATGGTCAGATTAGTTTAGTGTTGACATAAGATAGTTTAGAATTTGTCAAGAGATTAGGAATGAAGGGCTTAGTAATGGGCTGGAGGAAAATCGAAAGAGATGAGATAAATAATATATACGATTTTTAAGAACTATTTAAAATCATTGAAAACTATATTTTACGAGATATTTATAAGTAGTAAAATTGTTTTAAGAAAAAAAACTATAATTACCCCTTAAAATATTTTATATAATACTTGACAATTTGAACTACACCTTGCCTTTACTGTTTAAATTTTCTGCTCAATAACATGCATGTTGTGTTTATTTTCAAGTTATTTTCTTTTTAAATTATATGTAGATACAAATTACTATATTTTGTGCAATTGACTTAGAGTTAAGGGACCACCGTATGTTTAAGTGCATCTCATAAACTGTCATGATGTGCCACAAGTTGTGTGTGAGCGGCGAGTCGCATATAGCTTCGGACTTGCGTATCGACCGTACATCGGTACGTAAAGGCCGTACGTTAGGATGTAACTGCTAATAGATTTTTGTAGAAGACATGACAGTTATTAAGGATTAAACAGTATCATGGAGTCGACACCTGTATAGTATCATAGGGAGGGGGAAGACAGTTATTAGCGTAGGGGCTACATGTTCAGTACACACATAGATTTGGGCCGATAGTGTCTCGGATGAGCGCTACTTACTGCCCCGGGGCCGATAGTTCTCATATGAGAACTACTTTCTGTCCATAGTTGATAGTGCCTCTTATGAGCGCTACCTACTACTACTCTCTCGCCATCTATGCTGAACACCTAAGCTCCTGCGTAGAACGTTGTCTTTTCAAAGTATATATCACATAGAATGGTTAGGAACCTTACGCATGTATACTTTCTATTGAGCTCTTACTATTCAGTTTATGGCACGATATTATGTGTCTTGTTACGTCCCTCTGAGGACCTGGTTTTTCCTCAGGTGTGTGCTTTCGTGGTTTCTTGCAGATGCTCTAGCTAAGGCCATTCCTTCCTTCGTGATGACTGCTTTTGGACTGTCATTGCCTCGCTCGACCAATCATTTTCTTTGTATATTTCTTCTCTATTTAAATTAGTTGGTAGTGGACTTTGTCTCCGCCCAACGATTGTATCATAAATATTCAAGTTGATTTCTATATTATTAATCCTTTCATTGTGGATAAGATTTAGTTGTCTTGGATTACTACATTTACAGCTTATGTATACATACGAGGTCCATGTATTTCGTATGTATACAGCTGGCATGTCTACGTACTTGGTCCTACATATTTTGGGACTAGGGCGTTACAGGCGGCAAATGGACAGAGTGGCTTCCAAAAGTCTCCCAATCAGGGAGCAAACATGGTGCCAACACAATCATGTGCTCGGGACTCCTGGTCCCACAAAATGAGTGACTTGCGTGATGTGATTCTTCACAAACACAAGGAAAGAGAAGAGGCTTGGTGTGCAGAGAGTCCTTTTATGGACATCACTGTACTCAAGTCATCGTCAACTGCTGCTGCAGCAAGACGGCATTACAAGAGGACCGACGGTCCGTCTTCCAACGACTGCAACAGCCAGGACCGGTCCTGCAACAAAGCTCAGGAGACGAGGCACTTCATGTCGCCTCCTGCAATTTTGTTTGGAAGATCCCAACCGACAAGGCGGAGAAGAAGATAAATGTTTCCAGCCCGCCGATTGTCACGACCCGTACCCTAGAGTAAGGACACGAGACGTGGGTACATCCAGCCTATGCCACAGTGTCGGTGGTAGAACGCTGTCCTAGGTCACAACATCTAACAATATAATTCTAAGCAGTTTATACTCCCCGAATGGGGGTGACATAGCAGAAAGTAAACTCAATCACAACTAAGGAAGAAGAAGCACGATATGATATAGAACTCAATTACATCCAGAAATACAAGGTCTCAACTGCTGAATATGAAAGAATATATACAATCCAGATCTCAAATGACAGAATAGTAAAACCTAGACTAGTCCCAGACAACATAAGTAAGATAAAGCCTAACTAAACTAGTCTAGGCAGTATGGGTAATGTCATCAGCTAGAGCTAGGTCCTCCTGAGAGTCCAGCTCACAAGTGTCGTCTAGGACTGTTCCATAGAAGGTGTCGATACCAGCCTCATCCTCGTCCTCTGTAAACATTCAACGGTGCCCAATCAGGACGGAGCGAGCACAATACATCTCAACAGTTCATAGCAGGTTAGAAAATATAATCATGCAGTAAAGTAAGATACATGAACTGAAAGAAGTACAGTATGTAAACAGAGAGAGAACTGTAATAGAAATATCTACTATAAATAGAGATCTAACAGTGGCTAGTGAGTCAGAGTACAATATAAACATGTGAATGGCATAGGAGATTCTGATGCTACACTACGAAAAGATTCTGATGCTACACTACTTGGATATTATTCACATGTCTACTTCTACTCCCACGTACCCCCAATCAATACACAAAGATCCAGCCAGATTATGTTATGATTCCATGCAATGGCCCACAAGGGGTGATACATAGTAGGCCCATAAATGGGTGATTCTGAGAATGCCCATAAATGAGAGACTCAAGGAGACTCTGTGATCAAGAGAGTACATGTCACAAGTGATCAATGAACCATGAAGCATAGTGATACACAATATAAGTGAAACGTACAGAACATGTAGTATCCGATGCTCCCTAAGGGGATAACATCTCAAGAAGGAATCCATATAATACTAATCCGTGTGACCAACGTGACAGTATCAAGTAAAATAATTTAAAGCAGGAAAATAATTCTAAACAGGATATAAAATGATCAGAGAATGTACTCGCCTGGTATCTGAGTGTTCGGATGAAATATATTGTCCGAAGAGAGGTGTCTGGCTCCTAATCAGAACAACACAAGTCACAACAAGTCTAAAATGATAACAAGATGCAATTCAATGCATTCTACATGAATCTAGGTCAATCTAGGCCAAAGTCAACTCTTGGTCAACCTTAGTCAACCAAGAAGTCAAACCTAGGTCAAACTATGGTCAAACTAGCCATACTAGGTCTAAACAAGTTAATCTAGGCTCATCAAGTCTAAACTAGTCTATCTAGTCCAATCTAGACTCAACCAAGTCTAGCCTTGCTAGCACACACATCTCTAGAACAACAAGTCAAAAACAAGTCTAGTTAGCTAGTGCACATAGGACCATAGGCTAAAAGCTATCCACACACATCACATCACTATATACACATAGATAGTCTATTTATATACACATACATCATATATATTATCCATACATTCATATATGCATATTTGCATCTATATATACATAAGCTCATGCATAAATACATATATACATAGATACATAGAGAGGTAGTGAGATAGGAACTAGGTGTCAAGTGTGTGGTACATAGTGTATAGGTGTCACAGTGTACATGGCAAGTGAGGGTGCAAGTGTGTGTGAACTAAGTTGTCAAGATAGAGTGTATACAAGTGAGTGTGTGTGTGAAGAGTGAGAGTTAAACAATGAGGGAAAACAGTGAATGGAGAACTGGAAATCAGTGAACCCATATGACAGTTAACCTATAAACTAAAACTCGGATTTGAGTTCAACCAATGGCAGCGTTAAGGAGAACTCTTGACAGTTCTCTGGAACTTAAATATCAGGTTTGAGAGTTCAAACCAATGACAACTCTCAAATGAACTTAATCTCTTATTTCTCAGTACATAGATCATAACAAAACTCAGATCTAAATCAAAGTGAAATAGGAAATGAAATCAATACATTAACCACTGTTTTCAGTCCCTAACTTCAACTCACCAATTTCGATTTCACTTTCCAACCAATTCACATCAAAATCGAAACCCAAGTAGTACATGCATAGACACAACATAATAGGGTCTTAAACCATATAATTAACAGTATTAAATAGGTTAATTTTGATGTCAAAGTTCACATTAAAATCTGGAAATACAGGAAATATAACTTGGTATCAGAATTTGGGTAAATGCAAAAATGTAAATCAAAAATATGTTAATCATGCTAATCATTGGTTGGTAAACATAATATAGGGTGTGCACGGGTCTTACAAGTCACGTCATGTCCACCATAGAAGGATACGGCGTGTCCACATCATGGAAAATAAAAATCGGGAAACTGACACTGCACAGCAGTGCAGCCTCGCGCGTGTGTGCACGCGTGTCGTGCACCCGACACACGCCAACCCAAATCTTTTGCTCGTGCATGGGGGTACGCCTAGGGTCCAGCTACGTGTCCAACACCCTAAATCGTGTCCACAGGTGTCATTTCCAGACTTATTAAGCCGTATTAGTGGCCGAAAACCTACTGTACGCATGTAGTACAAAAATCAGTGCACGAGCTCTTGCTCGCTCGACATGACACGGGGACACATGAGACTTGACACACGTGGTGTCAGTCAATGCCCCTAGCCACGTGTCAAGTGGTTCATGTCGAGTCGCCGTGTCCATGGAGAAATTCACCCCGAGTAGCAGAGGAATACTGTAGCCACGTGTAGGAACTGTATTCGTGTCCAATTCCTGATACGACACAAAAACAACCTCAGACCAAAAGAAATCCATAAGCAACAATTAACCCTAGAAATCTATTCAATTACTTTCCTAAAATAGATCGAAATGTCCTTTGGGGCATTTCAACAAACACCTATGCCTACAGTTAGATACGTGTCCGATACGGACACGAAATCGGTCCACCTGACACGAAACCAAATCCTACTGTTAGGGGACTCCTAGGGCTAGGCTACCATGTAAAGAAAACTAGAATTTAATAGTGTTTAGATGGTTTTACCTATTGGTGAGCTTTTCAAGAAAACTCCTTTTCTAGAACTTTTTCCTTTGATAGCAAACTCCACCAAATTGCTCTTCCACTGAAATTTCCTTCCATGGACAGAAAGTATAGGTGAATTAGAACCTAATGCAATTAGTTTGGATTAAAAAGGAATTAAAATGGATTTTCTATGAATTAATGAAGTTGGAAAAATACCTCTTCTTCTCAAGCTTTGTGAAATTTTCTAAAGAGGCTTAACCTAATGGAAGAGGCTACTTATAGGGTGGAAATACCTAGGCTAATGTGGCCGGCCAACTAAGTTAGGGTTAGGGTTTAGAAATAGCAAATGGGCTTTGGGATTTGTTTCATAAGTTAAGGCTATATGATTTTCTATTGATCCCAAAACCATAAGTCATGACTTATAACTTATCTATTCTATGGTTAACTTGAGTCTAATGACTAACCATGGGTTAAATCTAGTCTAACTATGGTTACATGACCTAACCAAGTCCAAACACAACTAGGGTTAGCTTCTAGGTTAGTCTACCAAAGTCAATGCTAGTCAAAGTCAACCTAGTCAACCACCATTCAAATAATTCCAAAATAAATCCTAAAAATTCCCATAATTTCAAATAAATTATAATAAATTCAAATAACCTCAAAAATGATAGAATTATCCTCAAACTAGAAATATGGTAGTGACAAATCTACCCTCCTTAAAATAATTTCGTCCTCAAAATTGAAAGGCGAAACGCAACTGATGAGAAGGATAGAAAGTATACCTCAAGGTCCAAAAAGATAAGGGTATCGCTCTGCATCTTATCCTCCCACTCCCAGGTAGACCCTCCTGGAAAATGATGCCTCCATGCGACGCAAACCAAAGGTATCACCTGGTTCCTTAGTACCTTCTTTCGTCGATCCAGAATCTCTACTGGCTGCTCTGGATAGCTAAGAGAAGGCCCAACCTCAATCTTTGAATGATCGAGCACATGGCTAGGGTTAGCCACGTACCGTCTCAACTGTGACACATGGAATACGTTGTGGATCTCCACTAGTGCAGGTGGCAAGTCTAGCCTGTATACCACATCACCGACTCTCCCGCTGATAACGAAAGGGCCGATGAAGCGCGGGCTAAGCTTCCCACCTCCACCAAAATGTATCATACCACGGGTCAGAGATATCCTCAAGAAAACCTGGTCACCAACCTAATCACAAGCAAGGTCTCAATTTAATTATGATAAACAAACTTGATCAATAAAACATAAGCAAACAAACAAACCTAAATCTAATCCTACTCTAATCTGTACCTTAAACTCCAATGGCCTCGGGTGGCTATCGGCCTAGTGCCGATATCTGTCCTACGCCACGCGAAGTCTGTCCCTGATGTGCTTCACCTTCTCGACTGTGTCAACAACCATCTCTGGTCCCAGTAAAGCTCGCTCACCAACATCATCCCAAGATAAGGGTGTGCGACACCTACGCCCGTACAGAGCGTCGAAAGGTGACATCTCAATGCTGGCCTGGAAACTGTTATTGTAACCAACTTCACCTAATGTAGATGATCCTCCCAGGAACCTCCAAAGTCTAGGACGCACGTCCGCAGCATATCCTCGAGCGTCTAAATAGTCCTTTCTGACTGTCCGTTCGTCTGGGGGTGGTATGCGGAACTAAACTTGAGCTGAGTGCCCAAGCTAGTCTGCAGACTCGTCCAAAAATGGAAAGTAAAGCGACTATCCCGATCCGAGACGATGCTGACCAGAACCCCATGAATCCTGACTATCTGCCGCATATACATCTCTGCAAGCCTCTCTGTAGACGTACCCACCATGAATGGCAAGAAATGGGCCGATTTGGTCAACCTGTCAACGATGACCCAAATTGCATCTTTTCCTCCAGGTGTACGCGGCAATCCAGATACGAAATCCATAGTGATATGCTCCCACTTCCACTCGGGAATGGGCAATAGCTGCAACAATCCACCGGGCCTCTGCCACTCTGCCTTGACCTGCTGACAGACCAAGCACCTAGCTACGAAGCGTGCTACCTCCCGCTTCATCCTGTACCACCAAACATGCTCCCTTAGATCTCGGTACATCTTGTTGGCACCAGGGTGTATATAGTACTGAGATCTGTGGGCCTCCAGCAAAATCTGCTCCTGAGATCTCCGCTGGGCACACATAACCTGGAACCGTGCCGCAAGACACCATCCTCTGCAAGAGAAAACTCGCCATCCACCAATCCTGCTCGAACCTGCTCTCGGAGACACCGCAGAATAACGTCCTCAAACTGTGTCGCCTTGATCCTCTCCATCAAGTCCGACTGTATCTGAAGGCCCCATAACTGCATCTGCACTCCAGACACGATCACCTCAATCCCAAGTCTCTCCAAGTCTGCAAGCAAGTGCCGATCCATAGTCAAACACATAGCCGTCGGATACCTACTCAAGGCATCGACAACTACGATGGCCTTCCCTGGGTGATACTGAAGTGATATATCGAAGTCTTTTATCAACTCTAGCCATCTGCGCTGCCTCATGTTCAGCTCCTTCTGAGTGAACACATACTTTAAGCTCTTGTGATCTGTAAAAATCTCCACCCTCTCTCCATACAGTGCTTCCACAACTTTAGAGCAAATATCTCTGCTACAAGCTCCAGGTCGTGGGTAGGGTAGTTCTTCTCATGGGGACGTAATTGCCTGGAAGCATAGGCAATCACCTTTCCATGCTGCTATAAGACACAACCCAGCCCCTTTCCTGAAGCGTCACTATAAATAGTGAATCCCCCTGATCCTGAAGGCAATATCAGAATCGGAGCTATCGTAAGCCGCTTCTTCAACTCATCAAAAGCTTTCTGACACTCCTCTGACCAAACATACTCAGCATCCTTCTGGGTTAACCGAGTCAACGGCTCTGCAACCTGGGAGAAATCCTGCACAAATCTTCTATAATATCCTGCCAGCCCCAAGAAGCTCCTAATCTCTGCCACTGAAGTCGGTGCAGTCCATGCCTCAACTGCTACGATCTTCTTAGGGTCAACTGAGATCCCATCTCCAGTTACCACATGCCCCAAAAAGTCAACCCGGTCCAAGAAGAACTCACACTTGGAGAGCTTCCCATAAAGCTGCTCCTTCCTGAGAGTCTTCAGCACTATCCTCGGATGCTCCTCGTGCTCCTCCTCAGTCTTGGAATACACCAAGATGTCGTCAATGAACACCACCACAAACTGATCCAGGTACTGGTGGAACACCTTGTTCATCAGGTTCATAAATACTGCTGGTGCATTGGTTAGCCCAAACGGCATAACCAAAAACTCAAACTGCCCATACCGCATCCTGAAAGTGGTCTTGGGAATATCCTCCCCCTTCACCTTCAGCTGGTGATATCCTGACCTCAGATCAACCTTGGAAAATACCCGAGCTTCGCTCAACTGGTCAAAAAGATCATCGATCTGCGCCAGTGGGTATCTGTTCTTGATCGTGAGGTTGTTGAGTTTCCTATAGTCAATACACATCCGTACTGACCCATCCTTCTTCGGCACAAACAATACTGGTACACCCCATGGCGACGAACTCGAACGGATGAAGCCCTTGTCCTGCAGCTTATCCACCTGCTGCTTCAGCTCCACCAACTTACTGTTGTTCACCCGATAGACATGCTGAGAGATGGGTTACCCTCCTGGAACCAAGTCTATCGAGAACTCAATGTCTCTGTCTAGTAGCAATCCAGACAACTTCTCTAGAAAAATATCCATATACTCTGCTATCAAGTGGTATGGAATCGTCTGCTCCTCAACCGAGACTCCGCAGAAAACTCCGCTGCTCTGCTCCGCCTGACGTCTGGAGTACTCAAAATCTGGCTCCCCCGGCACTCTGAACAAAACTCTACCCCCTCTGCAATCAATACTGGCGTGGTGCCTGCTCAACCAATCCATACCGAGTACTATATCGTAGTTCGGCAATGGCATTATGAGCAGGCTCACCTCCAACTCACGGCCTCCCAAAACAACACACCGACCCTTACAAACATCACTCACGAGGATAATGCCACCCTCGGTCGTGATCTTATAAGTCCTAGGCAATGATTTAGCTATAATACCGTGTGTAATCGCAAGTGATACTGATATGAAGCTATGCGAAGCACCAGAATCGAATAATGCAAAAGCTGGACTGGAGTCGAGAAGAACCAAACCTGCGATCATCTCTCCTATCACCTCTACATCTTCGGCTGCCATGGCGAACGCTCACCCCTGCTGGCCTCCCCTGGCCTACTGTTGGTGTTGGACGAACCTCTGTTGCTGTGTCGGCAGGGCTGGTCCCCTCTGCTGGCCTGCTGGATCTCTGACTGCTACTCCCTGAGCTGCTCGTCCCATGCGAGACTCCCTCATCTGGTGGTCTACTGATCCACACACTAGGCACTGGCCCAGCCTCTTCCGGCACTTATTGGTGACATGCCCGGGCTTCTTGCAGTAAGCACAAGTGATAACCTGTCTCTGGCCCTGCTGGTGCTATCTCGACTGCTGCTGCTGTCTCTGTTGGAACGGCTGCGGCTAGAACTGCCTCCTCTGCTGGTGCTAAAAATGAGGCCTCTTGGCCTGGCCTCCGCTGCTGCTGCCCCTAACAGGGTCTCGCCCCCTCTTGAGCCTAAGCTCAAGATCATCCTCAGCTAATAAGGCTCCCGTCAAAATCTCCTCAAAAGTGGCATCCCTGTTGCCCTTGGTCAAGGACTTGACTTCCTTGCCCAGACCCTTTCGGAACCTCTGGGCCTTCGCCGTCTCGCTTAAGCCCTCTACGAATCTGCCGAGGCGGCCGAACTCCCCAGCGTACTCCTCTACTGACAGGCTCCCCTGAACTAAGCTCTCGAACTGCGACTCCAAGGCTCGAAGCACTGAATCTGGAAAGAACTTCTTCTTGAAGAAGCCCTTGAACTCCTTCCAGGTCTGTCCAGCTATCCCCACCCTGGGGTCTGACTGATATCAGGTGCGAGCAAGATCTCGCATCCGGATAGCTGCTGCCTCTATCTAGAGATCTGTCAGTATCCGGGCCAGGCGGAAGATCTCCTCTATATGCTCGATCCACTCGTCAGCATATAGGATCCCCTCCGTCCCTAGGAAGTCTCTGGGGCTCATCTTCTGGAACTGCTCTATCCCAGGTGTCCTCGGCTGCTAGACCACTGGTCGAGCTGCAACTGTCGTAAGGGCCAACTCTATGCCCCTGTCCTGTCGGGCCTGCTGTCGGTCCATAAACTGCTGGAAGTAGGCGAACATCTGTACCGCATCTACGTATCCTGTAGGCGGCGGTTGCTGGAAGGGCATCTCTGGGATGACTGGGTCCTGCCTCCGGGCTGGTCGAGTCATACCCCCTGCTGATGCTGCTGAAGCCCCAATACGAGCAGAGGTGGCAGGAGCTACAGTCTCCTGTCCCTGCTGAACTGGCTGAGAGGTAGCAGTCCCCTCTACAGCATCCCCATGAATGGTACGCTGCGACCGTATCTCCACCATCCCGAAGACAGACCAACAAGAGTATCAATTTCTGAGAAAAAAACGATATAACAAAGGCGGACAGTTAAAATTCAAAAGAATCAATTGACAGTAAGGATTTAGATGGCAATAATAGAGATTTTCCTAATGTGATTGAGTACCTTGAAAACTAATGTCCTATATCCTACTGCAGGCTGTAGTGATACTCTGGTTCGAATACCACTACACTTCTAGTCTAGACTTGCATGGGCCACCACTAAAAAAGTGTCAAACCTGCACCCTAGAGTAAGGGCACGAGATGTGGGTACGTCCAGCCTACGCCACAGTGTCGACGGTAGAACGCTGTCCTAGGTCACAATATCTAATAATATAATTCTAACCAGTTTGTACCCCCCGAATGGGGGTAACATAGCAGAAAGTAAACTCAATCACAACTAAGGAAGAAGATGCACGATATGATATAGAACTCAAAGAAATATAGATGATCAGCAGAGTCTAAGTGTCTAAGATAACATCTAGCAAACATCCAGAAATACAAGGTCTCAACTGCTGAATATGAAAGAATATATACAATCCAGATCTCAAATGATAGAATAGTAAAACCTAGACTAGTCCCAGACAACATAAGTAAGATAAAGCCTAACTAAACTAGTCTAGGCAGTAGGGGTAATGTCATCAGCTAGAGCTGGGTCCTCCTGAGAGTCCAGCTCACAAGTGTCGTCTAGGACTGTCCCATAGAAGGTGTCGATACCAGCCTCATCCTCGTCCTCTGTAAACATTAAACGGTGCCCAATCAGGACGGAGTGAGCAGAATACATCTCAACAGTTCATATCAGGTTAGAAAATATAATCATGCAGTAAAGTAAGATACAGAAACTGAAAGAAGTACAATATGTAAATAGAGAGAGAACTGTAATAGAAATATCTACTATAAATAGAGATCTAATAGTGGCTAGTGAGTCAGAGTACAATATAAACATGTGAATGGCATAGAAGATTCTGATGCTACACTACGGAAAGATTCTGATGCTACACTACTTGGATATTATTCACATGTCTACTTCTACTCCCCCGTACCCCCAATCAATACACAAGGATCCAGCCAGGTTATGTTATGATTCCATGTAATGGCCCACAAGGGGTGATACATGGTAGGCCCATAAATGGATGATTCTGGAAATGCCCATAAATGGGAGATTCAAGGAGACTCTGTGATCATTAGAGTAAATGTCACAAGTGATCAATGAACCATGAAGCATAGTGATACACAATGTAAGTGAAACGCACAAAATATTTAGTATTCGATGCTCCCTGAGGGATAACATCTCAAGAAGGGATCCGTATAGTACTAATCGTGTGACCAACGTGACAGTATCAAGTAAAGTAATTTAAAGCAGGAAAATAATTCTAAACATGATATAAAATGATCAGAGAATGTACTCGCATGGTATCTGAGTGTCCGGATGAAATGTACTGTCCGAGGAGAGTTGTCTGGCTCCTAATCAGAACAGCATAAGTCACAACAAGTCTAAAATGATAACAAGATGCAATTCAATGCATTCTACATGAATCTAGGTCAATCTAGGCTAAAGTCAACTCTTGGTCAACCTTAGTCAACCAAGAAGTCAAACCTAGGTCAAACTATGGTCAAACTAGCCAAACTAGGTCTAAACAAGTTAATCAAGGCTCATCAAGTCTAAACTAGTCTATCTAGTCCAATCTAGACTCAACCAAGTCTAGCCTTGCTAGCACACACATCTCAAGAACAACAAGTCAAAAACAAGTCTAGTTAGCTAGTGCACATAGGACCATAGGCTAAAAGCCATCCACACACATCACATCACTATGTACACATAGATAGTCTATTTATATACACATACATCATATATATTATCCATACATTCATATATGCATATTTGCATCTATATATACATAAGCTCATACATAAATACATATATACATAGATACATAGAGAGGTAGTGATATAGGAACTAGGTATCAAGTGTGTGGTACATAGTGTATAGGTGTCACAGTGTACATGGCAAGTGAGGGTGCAAGTGTGTGTGAACAAAGTTGTCAAGATAGAGTGTATACAAGTGAGTGTGTGTGTGAAGAGTGAGAGTTAAACAATAAGGGAAAACAGTGAATGGAGAACTGGAAATCAGTGAACCCACATGACAGTTAACCTATAAACTAAAACTCAGATTTGAGTTCAACCAATGGCAGTGTTAAGGAGAACTCTTGACAGTTCTCAGGAATTTAAATCTCAGGTTTGAGCGTTCAAACCAATGACAACTCTCAAATGAACTTAATCTCAGATTTCTCAGTACATAGATCATAACAAAACTCAGATTTAACTCAAAGTGAAATACGAAATTAAATCAATACATTAACCACTGTTTTCAGTCCCTAACTTCAACCCACCAATTTTGATTTCAATTTCCAACCAATTCACACCAAAATCGAAACCCAAGTAGTACATGCATAGACACAACATAATAGGGTCTTAAACCATGTAATTAACAGTATTAAATAGGTTAATTTTGATGTGATGTTCACATTAAAATCTAGAAATACAGAAAATATAACTTGGTATCAGAATTTGGATAATACAAAAATGTAAATTAAAAATATGTTAATCATGCTAATCATTGGTTGGTAAACATAATATAGGGTGTGCACGGGTCTTACAAGTCACCCCGTGTCCACCATAGCCGGATACGGCGTATCCACATCACACAAAACGAAAACAGGGAAACTGACACTGCACAGCAGTGCTGCCTCGCGCGTGTGTGCACGCGTGTCGTGCACCCGACACAGGCCAACCAAATCTCGTGCTCATGTATGGGGGTACGCCTAGGGTCCAGCTACGTGTCCAACACCCTGAATCGTGTCCACAGGTGTCGTGTCTAGACTTATCAAGCCGTATTAGTGGTCGAAAACCCACTGTACGCGTGCAGTACAAAAATCAGTGCACATGCTCGTGCTCGCTAGACACAATACGGGGACACATGAGACTTGACACACGTGGTGTCAGTCAATGCCCCTAGCCACGTGTCAAGTGGTTCGTGTCGAGTCGCCGTGTACGTGGAGAAATTCACCCCGAGTAGCAGGGAATACTGTAGCCGCGTGCGGGGACTGTGTTCGTGTCCAATTCCTGACACGACACGAAAACAACCTCAGACCAAAAGAAATCCATAAGAAACAATTAACCCTAGAAATCTATTCAATTACTTTCCTAAAATATATCGAAATGCCCTTTGGGCATTTCAACAAACACCTATGCCTACAGTTAGATACTTGTCCGATACGGACACGAAATGGGTCCACCTGACATGAAACCAAATCCTACTGTTAGGGGACTCCTAGGGCTAGGCTACCATGCAAAGAAAACTAGAATTTAATGGTGTTTAGATGGTTTTACCTATTGGTGAGCTTTTCAAGAAAAACTCCTTTCTAGAACTTTTTTCTTTGATAGCAAACTCCACCAAATTGCTCTCCCACTAAAATTTCCTTCCATGGATAGAAAGTATAGGTGAATTAGAACCTAATGCAATTGGTTTGGATTGAAAAGGAATTAAAATGGATTTTCTATGAATTAATGAAGTTGGAAAAATACCTCTTCTTCTCAAGCTTTGTGAAATTTCCTAAAGAGGCTTAACCTAATGGAAGGGGCTACTTATAGGGAAGGAATCCCTAGGCTAGTGTGGCCGGCCAACTAAGTTAGGGTTAGGGTTTGGCAATAGCTAATGGGCTTTGGGCTTTGTTTCATAAGTTAAGGATATGTGATTTTCTATTGATCCCAAAACCATAAGTCATGACTTATAACTTATCTATTCTATGGTTAACTTGAGTCTAATGACTAACCATGGGTTAACTCTAGTCTAACTAGGGTTACATGACCTAACCAAGTCCAAACACAACTAAGGTTAGCTTCTAGATTAGTCTACCAAAGTCAATGCTAGTCAAAGTCAACCTAGTCAACCACCATTCAAATAATTCCAAAATATATCCTAAAAATTCCCATAATTTCAAATAATTTATAATAAATTCAAATAACCTCCAAAATGACAAAAATACCCTCAAACTAGAAATGTGGTAGTGACACCGATCTCTACGAGCGCAGTTAGGAAACTCTTATCTAGGCGGTTGTCCACAACCACCACGGGAGGAGTTTATCAAGGCACCCGCTCTAAGACAAAATCTTCAATACTCAGAGATTCATCATCTACATCTCTGGAGGTGGCCGAAGCTGGGGGTATCACCCCTCCGAACATCCACAATAATCTGGTGTTCCAAGAAGATGCATCAGGGGAAGCAATTCCCCCCACAGATGCAGTGGATCCGGACGTCCCTGAAGACGTCTACGGGTCCCAAGACGAGGCATCCTCCTATGCAAGGGGTAGCACTTCCTATGAGTCCGAACCCGAGGAGAACATTCTTATATACCCCGATGATTTCTCGGTACAAGGGTATGATTCAGAGGGCACATCCTCCACCATTCCTTCCATCTCTCCTTATGTGAGGACGGTGTTTATGACGAACAACAATCAAGACGGTCCAGGTGATCGCTAAAGCATAGACACTCTGGAGGCCATACTTCATACCTTGGTCAAATCCGTGGACGAGATCAAAGCGGCCCTACCGGCTCTGCAAGGAAGGACGCCCAGCCAAACAAGCTTGGGTCCCGCGGTCAATACAGACTCAAACTCAACTCCGCTAAACTCGGGCAAAAATCCTCCTATAATGTCGGCTCCCACTGCTGCAGATGAGGCCAGGGAGGTAAGACGAGAGGTCCAGGAGCTCCGGGCCATGTTTCATGCCTGAGAAACCTCACAAGACCTCAGGATACGACAACCGTATCCTGCTTCATGGAGAGATATCCCCTTCCCACCAAGATATAAGCCATTTAACATCAATCCATATGATGGAAAGACATCTGCGATCCAGTACATTACCTACTTTGAAGTCACGACCGACCATCTGCCTCATGACGATGCCATACTCACGCGGTTGTTCATCGGGGAATTGGAGGGGATAGCATTTGATTGGTACCGCAATCTGCCGGACAACTGCATCCATTCCTTCATCGACTTCAAAAACATGTTCTTTGAAAGGTTCTATGAGGTAGGACAAGACGTGACAATGTCCACCCTCATGGACGTTGTTCAAGGTGAGAAGGAGCTGACCAGGAACTACATTGAGAGGTTTCGCCAAACTGCGATGAAATTGCCCTCTGGCAATCCAGATTCTTCCTTGATTGAAATCTGCCAAAAGAGGCTTCTTCCCACAATCAGCCACTGGATGGGAAAAAGTTAGTTCAAGGACTGGAAGACTTTCATCATCAGCGCCACTAGCGCAAAAGACAAGTTGAAGAAAGCTCGCCAATTGGGATTGCACATTTCGGAAGGAGAAGATAAGGGCAAACGCCTTAACGCTAACAACAACAACGGTAGTAATTCCTCCAATAATCGAGACAACAAGGGCAAACAGGCTATGGTGGCCGACACAGCCCCGAAGTCTGAACCAAAGTCGATAGAGAAGCAGTGGCTGCAGATGACTTACTCCTTCGAAGACAGCCATGTCAAGCCCATCCTTGACATGCTCATACAAGGAAACAGGATTCAGCTCCCTCCACCGAGACGTGAGCCTCGACCCGCAGAGATAGAAAGCCCAAAGTACTGCCACTACCACCGCTACGTCCATCATGCTACTCAAGACTGCTTCTAATTAAAGTGGTACATCCAGAACCTGATCGACTATAAGGCTCTGGCCATTGACTTCGAGGAGGTAACTGTTACAGCCAACATGGTGTCTGTCCAATTCGGTAGCTTCCCTCTGACGAGGACCTAAGACGGCGTAGTACCCATTCCCCGGGCAAAGATGGATGTCGCTAATCTTCTACCTCCCCGAGACCAGGCTGCTGGGCTGGTACCTCTCACCATATTACGAGGAGAGATCATGTGGGTCCACCAGGACAGTGTCTGAAGTAACCCAGCCATCATTACCCTCTACTGGCAGAAAGAAGGATGGAAAAGTCAAGTCCTGCTGCACAATCTCGACTGACATCGAAGAAGCGATAGCTGTCGTTACCCGATTCGGTGCACAAAATCAACCCCCACCGGGTAACTCGGCTGAAGATCATCAGCCGGCGGCTGCTGATGCTCCAGGACCTTCTCAGCCTTCGACGACCGACAAGCCTAGGTTGAAGGAGACTCATTTTGACAAGCCGCTCCGAAAAGAGGTGCCTCATGGGCTGGAGAGGCCCTACAACTTTTACATCTTAGCACAATTGGCTAACACACCGGCCAAGTTATCATTATATGAGCTCTTGAGGCTCTCCAAGGATGTTCGCGTCGCCCTGAGTGACGCACTTCAAAATGCTGATGCTTATGTGGCTCAAGTCAAGCTCACAGAAGAAAGGTCGCCAGCAGATGCCCAGGACAGTGCTTGTACCGGTACATTGCCCAATATCGTGTTCACTCCGCAGGACATGCTTATCAAGACCAACTTACACGATCGCCCTCTGTATTACACTGGATATGTCGGCGACGTCAAGGTGGATCGGATGCACATTGATCCTGGCTCTTCGATAAGCATTATTTCGAAGAGCTTGCTTCACCATTTGTCCATCCCTATGCATCGGTTGACTCCTACAAGCACCGCCATCAGCGGCTTCAATTTCGAAAGAAGCTATCACATCGGAAAGATTTGCCTGAAGTGCCAAATCGGCAACCTTCAGTCGGAAGTAACCTGCTATATCATCGACACAGACACCTTCTACAACATTCTTTTGGGGCGTCCGTGGATGCACGATTACATGATCGTGCCCTCCATATTGTACCTGTGCTTCAAGTACTTCGACAAGCATGGCTTCGTCAGAACAGAATTCGCTGACATTGATCCCTTCAAAGAGGTCAAATCCTACTATTCGGATTCCTACTTATACGAGAAGCACCTAATCAAGGAGGATGTTCAAGAGTAGACAAAAGCAATTACGGGACCGGAGGAACCCCTGAGAATCCATCTCCAACCCCGCAAACCAGGTAAGACGGCACCTCTCACAGCCACTCTGCATAGAGAAACAACGAGTCTTCCGGTGCTCACTTCACAGAAGGAGCAGATGATAATCCGACTGCCAAGGTCTTGCCAAGCGCCAAGAACCACTACGGAGCCGTTGACAATCAGGTTGCCTAGAGCTGGTCAACAACAAACAAAAGAGTCCAATTCTTCTGTCAAGCCAATGACGATTCGTCTTCCCAAGATGAGTCAACAGTCGAGCACAAAGCCGGGGACTGCAAGTGAGCCAACAACTCCCTGTCTCGTACCAAACACTAAGCTGGGGATCGCTAGTGTACCAACAACTCCACGTTTAGCACCGCCAGTGGAGCCCCTGATGATTAAGCTGTCCAGGTCGTCCTCCCAGTCTTCATTGACACAGGGGGTGGCCGAAGAAGAGTTAGAGCTGGCCAAGTATGTGGCTACTCATACTGATGTTTCGTCTACAGATGATGTAATTTTACCAAAAAAGATACCTTACTTCATCAATAAAGGCTTATCTTTGAACTACATTGAGCTTAATAAGCTTTGTACAATGTATGCTATAGAACACGGTATAGGCACCCACCTACACACACAGGCGACAAATGTCTACACCGCAAACCAACTTACTCCTATGGAAGGCGCTTGCTTCATAGTCGAAGGAGAGGATCATCCAATCATCTTCGGCCGGAAGAATGAACCACAACCCTTCAGGATAGAAGAAGTTGATCTCGAACCCGACACCGGAAGACTGCCCCTTTATTTGTATAGCTCCTGATCCAAGTTCCTCATGCAAAAACAGGGGTATGATCTGGAGACTACGCCAGGCTTAAATTACGGCACTGGTCGGCGATTACCCTTGCAGTTGCCAATCTTGGATGGGAAACCATGAGAGTATTACAACAAGACCAGATGTGGGCTAGGTTATGTTACACCTGCAATGACCCCTGAAAGCTCAGATGAGGAATATGACTAGAATTCACACTCAACCAGATCACCAACTTCTGATTCGGATGTCAGCATCGGGGACGTATTCAGGCAAGCTCTGTCTGTCAATATGGCATTTGATGATGCCTACGAAGAAGATGAAGATGTACCCAAACTTCTCGAGTTAGAACCTTGAGTCCAGCAACTAGATACACAGTGGGAGAAATGCTTCGAACTTTGTGAACCTTCCACTGAAGATGAGGTTATACAAGTCGACCTCGGCGGTGAGTCCTCTCCAAAGCCAATCTTCGTCAGCAAAGGCCTGACAGACGAAGAGCGGGAGGCACTTTTGTAACTCATCAGAGGGTACATTGACGTGTTTGCCTGGAGATATGAGGACATGCCAGGGCTAAACCCCAAGGTTGTACTTCATAGACTCAATATTCATCCGGACGCAAAGCTGGTCAAGCAACAGCAGAGACGTTTCTGCCCGGACATCATGAACTCCATCGAAGTTGAGGTCAACAAACTAATAGCCAGCGGCTTCATCCGGGAGGAGCAACATCCAGACTGGGTCGCCAACATAGTGCCAGTCCTCAAGAAGAATGGGAAGATTCGAATTTGCATATACTTCCAAAATCTAAACGAAGTATGTCCTAAAGATGAGTTTCCTCTTCCCATCATGGACATCATGATCGACAACACATGTGGCTTTGAGCTCATGTCATTCATGGATGGTTTCTCAGGATACAACCAAATCAAGAAATTTCCTAATGACGAAAAACATACACCATTCCGAACACCGATTGGTGTGTAGTGTTACACAGTCATGCCCTTCGGTTTAAAGAATACCAGCGCCATATATCAAAGAGCCATGAGTGTCATCTTCAGAGATCACCTACGTAAGACCGTGGAGTGTTATGTTGACGACATTGCTGTCAAAAGCCGCTCTAAGGGAGACCATCTACAGGATCTAAGGATGGTATTCGACCTGATACGAGCGCATAACTTGAAGATGAATACTACCAAGTCCTTCTTTGGCGTATCTAGTGGAAAATTCCTGGGTTTTATCATTACTGCCCAGGGAATCCATATATATCCGGAGAAGACGAAGGTAATCATGGAGATGGGTCCCCCGAGAAATCTTCGTGAACTCCGAGGCCTTCAAGGGAGGTTAGCCTACATCAGGAGGTTCATCTCTAACATCTACGGGCGATATCAACCATTCACCCACCTCATGAAGAAGGGCATCTCATTCGTATGGGATGAAGAGTGCCAACGTGCGTTCGACAACATCAAAGAATATCTGTCAAATCCTCTATTAGCCCTGGTTGCTAGAAAGCCATTCTTGCTTTACGTCCGAGCGATGGAGCATTCCCTCGGTGATCTACTAGCACAGAATAATAATACAGGGCATGAACAAGCTATCTATTACCTCAGCCGAATGATGATTGGGCCTGAGCATATATACACCGCCATGGAGAAGAAATGTCTTGCTCTGGTGTTCGCTATCCAGAATATGCGATACTATGTTATTGGACAAACCATTCATGTCATATCGAAAGTTAATCCCCTCAGGGTTCTCATGACCAAGCCAGGTGCGCTCAACTCTCGCTTTTGCTACGTGGGCGATATTATTGTCTTCCTACCACATGATCTTCGTCCCGCAAAAGGCTGTTAAAGGTCAAGCTCTGGCAGGCTTTTTAGCAGCCCATCCAAGTTCAGAGTCAACCAGAATATATGATGAGATTCCAGACGAGGTCGCCAATTCAAACATGGCATCCGATAATTCCGTCTGGCGAATGTTCTTCGACGGTGCTTCGAGAACCGGGCCCAAGGGCAACATCGTCGTTGGGGACGGAGTGGTACTGATTTCTTCATCTGGCTTGGTGATAAACCGGGCATATTCCCTTACAGAACCCTGCTCAAACAATGTGGCCGAGTACAACGCCTTGGTTATCGGCCTACGACCTACAAAAGAACTGGGGGTAGAGTACCTAGAGGCATATGGCGATTCACAATTAATCGTCAATCAGATCCGGGGTTCATACGAAGTTCGTTATGAAGACATGATCTCCTATCATCAGGTAGCGATCGCCATCATTTTGTCTCTGAAAGGGTTCTTCATAGAACATGTTTCAAGACTCCGGAACATTGAGGCCGACGCCTTACCAGAGCTGGCCGCTTCCCTGGCGGTCCCAAAATATACTTACCACTTGGTGGACATAATAGGCCATGAGTTGGTCTGTCCCAAGAACGCCGTCTAATTTGCTGAGAGCTATTCTACCCTGACGGTCGACGAGACACCGGATTGGAGGCTCCCGTTTATCGACTTTACAGTTTATGGCATCTTGTCGGAGAACCCGAAAGAAGCCACCTCTATTAGAAGACGTTCTCTCAGATTCTTCTATGATATAGAAACAAAGATGCTGTATCGGCGGTCATACGGTGGATTACTGCTTCGATGTCTGTCCAATACAGAAGCCAAAGAAGCTGTACGTGAAGCACATGACGACGTCTGCGGGGCCCATCAGCCTGGCCCAAAATTGTAAGATCGCCTTCGCCGGTTGGGCTACTACTGGCCTACGATGGTGGCAGACGCAATAGAGTATGTAATAAAATATAAAGCCTATCAGGTCCACACAGATTTCATACACCAACCATCAGAATTCCTACACCCAACGGTGACATCCTGGCCATTAGAGGCATAGAAAATGGATATCATTGGTCCAATCACCCTACCTTCATCCGGAGGGCACCGCTTCATACAGGCAATTACAGATAACTTCTCCAAATGGGCAGAAGCTGTCCCACTTGCAGAAGTAAAGACGTCAAATATGATCAGCTTCCTCAAGTATCACATCATCTATCGCTTCGGACTGCCTCGAAGGATCATCCACGATAATGATCCGCAGTTTGCAAGCCACGCCTTCTATCGGTTTTATGACAAACATCGGATCCAGAATATTGTTTCAATACCGTACAATCCGGCGGCAAATGGGTTAGCAGAAGCATTCAACAAAACAATAATCAAGCTGCTCAAGAAGTTCGTATCTTCCAACAAACACGACTGGAATAAAAAGCTTGGCGAATGCTTATGGACGTACCGTACTACAGTTCGGACGGCCACCGGGAACACACCATTCTCTATGGTGTATAGTAGTGAGACAGTTCTCCCACTAGAGACTCAAATCCTCTCGCTCCGCGTCGCCCTCACCTACCGATTGACGACGAATGATAATTACCGTCGCCGGCTACAAGAGTTGGAGGCCTTAGATAAGAAGCGCATGTTAGCTCAACAACGAATCAAGCTGTATCAAGCCCGCATCTCCGTAGCCTTCAACAAGAAGGTTAAACTCAGAACATTCCAAGTGGGCGATCTCGTTCTGGCAGTTCGGAGGCCGATGGTTATGACTCACAAAACTGCCGACAAGTTCCAGCCAAAGTGGAAAGGCCCATTTGTCATCGAGGCTATATTCTCCAATGGTGCTTACCGCCTCGCAAAACAAAACGGAGACTTGCTCATGTTGCCCGTCAATGGCAAGTTCCTGAAGAAGTATTATGTCTAAACGACATCCTCTGAATCAACCAGACTGTTAAGTTATGTGCATCCAGGTACCGTTGAACTTACACTTTGGTCATCCAAAATGAATCCATATTGCCTCTTCTGGGTAGTAAGTCATGTATGATCATACCGCTAAACTTTCTTCTGAAAAGAGCATCTTCCTCATGATTTATTATCCGCACTCTCAGTACATAAACAGGGTAACAGATCCACAAATTTTTCGAAACAACCACGTCGATGTCACCTCTGAGTTGTTTCACTTCCATCAAAAACAAACCACCCCTCATGTAGAACTTCCACGTCCATATTACCTCTGAGTTGTTCTATGTACCCTTCATGGTGTCCACTCCTGCCACGTCCTCGTTACCTCTGAATAGGAAGACTCCATCGAAGAAACCCTCATATTTACCACGTCCTCATTACCTCTGAGTAAGTTTGTTGGTTTTCTCTCGACTTATTATCCGTACCCAAAACCAGGGTATGCCAAGGATAAAGGCCCACAAATGTCCACAGTTGACTATAAATGTTCACAGTTGACCACAAATATCTGCAGTTAACCACAAATGATGTACTAAGTTTTCTAGTATACGTACCTCTTTTCTCACAATCTCATGCCTCTGGAATCCAGCTGTTCCACGGCATTCTTTCGTTCGATACCAAGAACTTCTATATCCACCTTACCGCGGAGTTGTTCTAGGTATCCTATCAAACTTATTATCCGTACCTAAAACCTAGGTATGCCAAGGGTAATAGGTCCACAGAAAAGCCCCCAGTGGGGTAAGCACATAAATACAGTACAAGTATGACAGATAAAGGATGATATAAGCAAAGTCATTTATTCAAATCAAATCAAAAATACTACATTCTTGGGGACCATGTTTCTACCAAAAAAGATGAAAAAAATAAAAAGAAAAGAAAAAAAGCCGACTATGGTTCGGCGATACATAATTCTATGAGACGGTCCCTCAGTATGGCCGTCGACCGCTCAAATCGTCACTTGGCTCGGCGCTCGGCCTCCTCAGTCAACCACTCCTCATCCTCCAGATATGTGAGAGCATGCCAGCCATCTTCAAGCTTCTTGAGAGCATGCTCCAAGATAGCAGAAGCACGGGTGAGTTTGTCGGCCTCCCGAACAATTAGCTCCTTACCCGTGCGGGAGGCCTCGAGCTCAGATTCTAAGAAGGCCAATTTCCTCTGGAGCTCGAGGATCTGCTCCTTCGTGTCGATTATCCCACGAGAGGCTGCCCCCTCCCGAGCAATGCAATCCTCTCCCCGGCGGCTTAGCTGATCATACTGTAGAGACAGATCATGGAGGTCCTTCATTATAGTCGGCTTGGACGCATCTCGTGTGGCCCTTACCTTCTCCATAACAGTTATGAGGAAGGCACGCTCCTGATCTACCATCGACGACAGGTTGACTTGTCGCAGTACTTGAAACTGGGCCACAAGATGATCCGCCTCTAATAATTTGGGCTCCAGTAGCTCAACCATCCCTGCCCTACCGGGGAGGGTTCTAAGGATTTCAATCTGGCCCCGGGCACATTGATGGGCCAAGATAAAAGAGGTCCCCCTCTCCACCGCAGCCTCAACTACTCGCCTCAGGTGACGATAAAAACTGTCAACTACATCCTTTGACGATTCATCCAGAACTTTCGAAGAAGACGCCGTCAAATGAAGGGTAGCTGAAAGGGTCGAAGAAGATGCACCGAAACATGCTACCCCTGCCATAAGGGAAACAAGCTTCGAGCGAAAGGATGCTTGAATAGCGGCCAATTCTTCCTCCGCAGCTCGGAGGATCGGGAGACTCGACAAGGTGAAGGTCAACCTCTGGAGCTACATGAACAGGGGAGGGTGCAGGGACCATTTCTCCCTGCCTCGGCCGTTCTACCGTATGCTCTCCCGAACTCGATTCAGCAGGAGGCCCCTCAATATAAGCTGGAGGGGAATGAGGCACACTCTCTTCCACCAGATCCCCTCTGGCCAACTCTCCCCTGATAATGTCCGTCGTTGGCAGTAAAGGAGCAGGACCTGTATGTCCAGAGCAACCATCAATCAGCTTAACCCGAAGGATGTGATGATAGAGCAAATAAACCTCCTTACTAGTCAAGACTTGGCTTATCTTACCAGGAAAGAGTTGCTGAGATTGAGGTTCGCTCACAGCCGCCGTAGTCTCTTTACCAGCAACGTCCAAGCCGAACATAGATGGTTCTGCTGTCCCAGCCGCCCCGGAAGGAGATACGACTGGATCAGCATCACCCAGCTGGAGTTCAGTAGTCTCAGGGACGGGTTCAGCAGAGCCCACGTTACCCTGGGTTGGGACATCGACAACTGGAGGAACCTCAGCCGTCGCTGGGAGAATCCCGGCAACAATAATCCCGGCACTCATATCTCTAACTAGAGTAGTTAGAGCCGGGTCGACTTCAGAGGTAGCAACTGACTCTGGAAAGTCCCTTTCTCCTAACACCTACAGAGCAAAGAAAAATGATTAGGTCATAGTTCAGGAAAAAGAAGAGCTAAAGAAGAGGATGGTTGTAATTCAATTCACCTTCGAGACGGCATCATCCGTGCCTCTCTCCTTGATAAGCAGTCCGTGAGGCTTAAACGTAGTCCATTTCACTAAGTAAGTTTTGCCGCCAACGGCGAGCTCACACCTGCTTTTCTTGCACGAAGGACCAGGTACGACAGGCGGCTGATCCGCTACCATATTTTCTGCGGGAGGAAAAGAGTTGTCGGGTTCATGCTCGTCATCCTCTTCGTCTGCGTTGGCAGACTTCGAGTCCGATGCAGCAACTGTGTTTTCCTTCTTTTTCCTCGCCTTAGACCACTTGGACTTCTTCTCCAAGCCAGTACCAACAATGAAGCTGGTACTCGGGTCAAAACCAACATGAGGCTTGTTCGCCATGACATGGTATAAAGTCGCCAAATACAAGATCTCCTCGGATTCTCCAGCATCAAGAACTGAGAATCTTATACGGGTGTAAAGCATGTTGTAATAGTGCCAGGCTTTGATACCATCAAGGACGCTACCTTCAAAATCCAGACAAGAGCTGGGACTGTCCAAAAATAGCAGGCTATACCCAAACTGTCGGGCGAACCTACTGGGCAAGTAAGGATCCAAGTAGACAGTGTTACGGTTGCGGTATACCAGGTGGGAAGGATGAATGTTGTGCAGCCAAAGGAGTATCTTGCCGGATAAAAAGTGGGGATGCCTAAGACCATCACGATGTACTGCCCTCACTTCCTCAGCAGTAAATCGAGGAACAGACACGAAAAAAGTGTATCTGTCAACTCTCGCCAGTGCCATCCGACAGGCACGCATAGTCTCACAATCCTAAGACAGGCGACGATACTGGAAGATAAAAGCGTCCTCGGCAGATACACCATCTTCAGGGCTAGGCCTCATTAAAGACCGGCAATGCATTAGTAGCCACCCTATCAGATAATGATAGGGTAGATCAATGCGTTCAAAGTCCTTCGTCGGGTCATGGGCGATGACCTTGGACGAGAAAGCGCGAAGGCTATGGTGTATGCTGTACACCATGGCCAGGAGAAGTGCTAGTCTGACCCCGAAGACCAGTTTCACAGCAGGGAGGATAAAGTTGCGGCTGATCCTCTCAATAGAACCAACCCCTCCTGACACTACGTAATTCCGTAGCCACACCATCAGGAATCCCGCCAGAAGGGCCTTCTCGAACAACGACTGCGTATCTTGATAAAAATAGGCAAAAGAGTCAAATTGACTCCCGAACCTGTCACCGGTGGTTCTTGCCCTCTTGGCGGTCGATTCTTGGTCCTGCACCTCCTTCCGAGTGCAAGGACTTCGGGGAGCAACCCGGCCTGAGGCACCAAGCTTAAAAAGATAAGTTAGCCAGGCCTTTGTATGCGGAAGGTTCCCTTCCGAGCTGTCGTTCTTTTTCTTCGACAGCTGCTGGCGCATGCTGTGATGACACAGCAATTCCTGATAGACGACAACAAATCCCGACAACCTCTCCTCCCAATCCTCGAACTCTTCGTTCGTCGGGGTATACACCTCAAAGACTTCGTCTCCCCAAGGCAGCTTAGAGACGTCATGTATCTCGTGCAAAGCAAGCCCCATCTCCCCTACAGGTGTAAAGAAGGTTCCCGTATGGCAGTTGTACATCTCCAGCAGGGCCATGAATAATTTCTTGTTTATGGACAAGCTGTAGCTGGTGCCCCGAATAGCATGGTTGAGTCCAATCTCGCGCAGGGGAGTCTCGTATTTCTGCGTGATCCACGTAGACAGGTTGGTCTACGAAGGGAGGGGTGTATCCAACTCGGTAGCGACAACCGGCCAACGGGATAGGACCCCTTCCGAGCAAGCTGGTTCAGAAAAGTGTCAGCTTGAAAGAACTTGAAGTTGGGACCCTGCACATTTAAAAAACTGCCCGGGGCCAATCCCATCACATAGAGGCTGACTGGTACCCTGCCCGTATATACTGACCGCAGGTTATTGTTGTAGTAAATATCGCCCACAATCATCCCGTTCTGGGTCGGAGTCAAAGAATCATCCATCTTTCTGTCCATGGGCAACATGTTAAACCACGACAGTAGAAAATGATACTCCATCAGAGGAATATGGATCGCCATCCCGTCAGAAATAAAACTCCAACTCTCAGATATGTCCAGAACTTGGGAGTTCTTCATGTTTGCCATTGATTGTAAAAGTACAGAATAATTATCGGAGGACTGAACTTAGACTCACAATACAAACTCGCTCGTACAAAGAAAGCCTAGGGACGAAAACCTAGGTACAGCAGTCTAAGTACAATTACTTATTTTAGATTCTGGGGGGTGATGATAGAGGCTCGGGAAAGCGACGGCCGCTCTGCCTTACTCCTTGGACGATCGGTACGCAGCCTTGACTCGGGAAAGATCTATTTGGTCCTTGACGAAGAAATGCCTTCTTGCTCTTTCTCTGATTGCTCTCCTGGCTTCTCTCTCTCTGTGTATATTCTCTCTCTGACTATGGGGGAAGTCTCTCTGTGTATACGTATTCTTCTCTGGTTTCTTTTTGTATATCTCCCCCTATATTACAAGGGAATGGCATCTTGCTATTTATAATAGTGGGATGTGATCACTAGGGTTGCCAATGATTAGCTCTTGGAGATGGCGGCGGCCTGGGGATTGATCAATCCAGGCCGTTCGTTTCTGGTTGTGACGAATCAGAACCATTAAGGGTAGATTACACCAAATCCCCATTAGCAATTAATGTTGATTGGCATAAATCTTCCTTATAATGATTCTCTAATATCTGCGAATAAATCAAATTTATTCTCCTACCACGTGCCCCAGATCATTGGGATTCGACTCGATCTTGGATTGCCCTAAATCTGGAAGATTGATCGGCTGAGGACACGTGTCCTGAGATCCCATGGTGAGACTGGAACCGCATGCAGATTGTGCCGCATAAGATTTAGGCCGCATGAATTTTGGGCCGCATAAGACTTGGGACACGTGTCAGGGCTGTCTGGGTAGTTGCCCCTTCTTCCGACTTCTGAACCATATGATGAGCCGCATGAACCGTATAATGGTGTGTCTGCTTGAGCTGCATGGGCATGATCTTCTTGACCCGTATAGGGATGATTCCACTCGAGCCATATAGGACAGCTTCACTTCTGAACCGCATGGGAAGTCTTCACTTCGAGCCGCATAAGCACGCCCACGTGGCAGGGCCACGTGGCATTTTGTTGCTCTCAGGGGATCGTATCAGAGATTTCTTTCTCTTCCCTAGAGATTCATCATCATAACAGAGTCATAATTACCTGCTTTGGTGTCAGGTCTGTCAACTTTTCAGAGGGGTCAGCCGTCAAAGCAATTAATGCAGTATGGATCGGAGGGAAGCACTGTCATGCCACATGTCTTCTGAACCGCATGGAATGCCTCTGGCCGCATAGCTCCTTAGGCCGCATGACTCCCTGAGCCGCATGCGTTTTCTGAGCCGCATGGGTCTTTCTTGGCCGCATGAGTCAATTTTTTTAGTATTTTCCATGCTTCTACAGGACCCCCTTCAAAGTTTTCAATTTGTAAAATTGAAATACTTTGAACAAGAATCATGGCCGCATATGCAATCCTGACCGCATAAGAGTTCTGGCTGCTTGGATGTGTTGTTCGCATGACTATTTCAGCCGCAGGGAGTGTGTTAGCCGCATAGATGGTCCCGTCCACGTGTGCGGGTCTTTATTTATCTCCACGTTGCTTCAGCGCCGTCTTTGTAGGGGGAATCTCAAGGGTCAGTTCATTAAATATTTTTGGATTTGATGCCTTGGGTGAATCCTGGAGACGAAACCCAAGGAGTCGGTTTCGCTCTTCAAGAGTCGGTCATTGGCCCACGTGTCCGCCTTCTCCCCTCCTCCTATAAATAGGAGGGGTTTGAAGAGAGAGAAGACTTCTTTATTTTCTTTCTTCTCTTATCTCGCTTGCCTTTCTTTTCTTCGATAATTGATGGCTCCCAAGAAGATCGTGGCAGTGAAGGGCAAGAAGGCGGCCTCCACTTCCACCTTGGGTGCGGTTGCTGCCCCGCCCGTCGTCGTGCCTGCTGTTCATCCTGACGTCCATCCCCCCATTGTTGGTAAGGACAATGTATGAATTAAGGAACCCCAACCGCCATGGCTACGTCGCATACTTTATGCACGAGCCTTTGTAAATCGTATGTTCGCCCCACGGCTGAGCTGCGAACCGCATAAGAAAAACCATTGTGTCTGTATGTGCGCCTTATTAGTGAAACCGTATAGGTGGCGCATAGACTTTTATTGTGCGGAGCCACATAAGCGGCCTTCTGAACTGGAGCCGTATGGGATTTTTGGAGCCGCATAAGACTTCTGAGAACTCCATGGGGGCATGGATATTTTCTTGAGCCGCATGTGGTTTGAAAACACGTAATCAGCTCTTTTTTATTCTCTGTTTAACTTAATTTTTTTTTTCTGCTCTTCAGTGAATTTGTCGGTTAATGCCGCCGGAGAACTCTTGGTGGGTAGCGCTCAAGCTGCTCTCGGCTATAGGTACGACCATATTGTTCAGCACGTGGCGGATCAGTTTCCGAGCGATGAGCCTATGGCCAGATTGAATGCCATCAAGAATCAGCCTTTCCATTTCCTTAATGCTATGATGAACTCCGGGAAATTCGAAGGAGAGTTTTTGAAGCCTGCGTTCTTTTTTGGAGACGCCTTGACCGTGGAGAATGATCATATTCTGGAGGAGTCGGAGGATTGGAATTTTGTTTCTAACGGGATGGCGATCCGCATCCCTCAGATGGAGCGACACTTTCCATTATCTTGGTTCAATATGCTCCCTTTGGACCGGAAGATGGAAGGGACTCTAACTCCTACCGGAAGTGGGATGTTCGTGGGGAACATCCGATATAATAACCATCTGAAGTCCATGGTTGTTGGCAAGGTTCATACCAGTTGTTCTGTGACAGGGTTGGTCCCAGGTTCTTTCCTGAATGTGGCAGGTCCTAACTTCACATTTTCTACCGTCGATACTTTTATAAATCGACTTGCCCGGAAAGGCTCCTATCCCGTTGGTCGATTGACGTTTCCTGGTTGGATACACCCTATTCCCTCGTGGATCAATTTATCTACCTGGATCCTGCAGAAGTATAAGGCTTTTTTGTACGAGATTGGCCTGTACCATGCTATCCGAGGTACCAGTCATGGCTTGTTCATAAACAAGAAGCTGTTCATGTCCCTGCTGGAAATGTATAATTGTCGTACAGGGACCTTTTACACACCTGTAGGGGAGATGGGACTTGCGCTCCATGAAATACATGCGGTCTCCAAGCTTCCTTGGGGGGACGAAGCGTTTGAAGCATATACTCCCACTAATGAGGAACTCGAAGATTTGGAACGACGGTATCCTGGCTTTGTAGCCCTTTACCAGGAGATATTGTGTCATTATAACACATGCCATCAGATAACCCGCAAGGATAACCTGGAAGGGAATGCTCCCTACACCAAGGATTGGGTGCATTATCTCTTCTCAGCAGATGCCTCAGGTCTGGTTACCTCTCGTCGCCCTAGGTCTCGGGAGGCGGTCAAAGAATTGGTGTCATCTACTAGTGACAGATTCGGGAGCCAAACCGACACTTTCGATTACTTTTACCAGAATACTCAAGAGCTGTTTGAGAAAGCTCTTCTGGCAGGATTTTTGATGATCTGGCTACGAAATTGTGTAGTCTCGGGAGGAACCGGTTCTATTGAGAGAATTAGTTGTAACTTTATCCTTCCGGCTGTGAAATTAGTCTTACGAATCAGGCTAGCTCTCCTTCCGGCTATGGTGTGTAGCATACACCGTGGTCTTCGTACCTTCACGTCCAAAGTCATTGCCCGCGATGTGACCAAGGATTTTGAACGAACTGAGTTACCTTATCATTATTTGATAGGGTGGCTGCTGATACATTATCCATCTTTGATGAGGTCGGGCTCTGAGGGCGGTGCGACTGATGATGATGCCCTTATCTTCCGTTACCGTGATGAGCCTTAGGAATGTGAGTCCATACGGGTTTGCCGGATGGTCTTGGCAAGGGCAGATAAGTATAATATTTTCGTATCCGTCCCTCATTTTTCAGCCAAGGACATAGAGATTGTGCATATAGACGGCATTGCGCCTCCTCAACTTCTGGATGGCCAGATGCTCTTATGGTTGCGTAATATCCGTCCCTTACATCTGGTGTACCGTAACCGCAATGTTGTTTTTCTGGAGTCGTATCTGCCTAGCAGGTTTGCCCGACAGTTTGGGTACAGCCAACTTTATTTAGACAGCCCCAGCTCTTGTCTGGGTTATGAGGGAAGTCTTCTTGACAATATTATGATTCGTTCCATACTCGCACCATTTTCTCGGTCCCTGCTATTAAGGAGTCAGTGGAGATCTTGCATATGGCGGCTCTGTATCATGTCATGGCGAACAAGCCCCCGGTCGGTTTTAACCCAGGTACCAGTTTTATTGCTGGTACCGGTCTGGAGGAAGGCTCTCAAGGGGCCAAGAAAAGAAAGACTATAGCCGAAGTGCCAGATTTGGATTCCGCTGCTGAAGGTGATGAAGACAACGAGCATAATGAAGATGACTCTATCCTTCCAGTGGTAGGCGCAGAGGTGGGTCAATTACATGTTTTGTCAGATGAGATGCTGAGGGATCAGTCTCTTGTTGCGCCTGGTCCTATCCCGAAACGTAGCAGGCAGGTTCCTCCTGTAAGCAGTATTTCTCGATCCCGGAAGCTGGTTGCGACTAGGCACCGTCCGCCAGCCACAAAAGAGAGTGGAGAAGAAATCAACCCTGCGTCAGAGGTAACAAAACTGCTCTCGACCCCTTTTTTCTTCTTTCCTCTGAGTTTCAATCCTGATTGTCTTCGTTCCCTCTTTTAGGTGTCGGAGGAAGAAGAAGAGTTTCAGGCTGTCGGGGCGGTGACCCAGGATGACGGGGACTCCCATGAGCCTGTTCCTACTCAAGAGGACGCAGATCAATCTGTATCCCCCTTCAAGGTGATGGGGTCAGGGGACGTGACTGAGTTTAACTCGGGGATCGCGGGTGGGGGGACCATGCCAGTTGTGGATGAGCTGCGACCTTTATGCCCCTCCCCTGGTAAGATTAGTCGAATCTTAACCCGTGAAGAAGCCTATCTGCTCTATCATCATGTCCTTCGGGTTACGTTGATTGACTGTTATTCTGGACATTCAGGTCCTGCCCCTTCAGTGCCAAGGATGGACGTCGTCGAGACAACCCCAACCGAAGGGGCATCGGTGGAAAGAGGTGTACTTTCTTACTGCCCGACTCGTCTTGATGGGCCTTCTGGGGGCCCGAGTTTAACGGGCCAGTTCTCGGGGCAGTCGGGGCAGGGAACAATGGTCCTTGCATCATCCTCTGCTCCAATGGCTTCGAGAATCGACCTTTCTTCCCTGTCGAGCATCCAAGCTCTCCGGGCGGCGGAAGACGAGTTGGCCGCTATTCATGCATCGTTCTGCTCGGACTCTGCTCCCTTGGTGGCGAGCTCTAGCGTTACTCCTCCGTCGTTGCCGCTCCGGCTTCTCCTGACGCCCTCCTCTGCTGAAGTTTTGAACGACGCGTTGCAGGACGTGGTTGCCAGTTTCCATCGTCATTTGAAGAGGGGAATCGAGGCCGCTGTAGAAAGAGGGACCTCTTTTACCTTGGCCCGAAGATGTGCCCATGGTCAAATAAACATCCTTAGGGATCTTTCTGATGATGCAGGAATGGCTTCGCTTTTAGAGGCAAAATTGCTGGAGGCTGATCAGCTGGTGTCCGAGCTTCGAGTATTGCGGCAGGCTGATCTGCCTGCTGTTATAAACGAGGAGCAGAATTCTCTTATTGCTGTTATAGAGAAGACCAGAGTGGCTCGAGATAAGACCCGACCGGCCATACTGAAGGATCTCAGCGACTTAGCTGATCGGTATGATCAATTGAGTTATGCGACCGAAAACGTTGTGGCTCGGGAGGAGTCTGTCTCTCGTGAGATTACCGAGACGCGGGAGCAGATCCTTGCACTTCAGAAGAAGTTGACTTTCCTGGAGTCTGAACTCGAGACTGCCCGCAATGACAGGGGGCTAATTGTTTAGGAAGCTGACAGGGTTACTCAAGCTTTGACTGACCTGGAGGCTGTCTTGAAGAAATTGGAAGATGACTGTCAGGCGCTCCTGGATTTGGACAATGAGGAGCGGTTACTCCAGGAGGCCGAGCGTCGCGCTCGGCAACGGATTGAGCGGGAGACCACCTCAGTGAGAGACCGCCTCCTAGAATTGAGTAACACTGAAATGTAATCGGCCTTTTCTTTTTCCTTCTTTTTCTTTCTCTTCTCCCTCTCTCTTTTTTTTTGAAAGGGACGTGGTCCCGAAGTATGTAGTACTTCTTTTCTTCCTTCAAATAAAGAGTATTTTCCATTCTACCCTTTATTTGTATTGCCTGTTGTGCCTGTGATATTGTGGTGATGTTCTTCCCTACATAGGGGATATATTTGTGGACCTGTTACCCATGGCGTACCTTGGTTTTAGGTAGAGATAACATGTTTCGGTCAGGATACCTGAAGCAGCCATAGCAAAGTGGTCATGGGTGCTCTTGGTATTGAGAAAAGAATTGCCGTTGAGCAGCTGGGCTCCTGGGGCATGATGAGGTGATAGGTTTGTGTTAAGAAATTTAGCTGAGGATATTTGTGGGCCTATTACCCTTGGCATACCCTGGTTTAGGATACGGGTTATAGGATGAAAGAAAGCTGACATACTTGCTCAGAGGTAACGAGGACATGGCAAGTAGGAAAGTTTTTTGAACGTAGAGTCTTCCTACTCAGAGGTAATGAGTACATGGCAGGAGCGAACTCGACGGAGGGTATTGGTAGTCAACAGAGGACATTTGTGGTCAACAGAGGACATTTGTGGTCAACAGAGGACATTTGTGGACCCATTACCCTTGGCGTACTCCGGTTGTGGGTACAGGTAATAGGTCGAAAGGGGATCATCATACTTACTCAGAGGTAATAAGAACATGGCAAGTATGAAGGTTTCTTCGACGGAGCCTTCCCATTCAGAGGTAATGAGGACATGACAGGAGTGGGCTCAATGAAGGGGGGGTACGTAGAATAACTCAGAGGTAATGAGGACATGGAAATTCTATGTAGGGGTGATTTGTTTTTAGCAGAAATGGGACGACTCAGAGGTGATGAGGACATGGTCGTCTCGGAAATTCGTGGATCCGTTACCTTCGTTGTGCACTGGGAGTGCAGGTATTAGATCATGAGGGAGGATCTCTTGTAGGAAGAAAGTTCAGCGGTATGATTATACATGACTTTCTTTTAAAAGAGTGACCGGGATGTAAGTTCAGGGGTACCGATGGGCACATAACTCGACAATCCATGAATGTTGGAATCAAAGTGTAAGTTCAGAGGTACCAGCAGGTACATGACTTAGGAATTTGGGGTATGTTTATGGAAGAAGGGCATGAGTTCAACGGTACACGCGGGTACATGACTCGAAAATCTGTGAATGTTGGAATCAAAGTGTAAGTTCAGAGGTACCAGTAGGTACATGACTTAGGAATTTGGGATATGAGTTCAGCGGTACAAGCGGGTACGTAACTCGATAAGTTAGAAAATTAGGGGGTTGAGTTCAGTGGTACCAGCGGGCACATGACTCAAAATTTTGGAAAATGTTGTTTAAATATAGTATTTCTTCAGGAACATGCCGTTGACGGGCAACATGAGCAAATCTCCGTTCTGCTTGGCGAGGCGGTAAGCACCATTAGAGAACATGGCCTCGATGATAAATGGGCCTTCCTATTTTGGCTGGAACTTGCCGGTGGTCTTGTGAGTCATGACCATTGGCCTCCTGACTGCCAAAACAAGATCGCCCACTTGGAATGTTCTGACTTTGACCTTTTTGTTGAAGGCTCCTGAGATGCGTGCTTGGTATAATTCGATCTTTTGCTGAGCTAGGAGGCGTTTTTCATCTAAGGCCTCTAACTCTTGTAGTCGACGTCGGTAGTTATCATCCGTTGTCAATTGATAAGTGAGGACGACTCGGAGTGAGGGAATCTGAGTCTCTAATGGGAGAACTGCCTCACTCCCGTACACCAGAGAGAATGGTGTATTCCCGGTGGCTGTTCGAACCGTGGTGCGATAAGCCCATAAGCACTCGCCGAGCTTGTCGTTCCAGTCGCATTTGTTGGAGGAGACAAATTTCTTGAGGAGTTTGATGATTATTTTGTCGAATGCCTCTGCTAACCCGTTTGCTGCCGGGTTGTATGGTGTCGAAGCGACATTCTGAATGCGGTGTTTGTCGCAGAATCGGTAGAATGCGTGGCTTGTAAACTGTGGACCATTATCATGGATGATCCTTCGGGGCAGTCCAAAGCGGTAGATGACGTGGTGCTTCAGGAAGCTGATTACGTTCGAAGTCTTGACTTCGGCGAGTGGGACAGCTTCTGCCCACTTTGAGAAGTAATCAGTGATCGCCAGTATGAAGCGATGTCCTCGGGAGGAAGGTGGGGTGATTGGACCAATGATATCTATTCCCCATGCTTCGAATGGCCAGGATGCCACTGTCGGATGTAGGAATTCGGATGGTTGGTGAATGAAGTCTGCATGGACTTGGCAGGCCTTGTATTTTTGAGCATAATTTATTGTATCAGCCACCATCGTGGGCCAGTAGTAGCCCATCCGGCGAAGGCGGTCTTGCAGCTTAGGGCCAGGCTGATGGGCCCCGTAGACACCGTCATGAGCCTCTCGTATGGCTTCTTTAGCTTCTACGTTCGACAAGCACCGAAGTAGTAATCCGTCGTAGGAGCGGCGATACAGCATTTTTGTCTCTGTATCGTAGAAGAATCTGAGAGAACGCCGTCTGATAGAAGTAGCCTCCTTCGGGTTCTCGGGTAGGATGTCGTAGACCATGAAGTCTATGAATGGTTGTCTCCAGTCTGGCGCTTCGTTGATCATCTGAGCAGAATAACTAGCCATGGCTTGAACGTTGTTCTTGGGGCAGACCAGTTCATGGCCGATTACATCGACCGAATGATGAGAGTGGTTTGGCACTGCTAGGGAAGCAGCCAGGCCTGCTAGGGCATCAGCTTCGATATTCTGGAGTCTGGGGACGTGTTCGATGAAGAATCCCTCGAAGGATGAGATAATGTTGATCGCTATTTGGTGGTAGGGGATCATGTCTTCATGGCGGACTTCGTACGTCCCCCGAATCTGGTTGACGATTAATTGTGAATCGCCGTATGCTTCAAGGTATTCTACCCCCAGTTCTCTTGCGAGTTGGAGGCCAATGACCAAAGCGTTGTACTCGGCCACATTGTTAGAGCAGGGTTCCGTGAGAGAGTAGGCGCGATTGATCACTAGCCCGGTAGGAGAGACCAATACTACTCCGACTCCGACGACGATGTTTCCCGTGGGTCCGGTTCTTGAAGCGCCATCGAAGAACATCCGCCATATGTTATCGTGGGTGGTTGTATTTGAATCGGCGACCTCATCTAGGATTTCTTCGTATATTCTGGATGATTTCGATCCTGGATGGGCCGCCAAAAAGTCGGCCAGGGCTTGACCTTTGACAGCCTTCTGCGGGACGAAGATCATATGATAGGGGGACAGCAATATCGCCCATGTAGCGAGGCGGGAGCTGAGTGCCCCTGGTTTGGTCATGAGGACACTGAGAGGGTTGATTCGTGAGATCACATGTATGGTTTGCCCCGTGACGTAGTGCTGCGTCTTTTGAATGACGAATACCAGGGCGAGGCACTCTTTCTCCACAGCGGTGTATCGGTGTTCGGGCCCGACCATCATTCGGCTGAGATAGTAAATGGCCTGCTCGTGGCCTGCATCATTGTTTTGTGCTAGCAGGGCACCGAGGGAGTGTTCCATTGCTCGTACATAGAGCAGGAATGGTTTTCCAGGGACCGGGGCCACCAGGACTGGAGGATTTGATAAATATTCTTTGGTGTCATCGAAAGCGCGCTGGCATTCCTCGTCCCATACGAATGAGACTCCCTTCTTCATGAGGTGGGTGAACGGTCGGCATCGCCCGGAGAGGTTGGAAATGAACCTCCTGATATAAGCTAGCCTCCCTTGGAGGCCTCTAAGTTCACGGAGATTTCTCGGGGGACCCATCTCCATGATTGCCCTCGTTTTCTCGGGGTCTACATGGATACCCCGTGCAGTGATGATGAATCCCAAGAACTTCCTGCTGGATACGCCCAAGAACAATTTTGTAGGGTTCATCTTCAGATTGTGGGCTCGCATTAAGTTGAACACCGTTCTCAGGTCTTGCAGATGATCCTCCTTACGACGACTCTTGACGGCGATGTCGTCGACATAGCATTCTACTGTGTTGCGCAAATGTCCTCTGAAAATGATACTCATGGCTCGCTGATATGTAGCGCCAGCATTCTTTAGACCGAATGGCATGACTGTGTAGCAGTATGTGCCAATCGGGGTTCGGAATGAAGTGTGCTTTTCGTCGTCGGGAGACATCTTGATTTGATAGTACCCCGAGAATCCATCCATGAATGACATACGTTCAAAGCCGCATGTATTGTCGATCATGATGTCTGTGATAGGAAGGGGAAATTCATCTTTGGGGCATGCCTCGTTCAGGTTGCAGAAGTCAATGCAGATTCGAATCTTCCCATTCTTCTTGAGGACGGGTACTATATTGGCGACCCAATCAGGATGTTGCTCTTCACGAATGAAGCCGCTGGCTATGAGCTTGTTGACTTCGACTTTGATCGCGTCCATGACGCCTGGGCGGAAGCGTCGTTGTTGCTGCTTGACTGGCTTTGCATCTGGCCAAATATTGAGTTTGTGGAGAGCGATGTCAGGATTTAACCCCGGCATGTCTTCATAGCTCCAGGCGAACACATCAATGTATTCTCTGACAAGTTTTAACAGCGACTCTCGTTCTTCGTCAGTTAGGCGTTTACTGATGATGATCGGTTTTGGAGAAGATTCGCTGCCGAGATCCACTTGTATGACTTCATCTTCAGTAGGAGGTTCTCTCAGTTCGAACCACTTTTTCCATTGTGCGTCTAATTGCTGGGCCCATGGCTCTAGCTCAAAGATTTCGGGGATATCTTCGTCTTCCTCGTAAGCGTCGGTAAATGCCATGTTGACTGACATGACTTGTCTGAACATATCTCCGATGCTGGTATCTGAGTCGGAAGTCGGTGATCCGGTTGAATGTGACTGCCAGTCGCATTCTTCATCTGAGCTTTCAGGGATCGTAGTAGGCGTTACATACCCTAAACCGCATCGGGTTTTGTTATAGTAGTTCCGTGGTTTGCCCGCCGGGGCTGGTATCTTCAAAGGTAATCGTCGTCCAGTGCCATAGTTCAGTCCTGGCGTTGTCTCTAGATCATACCCCTATTTCTGCATGAGATATTTAGATTGAGGGCTATAGAGATACAGAGGCAGTCTTCCGGCATCTGACCCGAAGTCGACTTCTTCCATGGCGAGGGGATGCGGGTTGTTCGTCCGGCCGAAGATGATTGGGTGGTCCCCTCCCTCGATTATTCGGTAAGCATCTTCTACTGGAGTAAGTTGGATAGCGGTGTATACATTTGTCACCTGTGTATGTAGGTGAGTGCCTATACCGTGTTCCATAGCATACATTGTACATAGCTTATTGAGCTCGGTGTAGTTCAAAGATAACCCTTTATTGATGAAGTAAGGTATCTTTTCTAGAGGGATTACATCATCTGCGGAGGGAGCGTCAGTGTGGACAGCCACATACTTGGCTAGCTCTGGTTCTTCTTCGGCTACCCCCTGTGTGAATGAAGATTGAGAGGGCGTCCTAGTCAGCTTGATCTTCAGAGGCTCAACTGACGGAGCGGAGCGTGGGGTTGTCGGTAGACTAGCAACCCCCAGTCTGGCACTTGATGTGGAGCGAGGGGTGGCTGGTTCGCTTGAAGTGTCAGACCTCGCATCGGGGTGACGACCTTTCTTAGGCAGGCGTATCGTCAGAGGTCTATTGGAGGGATTGAGCTTCTCTGTTTGGGATTGACCGACTCTCGACAATCTGATGGTAAGTGGCCCTGTCGTGGGTCTCGGTACCTGGTCGGACCTTGGCAGCCAGATTCTCAACTGCTCTTCCTGTGCCGAGAGGCTGATCGCGTCCTTACGCGGTGTGGCCGTAAGGGGTGCAGAATTGCCTGGTTTGCGAGCCTGGAGGTGGATTGTCAGAGATTCTTCTGATCCCGTGGTTGCTTCATCATCAGTTTGTTTATTTCCTCCTTCAAGGTGCCTCTTTGACTTTTCGTATAGGCAGAAGTCCGAGTAATAGGATTCGACCCCTTTGAAGGGATCGATGTCAGCAAATTCTATCCTCACGAAGCCGTGCTTGTCGACGTATTTGAAGCATTGGTGTAGCGTGGAAGGCACGATCATGTAATCGTGTAACCAAGGGCGCCCCAAAAGGATGTTGTATGAAGTGTCGGCATCTATGACGTAGCAAGTGACTTCTGATTGGAGATCGCCAATCTGACATTTCAGACGGATCTTTCCGATTGGGTAGCTCCTGCCCGAATTGAACCCGCTGATGGCGGTGTTTGTAGGGGTCAGGCGATGCATCGGAATGCGAAGATGATGCAGTAGTCCTTTCAGAATGATGCTTATGGAAGACCCAGGGTCAATGTGCATCCTGTCCACCTTTATGTCGCCGATGTAGCCTGTGTAGTATAATGGGCGATCATGTAGATTAGTCTTGATGAGCATGTCTTGTGGAGTGAAGACGATGTTGGGCATTGCTCCCGTACAGGCGCTGTCTTGGAGGTCTGCGGGCCGATTTTCTCCCGTGAGGTTGACCTGAGCCAGGTACGCGTCGGCATTTTGAAGTGCATCGCTCAAAGCTATGCGGACATCCTTCGAGAGTCTCAGGAGTTCATATAAGGATAATTTGGCCGGTGTATTGGCCAATTGCGCCAAGATGTCGAAGTTGTAGGGCCTCTCCAGCCCCTGAGATGTTTCCTTTCGGAGGGATTTGTCGAAGCGAGTCTCCTTCGGCCTAGGCTTGTCGGTCGTCGAAGGCTGAGCCGATCCCGGAGCATCCGTGGTAATGGGCGGATGATCATCAGTCGAGTTTTCAGCCACAGGTTGAGATTGTGCTCCGGATCGAGTAACAACGGCCGTGACTTCCTCTCCATCTGCTGAGGTGGTGCGGCAGGATCTGACTTTTCCACTTTTCTTTTTAGAAGATGGAGTGGACTGAGTTACCTCGTGGACTAGGTCCGGATGGACCCACACGATTTCCCCTCGTGATGTGGTGAGGCGTACTAGACCCGCAGCTTGAGCAGGCGGAAGATTAGCAATCTCCATCGTTGCCAGAGGGATGGGTATAACCCCGTCCTGGGTCTCTATTGGAGGGAAGCTGCCGAATTATACGGACACCATGTTGGCTGCCACGGTTACCTCCTCGAAATCGATGGCCAGAGCATTCGAATCGATGAGGTTCTGGATATATCGTTTCAGTTGGTAGCAGTCGTGCGTAGCATGGTGGACGTAGCGGTGGTAATGGCAGAACTTTGGGTTCTCCAGATCAGCCGACCGAGGCTCCCGTCTTGGTGGAGGAAGCTGAATCCTATCTTCTTGTATGAGCATGTCCAAAATAGGCTTGACGTGACCGTCTTCAAAAGAGTAAGTGATTTGAGGCCAATGTTTGTCCACAGGTTGCGACACAGGCTTCTGGGCTGTATCGGCCACCATAGCCTGCTTGCCTCTGTTGTTCCGGTTGTTGGAGGGGCTACCCCCATTGTCGTTGGTGGTGCTGGGACGCTTGCTCTTGTTCTCTTCCTCTGAGATATGTAATCCCAGTTGGCGAGCCTTCTTTAATCGTTCTTCGGCACTCGTAGCACTAATGATAAAAGCCTTCCAGTCCATGAATTGACTCTCGCCCATCCAGAGACTGATTGTTGGGAGTAGTCTCTTTTGGCAAATTTCGATCAAGGAGGAGTCCGGGTTGCCAGATGGTAACTTCATTGCGGTTTGACGGAACCGCTCAATGTAATTCCTCGTCAGCTCTTTTTCTCCTTGAATGACGTCCATGAGGGTAGACATCGTGACGTCCTGCCCTACCTCATAGAACCTCTCCAAGAACAGGCGTTTGAAGCCAGCGAAGGAATGGATGCAATTGTCCGACAGATTGCGGTACCAATCGAAGGCAACTCCTTCCAATGCCCCAATGAATAACCGTGTCAGGATAGCGTCATCATGGGGCAGATGGTCGGTAGTGACCTCGAAGTAAGTGACGTACCGACTTGTTGAGGTCTTGCCATCATAGGGGTTGATATTGAACGGCTTATATCTTGGTGGGAATGGAACATCCCTCCATTCAGCAGGATATGGTTGCCGTATTCTGAAGTCTTGAGAGTTTTCTCTGGCGTGGAACATGGCTCGAAGCTCCTGAACTTCTTTTTTTACTTCTCGGGTCTCATCTGTCGCAGTCGGAGCCGTTACTTCGGGAGGGTTATTGCCTGGGTTCGGTGCCGCCGAATTTGAATCTACGTTGATTGGGGGACCCGTGCTTGTCTGGCCAGGTGTCACCCCTGCAGATTAGGAAGTGCTGCTTTGATCTCGTCTACAGACTTGACTAAGGCGTGCAATATGGCCTCCAAAGTATCTATGCGCTGGCGATCACCGGAACCGCCTTGATTGCTGTCTGTCATGAACACCGTCTTCACATGAGGAGTGACGGAAGGAGTGGTGGAGGATGTACCCTCCGAGTCGTACCCGTGCACCGAGAAATCATCAGGATATGTGGGGATGTTCTCTTCAGGTTCAGACTCGGAAGGAACACTACCCCCGGCTTCGAAGCTTGCTTCGTCTAGGCTGTTCTTGGGGACGTCGGTATCTGTTGTATCCGTCGGAGGATTTGCTTCCTCCAGTCCGTATTCCTGGAATGTCGGATTGTCGTGGATGTTTGGAGGAGTGCTACCCCCAGTTCCGACGACCTCCAATGTTGCAGACGACGAACTTCCTACTGCAGCAGTTTTCATCTTCGAACGGGTGTGTTGAAATACTCCAGTGGAGGATATCCCTTTAGACGACGGTTTCTTAGTAGTAGTTGACACCTTTGGGCTGGAGATGCTCGTTTTCTTCCCTCTTCCCTTGGCGAGAACTTTCTGCGCGGACTTGCAGGAGGCAACAGGAGGTGCCTCGTCTTCTGAGCTCGGGTGATGTAGTCTTTGGAAGACGGATGGCCGGTCTTCCGTCACCGCCGCGTTGCTGCAACAGCAGTTGACGATGATCTGGATGCATTGATGTCCGTGTGAGGGCTCTTTACACCCCGAAGCTCCTTCTCTTTCCTTGCGTTTGTGGAGGATAACCTCACGCAGGTCAGAGGAACCACTTCGTCTGTTTGCCGCCGGGGGCTGGACTTGAGTGGTTTTATACAACTTCCTATCAGAGGCCCGCGTGATAATCAGCGGGACGCCCCGATAGTCAGAGGTTGGGGCAGTCGTCTGGACTTGATGAGCCCGCGCTGCCCTAGACTTCCTTCTTTTAGCACTTGTGGGTGCGCAATAGGAGGAGTCTAAGTCGAATACCACAGAGTCTGGATTATCATCCAGAGAATGATCAGAGTCAGGACCGCATGAATGCCGGTCGAAGACTGATCGAGAGAAGCGTGGGACGGATGCTATGCAGCTAGCATTGGGTACCGTACAGGCTGTCTGCATGCGGCTGTCTTTTGTTGTAGGATGAGTCTTTATGCGGTTAGGAGTCACGACCGTGCAGGCTGACCGCATACGGTTGGCATCTGTGGCCGCATGGGTTTTCTGCAAGCGATTGACTTTAATAGCCGCATGAGTCTCATCCGTGCGGATGGCAACTGTAGCCGCATAAGTTATGCGGCTGACAGATGTGGCCGCATGAGTTTTCTTTATGCGGTCGGCGGTTGTAGCCGCATGGGCTTTCTCCCTGCGGCTAATACTCTTCTGCGGCTCGGATCGCGTAGAGTTCCTCTTTGCCCCTGCAAGTCCAGCATCATAGTATTTTCTTCTGCCGGTCTTGGGGACAGCAGAGTTGTCTACGGTCTGAAGTGGGGCCGCAGGGGAGTCTTTCTCGCCATCTTGAGCAATAGAGAGCACCTCATCAAGGGCTTGCGGAGGAGCAAATGATTTTGGCCTCCACTCTTTGCGAGCCTTTATGGTGCGGGTGCGCTTCTGGACCGGGCCAGCGCTACCTTCAGAGAGCATCTCTTCGAACGCCTGTTGGTCGAAGCGTACGACCATCTTCTGTTTTGTAGAGCCAAGTTTGGCTGCGTCCGATTGCGTCACCAACTCCTCAACCATGAAGAAGTTAGTCCCCAGCAGAGTCGCCATCGTGTTTGCCATTGATTGTAAAAGTACAGAACAATTATCGGAGGACTGAACTTCGACTCACAATACAAACTCGCTCGTACAAAGAAAGCCTAGGGACGAAAACCTAGGTACAGCAGTCTAAGTACGATTGTTTATTTTAGATTCTGGGGGGTGACGATAGAGGCTCGGAAAAGCGACGGCCGCTCTGCCTTACTCCTTGGACGATCGGTACGCAGCCTTGACTCGGGGAAGATCTGCTTGGTCGTTGACGAAGAAATGCCTTCTTGCTCTCTCTCTGATTGCTCTCCTGGCTTCTCTCTCTCTGTGTATATTCTCTCTCTGACTATGGGGGAAGTCTCTCTGTGTATACATATTCTTCTCTTGTTTCTTTTTGTATATCTCCCCCTATATTACAAGGGAATGGCACCTTGCTATTTATAATAGTGGGATGTGATCACTAGGGTTGCCAATGATTAGCTCTTGGAGATGGCGGCGGCCTGGGGATTGATCAATCCAGGCCGTTCGTTTCTGGTTGTGATGAATTAGAACCATTAAGGGTAGATTACACCAAATCCCCATTAGCAATTAATGTTGATTGGCATAAATCTTCCTTATAATGATTCTCTAATATCTGCGAATAAATTAAATTTATTCTCCTGCCACGTGCCCCAGATCATTGGGATTCGACCCGATCTTAGATTGCCCTAAATCTGGGAGATTGATCGGCTTAGGACACGTGTCCTGAGAGCCCATGGTGAGACTGGAACCGCATGCAGATTGTGCCGCATGAGATTTAGGCCGCATGAATTTTAGGCCGCATATGACTTGTGACACGTGTCAGGGCTGTCTGGGTAGTGGCCCCCTCCTTCCGACTTCTGAACCATATGATGAGCCGCATGAACCGCATAATGGTGTGTCTGCTTGAGCCGCATGGGCATGATCTTCTTGATCCGCATAGGGATGATTCCACTCGAGCCGCATGGGACAGCTTCACTTCTGAACCGCATGGAAAGTCTTCACTTCGAGCCGCATAAGCACGCCCACGTGGCAGGGCCACGTGGCATTTTGTTTCTCTCAGGGGATCGTGTCAGAGATTTCTTTCTCTTCCCTAGAGATTCATCATCATGACAGAGTGATAATTACCTGCTTTGGTGTCAGGTCTGTCAACTTTTCAGAGGGGTCAGCCGTCAAAGCAATTAATGCAGCATGGATCGGAGGGAAGCACTGTCACGCCACATGTCTTCTGAACCGCATGGAATGCCTCCGGCCGCATAGCTCCTTAGGTCGCATGACTCCCTGAGCCGTATGCATTTTCTGAGCCGCATAGGTCTTTCTTGGCCGCATGAGTCAATTTCTTTAGTATTTTCCATGCTTCTACACTTCACAATCAGGGCATCCCCGAAGAGGAACGCAGGGTTCAAGTGTTTGCCCCCTAGCAGCCCTGAGTTCATCATCCCCGAGATAAAGAAGAAGGACTGCTTTTTAATGCCTTCCAGCCTCTCCAAAGTTCGTCTTTTGGAAGCTGGTTAACCACATACTCGACTATATGGTCGTACCTATAGCCCACAGCAGATTGGGCGCGACCCACCAGAGGTTCTCCCGTAGCATCAACTGGCAAATTCACTGAAAAAAGGACAAAAAACAAAGTCAGGAGATGGCCAGAAAACATTTAAAAGAGTTCATGCGGCTCTGTTTGGACGGGTCCTTATGTGGCTCAGTTTTAACAGAGTTTATGCGGCTCTATTTTGGACGGGTCCTTATGCGGCTCTGTTTTGGTGGGTCCTTATGCGGCTCAGTTTTAAAAGAGTTCATACGGCTATGTTTGGACGGGTCCTTATGAGGCTCGGTTTTAACGGAGTTCATGCGGCTCTGTTTTGATGGGTTCATATGCGGTTCTGTTCAAGGGACTTCATGCGGTCCAGTTCATCAGGAGCTCATGCGGTTCTATTCAGTAGGATTTTATGTGGTCCAGTTTTAAAGGGGCCTCATGTGGCCCAGTTCAAATAAGCTTATGCGGCTATGATTTGGCGGAGCTTCATGTGGCCCAGTTTATCAGGAGCTCATGCGGTTCTGTTTTGGTGGGTTCTTATGCGGCCCAGTTTTAAAGGTGCTTATGCGGCTTAGTCATGAAGCGATTCTCGTGCGGCTCGGACATGGGGCATACCCCATGCGGCTCGGATATGAGAATTTCATGTGGCCCATACGGTACAGCATATACAGTTTCATCGCACTGAACTTAGACAGTCCAATGAAGACAAAAAGAGCATTAAATGCCAAGGAGAAAGGCTTGTGCATAAAACATGCAACATAGCCATTTTCGTTAGGGTTTGAAGCGTGCAGTCTTCTCCACAAATCTTACCATCGATAGCGGGATGAACGCCAGGATGAACTTCGACCGCTGCAGCCGACGAGGAGGCCGCTCATTTGTCCTTCGCCGCAGCACTAGAGGAAGCTTTGGGATCCATTGGTGATCGGAGAAGGAAGAGAAGACAGCGACTTAGGGAAAAGAAAAGTTGAAGAGAAAAGAAAGTAAAGAGTCTCTCTATTCCAAAAGTACTCGTATTTATAGGCAGACATGGGGGCTCATAGACCGATGGACGCTTCGATTCATATGCTGCCTAGGAGAGAAAACCGACTCTTGGATTTCTATCCCCTGCATGCAAAAGATTACTCGTAATCATTAAGAACAAATCTAAATATTTAAATCTGACTTTTGGGATCCTATTCCAAAAGATGGCTTTAAATCAAAACAAATCAAAGACAATTAATGAGACACCTACGTGGCATGAAGAGCAGTCAATGCGGCAAGAACAGTCAATGCGGCCAGAACATCCTATGCGGGCAGAACATCCATATGGCCAGAGCAGTCCATGCGGCCAGAACAGTCTATGCGGTCAGAGCAGTCCATGCGGCCAGAACATCCCATACGGCCAGAGGAGTCTATACGGAAGAAAGAACTTATGCGGACATAGCCATGCTTCTTATTCAAAGTATTTTAATTTTATAAATTAAAAACTTTGAAGGAGGTCTTGTAGAAGCATGGAAAAGAACAGAAAAGTCCATGCGGCTCAAAATAGAGGTAGTCTCATACGGCTCAAAAGTCTCTTAGAGCCTTATGCGGCTCAGAAGACACTTAGAGCTTTATGCGGCTCGAAAGGCCCCGATAGCTCCATGCGGCTCAGAAAAAGCCACGTGGCCCTATGCGGTTCAAAATATGACTCTATAGCTGACCATCATTTCTGTGTGCAGCTGGCTCATTAAATGCTCTGACACAGTACGACAGCTCTGACACAAAGGATTGACAGCTCTGACATAAAGGTAAAATGATGACTCTGACATAATGACGTGCTCCTAGAGAGACGAGAAAAATCTTTACAGTTGGCACGATCCACCAATTCCAAAGCTCTTTATGCGGATAATTTAAAGGAGCTCATGCGGCTCTCATTTAATGGAGCTTTATGCAGCTCAATTTTAACGGAGTTCGTGCGGCTCTATTCTGATGGGTCCTCATGAGGCTCTGTCCCCATGGGACTTCATGCGGCTCAGTTTACAAGAGGCTTATGCGGTTCTTTTCAATGGGACTTCATGCGGCCCAGTTTATAAAGAGGCTTATGCGGTTCTGTTCGATAGGACTTTATGCGGCTCAGTTCATCAGGAGCTCATGCGGCTCTATTGAGTGGGACTTCATGCGGTCCAGTTTACAAGGGGCTTATGCGGTTCTGTTCAATGGGACTTTATGCGAACCAGTTCACCAGGAGCTCATGCGGCTCAGTCATGCGGCTCGTCACAAAAATGGCAGTTGGGACACGTGGCAGGAGTTGATCAAGTCTCAACAATTCAGATTTATTGCAATCATCATAGCTGCCCAGATCGATTTCTAATAAACAATGTAGATTTGTTCCAATCAACATAAACTGCCCAAATCAATTTCCATCAAACAATGCAGATTTGTCCCAATCAACATAAGCAGCCAAGATTGATTTCCAACAAACAAGATCAAGGCTAATCTTAACCAATCCCCAACTGCCCACTTTTTAAGGAGCAATTACTGCACATCCTACATATCACAAAGTCCTATAAATAGCAGGGAATTATTCCTTCACAAAGGAGACACAAAGTTATACGCACAGAGCCCGAGCAGAGAGACTAGCAATCCCCGCACACATAAAAAGCATTTCTTCGCCAGAGCAAAAGCTACGTCCGATCGTCCAAGGAGTAAGGCAGAGTTGATAGCACTCTCCCGAGCCTCTATCTTTACCCCCTAGAAAAACTAAACAATTGTACTTAGATTGCTTTTCCTAGGTTTTGTTCCAAGGCTCTCTTTGTACGAGCGAGTTTGTATTGTGAAGTAAAAGTGCAGTCATTCCATAAAACTATTTTGTTCTTTTATAATCAATGGCAAACACACCCATTGTGAAAAATAACCACCTGTGGACCTCTCGCTCTCTACTTTTGAGCATCAGCTGACATCACTGAAGCCTTCCACTATTGGCAGATCTTCGCTGTAGTGCAGTGCATATGTCTGAGTCTTCTTGAGATATCTCATAACCCGTTTCACAGCTTTCCAGTACTCAATGCCTGGGTTGCTCGTAAAACGACTCAGCATTCCCATGGCGAAAGCTATGTCAGGCCTTGTGGCAGTAGTAGCATACATCAAACTCTCGAATATGCTTGCATACTCCAGCTGCTTGACGCTTTCCCTTGAATTAGGCTTCAGCTTCAGATCATACCTGTACGACGTAACGATCCCTGGAAGATCCCGATACCCGTAACGAGTGATCATTTTCTCAACATAATAAGACTGTGACAGCGCTAGTCTAGTGTCTGTACTGATGATCTTGATCCCTAAGATCATATCAGCTTTCCCCAAGTGCTTCATACTAAACTTGTTCGAGATGAACTTCTTTGTCTCCGTGACATAGCCCATATCCGTACCTAGGATCAGCATGTCATCTACGTACAGACAAACGATCACACCTCTTCCATCAGCGAACTTCGTGTAAACACACTTGTCCGTCTCGCTGACCATATAGCCATTTGGCCTTATAACCTTGTCAAATTTCTCATGCCACATCTTGGGATCCTATTTAAGACCGTACAAGAATTTTACCAACTTGCAGACTTTGTCTTCAAGACCCTTGACGACAAATCCCTCTGGCTGTTGTATGCAAATCTCTTCGGTCAGCTCACCATTTAGAAAAGTTGTTTTCACATCCATATGATGTATCACCATCTTATGTATTGCTGCGAGAGCAATCAACATTATGATGGTGGTCATCCGGGCTACTGGAGCATACGTGTCAAAGTAGTCAATCCCCTGCTTCTGAGAAAACCCCTTGGCTACCAACCTAGCCTTGAACTTGTCAATAGTTCCGTCTGCTTTCATCTTCTTCTTGAATATCCATTTGCATCCAATGGGTTTCGCTCCTTAAGAAAGATCAACCAACACCCAAGTGTTATTTGAGGTGATGGAATTAATTTTATTGTCAATCGTTTCCTTCCAAAAAATTGCATCTCTGGTCTTTATCGCCTCATCATAGGTAAGCGGATCTGCTTCCACATGATAGGTGACAAAGTCATTTCCAAAGTCCTTCGGCCTTCTTACGCTTCGTTGACAGCTCAGCGAGTTCTGGTTCAACCGTTGTTTCAACAATAACATCTTCTTGGACTACTTCTTCATTAAAAACTTCAGTTTCTTGTGCACCCTCATTGTTCTCCGGTATATCCGCTAAAACAATATTCTTGTGCTTGTAAATTTGTCTTCAAAATATTCAATATTGCGAGATTCAATGATATGATTTGACTCAATATCAAAAAATTACCGAGCATTACTCTTCTCGGCATACCCCAAAAAGATCGCCTTTGTAGTCCTTGTCCCAAGCTTCTAAATCTTCAGATCTGGAAGCTTGACATATGCCAGACACCCCCACACTCGAAGGACATTCAAGTTAGGTCTGACCTTGAACCAGAGTTCATGAGGAGTAATGTCTGAAGTTTTATGAGGCACAATATTTAGAATAAAAGTGGCCGTCAATGTAGCTTCTCCCCGGTAGCACTTTAGAAGACCCACTGTCAACAGCATTGAGTTAATCATTTCTGTTAACGTTCTATTCTTCCTCTCTGCTACTCCATTTGTTTAAGGAGCGTACGGAGCCGTAGTCTCATTGACAATTTCATGTTCTTTGCAGAACGATGCAAATTCATGAGACCTGTACTCTCCACCTCGATCACTTCTTATTCTTTTGAGTTGTTGTCCAGTCTGCCGCTCAGGTTCGGCTCTGAACTCTTTGAACTTCTCGAATGCTTCGTCTTTGGCCTTCAGCAAGTAAACGAATGCATACTTAGAGAAGTCATCGATGAAGGTTATGAAATACTTCATCCCGGCCTTTGTAGAGAACTGTTTGAAGTCACAGATATCGGAGTGTACCAACTCCAGAAGATCTGTACTTCGATAAACCCGAGAAAAGGGTTTGCTTGTGATCTTCGTTTGAGCACAAACTTCACATTTCTCTATCTTACCCCCACACTTGGAGATAAGTTCTAGACTGGATATTTTGTTTATTCATTTACAATGAACATGTCCTAGCCTATTATGCCACAACTCAAGAGTATAAACAGAAGGAGTGATAACATTAATTACATTGGACTGATTTACAAGCTGAATTTTGAACATTCTTTTGGTATAAAAAGCTTTCCCAAAATATGTTCCCTTAATAGACATCACCATCTGGCTAGCATTGATGTGCATCCTAAGACCTGCATTACAAAGTAGGCCTTCCGAGATCAGGTTCTTTGCGATAGCAGGTACATGCTTTACGTCTTGAAGCATCAGAGTCTTGCCAGAAGTCAGCTTCAAAACCACCGTTCCGATCCCGAGCACTTCAGCTTGTGCCTGCTTTGCCACCATAACCACTTCAAAAGTTGGTGTATAGGTGGTAAACCACTCCTTGTTAGAACAGACATGGTAAGTGGCGTCAGTGTCCACACACCAGTCAAAATCAGTCCCTACTGCATCAACCTGTGCAATCATAGCAACAACGTCAGTGATCATAGATACCTTGATAGCCTCTCCTTGCTCTGATTGCTTGGTCTTTGCTTTGCATTCACTCTTGAAGTGGCCCTTCTTGCCACACTTGAAGCAAGCCAAATGAGACTTTGGCTTCTTTTGCTTGAAAGAAGTTCCCTTGACTTTCAGATTGTCAGGGTCCTTCTTCTTGCTGTGGGAAGCCGCATGCTTTCTTCTTGGTTCCCTTGTATGAACCAAATTGGCATTAGCCAATTGCTTGGACAGTGCATCCATTTTCAGTTGAGCCCGCATCTGGTCCTCAACATAAATTTTCTGCAAGAGATCTTCAAGGCTGATCTCAAGCTTCTTCCTATGCATGTCTGCTTAGAACTTGCTCCACCCAGCGGGGAGCTTCGAGACAATCTTTCAAACAAAAAACTTGCCGGGGGGCATCGCCTCGTCTTCCAGCTTCTGTCGTAGCTTCAAGAATTTCTTTGCCTGCGACAGCGTGGACTTCTCGTCCTCAAAGAGCCATTTATGATATTTTTTAACCACAAATATCTTGCTCCTATTTTTGTCTTCTTCGTACAGTTTGTTCAGAGACTCCCATATGTCTCTGGCAATAGTCTTCTTACTGTAGGATTCTGCTAGGGAATCCTCCAAAGCATTCAGGATAAGTAGCCTGCAAATGCTATTCTTTCTTCTCCACTTGGCTTAAAGTTTAGTAGCCGCAGTGATTGCGGCAACAGACCCAGTATCTAGAACAATAGGTTCCTCTTCAAGAAGCACGTGATCAACGTCTTTGAGTTGAAGAGTGAGATAAACCTTCCTCTTCAAGACTTGATAATGCTCTCCATAAACTTTTCTAACTTACAAAAGTCAGTATTGAGGAGTGAAGCATTAAAGTTTTCCATCGTAGCAATATAGCTTTGAGATTGTCATTATCGGTGTACAACTTTTTTGATAGAAAAACTGAGAAGATGAAACAATTGTAAAAATAATATTTCAATGCTACACATAAGGAAAGGTGTGTAACAGAGATCCTTGAAGGATTCTGGTAAACGAAGATCTTAAAAAAGATTTCGTTACAGCAACCAAATGACGTACTTCTAAAAAGAATGTACTAATTCGAATTGCTAGTAGTAGCGAAGATAACAGGCGATAGATGGAAGATCTCCTGCTTGGGTGAATGATCACCGTTGCTCAAAGCTATATTCGCCCCACACGAATAGCTTCCAGGAACCAGCAAGTTCATCGGAGAACTTTGGAACACTTCTGCTCTTTTGACTCCTCGGATCGTACACGAACTTCCGTGCAAAAGCAACGCTGGTGCAAAGCTTCTCTTCCCTCTCACAGCCTCTGTTTACTTGTGTTAAAAAACACTTGTATACCTTTTAAACTTTCTGTGTACTCTTCTATTTCCTGTCCTCTGGAGAGCAGAGACCTTATATAGGCCTAAGTGGCAACTGCCTGATTTGTATAGTCTTCGGGACGTGGTGAAAACTACTCCAAACGTGCAGTAATCGCACAGATCATGCACAGACACGATCTGTAGCAAGTTGCGCCACTCGTGCACCCCGTATGCCTTGCATACCGTACGTAGAACGCGTACTGAGCCACTTGCGCCACCTGCATGCCCTGTGTGCCCTATGCACCCTATGCCACCCACACAATTGGGCGCACACCTGTGCGTACAACTGGGCGCACCACTGGGCGCGCATCTGGGTGTGCACCTGGACGCGCAACCTGGCTCGCACAACCAGTGCTGCACAACCTGGCCATGCAACGAGGGCCGCACAACCAGGGCCATACAGCCTATGTCGCACAACCTGGCAGCTCAACCGGCTGCGCAAGTGGCTCGTGCAACGAGCACAACTTAAGCGCACTATACGCCTAGTGACGATGCTGACGTACTAAGTGCAAAGTGCGCCAACAAAATGCCACATTACGCCTCATGATCCCATGAGCCCGAGTCCGTGTCCGAGACCGAGTCTGAGCCCGAGTCGCTAAGCCCCTACGGGGCTTAGCTCCTATGGAAATAAATTTTCTAAGAGTAAAAAGCATGAATGCTTTACCATGGAGCCTTATTCTTACCTCCTAATAAAATCACCCAAATGGTCCCCTCCTTAGGGTCACTACCCCATGTGCATATTCCAACAACACATACAAGTATATATGTTGAGATACCTCATGGTGCAGTTTCCATTTGGGACTAAACTTCACTAGGCATGTTGAGAGCAAGCTCTCAACATGTCAAGGAATTAAGAGCACCTACATAATTGCTCTAAACCAGAGTTGGTGCAACGACTTTGCTGGGGTGATAAAGATCACCATTGCTCAACGCAAAATTTGTCCTATTGCAATCTGCTCCCAGGAACCAGCAAGTTCGAAAGAACTTATGGAATGCTCGTTGTCACCTCCTTTCACAAACTCGAAGAACTCCTTAGGACTTCAGTGGCTGCGGCAGCACTTCTCTCTTCGTCTCTTTATTTTGGCGTAAGTCCCTAATGAAGGCAAGAAGAGATTATTCATAGAGAATGGCCAAAACCCTAATCCTAATCCTGGCCATAACTGATTATGAAAAGATATGAGCGAATAATGAAAAGATTTGAATGAATTAAATTCAAATCCCATACAGATCGGATCTGATCAATTAACTAAATCTTTCCATAATCGCTCAAATCTTCCAAGCAGCAACATCATACACCAACTGCGCCCCATGGCCACCCAGCTCGTCAACCTGTTCGCGTAGCTGTGAAGACCGTAACAGCCCGCGATACCTGCGCGCCCAGCGCCGCAGTCCCTGTGAGCCCAGTGTCACAGCACATGCACCATTGCCGCAGCACCTGTACCCAGTGCTACGGTACCTGCACATCACAGCCTCCAGCACCTTCGTGCCTAGTGCCGCAGCACCTGTGTGCCCATCCCTACGGCACCTACGTGCCTGCTGCACCTGCACTATGACTCGCGCATCAACTGTACACAATACGCCTTGCGTCGATGCTGACGTGCTAAGTACAAAGTGCGCCAACAAAATGCCACTTTACGCCCTTAAGCCCGAGTTCGAGTCCGATCGCTTCGGGGATTAGCTCCATAATAAAATTATCCCATGAGCATGACAAAAAACATTAATGCTTCTTTGTTGGTTTAGCCTTCTTTCTACTAAAAAAATGCCCCTATATGGCACCCATGTGCCTCTCCATACTTCATGTGATATCTTAACACAAGTAAAGCTTTATATAGAGATACCATCCATTTGGTTTTTCCAATGTGGGACTATATTTGTAGTTTCTAAAGCAAAACACCAACAAGTAAAAACACCAAAAATTCCCTACATCTCTATATATGGTTTGAGCGTTCCCCACAGTGACTGTCCATCATGTATTTGGATAGATGTCGCTACGACTTGAATCTTCCCGCATGGGTTAATTAACAGCATGATACAAGAATAGACTAAGCCTTGAATTCTGTACCATAACTGCAACTCTTTCTACTCATGTAATGACATTAACTGTGCTTCTGGCTGCATATGAAAGGCCTTGTGCCAGCCTGGTTTTGGTGTATGCATCTTAGGTGTCTACAAGATTTTCCTCAAGAGACGGCCTATACCTCTTTCCATACACTCTAGGTGATTTCTTGTAAAGAGTCTTTGGCATGAAGCCCTTTGCTTCCTTGCGGTGCTACACCGCTATGACATGGCATGAAGTCGAGACCCTATCTCATCTGGTGGAATACCACCTGTAGCATGAGGCCCAGCCTCTTTGTAGTGCCAAACTACCCAGCATGAAGCCTTTCGCTTCCTTGCGGTGTTACACCGCCGTGACATAGCTTTCAAAGCCAAGGTAATGCCTCATATGGTGTCACCCATTGCAATATGAGACCCAGCCGCCTCTTTGTAGTACTACCTACCACTCTTTATTATACAGCATTAGGCCATCTTGCCTATGTGCTGTGCTACGCCGTTGTGACTTGGCTCGAAGTCGAGGCTTTATCCTCACTAGGTACCTCACGTGGTGTTATCCTACTGTAGCATAGAGTACTACACTCCTTTGTATTGCTGTGCTACCCGTACTTCCTATGAAGTATGCCAGACATCCCAGATGCCTGAGAACTCATTAAGGCTTCCAAGCTATCCTCCCACAGGACTTTATTCTTTGTAAAGAATAAACAGTAGACAATAGTGTTTCTGGGTTCTTAACCCTGCAACATCCCAAAAGACTGCCCACTATTCTTGATATTCTTCTAGTCAATGGTCCTTCCTTGAACTAAAAGTTAGATGCCTAGTAGATTTCTCTTTGAACTAATAGCATAGAACTTTATAGTAGAATTGCAAAGACATAATATCAGAGTGTCTTCAAGCCCATATTACCTACTGTTTCTTCAACCAGCTGGCACTTGAGACCTTTGGTGAACGGATCTGCCAGATTCTCCTGACTCTGAACATCCACTACGATAATGACTGCTCTTTTAAAAAGATCATTTACCGCCATGTGCCTTAGATGCATAATCCTCTTCTTGCCATTGAAGAGGTCATTCGATGCCACCGCTGCAGTCGCTTAGTTGTCACAGTATATCGGTACCACCAGTATCAACTTACCAACCATTAAAAAATCATACATGAGCTCCCAAAGCCATTCTGCTTCATCTGCTGCAACCGCCAGTGCATAGAACTCAGATTCCATAGAGGTATGAGACAACATAGTCTGCTTCTTCGACTTCCACGATATAGTAGCTCTACCCATGGTGAAAATATATTCTCATGTGGACCTCTCACTCTCTACTTATGAGCACTAGCTTGCATCGCTGAAGCCTTCCACTACTTTTGGATCTCTACAGTAGTACAGTACATACTTCTGAGTCCTTTTGAAGTATCTCATAACCCTCTTCACAGCTTTCCAGTACTCTACACCTGGATTGCTCGTGAACTGACTCAGCATCCCCATGACAAAAGCTATGTCAGGCCTTGTGGTAGTAGTCGCATACATCAAACTTCCGATGATGCTTGAATACTCCAGTTGCCTGACACTTTTCTTTGGATTTGGCTTCAGCTTCTTGTCATACCTATACGGTATATCGATCCCTGGAAGATCCTGATACCATAGCGTGTGAGCATCTTCTCAATGTAATGAGACTATAACAATGCCACTCCAGTTTTCATTCGAAAGATCTATATCCCTAGGATAACATCAGCTTTCCCTATGTTCTTCATGCTGAACTTAGATGAGACAAACTTATTTGTCTTAGTGACACTTGATAGATCTGTACCCAAGATCAGCATGTCTTCTACATATAGACATACGATAACTCCTTTCTCATCAGCAAACTTTGTATACACACACTTGTCCGTCCCGCTGACCCTGTAGTCGTTTAATCTTTGACTTTATCAAACTTCTCAGGCCACGTCTTGGGAGCTTGTTTCAGACCATACAGAGATTTTACCAACTTATACACTTTATCTTCGAGGCCCTTGACGACGAATCCTTCTAGCTGTTGCATATAAATCTCTTCGATCAATTCACCATTCAGGAAAGCGGTCTTAACATCCATCTGATGGATAACCAACTTGTGAATTGCAAAGCAATAAACATCCTGATGGTTATCATCCGAGCTACTGGAGTATATGTGTCGAAATAATCTATCCCCTGCTTTTGAGAAAACCCCTTGGCAACTAACCTTACCTTGAACTTGTCAATAGTTCCATCGGCCTTCATCTTCTTCTTGAAGATCTACTTACATCTGATTGGTTTTGCTCCTTCAGGCAGATCGACCAACACTCACGTATTGTTGGAGGTTATCGAGTCGTACTCATCATTAACAGCCTCCTTCCAGATTGCATCTTTGGTCTTTATCGCCTCATCATAGGTAAGAGGATCTATTTCCACATAATAGGTGACGAAATCCACTAGGAAGTCCTTCTGTCTCCTCACTCGCTTAGATACAGGTTCTGTGAGTTATAGTTCAATAGTTGTTCTTACAACAATAATATCTTCTTGGACTACCTCTTCGTAAGGAACTTGAGCCTCCTACGCACACACATTGTTCTTCGGAATGTCCAAAAGAATAATGTTCTTGTTCCTTGCAAACTTATCTTCAAAGAATTCTGCATCACAAGATTCAATAATATGATTTGTCTCAATATCAAGGAACCTCCGAGCATCACTCTTATCAGCATAACCTAGGAATATGGTCTTTGTAGTCCTTGTTTCCAGCTTTTGAATCTTCAAATACGAAAGCTTCATGTATGCCAGATACGAGCATCACTCTTATCATCATCTCTGTTAATGTTCTGTTCTTCCTTTCTGCAACACCATTTGATTGAGGAGAGTACGAAGCAGTTGTTTCGTTGATGATTCCATGTTCTCTGCAGAACGATACGAATTCATGAGACCTATACTCTCCACCTCGGTCACTTCTGAGTCTCTTGAGTTGTTGTCCGGTTTGACGCTCGACTTCAGCCTTGAAGTCCTTAAACTTCTCAAATGCTTTATATTTAGACTTGAGGAGATAAACGAACGTGTACTTTGAGAAGTCATCGATGAAGGTAATAAAATACTTCATCCCGGCCTTTGTGGAGAACTATTTGAAGTCACAGATATCTGAGTGCACCAACACCAGAGGATCTGTACTTCCGTTTACCTGCTTAAACGGTTTTCTTGTGATCTTCGTCTGCGCACAAATCTTTCACTTCTCCAACTACTTACCCCCACATTTGGAGATAAGCCCTAGAATAGACATCTTGTTTATTCTTTTACAGTGAACATGTCCTAGTCACTTATGCCACAACTCAAGAGAATAACAAGAAGAAGAAACTGCATTCACTATCTCCATAGGAATTACAAATTGACGTTCAAACATCCTTTCTGTGCAAAAAGCCTTCTCAAAGTATGTTCATTTATAGGACATAACGATTTGACCAGCATTAATGTCCATCCTCAAGCCTGCGTTGCAGAGCAAACTTCCCGAGACCATATTCTTGGCTATGGCCGGTAGATGCTTTACGTTCCGAAGTGTCAACGACTTCCCTGAAGACAGTTGCAATACCACCGTCCCTATCCTGAGTACTTTAGCTTGTGTCTGGTTCGCCACCATAACCATCTCAAAGACAGGTTGGTACGTGGTGAACCACTCATTCTTTGAGCAAACAAAACACGAGGCCCCAGTGTCTATCCACCAGTCCGTGTTAATCCCAAATGAGTCAACCTGAGCAATCATAGCAACAAAGTTAGCCTCACCTTGCTCTTTTTGTTTTAGTTTTTCTTTGCAGTCCCTCTTCCAGTGGCCTTTCTTGCAACAGTTGAAACAAGTCCCTGGTTCTTTGGACTTGGGCTTGAACTGAGCCGACTTTGCCTTCAGATGGTGAATGTATTTCTTTTTTGGTAGGGAGCCTTCTACTTCCTTTTGGAATTTCCTCCTTGTACTATGTTCGCCTTAGCCATCTTCTTGGACAAGGCATCCACTTTGATTTGAGCCCTCAACTCGTCTTCAACATGTATCCAGTGCAAGAGGTGCTACAAATCCACCTCTATCTTCTTGCGGTGCATATCCGTGATGAAGTTGCTCCATCCAGGTGGAAGCTTGGCAACAATACCCCCAACGACAAAAGCATCGACCAAGGGCATGCCGTCATTCGCCAGCTTCTGACGTAACTTGAGGAACTCCTTGACTTGAGGCAACATGGTTTGTCATCCTCAAACCTCATCCTCCAGACCTTTTCGGTCACGTGGATCTTGTTTATATTCTCATCTGCCTTGTAGAGATTCTCTACAGACTTCCAGACGTCTTTTGTATTGACCATCTTGTTGTCTGACACCGACAGAGAGTCCTCCATGGAGTTCTGGATCAACAACTTGAAGAGGTTGTTATCCCGTCTCCATTTTGACTGCAAAGCTGTTGCTTCAACAACCCTTCGAGCATTTTCACCCTCTGGAATCAAAGGCTCAGGATCTGTCAATACATAGTCGACGCTCATGAGTTGAAGATTAAGGCTGACCTATCTCTTTCAGACGTTGATATGCTCTCCGTCAAACTTCTCAAGTTTAAAACTTGTATCGAGAAGTTGTGCACAGAGGTTATCCATCAGACCTGAATCTAGCTTTGGATTTTATTCCCGAAACAGATCTTTTGATGGAAAACGGAAATCTCAAACTCTTATTTCCAGAAAGAAGAAAATCTCGTTCTCCTGAGAGTGAGATGAATACTCGTTCTCAACCGAAGGTGATGCAACAAGATGAATGATCGCTCTCAACCGGAGCTGATACAACGATATGAATAATCGCACTCAACTGGAGTTGATGCAACGACTTTGCTGGGGTGATAAAGATCACCGTTGCTCAAAGCAAGATTCGCCCTATTACGATCTGCTCCCAGGAACCAGCAAGTTCAAAAAAACTTATGGAACGCTCGTTGTCACCTCCTTTCACGAACTCAAAGAACTCCATAGGAATTCAATGGTTGCGGCAACACTTCTCTCTTCTTCTCTTTATTTAGGAATAAGTCCTTAATGAAGGCAAGAAGAGAGTATTTATAGTGAAGGGCCGAAACCCCAATCCTAATCCAGGCCGTAACTGATTGCGAAAAGATAGGAGCGAATAATAGAAAATTTTGAATTAATTAAATTCAAATCCAATATAGATCGGATCTGATCAATTAACTCAACCTTTCCATAACCGCTTAAATCTTCCAATCAGCTACATCATACGTTACCTGCACCCCATAGCCACTCAGCCCGTCAACCTGCGCGCATAGCTGCGAAGCCTACAGCAGCCCAGGACACCTGCGCGCCCAGTGCCGCAGCCCAGCAGCACCTGTGCACCGCAGCCCCGCAGCACATGTACATCCAGCGCCGCAGCACCTGCGCGCCCAACCCAACTGCACCTGCGCTCCTGCTGCGCCCGTGCTACACCTGTGCTACGACTCACGTATCAACTGCGCACAATGCGCCTTGTGCCGATCCTGACGTGCTAAGTGCAGAGTGTGCAACAAAATGCTACTTTACGCCCTTGAGCCCGAGCCCGAGTCTGAGTCGCTAGCTCCCTAAGGGAATTATCCCATGAGCATGACAAAAAGCATTAATGCTTCTTTATTGGTTTACCTTCTTTCCACTAGAAAAATGTCCCCACATGGCACCCATGTGCCTCTCCACACTTCATATGATCTCTCAACACAAGCAAAGCTTTATATAGAGATACCATCCATTTGGTTTTTTCAATGTGGGACTATCTTTCTAGTTTCTAAAGCAAAACACCAACAATATATAAATAAGAAAGAGTTTTAACTAGAACTCATTAATATCCTATGTCTATCTATAAATTCTTAGAAGATACAAACTACCTAGAGTAATAGGACACATGGAATTAAAAAAACATAAGTCACCATCTAAACAACGTGACAATTATGATAGAATTTGAGCTTAATTGTAACTAAATATCCTCAACTACTTCACTTATATATTTTGATACCATAAAATTTTATATTATACCAGTTAATACTGTGAACTACTGAGGAGTTGGAAGTTGCTATCGTCCGTTAGTTTTCTTCTTGTAAAAAAACATTGACTTTTTATTCCCTTCTCCTTTCTTCTTTTGGATCTCCATCTTCTAACCATAATTTCTTTTTTCACCACACTTCTTCAACCTTACTGTTGGGCGTACGGAAGTGTTTGCCAACCCACCTGATCAAACCAACCCGTAGCAATCTTCCTAACTAAAGTTGACGACTTCTTGATTAGATCTCCATCCTTCTTCTGTCTTGGATGGCGAAGTCCTAAAATATTTAACTAAATTTGGATTCTATAAATATTTCGTTACCAAACCCAGACTGGACTCCAACAATCTTCCCCTCCAGTTTGATGTGAGGGTGTTAACCCCATAGCTCCTTAACTAGATGCATGTCATCCAACGACCGAATACCTGTTCCCCCATGCAACTGATCTCTGATACCCCGAGTTGCTTTACTTCTTGCTTCGTCTCCAGTTCCTCGACCGTTTTGTTGACACTAGCTGCCAAGCGTAGCACCTCCTACATCACTGGGATCCTGATGATATCAATAACACGACTAAAACCGAAGTCCCTAATGATCTGCCTCACCGTAAGTCTTGGCTGCATGTCCCCAACTACTGTCTTCCATTGGAACGTACTGTCGTTCCGTTGAGCTTCTTTACCCTTTGTTGGCCCAACCAAGCGGACCTTACGGTTCTTTCGATATTCGAACTCCTGAACCTGCCCGCTTTCGTGTCCGATACTGAAGCTCCTCTGCACACGTGTATTATCGAGCAGAACATCATGCACTGGTCGATAATCCACAGCTCCTCCTGAACTGTGTGAATGGTAATGTACCCACCCTCTGATTGAGTATGCTGCAAACCTTGATCTCCTTCCTAGCTTCGAACTGTTGAAACCAATATCGCTTCGTAAAGCTTTGGCAAACCACCCGTTGCCAAAATCGGATCCTTAGAGCAACCCCCACTGGGAGAAGGACCAGCTGTCATAGGATGACCCTCAATCATTGACTTATCTCCTTTCGTCGCTTTGTCTCGACAAACCGAATCCTTCGTAACCCTCAAACTTCTCGAAGACCCTCCTTAGCAAGTTTTCGACGATCCTCCTCCTGTCGAATACCCCTCGAGCCTCTATCCAGTATCTATGGCCTGCCTATACAGCTCAGCGACTTAAGTATGTACATGCCACAAGACAAATCTTCCCGAGCCAGCAATTTCGATCCCTTCGCAAGCATCCATTCTCTGTCCCCAAACAAACTACGACATCCATTATCTACCAACTCCTTGCCAAAACCAAGTTGTAGTGCAAACTCGATAAATATTGAACACCCTTGAGAACGAGTTTCTCACTGAGCTCCGTTGCAAGTGCACATTATCGATACCAACAACTGCAACCGTCCCCTTGTCGCCCATCTTAATACGTCCAGACCTGCCATTGTAGTATGACGTAAACATCTTCCTATGCTGAATGGCATGATACGATGCCCCTGTGTCAATGATATAGTCGCCATTATGACATATGTCACAAGGTTCCTATGCGTCGGTCGCTGCGATAATGATATCTCCAAACATCCTTAGATCCTCTTGATCCTCATTGCCTTATGCTTCTCAGCTTTGAGCTTCATGCATTTCCTCTAGATATGACCCCTTTCGCCACAACAATAACAACCCTCCTTGAGGTCCATAATCGTAAGATTACGCTAACTCCCCCATGTCTTCACCTATGACTTGAGTCTTTCCTTTCCGTAGGAAGGCACCAGAGCATTCTCCAGCGACGATTTAACTTGCTTGCACTAGACCTCCTCATTCAACAAGCTACTTTTAACTGTCTCTATCGTGACAACTCTATCCGTTGCAGAGTTGCTCAGCGATACCACCAACATGTCCTAGCTTTTCGGCTAAGAACTCAAAAGTAGTAGGGCCTGAAGCTCATCATCAATCTCCATTTTCATCGCAGATAGTTGATTGATGATACCCTGAACCTCGTTCAGATGTTGTGCCATCGAGGCACCCTCCGTGTACTTCGAGTAGACGAGCTGACGAATAAAAAATGTCTTATTGCCAGCCATTTTCCTTTCGTACATCGAATGTAAGTTCTTCAACAATGCTTTTATGAACTCTCCATAGATATGTGGTGTAACATCGAGTCATCCAGCTATTGACGGATGAATCCAATGGCCTACCGATCCAGTCATTTTCAGTCTTCAGCAGCTTTGTCCGATGGCTTTACGTTGTTGCCCTCCAACAAACCATATAAATCCTTGCACCAGAGTAGATCCTCCATCATTGGCTTCCAAATCGCCAGTTCGTCCATATGAGGGTGATCATACGAGTGTTCATCTGCTCCGTAGACATGGTTGCCAGAACCCCCAAAGCTATGATACTAATTGTTGGACACGCGAAAGCATTTTCCAACCCACCTGACAAACCAACCCCCGTCTAATGGACACCAAGCATAGATAAAGACAAGTATATGGTTGTGACTATGTCATCTAGACAAATTCGAACCTTTATAACTCATAAAAATTATAAGATTTACAAAAACTAATGTTGAACCCTTTGTCCTAATAGGTTCAGCCCACTCACTACACTTAAGAAGAAAAACAGAAGATTACAATTGAGATCACTCGCCAACCCATAGCAATCTCCCTAACCAAAGTTGATGATTCCTTGATTAGATCTCCTTGCTTTCTCTGTTTTGGATGGCGAAGTCCTAAGAATAAAGCACGGACTTTCTCTTAGATTTTTTTTGTGAACGAGCACCCCGAATCTCCACTTTGTGTTGTGCTTTATGCCTCCACCCTCACCACATATATATAGGATGGGAAAATTATATTGTAGTCATAATATGATTTCCTAACTAGGAACAAAATATGAATTATATTATGCCTAAAATATTACATCAACATTCTATTTTAGATCATAATAGGATTTCCTAAAATAAGAATCATATTATATCTAAAATAGCACAACCCTAATTATGGATATCCAAATCTAACCAAATCAAATATTTAACTAGATTTGGATTCCACAAATATGTTGTTCCCAAATCTAGACTGAACTCTAACACTTACCTCCATCTTTCCCACATAAAATCATAATCCTAATTATTATTATCCTCCACATCTCCTCTAACTTACCCCCTTCACCAGACCGAGGAACCCAATTAACAAACTTCTTTTTTGATAGGTCAAGGAGCGCCCCCTAGGCCTGCTCGATCAGTCGTCGCCACCCCCACCAAACTCACGCCTCGAGGCCCCACCATGCATATGTGGGCTTTACCTAAGCACCTCCAATGGAAGCACAAGACCCTGCCTTGTAGCTCCTCCGCCCTTGACATCCCCTAGTCCTACTTCTCCGCGAATGGACTAACTGCTAGCGAACTCCCTATGCCTACTCTGCCTCTCTTCTCATTCTTAGCGAGCTCTGGCAATTACGGTAGTGTTTGAGACCCCATCGACGAGCATCGAATGGTCTCATTGTGCGACCCCAAATATCTGCTCATTCTCATTCTTTTGTCCTCTTCTACAACCTCAACAAAAGAGTGTGGCGACATCAGTTAACCTCGGCAGATCAATGTCGAGCCCCTTGACCTCGAATAGACCTCGACGACAGCGATCTGTAATATTGGAAATACGGTGTGACCCGAACCAAAGTTGGCCCATGAGGTGCGATATTGAATTGGGCACATATGCCTTAAAAAGAATTCTCATGTAAGTCCTGAACCAGTCGCAATTATCTATACCGCATGATCCCACCTCCTACACGATGTAGGACTAAATTACCAACTCCATTGTCACCCTCCATTTGAGCGCTCAACCGAAAACGAGATACAACCCAACAATCTCCATCTTAGCTCGTTTTCGCTAGCCGAATAACCTTAGCACCTTTCTAGATTTTTCCGTTCCCGCTAACCGAACAACCTTAGCACCCATGCTACCATTTATTCGTTTCCGCCAGCCGAACAACCTTAACACTCCTTGCTAACTTTTTATTCGTTTTCGCCAGCTGAGCACTTAGGAGATCCAATATATTGTCATCTCGATTCGTTCGACTACAGAATACGTTTATCCACACCACCATATGTGCCAACCAAAAGTCTTGCTCCATCTTGGGCTCGTCAAATCCAGCTTTGAAGCCAATTCGTGTAGTTGATGCTCCTACTCTACCTTGAAAAGAGCTTGTATAATTCGATTATACACATGAACGTTCCGCACCATCTATCTCGAACCAATTAGAGCCGCCCAAACTAGCCTCGTAACAATGGGATCTGATACCACTTGTTGGAAATACGGTGGGACCCAAACCAGAGTTGATCCATGTGGTGCAATATTGAATAAAATTACAAGATTGACAAAACTAACGTTGAAAACTTTGCCCTAATAGGTTCAACCCCCTCACCACTCTCAAGAAGAAAAATAGAAGATTACAATTGAGGTCACTCACCAACTCATAGCAATCTTCCTAACCAAAGTTGACGACTCCTTGATTAGATCTTCTTCTTCCTTCTGTCTTGAATGGTGAAGTCCTAAGGGCAAAGTACGGACTTTCTCTTAGATTTTCTTATAGATAAGCACCCCGAATCTCCATTTTGTGTTGTGCTTTGTGCCTCCACCCTCACCATATATATATATAGGATGAGGTAATCATATTTTAGTTATAATAGGATTTCCTAAATATGAATAAAATAGGAATGCTATTATGCCTAAAATATTACATCAACATCCTATTTTAGATCATAATAGGATTTCCTAAAATAAGAGTCTTATTATATCTAAAATAGAATAAAACCAATTATGGACATCCAAATCTAATTAAATAAAACATTTAACTAGATTTAGATTCCATAAATATGTTGTTACCAAATCAAACTGATTCCAACAATCTTCCCTTCAGTCTAGTGAGAGGGTATTGACCCCATGGCTCCTCAACTGGACTCCATGCATGTCGTCCCATGATAGAATACTTGCTCTCCTATGCCACTGATCTTCGATCCCCCGAGTTGCTTTGCATCTTCCTTCATGTCCAGCTCTTCGACCATCACATCGACACAAGCTGCCAAGAGTAGCAGCTTCTGTACCACTAGAATCCTTCTGATATCAGTAACATGACTAAGACCGAAGTCATTGAAGATCAGCCTCACCGTAAGTCATGGTTGCCTGTCCCGGACTTTTGTCTTCTACCGGAACATGTTACCGTTCTGACAAGCTTCTTCACCCTTGGTTGGCCCAACCAAGTGGATGGTGCAGTTCTCCTAAGATTTAAACTCCTGAACATGTCCACCTTCATGTCCGACGATGAACCTCCTCCGTACACATGCATCGTTAAGTAGGACATCACGTACTGTGTACGTCGTCGATGACCCACAGCTCCTCCTGAACTGTGTGAATGGTGATGCACCCGCCTGTGATTGAGTTTGTTGCAAACCTTGATCTTCTTCCTGGCTTCAAACTGTTGAAACCAATGTCACTCCGTGAAGATTTGGCAAACTATTTATCGCCAAAACTGGATCCGTAGAGAAACCTCCACCTGGAGACCGACCAGATGTCATAGGACTGACAGACTAACCCTCAATCTTTGACTCATTACCATCCGTCGCTTTATCTAGACAAACCGACAAAGCATCTAGAAGCCCCTCTTTAGCAAGTTCTTGACGATCCACCTCTTGTCGAACATCCCTCGAGCCTCCATCCGGTGTCTGTGGTCTGCTTGTACAGCTCAGCAGCTTAAGCTTGTACATGTCACAACATAAATCTTCCCGAGCCAACTGTTGGGAATCCTTCATAAGCATCCAATCTTCATCCTGAAGTAGACTGCGACAGCCATCATCTGCCAGCCTCCCTATAGAAACCAAATTATAGAACAAACTCGGTACATGTCGCACACCTCCGAGTACGAACTTCTTACCAAACTTTGTCATCAAGTGCACATCACTTATGCCTACAACTGTAGCCGTCCCCTTGTCGCGCATCTTCAGACGACCAAACATGCTGCCGTGGTATGACGTGAAGATCCTTCTATATGGAATGGCATGATGCGACGCCCCTATATCCATGACCCAGTCACCATCATAACAAATGACACATGCCACAAGGTTCCTCTATGTCAGTCACTATGATGATGATATCTCCAAATTCTATGACATCCTCCGAATCATGTTTGCCTTTCACCTACTCAGTTTTGAGCTTCATGTAATTTCTCTTGATATGACTCCTTTTGCTAAAGTGATAGCAGCCCTCCTTGCTGTCCACAATCGTAAGATCTCGAGAACTCCCTGTCTGTCCTCGCCTGTGACTTAGGTATTCCCTTCCCATAGGAAGCCACCAGAGCGGACTCATGCGACGATTTTACTTGCTTGCGTCGGACCTCCTCATTCAACAAGCTACTTTTGACTGCCTCCATCGTGACAACTCCTTCAGGCACGAAGTTGCTTACCGATACCACCAATGTTTTTCAGCTTTTTGGCAAGTAACTCAAGAGCAGTAGGGCCTGAAGCTCCTCATCAATCACTATCTTCATTGCAGACCGCTGATTGATGATACCCTGAACCTCGTTCAGATATTATCCACTAGGGTACCCTCCGTGTACTTCGAGTTGACAATTTGACGAATATCAAATACCTTATTGCTAGTTGTCTTCCTTTCGTACATCAAATACAGCTTCTTCCACAATGCTTTTGCTGAACTCTTCATGGAGATGTGGTGAACCACCGAATCATCCAACCATTAGCGGATGAATCCAACGGCCTTCCAATCCAGTCGTTTCCAGTCTTCAGCAGCTTTGTATGTTTGCTTTGCGTTGTCACCCTCCAACGGACCATGCAAGTCCTTGCACCAGCTCCATCCTTGGCTTTTAAATCACCCAGTTTCTTTTGTAAAGGTGATCATATAAGTGTTCATCTGCTCCGTAAACGTGGTTGCCAGAACCTCCAAAGCTCTGATACCAATTGTTGGGTGCATGCGAAAGCGTTTGCCAACCCACCCGATCAAACCAACCCCTGTCTAACAGACACCAAGCACATATAAAGACAAGTATATGGCGGTGACTATATCACCTAGATAAATTTTAACCTTTAATTACAAGTTTGACAGAACTCACGTTGAACCATTTGCCCTAATAGGTTCAATCCCCTCACCACTCTTAAGAAAAAAAATAGAAAATTATAATTGAGATCACTTACCAACCCATAGCAATCTCCCTAGCCGAAGTTGACGACTCCTCGATTAGATCTTCTTCTTCCTTCTGTCTTGGATAGCGAAGTCCTAAGAGCAAAGTACGGACTTTATCTTAGATTTCCTTGTGGATGAGCACCCCGAACCTCCATTTTGTGATGTTTTGTGCCTCCACCCTCACCCCATATATAGGATACGAAAATCATATTCTAGTCATAATAGGATTTCCAAAATAGGACTAAAATTGGAATCCTATTATGCCTAAAATATTCCATCAACATCCTATTTTAGATCACAATAGGATTTCCTAAAATAAGAATACTACTATATCTAAAATATCACAACACCAATTATGGACATCCAAATCTAATTAAATTAAATATTTAACTAGATTTGGATTCCACAAATATGTTGTTACCAAATTTAGACTGGATTCCAACATGTAACTGACTATTATTGTTCATCCTATAGTCTTCTTATTCCTTGTAACCCTTGTATCTTCACCATCGACCTTCTTGACAGCACCTTCCATGTCTATCAGTTCCACTGCAACCGGCAACAACCATAGACACCTTTCCAAGCCTTTATTTACCTCCCTTTCGGTAGGACAACAGTGTGGTGTTACCTCGACTCGACCGCAATATCTCTCTATCTATCTTCGTCGAGTCTTCCCTTTTGGACATCCCTTTGCACTTAGTTAAGCATCCATGATTGTTGGTGGAAACATCCATAAAATTGTGGGGTTAAGCATGCAGGTTTTTTTTGCCAATTTATATTTTTTGTCAACTCCGTCAAGGAAGTAATATGAAAGAAATTGGTGGAATATAATTATTTTAAAGGTCCATAACGCTAAAAATTACTCTTTCAATACCAACTAATTTTATAATTACATAAATAATTTAAAATATATCCCTAAACTTTCACAAAATTGTGAAATTTTGGTAACATTGTATAAATAACACATGTTTATGTCATAAATCTAGTGCCTATACTAATTAATGGTTTTAAAAAATATCACCTGGACAATTTACAATCCAATTTGTAAAAAAAAAGTTATTTGACTTGCATGGCATATTAGAACAATATAGAAGTGTATTATTGTAGATCTATAGTTATCCCACGAAGAAATGGTATAAAGTAAAATTTAAACCATTAGGATAATACAATATATATTTCAACACTAATCATAATTATAGTGATAGTCTGGTCACAGTAGATTACAACAATACATAGTTCACAAAGTTAGCCTTGGCAATTACATTCTTGAAAGATCATATCACTGACTTCACATTGGGAGCGAAGAGTTACAAATAAAATTATAATTTGTTATTTAAAATGCAATTTGACAATGCCATAGCAACTCATAAAGATATCACAATAATAAGATTAATAATTTAGGCCTTTACCAATAAAAATATTTATAATAAAATTACTTATTCACCAATAAAAGATATATTTCTCCTATTTGATGTGCTGAAATAGTATAAAAGAGGCTCCACCGACGGACATGTTGAAATAATAATAAAAATAAAACTAAAAATAAAAATTATATATATATATGGAAAATTCTACAATACATCTACCCTTTTGCGATGTATCGATACATCCTAAATCTGAACCATTTGATGTTCATCCAATGGTTCAGATTAAATAATGCAGGAGACATCATTTAATGCTGCTTTTGACTTTTGACCTCTTATTACCTTGCTATAGTAGATCATTCTTCAATGCAATTTTTTAATGAACACCCTAAATTAACTCATATTTACTTTATCCTTCGTCCATGTAATTTAATATTTTGTGCAACTACGTATATATAACAATAATTGTGTGTCGGTCGGAAAGAAAGGACACAATGTGTCTAGGTCTGTAGGCAATATAGACGACGACACCACCGATGCTCCGATAGCTGCGAGCGATCTAGATAATGACACCAGCGACGACATGGACGAAGATCCTGTAGCCAATGTGGATAATACTAAGGGAAGAATTCAGAGAAAGAAGAGGGATAGGAAGCCGATAAAAGCTCGTTCTCTCAAATCTCTTCTCTGTGTAAGTTAAATCCAAGGAGGACACAATCCCAAATTTTAGTTATTGCTTAGCAGAGTCTTCTTAGTTGTTGTATAATTGTGGTGTTGCTTCTGTACCATTTTCATCTTTAGTCTCATGTTTTCTATAAATATGTATTCTATTTGATTTTGATTTAGTAATCTTTTCGTAGTTTGTTTTGTTTGTTTCATCTAACAATTTAATATTTTGCTTACAAAGCTACAGGCCATGGTGGTAGTGGTGGAAGGAGAAACGGAGATGAGGAAGGAAAGAAGAAGAAGTTCCGGTTTGCGATGGACTTCGTCGAGCCCTCCTCGAACAACGAGGAGTACCAGCAAAATTAAACCTCTTATAGAGTTCCTCACATTGTTAATCATGATAACCTTTCATGATTACACTTCAAATGGCTAGTAGATTCTTTGCTAGTGTCGAAATTTATTTGTCTTTCCATCTTCCTCACTTTTCGTACTTTTCTCTTGCTATATATACAATAGTTTTCTTGTTTCAACTATTATTTATTCTGAAATACATAGAATAGTTTTCTTATTTCATTTTGTAGTACTGGAGAAAGATGTCTACTCGTATGGAACATGTAGAAGACGTAGAAGATTGGATGCCAGCGCCAAATAAAACCTTCATTCTACGTATGATGTGCAGGTTTGAAGAACAACTGTCGAAGATTTCAGATCAACTTATTTCGATCAATTCTAAGCTTGGTTCAATCGAAATTGAACAAATGAATATATCTCAGCGTTTGAAAAAGATGGAAGAATCTTCAGCTTTGAAGAAGGCATCTTCATCTGGAGTAATTAATAATGTGGAGGAGGTTTTCGTTGAAGCTTCCGATGAGGAGGACATGCGGCTAAAAACATGATAAAGCAATGGACCAAATTCTCGAAATGTATCCTCTAGTAGAAACTGACTTTAGCAGTTCTTCAAAAAGAATACGAGGAAATTTAGATCTGGTAACACCTTTGAAAAGTAAGTAATATGAGATTTTACGAAAATATTTTTGCGGATGATAGACCTGACAAGTAAGTAATATGAGTTTTCATTTAATTCCAATAGTTTTTTTCTAATATATTCGTTTCTTTTCTTAGTGAAATAATATCATCTTGCAACAAAATCCATATGTCTCGAGGTGAGATGAAGTCCTTAGCTCCGGAAACGAGAATTAAAGATGGGGTATGTATAGATAGTATATTTCTTCTTAGATGTCATCTATGTTTACTTCAATTCCATCGCTGATATTTTTAATGAGATGCTCAGATTGTAAACCTTGTCTCTGTTCTTTTCACCACAGAGGAACGGAAAAGAACTTTCAATAAAGCTAATGTATGGTATTTACCAACAAGGTTAACGGTGAGTGAGCATTTTATTCATCAATGATTACGCATTAACAATTTTCTTATTTGTTTGTGCTTCGTAATGTATTATTGATATGTATGTAGAGAATAAGGTTACCTCACTATGACAAACAACTTCATGAAATATGGAAGAAGTACAAATATTTCCAGGATTATATGGGATCTTTAAGCATTTGTAATGAGGTATTAATGTATCTACATTAAAATATTAATCCTAATTTTCTAAAAATTTACTAATTTGTTTTACCCAATTAATCCTGATTCAGATATACATACCCATTCTTTTGTCTGAACACTATACTCTTGCAAGAGTTATGGTTAAAACAATGACTGTTGAAATTTGGGACACACTTGCATCTACAGATGAGCCGATTCAAAGCAAATCAGTCACAAAACAAATAGTAAGCTAATATTCATCAATTTTTATAAATTGCGTACAAGATTCGCGGTATACTAATACATATTGTACTCTGGTAATTGTAGCTTTCAAATTTGGATATCTTTCTTGAAGAAAAGATTTTGAAGTTGAGAGATGCTAGGTTCAACTTTTCTACTTTTGCCATAAAACGTCGTCCTTATGTTCCCCGCCAAGGCAATTTATTTGATTGTGGGATTTTTGTAATTGTGATCATGAAAGACGGATGTAGTCTGGACTCCCGTTCTCTCAATGTAAGTCTGAAAGTATGTCGTCAAAAACTTACACTTTTTAGAGCAATATTTTTTTATGTTATTTTTGTTATATGCAGTTTTATTTGGGAATGGAAAAATGCAAAGCTGCTGAATGGATTGCAACTTCTGAGCACAATGAAGAACTATCCAAGTTGCGCAACAATATAATATAATTAAGTAGAAATGAGTCCAAACTAAAATGATTGAATATGGAAGACAATAATTTTTTTTCTTTTATCTAATGTTTTATGTTCATTTGTTTTATTGAGTTATAATGTTCTTAAAATATGGGATAAAAATGATATCAAAATGTTCATTTGTTTCATAATCTTACTGCCATATAATTCTAAAATAGCCTAACATGTGCCTCTGACCCTATGGGTATACCTTCTCTTCATGCTAAAGTGATTTATGTCTTTGACCCTATGTATCGATTAAAATTCTCAAGTTATTGACAAGAGAAAATTTATAAAATGCCCAAAAATCGCAAAAGTTTTATGAAAAAACCCACCGCAAAATAATATTTCATCGCGTGCCCAAAATTAGATAAAAATATATAAAAGGGTGCGGCATGACCTTATTGCGCTTCTAATTATTTTCAAAACACTCACGAAACCTACTCTTCAAAACTAAAAAGTTTCTATTCTTCCTCTTCTTCATACGTTGCTCCTTTTCGTATCTAAGTTTTATCTACCAAAATCTTCAAACCCATTTCAAAAACTCGTCAGTGCCTCTCCATTTGCAATCTTCACACCATATCGCAAATATTAGCATCAAATGGAACCCCAGTTAGAGAAAAGGGAGAAGATGTAGATATACAAGAAGAGAGAGATGTTGTGAAGAGATTTAAGAAGGTTGCACATGAGCCAGACGCTATTAATCAAGAAGGAGGGCAAACGGAAGGGCAAAAAGAATGTATAACTATAAGTTGTATTCATGATTCTGTTAAGATAACGGAGGGGAATAGTCATTCTCCGTCTTAATACAACGGACGGCTATAGTCATTCTCCGTATTAAAATGCAGGAGAATGGTCATTCTCCGTGTTATATTGACGGAGAATGGTCATTCTCGAGAATGACCATTATCCTTGTTAAATTGAAGGATTAATTCCATTCTCCGTGTTGACTTGACGGAGAATGGCCATTCCGGTGTTAAAATGAAGGGGAAGTGCCATTCTCCATGTTAAAACCATGAAGAATGCCATCTTCGTGTTAAAATGTAGAAGAATGGTCATTCTCCGTGCAAATATCACGGAGAATGGCCATCTCCGTGGTAAAATGTAGAAGAATGGTCATTCTCCGTGCAAATATCATGGAGAATGTTCATTCTCCATGCAAATATCATGGAGAATGACTATTATCTGTGTTAAAGTCATAGGGAATGGCCATTCTCCGTGTTAGATTGACGGAGAATAGCTGACAGAAACCTAACTTTTTTGTCTTTTTAGGAGAAAAACTGTCAGAAATAAAGATTCAAGAGTTTTCTGTTCTTCTTTCAAGACGATGCAAACTCTTATGGATGATATCAAAGAAGATGGCGGCCGTTTACCTGAGCCAGTTATTGATTCTTTGAAGAATACCGATTTCTACAATTTTGTCGAGATATTCTACAAAAACAAAGTTCGCACTCAAGAATTGGCCAAGGTTTCAGAAGGTCTTGAGAATTTGATAGGAACTTATGTGGAAGACAAATATGGTATCGGATACTTTCAACTGAGAACTACTGTTAAAATAGTGCCGAGTGTGGACGATATGGCAGCCATTTTCGGTCTACCGCTGAAGGATGATAGTGAGGATGATGCTAAATACAGAAGATTGATAACGGAAATACAACAGCAGCCCACACCACCAACATCGTTGAGCGTGTGTAGAGATCACTTCACAAGATTGTTGGCTAATTCTAAGGACAAACACTCAGAAGTCTCGAATAAGGAAGTGAGAGAGAAGTTCATTGAATTGTTACAACGGCTTCATGGCGGAGATAACGTTGTTAATCCAGATGATTTGGACAAGCTAATAATCTTCCACTTGTGCCAAACAATATTCTTCATAAAGTCTGGCGGTTCAAATTTGTCGTACATATTATTGTCCTTGGTAGACATCATAGAAGTTATCAACAGAATATGCTGGCCAAGGTTAATCTTGAAGTATGTCATGGAGAGCATCAAGAGGATTACAAGTAAAACTAAGGGGGGAGATTACTCTGATGCATACTCCAAAATGGAAGGTTGCACAATATACTTTCTCTATTGGTTTGCGGAACATAGTACGCTTGTGGAAAGGAAGTCCGCACCAATACGTGAATACCCGAGATTTTGCACATAGAATGGGTACAAAATCTCGGTCTTTCTCAAACTTGAATATCACATTAAATTTAAATCGAAACATATATTCAAATATTTGGTTATTGCTATCGGGAAAGAGGAAGGCCACCTAGAAGAGGATGTAGAAATATGAGAAGAAGATACAAGTGAGGAAGAGGGACACCACCAAACTGGTGGAGATGAGGATGCTGAACAAAAGAGACCCCAACAACTTGGAATAAATGCCGTAATGTAGGGGTCGGTGCAGAAATTGGAGGAGTTGAGAAAAGAGAAAGCTCAGGTTCTTGCTGAGAATGAAAAACTCAATGAAAAGCTTAGAGAGCTAGAGGCACAAGAAGCCCAACAATGTCCAGTCAACGTTGTGATGGAGGGCTCGGTGCATGAATTGGAGGAGTTGCAAAGAGAAAAATTTGAGATTCTTGCTGAGAATGGAAAGCTTAGCGAAAAGGTTAAAGAGCTACAGACACAAGGTAAAATTTCTCTTTTTTTGAAGTTCTGATTTGTAATTCTCCGTGTTAGAATGCAGAAGAATGGACATTCTCCGTGTTAAAATAATAGAGAATGTTCATTCTCCGTTTCATTTAATATCACGGAGAATGGACATTCTTTGTGTTAAATGGAATGAGAATGGTCGTTCTCCGTGATAATAAGACGGAGAATGGCCATTTTTCATTTTAGAATGTAGATGAATGGCCATCCTCCGTGTTAGAATACAGTAGAACAGTCATTCTCCGTGTTAAGGTTACGAAGAATGGTTATTTTTTGTGTTAGATTCACATCATATTGATTGACATCATACATTTCATTATTCTTTATTTTATTTCTCTGCAAATAACCGAACAGCTCTGAAAAACAAATAAAAGCCTCGTTAATGAGAAAAGGAAGCTTTAAAATAAAGTTGAATCATTGAATATTGAAGCCATTGAAAAGGATGCAAAAATTGTTGATCTCGAAGCCATTATTGTAGCATTGTAGCATGAGGAGACTCAAGCAGCTGCTGAACTTGTTGCTCCATAAGAAGTCAAAAGAAGAGGCGGATGGGGGGAAAGAGGTCCAGAAAACCATCAGCGACATTAGCCGATGAAGATATTACTCCCTTGAAAAAGAATACAGTTAGAGAGGCTAATAAAAAGCGAAAGATGAATGCCGCTCCGAAATATGGAAAAGACGCCAACATGGCTGAGCTAAAGAGAAAGGGTGTCATACTAAAGAAATGCGATGAACTCGTACTTTGGATGGATGCGGATGAAGAGCTAAACAAGCATTACATTGACATCATATTCCCCAGAAAGATGAGTCCAAAGTATGTATTCTGAACTCGACCAATCTCCGTCCAATTCATTACGGAGAACAACCATTCTCCGTGACAGTTGTCCGGAGAATGATCATTCTCTGTGTCAGTTGGACGGCGAATTATCATTCTCCGTGTCAGTTGGACGACGAATTATCATTCTCCGTGTCTGTTGGACGACGAATGATCCTTTTTTTCTTTTCCTTTCTAGAATTTTTTCACAATTATGTCCTGAGAATCTCTATTAATTTAATTTAAACTAAATTTATGGGCAGTGATATTGTATACTTGAGTATGCCGAAAGAGGGTAAAAATGAAGGTGAAATCTAGCTATCGGCAATCGACATGAAGACATACTCAACTATGAAGACATGGAGGCTGGCATACTCAACATAATAATAAGGAAGCTGAGAGAAATTCAAGGCTATGCAAGAAGGTATGCCCAGTCAAGTTCAAAGGACGTGCAACATAAGTGGTCTGCATTCTTGATGCCCCACACATTAGTAAGAATCCAAACAAAAAAATCCATATTCATGTGCACACCGATGAAAAATGACATAAAAAATTACTCATGATATTGTGTTTTGGTTTTGGGAAACAGAACATCGTCGAACGTGCCATTGAACCAGAAGCAAAATCTGGCGCCCTTGACACTTTCAAAACAGATTTAGAAGACTTTGTCAGGGGTTTAGAGGACGACATAGACTTGCTATTCATCCCACCATTTAATCTATCCATCAAATACTATAAGCTGCTCACATTCAACTTTATCTCCTACGATTGGACACACTACAACTCCTTGAGGCAAACCACGTACGAAAAGGGCAAGGTGGATGCAGAATTAATGAAGAAGACCTTAGAACCTATCGTCATGAGGAAAGTTGATATGATGAGGGAGAGATGCCCGGCGAAGATGGAGTATGAGAGCACATCGTTGAATTGTTCTCCACGATGCCCAAAATAACATACACCCAACTGCCTCTTATACACGGCATATTATATGAAGAGCTTGATGACTACTCCCTTCGAAATACCGAAAGGAAATGACCATGACACTCACAAGAAGATTACAATGATGAGGTTGGGATGGGCTAAGAAGTTGCTTTCAAGCGAATATGTAACACTACCAACCTAGCAATGACATTGTAAAATAACAATGTAATTAGGCAAGGAACTTCTTTCTATATCATCTGTTCGTCTTTTATTCGTCTGCATCTTTTATAACGTCTGGTCTGCTCTGTCTTTTATAATAAAATTATTTTTGAATTACATTCACATTGTTAAAACCACGGAGGATGGCCCATTCTCCATGTCAAAACCACAAAAAGTTTAACTTTTATTTGCATATGAAAGTATGAACTACTATATAAAATCCTAGTACCAAGAAAAAAGCCTAAAAACTACAGCTTCGACATAGTGTGGGTTGGCAATCACTTCATCGTCAACGTGCATAGGCGTAACATCATCAGAGCAAATCACTCCATCGTTCGACCCCAATCTTTGGATGCAACAGGCACCTTCGACAGCCTGTGGCTCTTCCAACATAACAAAAACTAGGCTGCGGCGATCCCCAACCCAGTAACCAACATCATGGTACATAGTCGATGAAGTGCACGAACATGGACAGTCCACTCGACACATCTCAGTCTTCTGATGAAGTGCACGAACACGAAACACCGTACATCGTCAGAGCAAATCACTTCATCGTCAACGTGCATAGATAGAACACCGTGCATAGTCAGAGCTAATCAACGTGCGGACGCTTCGACAGAGTGTGGGTTGGCAATCAACCCAAACCCTGGGGGTCTTCCAGTAACCAACATCATGGCACACAGTCGATGAAGTGCACGAACACGGACAGTCCACTAGGCACATCTTAGTCTTCTGAAGGACTTCACCACCAAATCTTCTTCGAACGAGGAGATCGAAAACCCACAAGAAAGCGTCTTGCCAAGGCAGGGCATCGGTCGAGTCCATCTTCACAAGAAAAGCTAAATGAGACGAGAAAAAACTCTTCCTACACTACTGCCATTTATAGGCATGGATAACTCGTACTTATGTGCCAAATGGCAGTCACTTCAAATTTAATTCAATTAATTTGCATTAATACCAAAACAACTGCCCCTTCAGAAGAAAAGCTAAGTAAGACGAGAACAAACTCTTCCAACTACTGCTATTTATATGCCTTTAATACCAATGAATTTGCCCCTTCGAATTCTGCCAAGTCAACACCATTCTCCGTGTACTGATGCGCCCAATGGAGCACTGGCCCGTGCGCCCGTCAACACTATTCTCCATGTTAAAATCATAGAGAATTACCATTCTCCTTGTTAAATTGACGAGAAACTGCCATTCTCCGTGTTAGAATATAGAAGAATATCAATTCTCCTTTTAAATAACACGAAAAACTACCATTCTCCATGCTAAAAGGACTGAGAATGACCATTCCCTTATTAAATTGATGGAGAATTACCATCCTCCGTGTTAAAATTGACTGAGGATTGCCATTTTCCTTGTTAAATTGACGGAGAATTGTAAAAAAAAGTTGATAACTAAGTCAACGACGGTTCATTTGATTCTATTTGCTCTTTGTCGCTATCTCGCTTTCGTACTTTACAATTACAAAAATCGTGACCCAATTTTCTATAAACTCTACAAATTCTAGGCTTGGGGATAGTCTGACTTACTTTAGGCTGGCTTGATTTCCCTTGAGAAGGCCTTCCTTTTGTTGCTACCAGATTTGGCTCTTTAAAAGATTCACGCACTCCATGAACTGCATCAGCTACCATTTTTTCTTCTTCACCAATATCGGTTACCATTTTTTTCAACTCCATCAGAACAGACGACATCAACTCCGTTCCCTTCTCTTGATTTTTTCTAGCTTTTTTACAATAATACGTAAACAGATTAACTTGTTCACTAATACCACCATACCTTCTGCTCTCAATACTGTCTGGGTGGATGAATCTTCTTTCTATGCCTGGCCGTAGAGATAACTCTCTTTGTAATCCTTGAGCCAACGAGTTTTTATCAAGTTCTTTGGAATATCTCCCAATTGTAATCTTTTTATTGCTGAAAAATATGCCTACAAGGAATCTCCTTGGTCTCCATCCACAAGCAGTTACAGTTTATGATGTTGTCGACCAAACCATATGTAACCTTCCGGTTGTTACTGTTTGGCGACAAATACTTTTGTATAGTGCAAACTTCTGCCTCTCTTATGATGTGATGGTAGAGAACAGTATATCTATCAGAACGTGTGATTTCTTTTCTTACCTCTATAAACATCATTTTTGTATAAATTGCAGCAAATTTATCTTCTATTTTGGCCATGCAAGTTTGCTTCACAACTGGTGTTGAGAGTTTATCATTGACATGCTTACTTATCTGGCCGTAACGTTTGGACACCAATTCGTGGTCACAATTTTGAAGGCCTTCCATAGTGGCAGCTTCTCATTCAAAAATCTTTTCAGAAATACGTTCATAGATTCACGTCTATTTGTTGCATTAGAACCACCAAAATAATTTCCACGTAGGAATGTGTCCGCCTATCGCTCCCTCGTTATATACAATGTAGTGGTCCACTCATTGTTCTCTACATTATAATCCCTTAGCATCTGCTGCCAATGGTTTTTAAATTCTTCGACTGAATAGTACCTGTTTAGAAAACATGGACAATAACTAAAGTTTTAATATTGTAACAACAACATACTTCAAAGTAAACTAGTAAGTGTGCAATGTACCTTTTAATAATAATACTTAATTTATTTGCAAAACCATCTCGGTATACATGTTTGAATGAATTGTTTAGGATATGCCATAAGCACGTTTGATGAACTACGTTGGGCATTAAATCCTCAATTGCTTTATTCATGGATCTGCAACCATCCGTGAGAACTGTCACTGGTAATTTGCCATTCATACACTCTTAGAATTTTTGTAAAACCCAAGAATATGTCTCTGCAGTCTCATTATGCATCATTGCAAACCCAAACACACAAGTCATTGCATGATTGTTTGTACCAACTAGAACCACCAACGATATTTGACTTCTAATTGTTTTATATGTAGAATCAAATGCTAGTAAATCTCTAAATAATTCGTAATCGAATCGACATGCACCATCAGCCCAAAAGATATGGGTCAATTTGGAATCTTCGTCTATATTGTACCCGTAGAAGAAATCTGGGTCAATGCCCTCCTTAGATTAAAGAAATGTAAGTGTTGTCGTAGCATCAACATCGTCTAGTGCTCTACTATCTTTAGCTAAAGCGTTGTCTAAATCTTTTTTCGTCCATCCAACCTTATTCCAGCCATCTTTCTAGTGGACACGTAAATTCCATATATCACCAGTCCTCATCCCTGATTGCTTCATAAGTTTAGCTTGTTCCAATTCTGTGGGTGATATCTTATGATGGGATATCAAAAAACTGTTTGAAAATCATTCGCCAGGTTATGGTTGTGATGTACTTGAAATTTTTTGACAACACAAAGATTTGTAGAATTGGTGTACCCAATACGAAAAATTGCTTTACAACTACTTCTGCTTTCACTTCTTGGCTCACGAACCTTGTTAGGAGCTTCATTGTATTTCTTCTGTTTGAATCCCGCATTCGAAAAACACCAACTACGGACCATCTCCATCCCAGATTTATTTTTCTTTACTTCGTTCTTTCTAATACTGAAACCAATTGCTTTTGAATATATCTGGTAGAATGTCTCTGCTTCTTCGATATAGTTGAACTGTAAGCCAACAATATCTTCATTTAAGAGATCCCTTGGGTCTTTGTTAATGTTGCAGACTATAATATTTTTTTCATCGTCGCTGCATCGAAATCCAATGGCGATTCACCATCATCCCTAAGAACAGAACTAAACAAAATAAGTATGAGAAATCAATGTAAAAATATAATGCATTTCATAAATCCATTAGAAAGGGTGATGCGAAATAATATTTTATTGTTTGCGTTGATGTCATCGTCATCGTTATGATGCATTCCTCTGTTGTTTTCTTCCTCTTGTTCTTTATAGTTTGATAAGTTAACAGCTTCTAAACTTTGCTCATCATCCAAATCATCTGACACTGCTCTTGAAGCGAAGCTTTCTTCATCAACTAATTCTTCCACACGACGATCAGTTTCTCCATATAACGTCGCCATTGAAGAAAATAGAGTGTGTTAGAAACCAACAGAAGAAACGAAGGACAAAAATAATACAAAAAAAGAGTAATGCTATTCGTACCTCCAAATTGTCCCTCCAATATATCCCTCCTTATGTGGTGATGTGGCATGTTAAATAATATTATGTGTCATCTGACATGACCGATGATATCGTAAATTTTAACCCAAAATATTAATTACCCAATTTTGTCCATATTAATTTAGTGTTAATATTAATGTTAATTTAATGTTGATGTTAATATTAATTAATGTTAATATTAATATTAATGTTAATGTTAATATTAATATTATTGTTAATGTTAACGATAATATTAATTTTAATGTTAATGTTAATGTTATTGTTAACATTAATTTTAATGTTAATTTCAATGTTAATATTAATTTTAATTTTAAAATTTGCCACGTCAGCTGCCACATCAACATATCATGTTAGCTGCCACGTAAGGAGGGACAGTTTGAAGGTACAAATAGCATTATTCAAAAAGAAACAACTTCCAACAATACAACCTTCTCGTCTTCCTTGTACCTCTGCCACGTGGCCCTCTTCTATTGGCTCATGAAAATGCTTGAGTGATCCTAAAAGCAAGCATAATTTTAAATAAACAACTTCCAACAACACAACCTTCTCGTCTTTTGTGTACATGTATTATTAAATTGTGTAGGATAAAGCATGCAACAACATTTAATGCTACATTTACTATGGTGTAATTATTTCTAATGATATGGTATTAGTGAACACAATCTGTGAGAGAGAACCCGAGAAAGAGAGAGAGAGAGAGAGAGAGAGAGAGAGAGAGAAAGAGAGATGGGATAAAGAGAAAGGATCGAGCTCGACTAGTTTTTATTTCAATAGCTCCTTTTACTAATAACTAGTTTTAAATTTGCAACTTAAAAATAGTTAAAATTAAAATTCAATTTTTGATTTTCATTACTAATAACTAGTTCTCACGTACGAGTTTAGACGAATGCTAACCAAACCCGAGCAACGTGACATCATCTAGGTTTCTAATACAATGGCATTTTTGTTAATTTAAATTTTATAATATTATTGAAATTAATATTAATACTAAAATTTAAATTAGTTTTTGATTTAACATTTAAACTTAGATTTAAATTCACAACATAAAAATAGTTAAGGTTAAAATTCCATTCTTTTTTATTTAAAATGTACAATATTATTGGAACTAGCATTAATATTAACATTCGCTTGTCCCATAGATTAAGTCGTATTGCACGGCTTTTGGCTTAAGTTGAGGCACCCAAAGAACTTGATAGTTCAAGTCGAACACGTTAGACAAGAGTTTTGTTAGGCTATCGAAGTCATAGCAAGCACTGTCCCCTATTGTCTGCAGTTGTCATGTCACTTAGTCCAACGATCTCAAGGCTCGTCATATAAAGTATAACTTGGGCGATGGAAATACTGTAAACATGTCGAAACTGTAGGTCAGACGCAAGTTTAGACGTGTGAAGATGGACGACAAGGGGATAGCTATAGTTGTAGGCATCGGTAATGTGCACTTGACAATGGAGCTCGGTGAGAAGCTCATTCTCAAGGGTGTGCGCCATGTACAGAGTTTATGCTACAACTTAGTTTCGGTAGGGAGGCTGGCAGATGATGGCTGACACAGTTTGTTTGGAGACGAAGATTGGATGCTTGTGAAGGGTTCCCAACAGCTGGCTCGGGAAGATTTGTGTTATGGCATGTACATGCTTAAGCCACTGAGCTATACAGGTAGGCCACAGACTCTGGACGGAGGCCCGAGGGGTGCTTGACAGGAGGTGGATCGTCGAGAACTTACTGAGAAGCGGCTTCTAGGCCTTGAGGTATACGGAGGATTCGGTTCATCGAGACAAATTGACGGATGGTGGTGAGTCAAAGATTGAGGGTCAGTATGTCGGTTCCATGACAGCTGGTCGGTCTCCAGGTGGGGGTTGCTCTACGGATCTGGTTTTGACGACAGGTGGTTTACCAAAGCTTCATGAAGCGGCATCGGTTTCAACAGTTCAAAGATAGAAAGAAGATCAAGGTTTGCACCAAACTCAATCTGAGGTAGGAGCATCATCATTCATACAGTTCACGAGGAGATATGGGTCATCACGGCCAAGGATGAAGAAACTCGTCAAAACATTAACACTTTTTTGTAGAAAATAGAAGTCGGAGACAGGCAGCCGAGACTTGCGATGAGGCTGATCCCAGTAGTACAAGAGGTGCTACGTATGGCAGCTAGCGTCGACGTGGCGGTCGACGAGCTGGAGACGAAGGAAGATGCAAAGCAGCTCGGGGGATCAAAGCTCAGTGGCATGGGGGAGCAGGAACTTTGTCGCATGACGACAGGCATGGAGTCCAGTTGAGGAGCCATGGGTCAACATCCTCTCATCAGACTGGAGAAGAAGATTGTTGGAGTCAAATCTGATTTTGGTAATAGCATATTTATTGAGTCCAAATCTGATTAAATATTTAATTTGATTTGATTTGGATATCCATAATTAGTGTTGGGCTATTTTAGATATAATAGGATTCTTATTTGAGGGTTTCCTATTTAATGTATGGACATTGCATATCTGAAGCTTCCGATGGTCTACTCAAATTATATTGAGAGATGAGAGAGAGCAGAGTGACTTGTAATGTGAGAAGAGTGAGCTTGAGTGATTGTAATCTTGGCCTCGCGCCACAATTGTAATTTGTGTTTCAATATCAATAAAGAGCATTTTGAATGACTTGTGTTTTGCATTTAAGTTTTCGCTGTTGTTATTCAATATTTCTGCTTGGGACTTCTGTGTGACGGCGATCGCTCCAACGAGAGTGGGGCGTGACAAGCTCGGTTTCTAATATAGTGGTGTTTCTATTAATTTAAAATTTACAATATTATTGAAACTAATATTAATACTAAAATTTAAATTAGTTTTTGATTTAACATTTAAACTTAGATTTAAATTCACAACTTAAAAGTAGTTAAAGTTTATATTCCATTCTTTTTATTTACAATCTATAATATTATTGGAACTAGCATTAATATTAAATCTACATAGCATTTCTGTTAATTTAAAATTTATAATATAATTGAAACTGATATTAATACAGTAGCATTACTGTTATTTCCAAATAGTATTTTCCTTGTTCAGTCATACCCCTCCAGGAGCGGGTTACACCCCCTAAATGAGCGGGTTAAATAGCCTTCTCCAAAGAAAAAAACCCATCCGACTAGAGAGAAACAAAGGAGAGAAGAAGAAGAGTCACAATAGAGAGGAGCAAAAGCAAGATCAACTGCAGCGGATGGACCATCATCCCTATGGAGATTCTTTCGATGATACTGGTACTGTCGGGGATGCCGGCGGACGAGGTCATGTTCAACGTGGCCCCAGTTTGTCGTTCGTGGTGGAAGGCGCTCAACGGTCCCTTAGACTATTGGCCCAACGTAGAGTTGGAATAGTGGTACCAGTGGGCCCAACGAACCGCTAAGATTAGTTTGGCCGTAAAGAAGCCCGTAGCTCACAGTGGGGGATATCTACAGTCCTTTCCCGCGTATAAGCTCAACGAAGCAGCCTTTCCTTTTGCATGTTTAAGGCCTGTGCAAAATTTTATCTTATCTTATTCTAATACTTTATTTTTTCTATTACAAAATTTTACCTACACTTTGTTAATTTCTATTGATGTTTTTCCCTTTTTATAATACAGTAGGAAATTTCTAAGGGTGTTGCGCATTCTGAAGTACGATATAAGTGATGAAACTTTCGTGAGACACTTGGAGTTTCTCCCGGTGTTAGAAGAACTTGACATTAGCTACTACCTCTATATCACGTCGACTGGAATATTTTCCGTCGGCAAGTATTGCCACCGTCTGCTCAAGCTGAGGAGGAACATGCCCCCTCCATATTTTATGGTCAGGAACAGATTCATGTTGAACACGTTGAACAAGACGGAGGGAATGGCCGTGGCCGATTTGATGTCGCATCTCGAGCACCTAGAGATGGGCTCAGGCATATTCAATGGAGACACACTGTGATCTATCATATACAACTGCAAGGGTCTTCGCATGCTCGACATACGTGGGTGCTTCAACGTGTACTTCAATGACGACCTCAGAAAAATTTGTGATTCAATACAAACGTTTAAACGACCCTTTGATGATGTAATCCCAGGGGAAAGTGGATACGAGACGTATAGTGATTTAGATCTCATCAAATAGTCCTGGGGTGAATGGTTCTTCTGACATTAGCATACATGCATGCATTTCTTTGTATTTTTCATATTTATATGATATCAGTATCTTAACATTATTACAACATCTCAGTGTAATCATATCTAATAGATTTCAACATTTCTTACACAGTGATGACATTTTACCTTCTTCAAGTTGAATTTTGGCGATGCAAATTCTACTCATATTTATGGTATCAGTGCCATTCACCGTAATTATTGGTGATCGATAGACATTGATACAAGAAGAGTGGCCCGGGGGAGATACGAAAAAATTGATTTCTTTTTCGCAACCCTTTAAAATCTATTTGTACAGCCAAACAGCCAAACTATTCATCTTCATCAGCCTTCAAAACCAATTTATATATATTCAAAACAAAACAAAACAACCAAACTATTTAAAATTCACAACCCTTCAGAACAGTCTGAAAATGGAGAAGAGCAAAATCTAAATTTACGGATGGGCCAACATCCCCAAGGAGATCCTTGCCATGGTTTCGGTACTAGCGGAGATGTCGTCTGAGGAGGTTGTCCGCTTGTCTTTCGTTTGCCGGTCATGGTGGAAGGTGCTCTGCTATCCATGTTTCTGGTCGGACGTCATGTTGACCAAGTGGTACCGTAGGGTTAACCTAATATCGAAAATTGACGAGGCGGTGAACAAGCTAGTGGCGAACAGTGAGGGAAATCTAACCTCCCTCGCTGAAGAGGAACATGCCACCACCGCCGTTCATAATCATGAAGGGATTCAAGAAGGACACCTTTGACAAGTTAGAGGCCATGGTTGTGGCCTCTTCGATACCGCGTCTCGAGCACCTCGAGGTAAAGTTTGGCATATTCGACGACAATGGACTGAGAGCTATCATGACGAAGTACACGGATCTTCGCGTACTCGACCTAAGAGGATGCTGGAATGTGTGGCTAGATGGGGACCTCAAGTACATATATGGTTTGGTAGATTTTGTAACGAATCCCTTCGAGGACCAGAACCCATGGGAGGAGGAGAATGATGATTCACTTGAACTAGGTGATCGACCTAAGAGGATTTCCACATTTTTAACAAGGTTCTTGTATTATTATAGGCTGCAAAAGAAAAGGACTCAAAATTAGTTTAGATTAATCATACTCAGATTTCTTTGTGTATTAGAACAAATTAAATTTGATTATAATTATAATTCTTAATTTTATAATATTAGGTTGTTAATTTAATTTGTATTACATTAAATTTTTACATAGATCGGACTCTAAATAATAAATTAGGGTTAATATTTTATATATACTTGAACATTCTCTGTCCTAAATGTACCATACTTTGTTAAAAGCACGAAGGATAGCCATTCTCCGTGTTAAAACCACGGAGAATGGCCATTCTCGGTATTATAAGCACGGAGAACGACCATTCTCCGTGTTAGAAGCACGGAGAATGGCCATTCTCCGTATTAGAAGAACGGAGAATGACCATTCTCCGTGTTAGAAGCACGAAGAATGGCTATTTCCCGTCCCAAATTATTCCATACTAAGTTAAAAGCATATAATAGCACCCAAAAAATGACAATAATAGAAAAATTCTACAGAACCCACACACCAGACTCGAACCTAGGCCTTCCATGTAAAAGTCAAACAGCACAACCAACTAAGTTGGGAATAAGAAGAGTCACTGTAGGTCATTGAATATCCCCAACTTCCAATAAGGAATAAGAAGAGTCGGTTAGGAACGTGTATATATATACATAGGGGTCCCCATTCATTTGAGTAGGTTGCACATTTAACATGGTTCCAAAAAATCTTCTGGTTGGGAACCATGGCCAGAGTCTTCTTCCCATCATCGTCTAGCCTCTCCGCATGGAGCACCCTCTGCGCTGCCTCTGGCCCATGACTGGCTCGCAGATGCTGCTGACTTCTTGACCTCCTGCTGGTTGTCACTAGAGATCATTGTTCGACCTCTTGATCTGGCGCCCAACTTTGACCTGTTGCCGATCACTCCGGAGGAACGAGATTCTCTGAAGAAGAGGGAAGGGTTACGCCAACTGTGCCATAGGGCAGATTTGTGCACCCTACAGGACTTTGTGGAGGTCCTCCGCGAGGCTAGTGAGGGGTCTACGTAGACCTCTTCTTTTTCTAATTTTTTTGTTTTTTATAGTTTTTTTCCTCGACTTGTATCATTCGCCGGAGAATGTTCCGTCGAAGAAGCTGGGATCTAATTCAATCTAATATTTTATTAACTCAATTTGGTTTCGGCTGCAAGCGACTAACTATTTTATCTATTTTTCAATTAACAAATCTTATTACGTCAAATCCATATATCTGTGACGATATCCCCATCAGTGGCTTATTACGTCATAGAATTTATTATGTTGCCAGCATCAAGTTCTTGCCGTCAAATCCATCTTAAATATGATTACAAAGTAAACTAAAGGACAACTTTAAGTGTTTTTATTTTACTCTTTCCAAGTACATAGTCTTGTTAGCAAGTCCTCAAACGGGAAAAATTTAGGATGGCAAAAATACGAGTATAGATCGGCTCAATGTAAAAAAAAATATGTTCAAAAATTCAATCAAATATTCGAAAAATAGAAATATTGAGATTAGAAACTTCACATTCTTAAATATGTTGTCAAATTTTGTTAATTAAACATGTTTCCACCACGTTTTGTGTGCCAAATTTTTTAATAATTTATATGGAACATATTTAAAACTTCGCATGCTTAAAGTTTATGTATTAATTTCACGTGGATATATACTAGTAATAATAGTAATAAATTTCATTTTGGAAAGTAGTTTTTAAAATTAGGGTCTCAGAATCCCAAAGGTTGGTGCTCTTATAAAATTTAAAACTCAAAACTACTCAAAGGTTTCCACTTCCCAAGGTCATATAAGACGATCGAATTTTCCCTCTTCTTCTCTCAAACCCTTTCCAAATACTCCCCGAAATGACTGCTTAAAATTATCAAAATACCGTCGAAGAAACAACGACCATCTTCGAAGGGGAAGAATCCACAAAGGGATACAATACAGGCCCGAAGGGCAGAACTTACAAGGGCGGCGAAAGCCAAGATTATGGTCGTTAGCGCAGAGGCCGAAAGGGCAGAGACGGAAGCAGCGACGACAGCAACGATGAATGCGGCAGCGGCAGCGAAGCCACCAGTAAAAAAGACAAAAAAACTCATTGCTCGATAAAAACCAGAAAATCTATCATCGATACAGAGTCGTCGGAAGACTCAACTTATGATGATCGAAGGCGTACTCAAGCGAAGGCTAAGGTGGCAACGGATACAGAGTCATCAGCGTACTCTAAGGATTTTGAATCCTCATCAGAAGATGAAGATGAAGAGGAAGAGCAATCATCAAATAACTCCCAGGATGGATAGGTGGTAAAAAAATTTACAGAATCTAAATCTAAGAAGATTTACAAAAAACATTTCAAAAAAAGGATATTATGCCTGAAAGTTCAATTAAGATGGATGATGTCGAAGACGAAGCATTCCTAGATATATTGAAATTCTATCAGTTGGAGAAACTGAATAAATCCTGTCTTGAGAATGTTTGCCATTGATTGTAAAAGTGCAGAACAATTTTATAGGAGGACTGAACTTAGACTCACAATACAAACTTGCTGGCACAAAGAAAGCCTAGGAATAAAAACCTAGGTACAGTAATCTAAGTACAATTATTTATTTTTGATTCTGGGGGGTGACGATAGAGGCTCAGAAAAGCGACGGCAGCTCTGCCTTACTCTTTGGACGATCGGACGTAGCCTTGACTCTGATGAAGAAATGAGATGTGTGGGAAGAATCCTCTGTGCGTGCCTTTGTCTCTCTGTGTGTCCAGCCGGGTGGAGAAAGTCTCATTTTGCAAGAAAATAGCACCTTGCTATTTATAAGAGTGGGGTGTGATCATTAGGGTTTGCAATGATTGTCCCTTGAAAAGTCGGCGGCCAATAATCTGGACCATTAATCTTGATTGAATCACATCTGGGCAGTTAATTTTTGATTGGACCAAATCCGTATGGGCAATAAATGCTGATTACAATGAATCTTCATAATTTGTTATGACAAGCTCGAAACTTCTGCCACGTGTTCAATTTGCTTAATTGCAACAAATCTGATTTGATCCGAGTAATTATGATGATTACAACAAATCTGTGTTGTTATGATTTGCTAGCAGCCATAACTCCGAGGAGATAAGACCGCCACGTGTCTCAACTGTCATGAGGACCGCCACGTGTCTTCAACTGTCGTGAGTGGGACGTCCTGACAGAGCCGCATGAGTGAGGTCTCTAGGTGAACCGCATACGGGTGGCCCCCACAATCCAAGCTGCATGAAGGTAGCAGCCGCATGAGGGTGGCGGCCGTATGAAGGGGGAAGCCGCATGAAGGAGGCAGCCGTATGAAGGTGGCAGTCGCATGTAGGTGGCAGCCGTATGAAGGAGGCAGCCGCATGAAGGTGGCAGCCGCATGAAGGGGACAGCTGCATGAAGAAGGCAGCCGTATGAAGACGGCAACCGCATGAAGAGAGCAACCGCATGAAGAGAGCAACCGCATAGGGGTGACAGCCGCATAGGAGTGACAGCCGCATAGGAGTGGCAGCCGCATAGGGAGCTTTGGATTTGGCGGATCATGCCAGCTATAAAAGATTTTCTTCTTTTCCCTAGGAGCACGCCATCCTGTCAGGGCTATCATTTTAGCTTTATGTGCGGTGACAGCCGCATAGGAGTGACAGCCGCATAGGAGTGGCAGCCGCACAGGGAGCCTTGGATTTGGCGGATCATGCCAGCTATAAAAGATTTTCTTCTTTTCCCTAGGAGCACGCCATCCCGTCAGGGCTATTATTTCAGCTTTATGTCAGAGTTGTCACTTTGCCTTTCTGTCAGAGCTGCCGCCAGGACATTTAATGAGGCACTTGCTTTATGGCTAGCTGTAGAGGCGAACTGCTAAGGGTCACGTGGCTCCTTCCTGAGCCGTATGGAGCTATCTGAGATGCAAGAGGCTTTAAAGGACTTTTGAACCGCATGAATGTCTAACGGATTCCTGAGCCGCATGAGGCTCTTTCTGTCTGAGCCGCATGGGCTTTTCTTTTTCTATGCTTCTACAAGACCCCCTTCAAAGTTTTCAATTTGTAAAATTGAAATACTTTGAATAAGAAGCATGGCTATGTAAACTCTTCTGGCCGCATAGGATGTTCTAGCCGCATGGACTTCCTAGCCGCATGAACTGTCTGGCCGTATAGACTCCCTGCCACGTGTGCGTCTTATTAATTGCTCTTAATTTGCTTTAGATTTAAAGCCGCCTTTTGGGGCAGGATCCCAAGGGTCGGTTTTAAAAATCCGGATTTTCTTCGATGACCGAAGAGTCGATTTGGTTTTTATGTAGCACGCGGATCGAAGCATCTCCCCCCTCTTTCTGCCTATAAGTAGGAGCATTTTTGGTTAGAGAGACTTCTTTACTTTCTTCTGTCTTCAACTCTTCTTGCGCTAGGTTGCTATCTTCGTCTTCATTTTCTGCTCATCAATCAACAATGGCCCCCAAGTCTTACAAGACCGCGGCGAAGGGTAAGGGAGTGGCTTCTTCGTCAGCCACGGTGCCTGAAGTTCACCCCGACATTCACCCCACATTTGCTGGTAAGAGTTTGGGCGGATCGTATACTTCGAAACCCTAACAATGACGGCTCTGTTGCATGCTTTATGCACAAGCCTTTAATGCGTCCCTCGTCTTCATTGAACTGTTCAAATTGTATGGGATGCATGTATGTCCCACGTCCGAACCGTATGGGGGTATACCCCATGTCCGAGCTGCATGGGAGTTTGTCTAGTAGCCGCATAGATACTTCACAAACTGAACCGCATAATGACCCATCGAACAGAGCCGTATAAGTCTTTCTTAATCGAACCGCATAAAGCCCCCTCAAATAGGACCACATAAGCTCATCTAGACTGGGCCACATAAGGCTGTGCTAAACCGAGCCGCATAAGCTCCTCTGAAGTGAGCCGCATAATGCTCCGCTAAGTAGAACCGCATAAGCCCACGCTAAACAGAGCCGCATAAGCTTACGCTAATTAGTGCCGCATAAGATCATGTTCGAACAGAGCCGCATGAGGTTTTTTAAAATAGAACCACATAAGCTCGTCTTTAAACAGAGCCGCATAAGCTCGTCTTTAAACAGAGTCGCATAAGCTCATGTGGACTGGACCGCATAGGCCAAAACATTCAGTGGTTTTGTTTTAGCCATCTTTTAATCTGTTTCATTTGTCCTTCTTTAGTAAATTTGCCAGTTAATGTAGCGGGAGAGCCTCTGATGGGTCGCGCCCAATCTGCTATGGGCTATCGATATGACCACATAGTTGAGTATGTGACGAACCAGCTTCCAAAAGAGCCTTTGGAGAGGCTGAATGCTATCAAGAACCAGCCCTTTTACTTTCTCTGCGCCATGATGAACTCGGGACAATTGGAGGGAAAATACCTGAAGCCGACGTTCATCTTTGGGGATACTTTGTCTGTAAAGAACACCCGAGCACTGGATATATCTGAGAGCTGGGACTTTATTCTTGATGGGGTGGAGATCCATATCCCTCCGATAGAACATCATTTTCCTCTGTTATGGTTCAACATGTTACCGCTGAACAGAAAGATGGTGGACTCCTTGACTCTAAGCAAGTCGGGGATGTTTATGGAAAACATCCATTACAACAGGAATTTGGGGTCAGCGTATGCGGGAAGGGAACCGGTCAGTCGGTACGTGATAGGACTGGCTCCGGGTACCTTCATAAACGTATCGGGTCCCAATTTCATATTCTCTCAAGCTGATACCTTCTTGAACCAGCTTGCTCGGAAAGGGTCCTATCCCGTCGGCCGGTTGGCGTTGCTGAACTGGATAAACCCTATCCCTGTATGGACCAACTTGAACACGTAGATTTTATGAAAGTATGAGAATCCCCTGCGTGAGATCAGCCTCTACCACGCCATTCGGGGCACCTGTCATAGTCTGCCTATAAATAAGTCGTTGTCCATGGCTCTCCTAGAGATGTACATCCGGCGGACGAGAACCTTCTTCACGCCTGGAGGGGAGCTGGGACTTGCTCTCCATGAGATGTACGTTATCTCCAAGCTGCCCTGGGGGGAAGAAGTCTTTGAAGTGTACACCCCTACGAGCGAAGTGCTCGAAGATTTGGATCAGCAGTTCCCGGGCTTTGTTGCCGTATATCGAGAATTGTTATATCACCACAGTACTTGTTACCAGACGGCTATCAAGAAGGATGGTAGCTCGGAAGGGAGCATTCCTCACACCACGTCCTGGGTCTCATACATTTTCACATTAGGCGCCTCAGGCTGGGTTTCTTCCCGAGATCCTCAAACTCATGAGAAGGTACAAAACCTGGCATCGACTGCCAAGAGATCGAGGTCCACGGGCGACACATTTGGGAGTAAAACCGACTCCTTTAGTTATTTTTATCATTGTACTCAGCGACTGTCGGAGAAGGCGCTCTTGGCATGATTCCTGATGGTATGGCTACGTAACTGCGTGGTCTCAGGAGGGGCAGGTTCCATTGAGAGGATCAGCCGTCATTTTATCCTCCCTGTCGTAAAGCTGGTCTTTGGGGTCAGACTGGCCCTTCTTCCGGCCATGGTGTGTAGCATACACCATGGCCTTCGCGCCTTTTCTTCTAAGATCATCGCCCATGATACGACGATGGATTTTGAGCACATAGAGCTGCCATACCATTATCTGATGGGGTGGCTGTTAATGCACTGTCGGTCTTTGATGATGTAACACCCAGTTTCTGGAATGAGGGTATTTTTGAAATTTTGTATTTATTATTATTTATTTGTATTTAAATCACATTATGATTTTTGGTGATTTTTAATAATTTTTAAACTATTTAAAAACTGGTTTAAGTCATGACTTGTGATTTTGATGTGCTGCTAGTGAAATCCTAGAGACTGCATGACCTAGAGCCTAACCATGTCATTAGGATGATTTAATTATCATTTTTAGCCTAGGAGTAATTTGGTCATTTTGACTTATTTGAATTATTTAATGATTTAATGAATTGGTGAATTCTAGTTTGACTTTGACTTGTTGAGACCTAGTGGCCTAGCCTAGAACCTAACCCTAGCTATGGTAACCCTAGTCTAAATTAGGTTAACCTACTTTTAGTCATTAGAAACTAATTTTGGAATAGGAGGATTAGTTTGAGTGAAATGATTTCATGATTTATAGTTTAATGAAATGACTTATGATTTCATGACTTAATGACTTATGACTTGGCCCATGGCCCATAACTAGAAGCCCTAACCCTAATTCCTCCCTTTATGACCAGCCATAGGGATCCCCACCCTATATAAACACTAATTCTCTAGGGCTTGCCTCTTTCTTTATTCATTTCAACATTGGAAAAGAAAAGTATTTGTCCCCCTTCCAAAAATCCCCATAAATCCATTTTTATTCCTTTTTAATCCTAGTTTCTTGCATTAGAACCTAATACTCTCCTATTTTCTGATTTTGGGGTTTAATCCCAGCTTTGGGTCAATTTGGAGCTTTTGCCATCAAGAGGAGGAATCCCCCATTTGAATCTTTTCCAAGCTTTTTGCACATATAGGTAAAACCCCTTAAATTGATTTAAATTTTGGTTTTCTTTGCATTTAGGGCTAGATCTAGGAGTCCCCTAGGTGTCCCTGAAATTTGGGTAGATTTCGTATCCGTTTGGTGCCCGTATCGGACACGTGTCGTATTGTTGTGTAGGTGTTTGATTAAATGCCTCTAAGGATTTTATTTTCGATTTTTGTAAAACTAATTATATGAATTTGTTGATCTATATGTGTATACTAATTTTTGTGAAGATTGATTTGATTTTCGTGTGTTTTTCGTGTCCAAAAGAGACACGGACACACAGCACGAGACCCCCGTGCTATGTCCTGCTACCTGTGTCCAATTGCTCACTGGATACAGCATTTTGACACGCGAAACTTGGCGTAGAGGTTGGGGCAGTGACTGAGAAGACACTCCCCAAGTTTTACGATACTTCATTTCGTGTCGGACACAAAAATAAGGCCGTACTGACCATACACAGGGACTGTACGCGCGAAGAGCCACGTCTGATACGTATGCCGTATCACGCGTGTGCGTGTCCTCCGTGTTTCGTGTTATGTCGCATGTATAGGCCTATATGTGGGCTACACGTGGAAACAAGCATGAGACGTGTCGTGCCTCGTGTCGCGTCCACGAGAGCGTGGACTCGCTGCACGAGAGAGTGCAGTCTGTCCGTATGTAGTGTGTTTTCAAGCACTTGGACACCTTCGTGTCCTATTTTCTGGACATAATGGGACACGTGGACATGCCTAGTATGTTCCTAACTTTGTACATATGTTTTACCATAATTATTTAAATTTTGTTTGGTTTAGATGGTATTTCAAATTCCTGTTTTCAAATTCTGAACTTTAAGTGTTTTCAAAACTAATTTTTAAATAAGGTTAAGTTGCCAATTATGATCCTACATGTGTAATTGCTACTGCTTGTTACGGTTTCAGTGAGATTTTGGATTCAATTTGCTAAAATGAGATTTTGACACTGTTTTGGGCTGTCACATGAACCGACAGATACACAGTCCTACAATATAACTTCCGATTTTAAATTTCCATATTTAAACTGATTTTAATACTTGGATTTCCCTGTTAGAATCAATTATTTGTGTTTAGTTCACTGTTAGGATTGATTCCTTTTGGTTTGATGTTAATAGGTAGGGATTTCGAATTGGCTTGGGACAGAACCTGAGACTTCACTGTTGGGTACAAATTTGACTGTGGTTTCCCTATATTTTGCTGAGTTTAAATTTTCAAATGGGTTTTTATTGATTGTATTTGAGTGGATTCGAGTTTTACTGAATTGAGATCAATTGCACACTTTGATATCTGTACACACATACCCTTCAAATTCTGAGAATACCCATGTCACAGTACACTCTACACTGTCATGCTCACACACCCTAGCCTATTCATCTACACACACTGAATTCATAATCCTATTACACTGTGTTATAACCACTGTCATATGTATACCTGAAATACTGTTAACTTGGGATTGGAATTTGGTTTTTGAATGATAGTTTTAACATGAAAACTGGGAATTTCTTGGGGTTCATGATAGTGTTTTCTCAGGTTTTGGCTTTCCCAGTTGAGTGGTTAGGAAGACTTGAACCCAACCTCATTCATATATATTATATCAGAATTTTGATAAGGAGAGAGTCCCTGTCCAGGTGGGTTTGTATCCTAGGCTTAGGCAGTAGCAATAGAAGGCAGCAGTGGGCATTTCATTGCATTGCCTTAGCTTACCTAGCTCTTTATTTGCAGTATTGCATTGTTATGCCTTGGCTTGCACTGCAGAACCTTAGCAGCAGATGCAGCAGCGAGCAGTGGTTAGCACTGCAGTAGCAGCAGCAGACAATGTTTGTCTTAGCTTGGCCTGGCTTGTATTGCAGCAGCCATTAACTGGGTGCATTAGAGCAGTAGCAGTGGCTGGCAGTTGGCCTAAGGCTCAACACATTGGCCACTTATGGAGTGTGCAGGAGATAGGCTAGAGCAGAGTATCAGAGTTTAGAAGAGGCTTGGGTTTAGACTATGGGTTAGTTGTTTTGCATTTGAGTTGAAGGGGTTTTCGAATTTGGATTGATTTGGGTTGTGAACTGTCATTGCCATTAACTGAAACCTATCTCTAAACACACCATGCCATATTCCTATTGACATGATACACCCTGATACACACTAACCTATCAAAACATGTCACTAGACACACATACACCCTCACATGACACACCAAGCCACATTGTCACTCACCCATGTTTACACACAAGTACACATTAACCTAGATCTGAAATCTGGAAATGGATACACAGGTGCACTTATACAATGTTTTCTAACATTGATACCACATGACACACACGTACATATGCATTGCCCCTATCTTCTATATGTGTGCATATATATATATATAATATATATATATATATATATATATATATATATATATATATATATATGATATATAGCTTGTGTGATATATGTAATATAATATAGATATTTTACATTGTCCATATAATTAGAATGTATGTATATATATATATGGTAATTGATATGTGTGTATTGCCTATATAGGTGTATGGCATATAGTCTAGGTAGCATAGCCTATGGTGGTCCTTTGTGTAGTCTTGTGTACAAGGAATATATACACATGAGTGTTGGGTTATGTAGACTAGTGTGACTTGAATTGGTGTGTGTTTGCTAGCCTAGGCTTGGTTAGGCCTAGTGAGACTTGATTGGACTAAGTTTGACCTAGTTGACTTAGTTGACTAGTCCAGTTTGACTGGAGTTGACCAAAAGTCAACATTGAGTCTAGATTGACCTAGTTTGACTGGAATATTGAATTGGGTTGACCCAGGGTTGACCAAGTTTGACTCGGACCTGGTTTGACCTAGATAGTTGACCAGGGTTGACTTTGACCTAGATTGACCTAGAAATCATGTAGATGCATCATAAACTTCATCTGTCTTATTTTAAACACATTATAACCTGTACTGTTCTATTTAGGGCATTGTGACTCCGGTGCATGCATCTGACATTACACTACTCTTTTCAGAGTATCAGGCGAGTACATTCGCTGATAGTTCTCTCATTTACTTGTCAATTACTGTACTTCAGTTCTAGTTAGTTGTATACGATTCTCTGTTACAACACGTACGGATATTCTGGATTCATGTATATGACACACATTTATTTTCTGGCCTTTATTACTAGTATCATCATTTCTGGCTTCTATTGCTGGAATCACCTACTGGAATCATTTACTGGAATCATTTACTGGTATCACTATATTTTGGCTGGACTCATCTTAAATCATTGTGTCGGACTTCTGGATTCACTTGCTTGGAGGGGAAATACTTGAGTAAGACATGTATACATACCCCAATCTGGAATCTCCTAACTGGAATCTACTGGAATGATAGCCATCTCACACCCGACTAGGTGTGTGATGTACCGTATTACCTACAGCCGTTTACATGTCGATCTCGGTATTTTAAAACACACTGTTAGAGTATAGGCTGGACTCATCCTGGAATCATTGATCACTATAACTGGAATCGTCCCTTACTGGATTCATCTTGTATTAGATTCATCTTGTACTGGACTTATATTGGAGTTACACTGTCTACATTGCTGTCTGGACTTTATATCATATTACCCTGGTTCAGCTAGTTTAATTTTACAGTCTTCATTGCTATGATTCTTCTCTTGTTTAGTTATTTTCTTTCCTTGCACTTTATCTGTCTTTCTTACCATCACCTGAACATAAACTGCCATATTCATCAATACAACTGTCTATAAATGCTGTATAGTTCTCTGTCATTTACTTGGGTTTTCTAGATGAGATTATGCTCGTTTCCGTCCTGACTGGACCTGTTGAAAATTTTACAGATGATTGTCCTGAGGACACATGCCCTACATATTACGGACCAGGAGACGGGTTAGCTACCTTTGGCCCCGACACTCAGGAGTGATCGGGATTTAGTTTTGTAGACCGGCATCTGTTTTCAATTAAGAGCTTGTTGTATAGAATTGAGACTTGAGATGTATTTGAGATTGTTCGAGATGTTGTTATTATTTTTAGTAGTTATTGTTGTCTTCAATTTCTTAGTTATATTTCTGTGTTATCTTATCGTGCTTAGACTGTGATTGAGTTACACCATATCTTATACTTGTCCTCCGTTCGGAGTTGATCATGATGAGTACATTATATACTGCATGAGTTGATGGTTAGTTAGAGACTTAGTACAGCGTTCTACCGTCGACACTGCGGCGTAGGCTGGACGCTGTTACGTACTCGTACCCTCACAGTGGGTGCGGGTCATGACAGATGAGACCTGGAGCAGAAGACGGTGTTACGGCTGATGACGCTTTCATTTTTTGATTCCACCATCAGCCCTTCGAGTGTAGCACCATGCCAGCCTGTCGGAGGGCGCTGGCGAGAGTGGACGGATATGATTTTTTTGTGTTTGTTCCTCGTTTTACTGCTGAAGAAGTGAGGAGCGTACATGTTGATGGTACCGAACCTTCTCTCCTCTTAACTAAGAAAATGCTCCTTTGGCTGCGTAATATCCATCCAGCGCACGTAGTATATCGTAACCGTAACAACGTCTACCTGGAGCCCTATTTTCCCAGCAGGTTCTTCCGCCAGTTCGGGTATAGCCAGCTGTTCTTTGATAGTCCCAGCTCTTGCCTGGGCTTTGAAGGTAGCGTCTTGGATGGTATCAGGACATGGCACTAATATGACACGGTTCATACCCGAACCACATTTTCGGTTCCTGACGGTGAGGCGCCAGGGGAGATTTTGTATATGGCGGCCCTATACCTTGTTACGGCGAGCAAGCCTCCCGTTAATTTTGACCCGAGTACCAGCTTCATTGTGGGTACTGGCTTAGCAGAAAAGCCCAAGGGGTCTAAGACGAGGAAGATGAGGGCGAATGCGGTTCTTGTGCCTGACTCGGAGTCCACAAATACGGATGAAGAGAATGTCGAGCATGAGGCAGATAACTCTTTCCCTCCTGTGGAAGATTTTAGGGCGAATCAGTCGCCTGTTGTGCCAGATGAGATGGTGGCGGATCAGCCACCTGTTGCGCCTGATGAGATGGTGGCAGATCAGCCGCCTGTTGCGCCTGTTCTTTCACACAAGCGAGGCAGGCGTGATTCTATTAGTGGCGTATCCTTCTCCGTGAAGCGGGCTGCTGTAAGATGCCACGGGCTGCTCATTAAAGAGAGAGGCGAAGGTGATGACGTTGTTTCGGAGGTGAGTTAAATTGTGACCCTCTCCTTCTTTAGCCCTTTCTTTTCTTGAACTATGATCTAATTATTTTCTCTTCTTTGTAGATGTCGGAAGAGTCGGACTCTCAGAAAATGGTCGCTGTTTCTGAAGTTGACCCGACCTTGAATACTTTGATTAGTGACATGTGTACCGAGATTATTTCTGCCGGGGTACCCTCGACGGCAGCTGATGGATCTCACATTGCTAAGGTATCGACCCAGGGCAACGGGGGCTCCGCTGAACCCGTCCCTGAGACTGCTGAATTTCAGCAGGGTGATACTGATCCAGTCGTATCTTCTTCCGGGGTGGCTGGGACAGAAGAGCCAGCTGAATTCGGCTTGGAGGTTGCTGACGAGGGGACTATGGCGGCTGTGAGCGAGCCTCAGCCTCCACAACCCTCCCCTGGTAAGATAAGCCAAATTTTAACTAGTGAGGAGGCCCATTTGCTCTATCATCACATCCTTCGGGTTATGTTGATTGATGGTTGCTCTGGACATACAGGTCCTGCCTCTTCACTGCCAATGACGGATATTGTCAGGAAAGGATCTACAACGGGGATCTGGCAGGAGGGAGTGTGCCCCCTCCTTTTCCGACTTATATAGAGGGGCCTTCTACTGGATCGAGTTCGGGAGATCGGATGGCGACGCAACTAGGGCAGGGAGAAATGGTCCACGCATCCTCCGTTGCTCATGTGGCTTCGGGGGTCGACCTCCCCGCCTTGCCGAGTATCCAGGTTCTCCAGGCCGCGAAGGAGGAGTTAGCAGCCATCCATACGTCTTTTCGCTCATAATTTGTTTCCCTAGTATCCGGGGTGGCCAGTTCTGGCGTATCTCCTTCGACACTGCCAACTACACTTCCTCTGACACCATCCTCTACGGAAGTTCTGGATGAGGCGTCACAGGATGTAATTGACAGTTTCTACCGCCACTTGAAGAGAGGGGTCGAAGCTGCTGTGGAGCGGGAGACCCCCTTTGCCTTGGCCCAACAATGCGCCCGAGTCCAGATTGACATTCTTAAAACCCTCCCTAGTGGGGCAGGGATAGCTGCGCTTCTGGAGTCCAAATTGTTAGAGGCTGATCAGCTCGTGGCCCAGTTTCTAGTGCTGCAGCAAGCTGATCTGTCGGCAGCAATAGATCAGGAGCGGGCTTCCTTACCACTGTCTTGGAGAAGATAAGGGCTACGCGAGATAAGTCCAAGCCAGTTATAATGAATGACCTCAGTGACCTATCTCTTCAATTTGACCAGCTGAGCCACAGGAGCGAGGATTGTATAGCTCGGGAAGCGGTCGCCTCTCGCAGAATAACTGATACAAGGGAGCAGATCCTCGAGCTCCAGAGGAAGCTGGCCTTCTTGGAGTCTGAGCGTGAAGCTTCCCACGCGGATAAAAAACTGATCGTTCGTGAGGCCGAAAAGGTCTCCCGAGCTTCTGCTAGTCTAGAGCGTGCTTTGAAGAAGCTCGAGGATGGCTGGCGGGCTCATGCGCACCTAAAAGACGGGGAGCGGCTAGCTCAGGAGGCCGAGCGTCGGGCCAAACAGGGGTTCGAGCGGTCGACTGTATTGCTGAGGGACCGTCTCATGGTATTGTGTATCGCTGAACTATAGTCGACTTTTTTCCTTCTTTCGTTTTCGTTCCATTCCTCTCTTTTTTTTGAGGGGGACCTAGTCCCCAGAACATATAGTACTTTTGACTTTTAAATAAAAGAGTATGCTTTATTCTACCCTTTATTTGTATTGCTTATTGCGTTTGTGGTGTTGTGGTATTCGCTCCACTGGGGGACTGTTTGTGGACTTGCTACCCCTGGCATACCTTGGTTTCAGGTACGGATAACAAGTTTGATGGAGATACTTAGAAAATTTCACAGTGAGGTGGCCATCGAAGTTCCCGGTATCGGGAGAAAGAATGCCATGGAGCAGCTGTGCTCCCGAGGCATGATGAGAAATTTGCGGTTAACCGAGGACATTTGTGGTCACCTGAGAACATTTGTGGTGAACTGAGGGCATTTGTGGTCAACAGAGGACATTTGTGGTCGACAGAGGACATTTGTGGGCCTATTATCCTTGGCATACCCTGGGGTTTTTTTTGGTACGAATAATAAGTCGAGAGAGAACCAACATACTTACTCAGAGGTAATGAGGACATGGTAAATATGAGGGTTTCTTCGATGGAGCCTTCCCACTCAGAGGTAATGAGGACATGGCAGGAGTGTGCTCCATGAAGGGTACATAGAATAACTTAGAGGTAATAAGGACGTGGATGTTCTATGTGAAGGGCAGTTTGTTTTTGATGGAAGGAAGAAAACTCAGAGGTAACATCGACGTAGTTGGTTTGGAGAATTTGTAGATCTGTTACCTTTTTTTGCACTGGAAGTGCGGGTATTGGATTATAAGGAGGGAGCTCTTCTAAGAAGGAAAGTTCAGAGGTATGATCATACATGACTTACTACCTAAAAGACGCGATATAGATTCATCTATTATGACCAGAGGGTAAGTTCAGCGGTACCTGTGGGTACATAACTCGACAATCTGGAAGATTTAGGATCAGAATGTGAGATCATCGGTACTAGAGGGTACGTAACTCATCATTCTGGGAAATTTGTAGTCGGAATGTGAGTTCAGCGATACCACAGGGAACGTAACTCATCACTTTGGAAGATTTGAAGTCGAGATATGAGTTCAGCGGTACCGCAGGGTACGTAACTCATCACTTTGGAAGATTTGAAGTCGGTATATGAGTTCAGCGGTACCACAGGGTACATAACTCAACATCCTGGAGGATGTCGTTTCAGACGTAATACTTCTTTAGGAACTTGCCGTTGATGGACAACATGAGCAAGTCTCTATTTTGTTTTGCGAGGCGATAAGCTCCATTGGAGAATACAGCATCGATGATGAACGAGCCTTTCCACTTTGGCTGAAACTTGTCGGCAGTTTTGTGAGTCATAACCATCGGCCTTCGAACTGCCAGAACGAGATCACCCACTTGGAATGTTCTGATTTTAACCTTTCTGTTGAAGGCTTCGAAGATACATGCTTGGTACAACTCGATTCGTTGTTGGGCTAACAGGTGCTTCTCATCTAGGGCCTCCAACTCTTGTAGCCGACGATGGTGATTATCATCTGTCGTCAGTCGGTAGGTGAGAGCGACACGGAGTGAGGAGATTTGAGTCTCCAATGGGAGAACTGCCTCACTTCCATATACCAGAGAGAACGGCGTGTTCCTAGTGGCCGTTCGTACTATAGTACGGTACGTCCATAAGCATTCGCCAAGCTTCTCATTCCAGTCACATTTATTGGAAGACACGATTTTTTTGAGCAGCTTGATTATTATTTTGTTGAACGCTTCAGCCAGACCATTAGCCGCCGGGTTGTATGGTGTTGAAGCAATATTCTGGATTCGGTATTTGTCACAAAATCGATAGAAAGCGTGGCTTACGAACTGCGGACCATTATCGTGGATGATCCTTCGTGGCAGTCCAGAGCGGTAGATAATGTGATGCTTGAGGAAGCTGATCACGTTTGAAGTCTTGACTTCTGCCAGCGGAATAGCCTCCGTCCATTTGGAGAAGTAATCTATGATTACGAGTATGAAGCGATGTCCTCGGGACGAAGGCGGAGTGATCGGACTAATGATGTCCATTCCCCATGCTTCGAATGGCCAGGATGCTACCGTCGGATGTAGAAACTCGGATGACTGGTGGATGAAATCTGTATGGACTTGGCAAGCTTTGCACTTTCGTGCATAGTCTATTGCATGGGCAACCATAGTGGGCCAGTAATAGCCCATTCGGCGAAGGCGATCTTGTAGTTTCGGGCCAGGCTGGTGGGCCCCACAGATGCCATCATGAGCTTCACGCACGGCTTCTTTGGCTTCTGTGTTTGACAAACATCGATTCAGTAATCCATCGTATGATCGTCGATATAGCATTTTTGTTTCCGTATCGTAGAAGAATCTGAGGGAACGTCTTCTGATAGAAGTGGCTTCCTTCGGATTCTCTGGCATGATGTCATAGACTACGAAGTCGATGAACGGTTGTCTCCAGTCTGGTGCTTCGTCGACTGTCAGCACGGAGTAACTCTCAACACATTGAACATTATTCCTGGGACAGACCAACTCACGGCCTATGATGTCAACCAGATGATGAGCATGATTTAAAACTGCTAAGGAAGCGGCAAGGCCTGCTAGGGCATCGGCGTTAATGTTCGTGAGCCTGGGAACGTGTTCTATGAAAAACCCTCCCAAGGACGAGATGATGTCAATCGCTATTTGGTGATAGGGGATCATGTCTTCATGACGCACTTCGTATGAGCCCCGGATCTGGTTAACGATTAGCTGCGAATCGCTGTATGCTTCAAGGTACTCTACCCCCAGCTCCATGGCAAGTCGGAGGCCAATGACCAAAGTATTGTACTCAGCCACATTGTTTGAGCTGGGCTCCGTGAGGGAATAAGCCCGATTAATCACCAGCCCGGTGGAAGAAATCAGCACCACTATAACTCCAACGACGATGTTACCCTTGGGCCCAGTTTTAGAAGCGCCGTCGAAGAATATTCGCCATACGGCATCATGAGAGGCCATATTTGAATTGGCGACCTTATCTGGAATCTCATCGTCTATTCTGGTTGACTCCGAACCTGGATGAGCTGCTAAAAAGTCTGCCAGAGCTTGACCTTTAACAGCCTTCTGTGGGACGAAGATCATATGGTAGGGAGATAATAATATCGCCCGGTAGCGAGGCGAGAGCTGAGTGCACCTGGCTTGGTCATGAGGACCCTGAGGGGGTTGACTTTTGATACGACATGGATGGTTTGTCCCTTGACGTAGTGTCGCATCTTCTGAATGGCGAAGACCAGAGCAAGGCACTCTTTCTCCCCGGCAGTGTATCGATGCTTCGGCCCCATCATCATTTGGCTGAGGTAATATATAGCCTGCTCGTGGCCTGCATCATTGTTTTGTGCTAGCAGAGCACCGAGAGAATGTTCCATCGCTCTTACATAGAGTAGGAATGGTCTTCCAACAACCGGGGCTACCAGGACTAGAGGGTTCGTTAGATATTCTTTGATGCTGTCGAAGGCGTGTTGGCATTCTTCATCCCATACGAATGAAATGCCCATCTTCATGAGGTGGGTGAATGGTTGACATCGTCCGGAGAGATTAGAGATAAACCTTCTGATGTAAGCATGTCTACCTTGAAGCCCTCTGAGTTCACGAAGATTTTTCGGGGGACCCATCTCCATGATTGCCTTCGTCTTCTCAGGGTCTATATGGATACCCTGGGAAGTAATGATGAAACCCAAAACTTCCCGTTGGATACGCCCAAGAAGGATTTTGTGGGATTTATTTTTAAATTGTACGCTCGCATTAGGTCGAACACCGCCCTCAGATCATGCAGAAGATCTTCTTTAGAGCGAATCTTGACGGCGATGTCGTCGACGTAGCATTCCACTGTCTTGCACAAGTGGTCTCTAAAGATGATGCTCATAGCTCTTTGATAGGTGGCACCAGCATTCCTTAAACCGAAAGGCATGACCGTGTAGGAGTATGTGCCAATTGGTGTTCGAAATGATATATGCTTTTCGTTATCAGAGAATATCTTGATTTGGTTGTACCCCAAGAAACCATCCATGAATGACATACGCTCGAAGTCGCAGGTGTTGTCAATCATGATATCGGTGATAGGGAGGGGGAACTCATCCTTAGGGCATGCCTCATTCAGATTGCGAAAGTCGATGCAGATTCGAATCTTTCCATTCTTCTTGAGGACTGGTACTATGTTGGCGACCCAGTCTGGATGCTGTTCCTCACGGATGAAGCCACTGGTTATCAGTTTATTGACCTCAGCTTCAATGGCATTCATGATGTCGGGACGGAACTGTCGTTGCTGTTGTTTGACCGATTTTGTGTCCGGACAGATATTGAGTTTGTGAAGTACAATCTCGGGATTCAGTCCTGGCATGTTTTTGTAGTTCCAGGCGAATACGTCGATGTATTCTCTGACGAATTGTAGCAGCGATTCCCTCTCTCCCTCTGTTAGGCTTTTGCTAACAAAGATTGGTTTTAGAGAAGACTCATCGTCGAGGTCAACTTGCATGACCTCGTCTTCAGTAGGAGGCTCTTTTTGTTCGAACCTCTTCTCCCATTGCGTATTTAGTTGTTGTGTCCACGGCTCTAACTCAAGGAGTTCAGGGATGTCTTCATCTTCTTCGTAGGCGTCGACAAATGCCATATTGACGGACAAGACTCGCTTGAATACGTCCTCGATGCTGACATTCGAATCGGAAGTTGGTGATCCGGTTGAGTGTGAATGCCAGTCACATTCCTCATATGAGCATTCAGGGGTCGTTGCTGGTGTAACATAACCTATCCCACATCTGGTTTTGTTGTAATAATCTCGTAGTTTCCCAGCTGGGACAGGCAATTGTAAGGGTAATCGTCGTCCCGTGCCGTAGTTCAAGCCTGGCATAGTTTCCAGATCATACCACTATTTTTGCATAAGGTACTTGGATCAAGAACTATACAGATAAAGGGACAGTCTCCCTGTGTCGGGTTCGAGATCAACTTCTTCTATCCTGAAGGGTTGTAGATCATTCTTCCGGCCGAAGATGATTGGATGATCCTCTCCCTCGATTATGCGGTAAGCGTCTTCCACTGGAGTAAGTTGATTTGCGGTGTAGACATTTGTCACCTATATGTGTAGATGGGTGCCTATACCGTGTTCTATAGCATACATTGTACAAAGCTTATTAAGCTTTAGGTAGTTCAAAGATAACCCTTTATTGATGAAGTAAGGTATCTTTTCTACTGGGATTACATCATCTGCGGATGGAACATCAGTATGAGCAGCCACATACTTGGCCATCTCTGGCTCTTCTTCAACCACCCCCCGTGTCAATAAAGACTGGAAGGATGACTTGGGCAGCTTGATCATCAAGGGCTCAATGGGTGGAGCAAGATGTAGAGTCGTTGGCATACTAGCCATCCCCCAGTTTGGTGCTCGGTGCTGGGCAGGGAGTTGTTGGCTGGCTAGCAGTTCCCGGCTTAGCGCTTGGCTGTCGATTCATTCTGGGAAGACGAATCGTCATCGGCTTGTCAGAGGGATTGAGCTCCCCTATTTCTTGCTGGCTAGTTTTAGGCAGCCTGATTGTCAGTGGCTCTATCGTGGGTCTTGGTACTTGGCCAGATCTTGGCAGTCGGATTATCATCTGCTCTTCATGTGCAGAGAGGCTGATCGCGTCTTTACGCAGAGTGGCTGTAAGTGGTGCAGTTCTGCCAGGTTTGCGGGCTTTAAGGTGGATTGTCAGAGGTTCTTCCGATCCAGTTGTCATCTCAGTTCGAGCTTGAGTATCTCCTTCGGCTATGTACCTTTTCGACTTCTCGTACAAGCATGCATCTGAGTAGTAGGATTCGACCCCTTTAAAGGGATCGATGTCGGCAAATTTTGTCCTTACGAAGCCGTGCTTGTCAACGCACTTGAAGCACTAGTGCAGTGTGGAGGGCACGATCATGTAGTCGTGTATCTAAGGACGCCCCAGGAGAAAGTTGTAGGAAGTATCCGCATCTATGACATAGCAGGTCACTTCTGACTGAAGGTCGCTAATTTGGCACTTCAAGCGAATCTTCTCGATCAGATAGCTTCTGCCAGAATTGAAACCGCTGATGGCGGTACTTGACGACGTCAGGCGATGCATTGGGATGCGCAGATGGTGTAGTAAGCTCTCTGGGATGATGCTTATGGAAGAACCGGGATCAATATGTATCTGATCCACCTTGATATCGCCAATGTACCCAGTATAATACAGAGGGCAATCATGCAGGTTGGTCTTGATAAGCATATCCTGCGGAGTGAAGACAATGTTCGGCATTGAACCTGTGCAAGCGCTGTCCTAGAGATCTGCAGGCAAGCTTTCCCCAGTGAGATTTGACTAATCCAAATATGCTTCGACATTCTGGAGTGCCTCGCTTAGTGCGACGCGAACATCCTTGGAGAGCCTCAGGAGCTCGTATAGCGACAAATTGGCCGGAGTGTTGGCTAATTGTGCCAAGGTATCAAAGTTGTAGGGCCTCTCCAGCCCATGAGGCATCTCTTTTCGGAGTGGTTTGTTGAAGCGAGTCTCCTTCGGCCTAGTCTTGTCGGTCGTCGAAGGCTGCGAAGGCCCGGGAACATTAGCAGCTGTTGGCCGATGGTCTTCAGCCGAGTTACCCGGTGAAGGTTGGGTTTGTGCGCCGGAACGGGTAACAACGGCAGTAGCTTCTTCGACCTCTGCCAAGATTGTGTGGTATGATTTGACTTTCCCATTCTTCTTCTTACTGGTGGAGGAAGGTGCGGACTTAGTCACTTCGGGTACCAGGTCCTGATGGACCCACATGATCTCCCTCCGTGATGTGGTAAGGGGCACTAGATCAGCAACCTGGTCTCGGGAAGGGGGAAGGTTAGCGACCTCCATCTTTGCTCTAGGGACATGCACTACTCCATCTTGAGTCTCTGTCGGAGGAAAGTTTTCGAATTATACTGACACCATGTTGGCTGCTACGGTCACCTCTTCAAAATCAATGGCAGGGCCTTAGAATCGATGAGATACTGGATGTATCGCTTCAGTTGGTAGCAGTCATGTGTAGCATAGTGGACATAGCGATGGTAGTGGCAGTACTTGGGGCTCTCTATTTCTGCAGGACGAGGTTCATGCCTTGGAGGAGGGAGCTGAATTCGACCTTCTTGTATGAGCATATCCAAGATGGGCTTGACATGGCCGTCCTCGAAGGAATAGGTCATCTGAGGCCACTGCTTCTCTGGTGGCTTTGGTTCAGGTTTCGGTGTTGTATCGGCCACCATAGCCTGTTTTCTCTTGTTGTCTCGATTGTTGGAGGGATTACCACCATTGTTGCTGTTGGTGTTAGGGCGTTTGCCCTTGTCCTCTCCTTCCGATACGTGCAATCCTAGTTGGCGAGATTTCTTCAGCTTATCTTCTGTGCTAGTGGTGCTGATAATGAAAGTCTTCCAATCCTTAAACTAACTTTTGCCGATCCAGAGGCTGATCGTGGGAAGCAGCCTGTTTTGGCAAATTTTAATTAAGGAGGAATCAGGGTTACCGGAAAGCAACTTCATCGAAGTTTGACGAAACCGCTCGATATAGTTCCTTGTCAGCTCCTTTTCTCCCTAGACAATGTCCATGAGGGTGGACATTATTACGTCTTGTCCTACTTCGTAGAACCTCTCCAGGAACATACGTTTGAAGTCGGTGAAAGAATGGATACAGTTATCCGACTAGTTGCGGTACCAGTCAAAGGCGACCCCCTCCAGTGCCTCGATGAACAACCGTATAAGGATGGTGTCGTCATGAGGCAGATGGTCGGTTGTGACTTCGAAGTAGATGATGTACCTGCTTGCAGATGTCTTCCCATCATACGGATTGATGTTAAATAATTTATATCTTGGTGGGAAGGGAACATCTCTCCACGCAGCAGGATACGGTTGTCGTATCCTGAGGTCTTGGCAATTTTCTCGGGCGTGGAACATGGCCCGGAGCTCCTGGACCTCTCTTCTTGCCTTCCTGGCCTTGTCTGCAGCAATAGGGCCGATATTTCAGGAGGATTATCATCCTGGTTTTGTGCGGGCGAGTTCGAGTCTGTATTGACCGTGGGTCCCACGTTTGTTTGGCCAAGTGTCCTTCCTTGCAGAGTTGGAAGGGCCGTTTTGATCTCGTCCACGGATTTGACCAAGGTAAGAAGTATGGCCTCCAGGGTTTCGATGCGTTGGTGATCCCTAGGACCGTCTTGGTTGCTGTCCGTCATGAACACCGTCCTTACATGAGGAGAGACGAAAGGAACGGTGGAGGATGCGTCCCTTGAGTCATACCCCTGTACAGAGAAGTCGTCAGGGTATGTGGAAATGTTCTCCTCTGGTTCAGACTCATAAGGAGTGGTACCCCCAGCTTCAGAGCTTGCCTCGTCTTGAGAGTTGTGGACGTCCTCAGGGACATCGGGATCTGCTGCATCTGTTGGGTGAATCATGTCCTCTGGATTATCTTCTTGGAACACCGGATTGTCGTAGATATTTGGAGGAGTGCTACCCCCGGCTCCAGTGCCTCCCAGAGATGTGGACGACGAATCTCCAAGTGTGGCAGATTTCGTCTCAGAGTGGGTACCTTGGTAAACTTCTCCTGTAACGGTGGTAGACAACCGCTTAGAAGAGAGTTTCTTGGTAACACCGGTTGAGATTTTCAGACTGGAGATATTTGTTTTCTTCCCCCTACCGCTGCCAGGAATCTTCAGAGAAGAATTGCAGGAGGCGATAAGAAGCGCTTCGTCTTCTGAGCTTGGGTGTTACATTCATTGGAAGACGGACCGCCGGTCTTCTTGTACTGTTGCGTTGTTGCAGCAGCAGTTGACAATGACTTAGGTGCAGTGATGTCCATGGAATGACTCTCTGCACACCGAAGCTTCTTCTCTTTCTTTGCGCTTGTGAAGGATCACGTCACGCAAGTCAGGTGCGCCTCGAGCAACCTTTACACCCATTTTGTAGGCCCAGGAATCCCGAGCATCTGAGTGTGTTGGCACCATATTTGTTCTCTGATTGTTGGGAGACTCTAGGGAACCACTCTGTCCGTTTGCCGCCGGGGGCTGGACTCGAGTGGTTCGGTACAACTTTCCATCGGAGGCCCGCATAACTGTAAACGGAGCGCTCGGATGGTCAGAGGTTGGGACAGCTGGCTGAGCTCGCCGAGCCCGTGCTGTCCTAGACTTCTTCACTCTAGCACCCGAGGGTGCATAGTAGGAAGAGTCCAAATGGTGCCGCAGAGAGTTTAGCACATGTTCTTGGGCGCATCTTGAGTCAGAACCACACGAAAGGCGGTCAAAGACTGACCGTGAGCCGTATGGAGTAGAAGATATACGGCTGGGTTTGGTGGCCGTGCAGGCTGACTGCATGCGACTGGCATGTATGGCAGTATGACCCTTCTGTATGTGACTAAGAGCGGTGGCCGCATGAACCTTCGGGATGCGGCTAGAAGTCATGACTGTGCAGGCTGCCTGCATGCGGCTGTTAGTTTTGGCCGCATGGGCGTTCTGCATGTGGCTGACTTCTGTGGCCGTATGAGTCTTCTCCATACGGCTTGCAGTTGCGGCCGTATGAGCCTTCTTCATGCGGCTGGCACCCTTATGTGGCTTGGACCGTATAGAGTTCCTCTTTACCCCTACAAGTCCAGCATCATAGTGTTTTCTTTTGTTGGACTTGGGGACAACAGAGTCCTCTATGGCCTGAAGCGGGGCTGCATGAGAGTTTTTTCCGCCGTCTTGAGCAACAGAGAGTACTTCTTCGAGGGCTGGGGAAGGAGCAAATGATTTGGGCCTCCACTCCCTGCGGGCCTTCTTCATGTGGGCTCGCCGCTGGATCGGGCCAGCGCTCCCGTTGGAGAGCATTTCTTCAAATGCCTGCTGGTCGAACCGGGCGACCAGCATTTGTTGAGTGGAGCCAAGGTTGGTTGCGTCCGATTGTGTCATCCCCAGCAGAGTCACCATCGTGTTTGTCATTGATTGTAAAAGTACAGAACAATTTTATAGAAGGACTGAACTTAGACTCACAATACAAACTCGCTCGCACAAAGAAAACCTAGGAATGAAAACCTAGGTACAGCAATCTAAGTACGGTTGTTTATTTTTGACTCTGGAGGTGACAATAGAGGCTCGGGAAAGCGACGGCAGCTCTGTCTTACTCCTTGGACGATCGGACGTAGCCTTGACTCTGATTAAGAAATACTCTCGGGATGTTTGGGAAGAATCCTCTGTGCGTGCCTTTGTCTCTCTGTGTGTCCAGCCGGGTGGAGAGACTCTCCTTTTGTAAGGGAATGGCACCTTGCTATTTATAGGAGTGGGGTGTGATCATTAGGGTTTGCAATGATTGCCCCTTGAAAAGTCGGCGGCCAATAATCTGGACCATTAATCTTGATTACATCACATCTGGACAGTTAATTTTTGATTGCACCAAATTTGTATGGGCAATAAATGCTGATTACAATGAATCTTCATAATTTGTCATGACAAGCTCGCATCTCCCGCCACGTGTTCAATTTGCTTAATTGTAATAAATCTGATTTGATCCGGGTAATTATGATAATTATAACAAATCTAGGTTGTTATGATTTACTAGCAGCCATAACTCCGAGGGGATAAGACCGCCACGTGTCTCAACTGTCATGAGGACCGCCACGTGTCTTAAACTGTCGTGAGTGGGACGTCCTGACAGAGCCGCATGAGTGCCGTCTCTAAGTGAACCGCATACGGGTGGCCCCCACAATCCTAGCCACATGAAGGTAGCAGCCGCATGAGGGTGGCGGCCGTATGAAGGGGGCAGCCGCAAGAAGGAGGCAACCGCATGAAGGTGGCAGCCGTATGAAGGAGGCAGCCGCATAAAGGTGGCAGCCGCATGAAGGTGGCAGCCGCATGAAGGGGACAGCCACATGAAGGAGGCAGCCGCATGAAGAGGGCAACCGCATAAAGAGAGCAACTGCATGAAGAGAGCAACCGTATAGAGGTGACAGCCGCATAGGAGTGACAGCCGCATAGGAGTGGCAGCCGCATAGGGAGCTTTGGATTTGGCGGATCATGCCAGCTATAAAAGATTTTTTTCTTTTCCCTGGGAGCACGTCATCCTGTCAGGGCTATCATTTCAGCTTTATGTCAGAGTTGTCACTTTGCCTTTCTGTCAGAGCTGCCGTCAAGACATTTAATGAGGCAGTTGCTTTATGGCCGGCTGTAGAGGCGAACTGTTTAGGGTCACGTGGCTCCTTCCTGAGCCGCATGGAGCTATCTGAGCCGCATGAGGCTTTAAAGGACTTTTGAACCTCATGAATTTCTAACGGATTCCTGAGCCGCATGAGGCTCTTTCTGTCTGAGCCGCATGTGCTTTTCTTTTTCTGTGCTTCTATAGATAAAATCTTCCAAACAATAGTAAGAGAATTTTACTCAAATCTTTCGGCTGAAATTAAAGAAAAATAAGAGGATCAACAACTGGTGTTTATGAGAAAAAAACTGATTAGGGTAAATGTTGTTGTCATCAAAAAATTTATGGATTTGATCCAGTTCCTGAGTTTGATATGAAAGATATTGATAATGTTTCCATGAGGGATGCAATTCATGAGATTACAAGTGCATCAGTGGGTTCCAAGAACCCTCAAAATGTATACAAAGATCAATTAAAAACTTTATATAAATTGTTGCATGCCTACGTATCTCAAACACTCAGCCCTACTGGACATGAGTTTTCCATCCATCCCGAGAGAGTAAAAAAAATTTATTATATGGGGAAGAAAAAAGGATGGATATAGGTTCTTACATGTTCAGTAGAATGATGCATCTCGTGGGAAAGCCAACTGCAAGGACAGCTCTCCCTTTCGGAGGATTTGTATGCTCAATGGCTAGTGAACATTATGTCCCAAGCTTAGCACGGGATGTTTATATTAAAAACAAAGGCCCCATGAGAAAACTAACCTTTGTTTGCCATTAAAATCTTTTGATAGAAATTTTAATACAAACAGAACAGTGTTACAATATAGGACTTAGACGTAGTCTTAGGAGTACACTTTTGTTTATCTGGGTCCCTTGTGCCGATGGAGCGAGTGGTAATACGTTGACTCCGTTGACGATCTGACGACGGTTATCAGTTCTCTGAAGGTCTGAGTTACTCTGAGTGCTGGAGCTTACGGAGAGGAAGAAGACGTTGAGTGTCTGTATCTGCCTTGGTGGTTGTGCGATGTCTCTGTCTGTCTATGTATGTTCGTGTGGAAGAAGGAGACGATCCCTTTATTTATAGTCTGCAGGCAGGCTGCTCAAGCACGCATATGTAGAATGGCCTGGACGCGGGGACGCCACGTGGTGATTGCTGATGGAGGCGCATAGACAATGTGCCATAATTGAGGAGTTGAATTCTTCATGCTACTGTTGTGAACTGGCACGTAGCAGGGGGAAGAATCTTTCTGTTGCTGAGATCTTGGGTGAATCGAGTCAAATGACACGTGTCGTAGTGTCACGCCCCAGAACCAGAATACTGGAGAGCGGGGGCAGACATAGCCAGCTACGTATATTGAAATGGATTCCATCTCGCTATACGGTCACGGCTGTCTAGATACATGAGGGTTTATCTACAAGCCAGCAGTCTCTTAAGGTCATGAACAAGCCTATTGTCTCAATCACAAGCAAGTAAGTAAAAGTTACAAGATGTATGATCATTAAATATACAATAATAAGGCGTCTCAAATATTACATATTCAGTTGATCATGAAGCTAGTCGTTACAAAATGTGAGGACTAGCAAGAGTTTAGTCATACATGATCAACCCTAGGATCTGTCAATCATGTTACAGCCCGTAGGCAGACAGTAAGTAAATACAATCGAGCTAAACAGGTGCTCGTCGGCTAAACGCCTCAAAAGAATATTTTTACAATAAAGTGGGAGAGCAAAAATAAATCCACTCGTTGCCCGGGTTACGTCTAGTCGCCACCATCGGACTGGATAGTCGGTAGATCCTCTGGAGCTGCTCCGAAATCTGGCCATACAAAACCAGCTGGGTCAGATCCCAGAAAGAGCAAGTGCCACAAAGGAAGCTTCACTTAGGAACTAAAACCAGCAATCATCACAAGAGTATAAATAAGGCAAAAACTGGAAATAAAGAAAATACATCAGGATGATATACTACGAGATAACCATGAAACTATTCAGATAACCAGGTTACAACCCGTAAACCAAACAAGGACCGGGGTTGCAACCCTTCGTCTGAACAGAACTTGGAATTCTCACCATTTATCAGTAAAATAAATACAGGCATTCAGGTCATATAGCAATCTGGAGCAGGATCAGGACAAGACCAGACTGGTTAAACTCCATCCAATCATTTCACGGCCAAGCAAGAATTACGGCTTAATACTTTAACTAACTAGGGTTATCACAGGCCTAATTACTAGCAAGATGCAGTGAGATTATTCCACAGCCACGAGCCTTGCAGACCATCCAGGTTACCCAGGACGAAAGATTAGGGTTGAATTCAGGTGGGTACATCGTCCAGGAAACGCATGTACCCTTAAGTAGCTTGAAGGGTGCAACACATGACAGTGTACTGGAAATGTGCCCTACTCGACGGCAGGCTACAGATCCCAGGCGCGCCCAGGTAACGGGATTGCCTGTAGCTGGGAAATCTCTTCATGACTAATATATTAATCTAGTTATTAGCCTTAGTCCATTTCAATAGGTACTCCTGACCGTGGTACTCAGGAGTCCCTTCCTAGACATGATGCAAGACAGGACTGGTTTATTTGTACAAGCACAATCGCCCACGGTGTCCAGGTAATTATACAGGTCATGTCATGTTAGGTAGCCGTCGCAACAGCTATTCGAGATAATCATGTCAGGTTTATCATATCAAGTGTACTAGTTCGGAGTGCTCCACGACGGGCCATTATCAGGTCATGTCAGGTTTTCTTGTCATGAGTGCACCACGACGGGTCACTATCAGGTCATGCTCCATTATCAATCCCAAACATATAAGTAAAATCAAGTTCATGACAAAAGACGTAAGGATATAAAATGGGCGTAAAATATCTAATAAAGGAGTTACGAAACATGGGAAATTAATGATAAATAATAGTACACAGGACCATGAGAAAGTCATGCGGTTCAGTCATATGCGGCCAGGAAAGGAGGGGGCGCATGCGGCTGGAAGTACAAGGGCGCCAGCGGCTGGAAATGCAAAGGCGCATGCGGCTGGAATTAATCGGGATCATGCGGCCCGGACTCAGAAGTCCATGCGGCCCGGGTCTAGGGTTCTCATGCGGCTCGGGGATCAGGGCCTATGCGGCTGGCAAGTGCCTGAGTTTATGCGGTTCAGGGAGGTAAGCGCATATGCGGCTCGAATTAGAAAGGGGTCTTCATGCGGCTGATGGCGAACTCAAGTCCATGCGGCTCTCATAGCAAAACCCATGCGGCCCGGAAGAAGTGAGGGCGCATGAGGCTGGGTCAATGCGATGGCTTATGCGGCTAGGGGGGAACAGTTGCATATGCGGCTCGAGAAGAGTTCGTTTCCAGCCCTGCGACTAAGTACATATAGACTCATGCGGCTGATGGAAAATGAGCCCATGCGGCTGAGTATGAGACTCAGCCTCATGCGGCTGGGACTTAGTTTCATGCGGTTTAGAAGTACAAGGGTCTCATGCGGCTGATGGCGACTTGCCGCATGAATACTCATGCGGTCAAGTACAGCCATTTGCCAGGGAACTGTTCTTCTTCTCCAAAATTTCGAGGAGAAGAACACTAGGAACCCATGCCTTCCAAGCTTCATAAAACTTTCATCCGGAGCCCAAATCCGAACTTCCATAGGTCAAAATGGGGTAGAACAAAATTCTCTATAACATGGAACCATCAAAACATAGAAATAACAAGATTAAGTATATCAAAACACAAGAAATCCAAAAATAAAATAAACATAGATCTACAAGAATCTAGCCATGGAAAGTGAAAATGCCAAGTACTAAAGTGCTTTAGAATGTAGTAAGGAAGAGAATGAAGTAATAAAATTGGAGTTCCTCCATGAAGCAAGTTGCACTTGCCTAGACCTCTCTCTTCTCTCTCTGGTAGGTAGGGAAGTAAATGAGGAAGAAGAAGATGATAAATGAAGAGAGAGAATAAAGAGGGCTAATAAATACAAAATGGTGGTGGTAGGTAGGGGTTCACTTTGGGTTCATCATGAACCCAATCAAAACCAAGCCAAGCCGAACCAACCAACCCGAACCAGGAATAGACCAAGCCAAGAAGGAAATGCCAAGCCAGGAAATCATGCAATAAAATATGTACACGTATTCCAAGAATACGTGATACGAACCACAGGCATTACAACTCTACCCACCTTAAAAGAATTCCATCCTCGGAATTTAATCAAGAGGCTAGAGGAGCAATGGCAAGCTATATTAATCACATGCAAGCTATAACTATGCAGACAATCACTCATTCAAGCAAAAAATCGAAGGCATGAGGCATAAGAAAGACATTATACCTCACGAGTCAAACAACTCCGGATATCGTGATCGGATATCATCCTCACGCTTCCATGTTGACTCACCCAAAGAGTGATGACCCCAAGCAACTCGGACTAACTTGATAGTCTTGTTCTTGAGGATCTTCTCTCTCCGGTCCAATATAGACACGGGCCTCTCCTCATACGAAAGGTTGGTACCAACAACCAATTCCGAATGATCCAGGATGTGGCTCGGGTCTGGGATATACCGTCGTAATTAGGATACATGGAACACGTCATGTACCTCGCTTAGCGACGATGGAAGAGCGAGACGATAGGATACATCTCCTACTCGCTCCAGAATGTCGAACGGTCCTATATACCTAGGACTAAGCTTTCCCCGGACGCCGAAACGAATGACGCCATGGTTAGGCGAAATCCTCAGGAATACATGATCGCCGACCGAGAACTCGAGAGGGCACCGATGAGAATCGGCCCAATGATGCTGGCAATCTTGGGCAACTCGAAGATGATCTCTAACCCTCCTGACTACCTCAACTGTCTAGGCAATCATTTCTGGACCGAGCATCTGTCTCTCTCCAACATCATCCCAGGCTAGCGGGGATCTGCACTTCCTGCCATAAAGTGCCTCGAACGGTGCTATCTGGATACTGGCCTGGAAACTGTTGTTGTACGAGAATTCCACCAGGTGCAAGTGATCTTCCCATGAACCACCGAAGTCGAGTGTGCATGATCTCAACATGTCTTCAAGGGTCTGGATCGTACTCTCCGACTGGCCATCTGTCTGCGGGTAATATGCTGAACTAAACTGGAGGCGAGTCCCCAAACTCTCTTACAAGCTACGCCAAAAGTGTGACGTAAATCTAGAATCTCGATCCGAGGTAATACTGACTGGCACACCGTACAATCTGACAATCTGCCTGAGGTACATCTCCGCTAGCTGAGCCGTCGACTGACCAACTCTGAATGGAAGAAAGTGAGCCACCTTCGTGAGCCGATCAACAATAACCCAGATAGCATCTCTACCAGCTGGGGATCTAGGTAATCCAGTCACAAAATCCATGGTCACATGCTCCCACTTCCATTCTGGAATCGGTAAGGGCTGAAGAAGTCCAGCCGGTCTCTGATGTTCAGCCTTGACTTGTTGGCAAACCAAACACCGAGAGACAAACCGAGCTATCTCCCGCTTCATGCCATTCCACCAGAAGTGCTGACGGATATCACGGTACATCTTCATACCACCAGGATGGATGGAATACTGAGAACTGTGCGCTTCTGACATGATCTCATGTCTGATATCTCCACTGGGTACACAAAGACGCTTACCATATCGAAGTGTACCGTCCCCATGAATGCATAACTCCGGTCTTTGTCCTGCCTCACACTCTGCTCTGAGTCGCTGAAGCTTGGAATCTGCTGACTGCGCCATCCAGATCCTCTCGACTATAGTAGACTGAACTTGTATGCTGGCCATCAATACAATACTGGAAGGGAGAACAACTTCTATACCCATCTTTTGAAGATCTGCTAACAGCTCTGGTTGCGCTGTTAGGAAATAAACTCCGGCTCTCCTGCTCAAAGCATCTGTAATGGCCTTCCCAGGATGATACTGCAAGTTGACATCATAATCCACAAGAAGCTCCAGCCATCTCCTCTGACGCATGTTAAGATCCTTCTGAGTGAAAACATACTTCAGACTCTTGTGGTCGGTGAAAATCTCCACCCTATCTCCATACAAATAGTGCCTCCACAACTTAAGTGCAAACACTACTGCTGCCAGCTCCAAGTCATGGGTTGGGTAATTCCTCTCATGATCACGAAGTTGTCGTGATGCATAAGCTATTACCTTCCCATGCTGCATCAGAACACATCCTAGGCCTCTGCCTGAAGCATCACAGTATACTGAAAATCCTCCGGTTCCATCTGGAAGCGTGAGAATAGGAGCTGTTATCAGGCCTCGTTTCAACTTCTCAAATGATTCCTGACACTCTGATGTCCAAGTAAACTGTGCATCCTTGTGGGTCAACTGGGTCAATGGCGCTGAAATCCGAGCAAAATCTGAAACAAACCGCCGGTAGTAGCCGGCCAATCCAAGAAAACTACGAACCTCTGCAACTGTGCTGGGCACTGGCCATGACTCAATAGCCACAATCTTCTGGGGATCCACTTCCACTCCTCCTCTGGTGATGATATGACCCAAGTATAAAATGCGATCGAGCCAAAACTCGCATTTACTGAACTTGGCATATAACTGGTGCTCTCTGAGGATCTGAAGAACTATACGGAGATGCTGCTCATGCTCCGCCTCACTCTTGCTGTAGACCAGGATGTCATCCAAGAACACAATCACAAACTGATCCAAGTAAGGCATGAAGATGCGATTCATGAGGTCCATGAATACTGCCGGCGCATTGGTTGCTCCAAAAGGCATAACAAGGAACTCCCAATGCCCATATCTCGATCTAAAAGCTGTCTTCGGGATGTCCTGCTCTCTGACTCTCATCTGATGATAACCTGAATGCAAATCAATCTTCGAGAATACTGAAGCCCCCTTGAGTTGATCAAATAAGTCATCTATCCTCGGAAGAGGGTATCTGTTCTTGATTGTCACTGAGTTCAAGGTACGATAATCAATACATAACCTGGACGTACCATCCTTCTTTTTCATAAGAAGCATCGGGGCTCCCCAAGGCGATCCACTAGCACGAATGAATCCCTTGGCTCGAAGTTATTCAATCATCTTGTACAATATCTCCAACTCTGACGGCGCCATCCTGTAGACTCTCTCTGACACTGGGGCTGTCCCGGGAATCAAGTCTATAGTGAACTCGATCTCCCGCTCTGGAGGCATACCTGGTAGCTCTTCTGGAAAAACATCTGAAAACTCGTCCACTATCCTGGGCAACTGCACTGCTGCTACTGCCATCCGCAATATCGGAGGAGATGACTCAACTTCGCCTCGGGAGAAGAAAAACTCTGGCTCACCTGGAATGCTAAAAATAACCCGGCCAATGTGGCAGTCTATCATAGCATACTGGTTCCTCAACCAATCCATCCCTAAGACCACATCATAATCGGCCATCGGGAATTCTATCAATCTAGCAGAGAATTCTCTATCGCTAACTACGATCCGACGCAAAGAAAACACTCTATCTACTCCTACAAGTCCGTTACCAGTAAGTATATTGAGCCTTACTGATAATGACTCGGGCTCCAATCCTACCCGTGTCGCGAATTGTGTAGACATAAATGAATGCGATGCACCAGAATCAAATAAAGCTGAAGCTGGAAAGGAGTTGACGAGAATAGTACCTGCCACTACCTCTCTTGGTGCCAATCCTTCCTCTGTGGTCATCACCATAGCATGACCATGCCCTCGGGGTGCTGGTCCCCTCTGCTAAAATCCTCGCTGTCTGCTCTGGCTCAAGGCTTGGGCTTGGGCTTGAGTATACTGCTGGGGGTTCTGCTGCTGGAATATTTGAGACTGAGGCAGCAAGGGCCTCGGCAATGGATACTGCTGCTGCTGCTGGACTGGAACTGGTCCTCTCACCGAAGAGCTAGAAAGGTTGGACGATGATGAACCACCCCATTTCGGGCAGGATCCAACCCTATGGTCTGCTGCTCCACAAACCAGACACAATCTCTGTGCCCTGCGACACTCTGCCATCACATGCCCTGGCTTCCAATAATGAGAACATTCCACTGCGGAAGACTGCTTCTGCTTCAGCTGCTGAGGGTACGTCGGGATTGAGTGCTGAACCGACGTTACTGAGGCCGCTCGCCTCGGAGCTCCAATAGTCAAGGCCCTGGCTGCCGGGGCTGGTGCTGAAGACTGATTCATCTGGCCGTGAGATCTCTTCCGACCTCCGGTCCTATCCACAATCCTCTGGGAGGTATACTCATGCCTCCGGGCTGCTCTCAAGACTGCATCAAAAGTCTGATGCTCAAACTGCTCAACTGCCAACACGATCTCTAGGTGAAGTCCCTGCTGGAAATGCTGGGCTAATATCATACTCAGTTGCCACCAAGGTGGGAGCAAACCGACTGAGTCTCGAAAACTCGGCCGCATATCCATCGGCCGTCTTTTCTCCTTGCTTCAGATTGGTGAACCTGGTCTGTAGGTCGTACCGAGCTACAGCATCAAAATACTTGGCCTGAAATCTCTCTCTGAATACTGCCTAAGCAATGGGTGCCACTAACACAACGGCCTGCGCCGCCCACCAGCTGCGGGCAAGATCTAACAACTGCAGGCGCACTACGGCTACCTTCTCGTTCTCTGGAGTCTTGGCTGCGTCGAAAATCACCTCAGTGTCCTGAAGCCAAGCATCTGCGACGATAGCAACTTCACTACCGTCGAAGAATAGAGGGTTCAAGCGCTTGAAGCTGTTGGCCACGCTGTTACCCTGATGACCTCCTCTGGTCAAGGCATCCGTCACTGCCTGTTGCAAGGCATCTCCACGACGATCTTGAGAAGCTATCAAGTTCCTGATGAGTCCTACTAATGTGCCATCATCAGGTTCGACAGGCTGAACTGGCTGAACTGGGGGCTCTTCTCCAATAGGCTCGACTCTGGAGGCTACTCCGGAGTGCTGGACTTGATCTCCGGGTTGCTGCTGGTCCGCGGGAGGTGCTCCGCCTTGCTGGTCGGCAGGTCCAGGAATAATGCCGCTGAAGAAGACGACATAGAGAACAATAAGGAAGAACCAGGACAGATCAACGATACAAGCACATGATCAGGACAAGAATCCAGGGATTCAGAAGATACGAGCAGAGATCAAGGACGAATACTGATTGAGACATCTATTCGGTAAACCCTCATATATCTTGATTTACAAGACGTGCATGGGCCACCACTTAAACCATGTTACGCCCCAGAACCAGAATACTAGAGAGCGGGGGCAGACATAGCCAGCTACGTATATTGAAATGGATTCCATCTCGCTATACGGTCACGGCTGTCTAGATACATGAGGGTTTATCTACAAGCCAGCAGTCTCTTAAGGTCATGAACAAGCCTATTGTCTCAATCACAAGCAAGTAAGTAAAAGTTACAAGATGTATGATCATTAAATATACAATAATAAGGCATCCCAAATATTACATATTCAGCTGATCATGAAGCTAGTTGTTACAAAATATGAGGACTAGCAAGAGTTTAGTCATACATGATCAACCCTAGGATCTGTCAATCATGTTACAGCCCGTAGGCAGACAGTAAGTAAATACAATCGAGCTAACCAGGTGCTCGTCGGCTAAACGCCTCAAAAGAATATTTTTACAATAAAGTGGGAGAGCAAAAATAAACCCACTCGTTGCCCGGGTTACGTCTAGTCGCCACCATCGTGCTGGATAGTCGGTAGATCCTCTGGAGCTGCTCTGAAATCTGGCCATACAAAACCAGCTGGGTCAGATCCCAAAAAGAACAAGTGCCACAAAGGAAGCTTCACTTAGGAACTAAAACCAGCAATCATCACAAGAGTATAAATAAGGTAAAAACTGGAAATAAAGAAAATACATCAGGATGATATACTACGAGATAACCATGGAACTATTCAGATAACCAGGTTACAACCCGTAAACCAAACAAGGACCGGGGTTGCAACCCTTCGTCTGAATAGAACTTGGAATTCTCACCATTTATCGGTAAAATAAATATAGGCATTCAGGTCATATAGCAATCTGGAGCAGGATCAGGACAAGACTAGACTGGTTAAACTCCATCCAATCATTTCACGGCCAAGCAAGAATTACGGCTTGATACTTTAACTAACTAGGGTTATCACAGGCCTAATTACTAGCAAGATGCAGTGAGATTATTCCACAGCCACAAGTCCTGCAGACCATCCAGGTTACCCAGGACGAAAGATTAGGGTTGAATTCAGGTGGGTACATCGTCCAGGAAACGCATGTACCCTTAAGTAGCTTGAAGGGTGCAACACATGACAGTGTGCTGGAAATGTGCCCTACTCGACGGCAGGCTACAGATCCCAGGTGCGCCCAGGTAACGGGATTGCCTGTAGCTGGGAAATCTCTTCATGACTAATATATTAATCTAGTTATTAGCCTTAGTCCATTTCAATAGGTACTCCTGACCGTGGTACTCAGGAGTCCCTTTCTAGACATGATGCAAGACAGGACTGGTTTATTTGTACAAGTACAATCGCCCACGGTGTCCAGGTAATTATACAGGTCATGTCATGTCAGGTAGCCGTCGCAACAGCTATTCGAGATAATCATGTCAGGTTTATCATATCAAGTGTACTAGTCCGGAGTGTGCCACGACGGGCCACTATCATGTCATGTCAGGTTTTCTTGTCATGAGTGCACTACGACGGGTCACTATCAGGTCGTGCTCCATTATCAATCCCAAACATATAAGTAAAATCAAGTTCATGACAAAAGGCATAAAATATCTAATAAAGGAGTTACGAAACATGGGCAATTAATGATAAATAATAGTACACAGGACCATGAGAAAGTCATGCGGTTCAGTCATATACGGCCAGGAAAGGAGGGGGCGCATGCGGCTGGAAGTACAAGGGCGCCAGCGGCTGGAAATACAAAGGCGCATGCGGCTAGAATTAATCAGGATCATGCGGCCCGGACTCAGAAGTCCATGCGGCTAGGGTCTAGGGTTCTCAAGCGGCTCGGGGATCAGGGCCTATGCGGCTGGCAAGTGCCTGAGTTTATACGGTTCAGGGAGGTTAGCGCATATGCGGCTCGAATTAGAAAGGGGTCTTCATGCGGCTGATGGCGAACTCAAGTCCATGCGGCTCTCATAGCAAAACCCATGCGGTCCGGAAGAAGTGAGGGCGCATGAGGCTGGGTCAATGCGATGGCTTATGCGGCTGGGGGGGAACAGTTACATATGCGGCTCGAGAAGAGTTCGTTTCCAGCCCTACGACTAAGTCCATGTAGACTCATGCGGCTGATGGGAAATGAGCCCATGCGGCTGAGTATGAGACTCAGCATCATGCGGCTGGGACTTAGTTTCATACAGTTTAGAAGTACAAGGGTCTCATTCGGCTGATGGCGACTTGTCGCATGAATACTCATGCGGTCAAGTACAGCCATGCGCCAGGGAACTGTTCTTCTTCTCCAAAGTTTCGAGGAGAAGAACACTAGGAACCCATGCCTTCCAAGCTTCATAAAACTTTCATCCGGAGCCCAAATCCGAACTTCCATAGGTCAAAATGGGGTAGAACAAAATTCTCTACAACATAGAACCATCAAAACATAGAAATAACAAGATTAAGTTGATCAAAATCCAAGAAATCTGAAAATAAAATAAACATGGATCTACAAGAATCTAGCCATGGAAAGTAAAAATGCCAAGTACTAAAGTGCTTTAGAATGTAGTAAGGAAGAGAATGAAGTAATAAAATTGGAGTTCCTCCATGAAGCAAGTTGCACTTGCCTAGACCTCTCTCTTCTCTCTATGGTAGGTAGGGAAGTAAATGAGGAAGAAGAAGATGATAAATGAAGAGAGAGAATAAAGAGGGCTAATAAATACAAAATGGTGGTGGTAGGTAGGGGTTCACTTTGGGTTCATCATGAACCCAATCAAAACCAAGCCAAGCCGAACCAACCAACCCGAACCAGGAATAGACCAAGCCAAGAAGGAAATGCCAAGCCAGGAAATCATGCAATAAAATATGTACACGTATTCCAAAAATACGTGATACGAACCACAGGCATTACACGTAGGCCCATGGCTCGAAGATCTCGGATTTGGTAGAGAATGATCTGGTAGGATGCGCCTGGGATTGGGCGCATGAGGAGACTTTGGCTCGTAACCTTTAGGAGTCACGAACCATTCGGGGCACATGGATTTTGAGGTGCATGCTAGACTTCAGTAGTGACTTTACATCTGTCTTTAGGGATCAGAAAAAAGTCTGAGGCGCATGGCTTTTGAGGCGCATGCAGAGATTTAGGCGCATGGCTGCGGAGGCGCATGCGAGATGGTTGGGCGACCACGTGGCTTGTAACTGCCGAAGGGGAGTAATGATGATGCTGACGACGGCGATACTTCATTTTTTGAAAAAACTGTCAACTTCAGTCTTCGGGGGACGTGCTGCCGACTCTGTCAGACTTCAGCATTTAATGTTCTTTGACAGGTGATGGGTTGTTGAGTGGGCGCATCGATCGGCGTTCCACTAGGCGCATGGGGCTGCATGGGGGCGCATGTTTGTGAAACGTTTGGTGCTGAGGGGTGCATCTGTGTGATACGCGGTCTAGCAGGCGCATCCGTTCCGCTTGACACGTCTTTTGGTGCGACTGTTACGTTCTTCGAGTGCTTTAAATAGCCGTTTTTGACTTGGCTGAATTCGAAGCGTCAGGTTCATCCATTTAATGCAAATTCATTGCACAGGATTCAGAGAGCCAGCCACTTGGCATATGGGTTTGATTTGCCCGGTCTATAAATAGTGGCATGGAGAGAGTTTGCTTCTCGTTCTCTCACGTCCTCCCGAAGTAAACTTGTTTGCTCGAGCACATTCTGTTGACGAAATGCTCTCGAGGGTGAGGATGCGACGCATGATCTTCGTTGATGCACTTAAAGGTGACTGTTACATCCAAAAGTCGATGTTGAGGGCTTCTGAGGCAGGCAAAAGGTGTCTGTTGCATCCAAAGATCGGAATGCTCGAGCCTCGTCTCCATTATGTGGAAAGAGCCGTAGATCGAAATTGCGGTGCTGCAGCTTTGGGGGCTCTTTCTTCTGTCTGAGTGGGTGTTGCCCATTCTGGTTGTGTTAAAAGCTGCTCCTTTAGCCGCGGTTTCAATTGCGGTCTTCCTTGGTCTTTGGAGGCTCTTTCGAAGCCTCCCCTGGCCATAGGTTGACTTGCGGTGCTCTTCCCTTCCTCGGTTTGGGGAGCTCTTTCTCCAGTTAGAGGGTTGATTGCCACCCTCATTCTGCTTAATAAATTCTTTATTAGTCGAAGCATTAGATGGCGCATGAGCCTGGTAGGAAGGGTGGCACATAACTGAGCTGCTGAAGGGATGCATATAACTGAGGATGCACATAATTGAGCTGCTGAAAGGATGCGCCCGGCTGGGAGCGCATGGTGGGATACGCCTGACTGAGAGCGCATGGTGGTTGCTGCACCCGTCTGTAAACTTAGGGTTCTTTATTTTTGTAGAAGTTCTCCTTTGTACAGCCCTTTTTAAGACATATAATAGAATTTTATATGAAATAAAAATCTTCTTTTAATGTCTATATTCTTGCTTTACTATGTACTTTGTTTCAACTCCCTAGCGCGTGTAGTGTTTGGTGCATAGGATTTCTGATCGTGAAATTCCATGCTTCTATAAGACCCCCTTCAAAGTTTTCAAAACTTTTTTGTCAAGTTTTAGAATACTTTGAATAAGAAGCATGGTGGTTGGGGCACACGACTGTTCGGGCGCATGGATACTCCGCACATCAGTGATGGGGCGCATGCTCCTCTCAGTTAATGCAAATGATAATGCCTCGATAACCAAGAAGATTAATGATGATCTTTTTGGATTTATCTGCAGTTATCTCCTCGCAGAACCCGAGGCGACGGCTGAGGTCACACTTCATCGGTTCACACGTGCGACTGAGCCTATAAATAGGTCGTGGGGAGAAGAGAGAGAGAGAGTTCTAGCCTGATTCCTCTCTTTGCTTTTGTCTTTTAGGGTACTTCTTCGAAAAACCCTAACTTTCTCCTTTTAAGGAATGGCTCCCAAGACTCTTCGCGGCGGTGCTGGCAAGGGACGGGGCAAAGGGAAAAAGCCTGTAGAGGCTGCCGCGGCTGATGTTTCCCGTCCGCCTGTCGACGTTCGGCCATCGGTAGTTGGTGAGTTTCATCATCCTATTTCTGTACCATATATATGCCGTCGTGCATGGATCTTGAGTCCTGATGATGTGCCGAAGCTCCACTGCTGACACGTATGGGATGCACCGAAGCTCCATGCTGACGCACATGGGTTTAAGCCCTGAAGATGCGTCGAAGCTCCACTGCTGACGCGCATAGATTTAAGCCCTGAAGATGCGCCGAAGCTCCACTGCTGATGCGCATAGGTTTCAGCCCTGAAGATGCGCCGAAGCTCCACCGCTGACGCATATGGGTTTAAGCCCTGAAGATGTGCCGAAGCTCCTTTTTAGATGCGCCTGAGCCTGATGCACTTTTGATGAAAATAAGGCTCAGATTCTTTTGTTGTTTCTAACATCCCTGAATCTTTGCCTTCTTTGTTGAATCATCAGTGTTGATGACTGTCCCACTCTTGAATGAAGTGCTTCTGGATGCTGTCCTCTGCCAGATGGGAGTAGATTACGATGAGAAGGTAGTAAATCATGTTCGAGCTGCTATTATGCTGGATCAGCCTCCCAAAAGAATGACTCAAATCCGAGAATAACCGCATGGGTTCCTCAAACGGATGATGGAGCGTGGCATTTTGAAATCTGCCACTTCGGATAAAGTGACTTTCCTGAAGCCCGAGTTCCTGTTTGAAGACCGTCTTACTTCTATTGAAGCAAAAGTGTTGAAGGTCAAAGAAGATTGGTTCTTTACAGCAAGAGGAGTGTATATGGCTGTTAAGTAACTTGAACATCAATAGCCTTTGACGGCTTTCTGTCGTCTTGCTTCCAAGAGGAGGATGTCTTGGGAGTTAACCCTATCCCAGGGGGGAGCGGTGACAGGTATCATCAAGATCGACTCTACCTCCGATCAAAAGGATACTTTGGCCGCCGTGCGGTCTGGGCCATCTTTCACCTGGCCGACTCTACGTTCTGGGAGCATTTACAGTGATGTTTCTATCAATACATTTGCCTTCGGCGCCTCGACTTTTGCAAGTCGCATGCTGTTGATGGAGCGATCATACCCGAAAGGTGAATTTCAGGTAGAGGGTTGGTGTCATTATGTTTCCAAATAGGACAAACTGACACTCTGGATCCTGTCGCAGTTTTAAACTGAACTCCCAAAAATTGGGCTGATTGCCGCAATCCGTGCTACTCAGGCAGGCATTGACATTAACAGGCATATGTTTCTCGTGCTCCTGGAGATGTTCAACACCCAGACCGAGACTTTTTTTACTCTAGTAGGAGAGTTGGGATTGGCTCTCCATGAAATGTTCGAGGTGTCAAAGCTCCCTTAGGGGTCAGAACCTTATGAGGAATACTTCCCGACCAACGAGGAGTTCCAAGTCCCGGGGGACAAAGCTGAAGAGATGATGGCCGTCTTCAAGGAAGTGGCGAGTCATCATTACTATATGCAGAAGAGGGATAAGAGCGGGTCACAAACTCATATGACCGCCTGGAGGGATTACGTCTTCAAGCAAGACAAGGAGGATCCCTCTCAATTTACCACTCCACCAGCGCTTTTCCGTAGCGAAGTGCTCTCCGAAATGAGCAGGTTAGGTGAGAAGAACCCCCAGGAAAATGAGGATCGGGAGTCTTATGAACGCTCCTATAGCTGTTTAAGGCACCTTACTTGTCGGATGTCGTCGAAAGCAGTGTTAGCTGCGTATCTGATGGTTTGGCTTCGGGATTACGTCTTCTCGGGCAGGTCAGGCTCTGTAGAGAGGGTGACCTGAAACCTAATCCTGCCAGCAGTAAAGTTGGTTTTCGGCCGGCGCCTGGCTCTACTCCCCGTGATGGTGTGTAACCTGCTGCGAGGTTTACGGGAGTTTACGGGAAACGTGGTTCATGATCGTGGTAGAAATGATAACTTCCTACGTGCCGAACTGCCATTTCACTATTTGATGGGGTGGTTAATTTTACACCATCCAAATGTAATGAGTCCGGGCTCAAAAGAAGATCATAGGGCCGGAGATGCATTCCTCCACCATTTCCACCAGAGGAGCTGGTTGTATTCTGGCGTTCCTGTTTGCAGGAAGGTTTTATCCCGACATCAGGGGTAGGAGATCACCAAAGTAGGTCCTGTCTTTTTGGGTTTTGAGGCCAATGAAGACTTAATGGATTCGGGTGAAGATGCCACCACTCTACCTCCATAGGGATTCCGCTGGTTGCAAAGTATCCGGCCGTCCCATCTGGTGTACCGGAACAGGAACCAGTGTTACTTGGAACCGTATTTACCGAGCCATTTTGTACGGTAATTTGGTTATGCTCTGTTGATGTTGGATAATCCCAGTATCAACCTGGGGTATACTAGAAGCTTGCTAGATGGTACACGAGCTTGGCATTACTACAATGCCGGATGTACTAGAGTTCGCTTTACGCTGCCCGTCAATAATCCGCGACCACCGATTCTTTTTTCGGCCGCAAAATTTTACTGTGTTATGGCTGCCATGCCTTCCGGATATGATAGGGAGACCAGTCTTGTTGTAGACAACCCGTTAGTGGTGACCGAGAACATATTGGCGAGGGCTCGATCGTACCGTCCGCCAGAGGTAGGTTATCTAGGTGCCCCTGCCGTATCCACAGGGGGTCAAGCAGAACCCTCGGTTGATCAACCGAAAAGACGTGCAGATTCAGAGGCTGGCTCTTCTGCGTCAAAGAGACAGAAGAAGTCATCATCGCCGACTGTGTCATCGGACTCAGCACCTACGGAGGTAAGGATGTCCCATATAGTCCAATTCAGGTTCCACATTTCGTGTGACTTATGCTTTATTTTTGTAGAAGCCGCTCAAAAAGAGACCCGTACTCCAAAGTCTGGTGGCAGCAGGCCAAAGGCGATGGCGGGCTCATCTGAAGAGCGCATTCCGCCGATTATGATGTCTTCCATGGAGGAGAATTCAGATGATGTCGTTGTTGCGGAGACTCCGGCATCTCCAGATTATGTTAGAAGGGAGGCTGAGGATGCAGCAGCTTCCGAAATAGTGCAAGCTGCCGTGGAGGCCATGGACGTTGAAGGTCCAGCAGACACGGGGCCTCCTGATGATGAAGTGAGGTGGAGTTTGTCGTCTTCAGATGACGTTCCTCAAGAGTTGCATGAGTCTGTTGCGGGGGCAACAAACGTGATTGGAACAGAGGAGGGGGTTGATTCTCCTTCCTGTCATGATAAGGGAAGGTCGACTGCAGCATTGCCGAGCCCTACCCCAGACTCAGCAGCGGAGGCTGAGGTAGCTTCCGACCGGGAGGAAACGACAGATCCTATCCCCGCGGAGGGATTTGATGGTGAAAGTGAAAGTCGTCCGCCAATCCTGACTTTAAGGGGGTCAAGTCAGGAGGCAAGTATTGATCTCACTGTTCTACCGGGGGGGAATGTCCCGTACTGCTTGCTGATAGTGCGTTGGGGACTGACGAGGTAGTCGCTGATGTCGGTGGTTCCTCCGAGCTTGAGAAGGGTAAGGGTTTGGTGGAACCCTCTGTTGCTCCTTCTACCTGGGGTACTAAATCGATGCCTCTCTCAGATTCTTCTGCTCTTTTGGCTCTACGGGCTAGTAGTCAAGCCCCTGTTGATAAAGAACCTGTTGATGCCGAGGTTCCAGCCTCGCAGGTTGAGGCGGACGGGCCTTTTTCCGGTCCGTTGTCTAGAGTAACTCCTCCGACTCCTGCTATGACGCCACAGGTGTTGGCGGATGCAGATGAATATGTGAAGTTCATCATCGAGGCGGTGTATAAGATGCTGCAGAGGGGTGTATCGGCGGTGATGGATGCCAATGGGAGCTTTACAACGACAAAAACTCTGGCACTGCCACACATCAACCTGATCCGTCTCCACCAGGGCCATGATCATATGGCCGACATTCTGGAGGCCTCGGAGGCCGAGCTGGACCAACGGCTTTTTGAGTTTCAGTGTATCCAGCGAAACGATCTCTCCGTCCTGATAGACGTGGAAAAGGAAAAGTTGATCGCTGAGGCTGAGTCCTCTTATCAGGCTACCGTGAACGTCTGGGAACGTAAAGTGGCTGAGACTGAAGCTGCAGTGGAGCGGTTGTCTCAGTCCACGCAGGAGAAGGTGGAGTTGCGAGCTACGTTGGACGCTAGTATCGCGGAGGTTAATGTCCAGATTCGTCGCCTTGAGGACCAGCGGGCCCGACTCCTATTAGATGTCGAGCGTGTCCAGGTTGAATATATAGCATTCAAGAAGGAGGAAGCAGCTTTCACCCACCGGGCTCTTACTCTGGCTCAGCAGCGGCAGCAGCTGGATGAGAAGCATGAGGATGACACTTCTGTTGAGGCCATAGAGGCGATACGTCAAGAAGCTGAATGCCCGGTCCTGGTGACTGTGGAGACTAGGGCGACAGACTTGAAGCGCCGGATTGAAGAGCTTTCGGCTAACCCCGGGGATGTTTAGGGATTGTAGTCTCTTCTTTTTGTATTTTTGCAACTCTTTGCTAGGGGTGTAATCCTTTACTCTTTTTGGAAAAAAATAAAGAATATAAAGTTTTTTATGGTGTGTTCATTTTTGCTGTCATGAACTTGATGATTTGTGTGGACCTATTATCTTTTGTGTACCTTAGTTTTTAGGTACAGATAATAAGTTTGAGAGAACCAACATGTTTGCTCAGAGGTGATGTGGACGTGGCAAATATGGGATTCAAATGACGGAATCTTCCTACTCAGAGGTGTTATGGACGTGGTATGAATGATTCTGGGGGATACGCAGAACTACTCAGAGGTAATGTGGACGTGGATGTTCTGCGATCAATGTACGGCAACGCAGGGGTTGTCTGTACGGGATGTTTACTCAGAGGTAATGTAGACGTGGTAAACATGATGGGTGGCATAGTCTTACGGAGTGTAAGATTCTACTTTGTAGGGCGTAGGGGGACAACTCAGAGGTGATGTGGACGTGGTTGTCCTTCTACTGGAGGATGCCACGGAATAGCTAGGTTCCAGAAGCATATGATTTTGTGGAAGGAAATTGTATGTGAGCCCTGATGATTGGGTCCACTGATCCTTTATAGAAGTACATATCTGAAAAGATGTCAAGAGTGGTACTTCTTTAGGAACTTGCCGTTGATGGGCATCATGAACAAGTCCCCATTGGGTTTAGCGAGACGGTAAGCACCGTTTGAGTATACCGTCTCTATGATGAAAGGTCCTTCCCACTTGGGCTCGAACTTTCTTGGTATCTTGTGAGTCAACACCATCGGCCTTCTGACTGCCAGAACCAGGTCGCCTACTTGGAAAGTCATTTGCTTGACCTTCTTGTTGAAAGCCTGTGATATACGGGCTTGGTAGAGTTCAATGCGTTGTTGAGCTAAGAGACGCTTTTCGTCAAGTGCCTCCAGTTCTCGTAGACGACGACGTTGATTGTCCTCTTCTGTGAGTTGGTTTGTGATTGCTACACGGAGTGAGGGTATCTGGATCTCGATAGGTAGTACCACTTCGTTCCCGTAGACCAGGGAGAATGGTATATTTCCTGTCGGGGTCCGTACCATTGTGCGGTAGGCCCAAAGGCATTCGCCGAGCTTTTCGTCCTAGTCGCGTTTATTAGATGAGACGATTTTTTTGAGTAGCCTGACGATAGTCTTGTTGAACGCCTCGGCAAATCCGTTTGCTGCTGGATTGTAGGCGGTTGAGGCCACGTTTTGAATGCAATTCTTGTCACAGAATCTGCTGAAAACATGGCTGATGAACTGAGGACCGTTATCGTGGATAATCCTCCGGGGTACCCCGAAACGGTAGATGACATGGTGCTTGATGAAGCTAATCACCCTAGAGCTCTTCACTTCCTCCAGTGGAACTGCTTCTGCCCATTTGGAGAAGTAGTCGGTGATGGCTAGGATAAAGCGGTGTCCCCTCGATGACAGAGGGGTGATCAGTCCTGCAATGTCCATGTCCCAAGCTTCGAAGGGCCAAGAGGCGACTGTAGGATGTAGTGGCTCTGACGGTGTATGGATGAAGTCTGCGTGAAGCTGGCACGCATGGCACTTTTTAGCATAGTCAACAGCGTCAGCGGCTCTGGTTGGCCAGTAGTAGCCTATGCGTCGCAGTCGATCCTGCAACTTAGGGCCAGGTTGATGGGCTCCGCAGGTTCCATCGTGAGCTTCTCGAAGGGCTTCGGCTGCTTCTTTGTTGGACAGACATCACAGGAGAAATCCATCGTAGGAGCGTCGGTACAGCATTTTAGTAGCTGTATCGTAGTAGAATCGAAGGGAGCGCCTCCTGACTGAGACAGCTTCTTTCGGGTCTTCTGGAAGAATTCCGTAGACAGCGAAGTCGATGAACGGGAATCTCCAGTCTCGGACATTAACACCAGCACTTTTTGAAATGGCACGGGCCACTCGTGAGCACATGTTGTTTTAGGACAGACCAAGTCTCGACCAACTACCGCAACGTAGTGTTGAGTCCCGAGGGGTGCTGCTAACGAGGCTGCGAGGCCAGCCAGAGCGTCAGCCTCCAGATTTTGTAAACGAGGTACATGTTCGATGAAGAACTCGACGAAGGTTGAAATGATATTCAACGCAACTTTATGGTAAGGGATCAGGTCTTCGTGGCAAACCTCGTATTGCCCTCTGATCTGGTTTACGACGAGTTTTGAGTCACCGTAAGCTTCCAGATGATTCATCCCCAGTTGTTGTGCCAGCTGGAGTCCCATGATGAGCACATTGTACTCGGCAACATTGTTGGAGCACGGCTTCGAAAGAGAGTAGGCACGCTGTATGACCAGCTGATCGGGGGAGACTAAGACTACCCCCACTCATGCGATAGTTTGGCCTTTGGGGACTGTTCTTGAAGCGCCATCGAAAAACAACCGCCAGACGGAGCTTTCTTCGGTGACGTTTGATTCTTAGACCTCATCCGGGATGTCTTCATAGAGTCTGGAGGACTCCGGGATGGGGTGTGCAGCTAAAAAGTCGGCCAGAGCCTGACCCTTGACGGCCTTTTGTGGAACGAACACCATGTTGTATGTTTGTTAGCAGGATCGCCCACGTAGCTAGCCAGGAATTTAATGACCCTGGCTTCGTCATGAAAACTCTGAGTGGATTGACTCGAGAGATGACATGAATCGTCTGGCCCGAGACATAATGGCGAGTCTTCTGGATGGCAAATACCAACGCCAAGCACTCCTTTTCAACGGGGTTGTACCGGTGTTCGGCCCCGTTCTACTGAGGTAGTAGATAGCTTGTTCATAGCCTGTATCGCTATTCTGAGCCAGCAGAGCGCCGAGGGAATGATCCATGGAACGGACGTAGAGGAAAAATGGTTTACCGACGACGGGTGCCACCAGGACTGGCGGGCTCGTCAAGTAAGCCTTGATGTCATCAAAAGCTTTTTGGCATTCCTTTGTCCAGACGTAAGAGACTCCTTTCTTCATGAGCTGAGTGAAGGGTTGACACTTTCCGGAGAGGTTTGCTATGAACCTCCGAATATATGCCAGACGTCCCTACTGGCCTCGAAGTTCTCGGAGGTTCTTCGGAGGATCCATGTCCTTGCGAAGATGCTGACAGAAAATGGTGCTCATAGTTCGTTGGTATGTGGCACCAGCGGTCTTCAAGCCGAAGGGCATCATTGTGTAGCAGAAAATGCCCTTTGGAGTCCTGAATGATGTATGTTTTGCGTCATCGAAGAACATCTTGATCTGGTTGTAGCCCGAATACCCGTCCATAAAAGACATGCGTTCGAAGCCACATGTGTTGTCGATCATCACGTCGGTGATTGGAAGCGAGAATTTGTCCTTCAGGCAAGCAGAGTTGAGATCCCTGAAGTCGATGCAGACTCGTATCTTTCTATTCTTCTTGGTGACAGGGACAACGTTGGCCACCCAATCCGGGTGTTGTTCTTCACGGATGAAGCCGCTGGTCAAGAGTTTGTCCACCTCCTGATCGATAGCATTTATGATGTCAGGACGAAAGTATTGCTATTGTTGTTTGATAGGCTTGGCATCAGGTAAGATGTTAAGCCTATGCATCGTGATCTGGGGACCAAGTCCCAGTATATCTTCGTAGCTCCAGGCGAAGACATCGATATACTCTTTATCCAGCTGGATTAAAGATTCCCGATCTTCTCCTTCTAGGCTTTTGTTGATGAAGATGGGTTTGGAAAAAGATCCATCCCCAAGGTCTATCTGCTCGACTTCGTCTTCAAAATGAGACTCCCACTGTTCTCCTAGGCGTTGAGCACAGGATTCTTCTTCGAAGAATTCTGGCGTTTGATTTTTGCCTTCATCTTCTTGAAATTGTGCAGATGTCATGTTGGCTGATAGCACTCTCTTGAAGACTGAGCCGATACTGGTATCAGAATTCCAGGTTGATGCTTCAGATGAGTGTTGTAATGCCTGTGGTTTGTATTACGTATTTCTGGAATACGTGTACGTATTTATTCTTGTATTGCATGATTTTCTTGCTTAATTTCCTTCCTGGGCTTGGTTTATTCTTGGTTTGGGTTGGCTTGGTTCGGTTTGGGATTGCTCTTGGTTCATCATGAACCAAGGGGTGAACCCCCTACCTACCACCACCACTACCATTTATTAACCTTTCTCCTTTCTCTCTCTTCATTTATCATCTTCTCCACCATTACTTCCTTACCTACCAAAGAGAGGAGAGAGAGAGGTCTAGGCAAGTATAACTTGCTTCATGGAGGAACTCTAATTTTATTGCTTCATTATCTTCCTTACAGCATTTTAACTTACTTTAGAACTTGGCATTTCCTCTTTTTATGGCTAGATTCTTGTAGATTTAAGTTTACTTTATTTTCAGAAATCTTGGGTTTTGATCTACTTAATCCTGTTATTTCTGAGTTTTGAGGGTTCTATGATGTAAATAATCTTGTTCTGCCCCATTTTGACCTATGGAAGTCTAGATTCCGACTTCGGATGATGGAATTATGAAGTTTTGAAGCCATGTGTTTCATGGCTCTTTTTCTCGGACAAGTGGAGAAGAAGAGCAGTACTTGACCGCATGAATCCTCATGCGGCAAGTCTCTAGCCGCATGGCCTACCCAGCCGCATGAGACTCGCTCGAGCCCAGCCGCATAGGGAGTTCTTCCAGCCGTATAAGATTTCTCTAGCCTCGGCTGCATGAGACCTAACTGAATTGAGCCACATAAACCCCCTCCTCCTTTCCAGCTGCATGTGTCCTTTCTTCTGAGCCGCATAGACCCGTGTCTTCTCGGCCGCATAGGATCCATTCCCCCGTCAGCCGCATAAGCAATCACCTTGACCCAGCCGCATGGGGCTCGACTTGGTTGAGCCGCATGGACTCATTTCTGCCAGCCGCAGGAGTACCCTTGCCCTCTCTTGGCCGCATAAGTTCGATTTATTCCAGCCGCATGAGAATCCCTCTTCTGCGAGCCGCATGGGTCCTTAGTTCCCCTGACCCGCACTACAACAAAAGAATGGTTTAACGACACTCAAAAAGTGTCGTGAATGACTTTCCATGGCACTTTTTGAGTGTAGTCTAGAGGGGGTGTCATAGAAAGTATTTTTTTTTTCAACGACACTTCGTAAGTGCCATACAATAACTTTATGACAACACTTTCTGAATGTCGTGTTAACCATGTTTTCACAGCACTGTGCTGGTGCCATCTTAACATGTTTCAATAACACCTGATAAGTGTCGTCGTAATTTTAAATAGCCATGTAATTATTTTAAGACGACACTTCTGGAATGTCGTTTAATACTTATTTTACGACATGCTACTAGTGTCATCTTAATATTATAAATATTTTTCACAACATTTGTTATGTGCAATCTAAACATTCAAATCATAAATATCATTCATGTCACAACACCTTATATGTGTCATCTAATTCACTTCAACGACACATTTTAAAATGCCTATATAATAGCATCAAAATAAATGAAATATAAATCAATTTCATTTGTATCTTTATTTTCATATAATTAACCAAAACCAATTCCACAAATAATAAAACTTTAGGATACCAATAATAATATATTTGAATATCTCAAATCCATACAATGTCATATTGCAATATCTAAAATCCATACAAAGTCTCAATAAAAAATAATATTGAGAACACCAACAAAGTCTATTACATGACATATAAGATTCCTACTAGTACTACTTAGTGTCCAACCCTTTCCAGCATCAAATTCGAATCTATTCAGAACTCATCGATCGATCTGCACACACAGAAAGATGAGAATTTATGAATATTTCAACTTTCAAACATATAATGACTAATGAAAAATTAAACGAAGTGAATACAGCACAGTACAAAATACTTTGATAAAAACTCATATTTCATTGTAAATTTTGAATCATATCATACAAGGAAGTTGGGACAACAGATCCCAATCCCAATGAAGATGGATTTCAAAAGAAGCAACAGATGTTCTATTTAAACAACCCTAAATAGTTGATCTACTTTGTTCATCCATAGGGCTTACAAAATATGCATGGAAATGGTTTTGCTCAAATCTTCTAGAGCAATAAAATGCTAACTAATTGCTACGGTCCAACAATATTTTGGTAACAAGACATTCCTGCTTGTTTAGACATTGAAACTGAACCCGACATTCTCACATGATCGATGAATATTCAAAGAACATGGATCAAATTTTAGCAAGTCAGATCAAAATAATTAGGTATCATCTACCCCCTTCAGAACCATCAAGCTATTAATAGCGGATGTTCCTTGATAGGCTTCTAACTGTCCACAACAATCTCTTGATGATAACATATACAGCATAACAAGAGTTATTCAACATTTTTAGCAATACTGCAAGATTTGTACATTTGTCCCCAGAGCTCAACAGGCAAGCAATGACATATATTTACTATATACATATCAACTAATAATAATTGCTAAACGTTTTGGGAGTTAGAAATTTCCCCATAAGACAAAAAAGAGGGACTGTCGAAAAGAAAACAGAATGAGACTTTAACCTGAGGCTCAAACTAGTTCAATTTTATTGAATCAACATGATTATATCAATAGCAATTGTATGTTTAGCAAGAAAATTGATTAGTTTCAAAGTCATTTCCAGACACTCACTTTTAACACAAGTTTGTATTATGGTTCACCAGTTGTGCCTTTTAGTAACCTGGTTCCAAGCCATCATCCACAACCTGGCAATACAACAGAAGGATGCACTTGTAAGAGTCATAAGTATACATTGCAGGTGTTACTAAGTATTCAGCAGCCAGCTAATAGTGCACATACTGCAATATAATAAGCAGAATTGCAAGCCATGTAAGAATGTAATATCCGAAAGGCAATGTGTACATAATGTTGCAAGAAATATCTCATCGTATACTGATTAGGTACACCAAGCTCCGAAACAAATTGGATTGATACTGCATCTAACAGAACTGGCTCCGATACATGCTGCATATGCATTTGACCACACCTATAGATCATCACGGCACCAAAATTCAACAGAAGTATGATAAGGAACTGATAAGGCCTCTGCTCTCAGTTGAATTTGTAAAATACAGGTCCGGAGGTGAAAAATGTATGATATGATCCAAATAACATAGGAATGTACTGCTTGTAAAGTGTAACTATGGGTATCCCATATACAGAGTTATATCGATACCCTGATAATGGGAGCAAACCAATAGAAAACTCGTGGGGATGTAAATTTTGGCAGATGTGCATACAGGACATAGGGTGACAGGTGCACCTGCATATCAGTTGATATACATGGCCTTAATATTGCTACTTGAAACCAGTGTAGCCTTAGTGCATAGAAGTATATTGTAGGTATCAAAGAGTATAGTTAGGTGCGTGTGGGTTGATTTATGCACACATCTGATGACAGTGAGCATACAATGTACCTGTGTAGGTAATGCTCTGCTAATAGCAGTTTGGTTAGCATCTGTATGGTGCCCAGAGAATGTGTGTGTGTCAAGTTAGGAGCCATAACAGGGCTTGACTGCTAAGGGGGTGGACTGGGTATCCAACATTAGTAATCCATTTAGGATTCCTGTGTAGCAGTAGAAAGAAGTTGGCAGTAACAGTTGATGTATATAGGATGAAGAATATACTAATGTGCTAGGCTGTATCAGTATTTGGACTAACAGCCTGGTACTTGAGATTTGCTGCAGGTATCATACATAAGGGTGTATGGTAGTGTAAGTGTCTACAACCACAGGAAATAGTGGATACCTATTCGACCACCCATGTATCCAGTACATGAATTTATCTATGGGGATTATAGTGTGTGTGGGTTCGAATGTGCCACATAGTGCATAGGAGAGGGAATAGATATGTAGGTGTGACAAAGTTGTGTATCCTATTGAAGCCATGTCTACATGGCTGGGATCCTACAAGGTAGTTTCTAGTGTAGGGCAGCAGATGTCTGCCAAGGGTCTGCTTTGGGGGTGTCTCATGTGTATTCGAGATCCCTTAGCAGAACATGTGCAAGAGAAAAATAGATGTGTGTGGGTAGGTGATACAAAGTTCAGTAGGGAATTACCAACGGGACTGTATATAGCAGTAGTTCAGTAGGGAATTACCTACGGGACTGCATATCTAACATCAAAGATGGTGTTAGATGTCCTTGTTGGTAAGAGGAAGCTTGTCCAAAAGGTTCAGACTGAATAGAAGATTGTTTTGTTTGGAAAAAAAATTGTGGTAGCAGCTTGCTATTTAGTGGAGTATATGTTTAAGGAGCCTCCTAGCTTTGATATGTTGGTAAGTGTTCATCTCTTCCATTGGTGAGGTTAGACCTTCGATTGGCCTTCCAGCAAAAAAAAAATAGCTGAGACACTTCCACTTATAGAGGGGATGATAAGAGGCTAGCCACAAAGTACCCTCCCTCAGTCACAGGCTGAGTAAGTGACTAAGTAAGCTGCTTCTTTCTACCGAAAAACAAACAAGAAACATGGCCTTACTATTTCTCTTTTTTGGGATGCCCATCATCAAGATCTTCCTCCAAATTATTCAGCTTGGAGGATATCATCATCTCAATCTAATTCTTCTGGCTGGCTATCGGGGAAGAAGAAGGAAGCAGCAGCATTCGTTCCGGTGGGCCTGCATGCACTGTTCTCAGTTTCTTACATACAGTACTGTTAGGTGTCTTATGATACGGCACGGTGCAACCTATAGATAAATGATAACAATTTGCTACACGATAGCAGGAAGGTAACTTACCATATGATAACAAGTTCTGTATCTTACAATATCATATGTATCATCCAATACGGTGTAGTCCGATACGAAAATCACAAGATTGACATGAACTCAAATGAGTTAAATCCGACTTTTAAGTGGTTAGGAAAGTCAATGTATGTTTATAATCCGATGTTACAACTCTGAAACTCGTCCATGTAACCCTTCACAACTTTTTTTGTTTCAAACAAAACAATCTTCTATTCAGTCTGAACCTTTTGGACAAGCTTCCTCTTACCAACAAGGACATCTAACACCATCTTTGATGGCATTCAGCGTTTATGGAGACTTCAAGAACGTTTACCTACAGGATTGCAACTCTTCGAATGTCCACATAACAGACATTGTTTGCGGACCTGGCCATGGCATAAGGTAATATGACATATTTTTCTAGCTTGATCTCAAAACGACAATTTATTTAGACTTGGCCCTGCATTATGTATAACAGTATTGGAAGTCTGGGCAAATCAAACTCTTTAAATCAAGTTCGAAATATACACATTGATGGAGCCTTAATTTCCAACACCAAGAATGGTGTAAGAATCAAAACATGGCAGGTAACGTACACTTGGAATTTATAAAGTACTGAATCAAACAAGTAGCACTGTATATTCTTTATTTATTCTCTATGGATTGCTGCTATGTTAGGGAGGTCGAGGTTATGCCAATGACCTAACTTTTCACAATATCATTATGAGAAATGTTTCAAATCCGATAATCATTGATCAGTACTACTGCGACTCAAAGATCCCATGTCAAAACCAGGTATGGTGAAGTTGGCTCATCATCTGATCAACCTAATGGAAGTTCATTCGTTATAACATTCTATGTGATTGCAGACATCAGCTATAAAGGTGGATAACATTTCTTTCATTGGTATCAAAGGGACATCAACGAGAAAAGACGTAATGAAGTTTGCTTGCAGTGACACATGTCCGTGCGAGAATATATATCTGGAGGACATTCAGCTCTTCTTAGACTCTGGAGAGGATACAACGGCTTACTGCTGGAAGGCGTCAGGCTTAAGTTCTGGCCTAGTTCACTCTCCTTCATGTCTTTCCGTTACAAATGGCCTAGTCATTGAACAAAATATTGTTATCGACAATGCTTCCATCCCATGGAAAAGTAAATATATATATATATAACAATCGTTGTATAAAGTTTAGTTTCTCTTTATAGATTATATGTTCTTTCTTGGGCGTGCTGGACTAGACTTTGAAGCCTAAAATTAGGTTGGCTTTTATCATCTTGCTTAGTTTTAAACTCGGTCTTCTTGATATCAGCCCCTCCTGCATAAAACAAGAGGTGCGTAATCGAATTCTCAGTTAAATCAATGGCTAATCTCATGGCAATGGAGCTGAATGCTCAAGTCTCTTTTATCTAGGCTTCGTCCTTATTGAAATGGTTAACCTTGTGATCTGTATTAAGTTTTTAGCATCTTTCATTCTAACATGAGCATGGGGATGGGTTAATTACACAAATCTTGTTGTAGAATTAAAGAAACAATCTCGAACTTTGCAGATTTGATCTGCTTTTTGTGTTCTTGTTAAGGTCTCTTGATTCTGTTATTCAACTATTATTAGAGAAATATGTAATTCCTAAGTGCAAATCATAAAGACACGGACTTTAAGCAAGTCAACTGTGCATTCTAAATATCTATTTGGCTAATGTACTACTAAATTCCATGAACTTTAACAAATTTCTAACTTTATATCATGAACTTTAATTAAAATTGTGCAAGTTAATACCATGAACATTCAAGGTGGTCCTACCTTCCATTAGTTGACGGTCAATTTTTACCGTAGTTGTAATTGTTGGACAATTTGACCCTAAAAACATTCCAAATTCTACTCTCTTTTTCTTCCTCCTCCTTCCCCACCTAACCCTAATCCTAATCTCCATTGTCATGCCCACCCCCCTCCCTATTGTTCATGTGCTCTTTCTCCACATCATGTCTCCCTCAGAGCCCTCCCCCCCCCTTGATCTCCTTGGCCCCTCACCGCACCCCTCCCGTTCATACAACCCACCCTCCTCCTTTTCAAGTTTGTATCTCTACCACCACAATCCTCTATCCCAGCCCTCTCACTTAGACAAATAACCTCCTTGCCATGGCACAAAGACAAGGATAAAAATATCGTAGACGGATAGTTCAGGATATTTAGTTGTAAAAAAAATTATGGTAGCAGCTTGATATTTAGTGGAGTATATGTTTAAGGAGCCTCCTAGCTTTGATCTGTTGGTAAGTGTTCATCTCTTCCATTGGTGAGGTTGGACCTTCGATTCTCTTTCCAGCAAAAAAAATAGCTGAGACACTTCCACTTATAGAGGGGATGATAAGAGGCTAGCCACAAAGTACCCTCCCTCAGTCACAGGCTGAGTAAGTGACTAAGTAAGCTGCTTCTTTCTACCGAAAAACAAACAAGAAACACGACCTTACTCTTTCTCTTTTTGGGATGCCCATCATCAAGATCTTCCTCCAAATTCTTCAGCTTGGAGGATATCATCATCTCAATCTAATTCTTCTGGCTGGCTATCGGGGAAGAAGAAGGAAGCAGCAGCATTCGTTCCGGTGGGCCTGCATGTACTGTTCTCAGTTTCTTACATACAGTACCGTTAGGTGTCTTATGATACGTCACGGTGCAACCTATAGATAAATAATAACGATTTGCTACACGATAGCAGGAAGGTAACTTACCATATGATAACAAGTTCTGTATCTTACAATATCATACGTATCATCCAATACGGTGTATTGTCCGATACGAAAATCACAAGATTGACATGGACTCAAATGAGTTAAATCCGACTTTTAAGTGGTTAGGAAAGTCAATGTATGTTTATAATCCGATGTTACAACTCTGAAACTCGTCCATGTAACCCTTCACAACTTTTTTTGTTCCAAACAAAACAATCTTCTATTCAATCTGAACCTTTTGGACAAGCTTCCTCTTACCAACAAGGACATCTAACACCATCTTTGATGTTAGATATAAAGTCCCGTAGGTAATTTCCTACGGGACTGCATATATGCAGTCCTCTCAATCAAAAAAATCGAAACATACTAAACTACAAATATCGAAAGGTTCTTAAATACATAGACATGGTGCATATTATGAATTTCATTCACACACAACAAATAAAAACTTATATTTCAGAAATTAAACTCGAAACAAAAAACTTAATCTTCCCAAAGTTTTGAAGCACAAACAAATTCCTAAATTTTGAACCCTAGATTTTAATTTCTTCATGTAAACCCTAAATAAGAAAGGAAGCCCTATATAATAAATCAAGGAAGAAAAATTCATAAAAAGAAAGGGGGAAGATGAAGGAGTGAGAGATGACCTAAACACGGTGGTGACGGCGGTAACGGCGATGACAGTGGTGACGGTGGTGACGGCGGTGACGGCGATGACAGTAGTGACGGCGGTGAAGACAGCCCTCTTGCCGCCAACTCTGTGAGAGAACGGAGGAGAGAGAGAGAGAAAGTAAAAAGAGAGAACGAATGGAGAAGAAAAAATTGGGATAGGTTTTTATGAGCTTTGTCCGCTTTGAGCTCCAATTATTTGGAATCGGGCGGTAAAGCAAAATAATTTGCGGATTACAGGGGGCCGCGGGCGGCAAACGAAAGAAAAAGGGGGGAAATAAATTTGACACAACACTTCTCAAGTGTTGTATTTACTTTATAATATTATATGACATTTTAAAAGTGTTGTATATAGTATATATTATTATACGACATTTATAAATGTCCTTAAAAGTGTTGTTAAATTTATGTTTACGACATTTTAAAGGAGGTGTCGTAGATTATGATAAATACTCATTTATAATGACACTTTTTCGTAGAGTGCCATCATGACGAAAGAATAATGACACTTATTTAGAAAGTGTCGTAAATAAAGTGTCGTTATTAACCTATTTTGTTGTAGTGCCGTATGAATCTCTCCCCAGCCGTATGAATCTGACCCCTTCCCCAGCCGCATGAGATCCATCCTGGCCGCATGTGCCTTAGCCGCATGGCTCTTTTATAGTCCTGTTTATTGATATTTTATTAGATATTTAACGTCCATTTTATATCCTTACGCCTTTTGTCCTGAACTTGAAATCATGAATTCATTTGAATTGTTTGGAATTGATAATTGAGCATGACGTGATAGTGACCCGTAGTGGTGCACTCCTGACATAATAACCTGACATGACCTGATAGTGGCCCGTCGTGGCGCACTCCTGACTAGTACACTTGACATGATAACCTGACATGATATATCTGATAAGCTGTTGCGACGACTACCTGACATGACATAACCTGTATAATTAATCCTGGACACCGTGGGCGATTATGCTTGTACAAATAAACCAGTCCTGTCTTGCATCATGTCTAGGACAGGGACTCCTGAGTACCACGGTCAGGAGTACCTACTAAAATGGACTAAGGCTAATAACGAGATTAATACATTAGTCATAACAAGATTTCCCAGCTACAGGTAATCCCGTTACCTGGGCATGCCTTGGGATCTGTAGCCTGCCGTCGAGTAGTGCACATTTCCAGCACACTGTCATGTGTTGCACCCTTCAAGCTACCTAAAGGTACATTCGTTTCCTGGACGATGTACCCACCTGAATTCAACTCTAAATCTTTTAACCCGGGTAACCTGAATGGACTGCAGGGCTTGTGGCTGTGGAAGATTCTCACTGCATCTTGCTAGTAACTAGGCCTGTGATAACCCTAGTTAGTTAAAGTATCAAGCCGTAATTCTTGCTTGGCCGTAAAATGATTGGATGGAGTCTAACCTGTCTAGTCTTGCCCTGATCCTGTTCTAGATTACTGTATGACCAGAATGCTTGTATTTATTTTACCGATAAATGGTGAGAATTCCAAGTTCTGTTCAGACGAAGAGTTACAACCCCGGTCCTTGTTTGGTTTACGGGTTGTAACCTGGTTATCTGAATAGCTCCATGGTTATCTCGTTGTATATCATCCTGATGTATTTTTTTTATTTCCAGTTCTTACCTTTATTTATACTTTGTGCTGATTGCTGGTTTTAGTTCCTAAGTGAAGCTTCCTTTGTGGCACTTGCTCTTTATGGGGTCTGACCCAGCTGGTTTTGTGTGGCCAGATTTCGGAGCAGCTCCGGAGGATCTACCGACCTTCCAGCCAGATGGTGGCCACTAGACGGAACCCTGGCAACGAGTGGGTTATTTTTGGCTCTCCCACTCTATTGTAAAAATATTCTTTTGAGGCGTTTAGCCGACGAGCACCTGTTTAGCTCGATTGCACTTACTTACTGTCTGCCTACGGGCTGTAACATGATTAACAGATCCTAGGGTTGATCATGTAAGACTAAACTCTTACTAGTCCTAACATTTTGTAACGACTAGCTTCATGATCAGCTGAATATGTAATATTTGGGATGCCTTATTATTGTATATTTAATGATCATACATCTTGTAACATTTACTTATTTGCTTGTGATTGAGACACTAGGCTCATTCATGACCTTAGGAGACTGTTGGCTTGTAGTAAACCCTCATGTATCTAGACAGCCGTGACCGTATAGCGAGATGAAATCTATTTCATATACGTAGCTGGCTATGCCTACCCCCGCTCTCTAGTATTCTGGTTCTGGGGCGTGACATGGTTTAAGTGGTGGCCCATGCAGGTCTTGTAAATCAAGATATGTGAGGGTTTACCGAATAGATGTCTCAATCAGTATTCGTCCTTGATCTCTGCTCGTATCTTCTGAATCCCTGGATTCTTGTCCTGAACATATGCTTGTATCATTGATCTGTCCTGGTCCTTCCTTATTGTTTCCTATGTTGTCTTCTTCAGCGGCATTGTTCGTGGTCCTACCGACCAGCAAGGCGGAGCACCTCCCGCGGACCAGCAGCAACCGGGAGATCAAGCCCAGCATTCCAGAGTAGCCTCCAGAGTCGTGCCTTCTGGCGGAGAGCCACCAGTCCAGCCAGTTCAACCTGTAGAACATGATGACGGCACTTTGGTAGGACTCGTCAGGACCTTGATAGCTTCCCAAGACCGGCGTGGAGATGCCTTGCACCAGGCAGTGACGGATGCTTTGACCCGGGGTGGTCATCAGGGTAACAGTACGGCCAACAGCTTCAAGCGCTTGAACCCTCCATTCTTCGATGGTAGTGAAGATGCTATCACAGCAGATTCATGGCTTCAGGACACAGAGGTGATTCTAGAAGCAGCCAGGACCCTAGAGAACGAGAAGGTGGCCGTTGTGCGCCTGCAGTTGTTAGATCTTGCCTGCAGCTGGTGGACAGCGCAGGCCGTTGGATTAGCAGCACCCATTGCTTGTGCAGTATTCAGAGAGAGATTCCAGACCAAGTATTTCGATGCCGTGGCTCGGTATGATCTGCAGACGAGGTCTACCAATCTGAAGCAAGGAGGCAGGACGGCCGACGGATATACGGCCGAGTTTTCCAGACTCAATCGGTTTGCTCCCACTTTGGTGGCAACCGAGTATGATAGAGCCCAGCGGTTCCAGCATGGACTTCACCTGGAGATTCTATTAGCAGTTTGAGGATCAGACTTTTGATGCAGTCATGAGAGCAGCTAGGAGGCATGAGTATACCTCCCAGAGGATTGTGGATAGGGCCGGAGGTCGGAAGAGATCTTACGGTCAGATAAATCAGTCTTCAGCACCAGCCCCGACAGCCAGGGCTTTGACTATTAGAGCTCCGAGGCGGGCGGCCTCAGTGACGTCGGTCCAGCATTCCACCCAGACATACCCTCAGCAGCAGCAGCAGAAGCAGAAGCAATCTTTCGCAGTGGGTTGTTCTCATTGTGGGAAGCCAGGCCATGTAGTGGCAGAATGTCGCAGGGCACAGGGATTGTGTCTGGCTTATGGAGCACCAGACCATAGGGTTGGATCCTACCTGAATAGGGGTGGTTCATCATCGTCCAACCTTTCTAGCTCTTTGGTGAGAGGACCAGCTCCGGTCCAGCAGCAGCAGTATCCCTTGCCGAGGCCCTTGCCGCCTCAGTCCCAGATGTTCCAGCAGCAGAACCCCCAGCAGCATGTTCAAGCCCAGGCCCAGAGTCAGAATAGGCAGCGAAGTTTTCAGCAGAGGGGACCAACACCCCGAGGGCATGGTCATGCTATGGTGATGACCGCAGAGGAAGGATTGGCACCAGGAGAGGTAGTGGCAGGTACTATTCTCGTCAACTCCTTTCCAGCTTCAGCTTCATTTGATTCTGGTGCATCGCATTCATTTATGTCTGCACGATTTGCGACATGGGTAGGATTGGAGCCCGAGTCATTATCAGTAAGGCTTAATATACTTACTTGTAACGGACTTGTGGGAGTAGATAGAGTATTTTCCTCGTATCGGATCGTAGTTAGCGGTAGAGAATTCCCCGCTAGATTGATAGAGTTTCGGATGGCCGATTATGATGTGGTGTTAGGGATGGATTGGTTGAGGAACCAGTATGCTAGGATAGACTGCCACATTGGCAGGGTTGGTTTTAGCATTCCAGGCGAGCCAGAGTTTTCCTTTTCCAGAGGCGCAGTTGAGTCATCTCCTCCGGTATTACGGATGGCAGTAGCAGCAGTTCAGTTGCCCAAGATAGTCGACGAGTTTCCAGATGTTTTTCCAGAAGAACTTCCAGGTATGTCCCCAGAGCGGGAGATCGAGTTCACTATAGACTTAATTCCCGGGACAGCCCCAGTGTCAGAGAGAGTCTACAGGATGATGCCATCAGAGTTGGAGATATTGTACAAGATGATTGAAGAACTCAGAACCAAGGGATTCATTCGTGCTAGTGGATCGCCTTGGGGAGCCCCGATGCTTCTTGTGAAAAAGAAGGATGGTATGTCTAGGTTATGTATTGATTATCGTACCTTGAATTCAGTGACAATCAAGAACAGATACCCTCTTCCGAGGATAGATGACTTGTTTGATCAACTCAAGGGGGCTTCAGTATTCTCGAAGATTAATTTGCGCTCAGGTTATCATCAGATCAGAGTCAGAGAGCAGGACATCCCGAAGACAGCTTTTAGATCGAGATATGGGCATTGGGAGTTTCTAGTGATGCCCTTTGGAGCAACGAATGCGCCGGCTGTATTCATGGACCTCATGAACCGTATCTTCATACCCTACTTGGATCAATTTGTGATTGTGTTCTTGGATGACATCCTGGTCTATAGCAGGAGCGAAGTGGAGCATGAGCAGCATCTCCGTGTGGTTCTTCAGATTCTTAAGGAGCACCAATTGTATGCCAAGTTCAGTAAATGCGAGTTCTGGCTCGATCGCATTTTGTACTTGGGTCATATCATCACTCGAGGAGGAGTAGAAGTGGATCCCCAGAAGATTGTGGCTATTGAGTCATGGCCAGTGCCCAGCACAGTTGCAGAGGTTCGTAGTTTTCTTGGATTGGCCGGCTACTACCGGCGATTTGTTTCGGATTTTGCTCGAATTTCAGCACCATTGACGCAGTTGACCCGCAAAGATGCGCAGTTTGCTTAGACAGTAGAGTGTCAGAGTTCTTTTGAGCAGTTGAAGCGAGGCCTGATAACAGCTCCTATTCTCACGCTTCCAGATGGGACCGGAGGATTCTCAGTGTACTGTGATGCTTCAGGCAGAGGTTTAGGATATGTTCTGATGCAGCATGGAAAGGTAATAGCTTATGCGTCACGACAACTTCGTGATCATGAGAGGAATTACCCAACCCATGACTTGGAGATGGCAGAAGTAGTATTTGTACTTAAGTTATGGAGGCACTACTTGTATGGAGACAGGGTGGAGATTTTCACCGACCATAAGAGCCTGAAGTATGTTTTCACCCAGAATGATCTTAACATACGTCAGAGAAGGTGGCTGGAGCTTCTTGTGGATTATGATGTTAACCTGCAGTATCATCCTGGGAAGGCCAATGTTGTTGCGGATGCATTGAGCAGGAGAGCGGGAGTTTATTTTCTAACAGCGCAACCAGAGCTGTTAGCAGATCTTCAGAAGATGGGTATTGAAGTTGTTCTCCCTTCCAGTGTGGCCTTGATGGCCAGTATGCAAGTTCAGTCCACTATAGTCGAGAGGATCCGGATGGCACAGTCGGCAGATTCCAAGCTTCAGAGGCTCAGAGCAGAGTGTGAGGCAGGACGAAGACCAGAGTTATGCATTCATGAGGATGGTACACTTCGACATGGTAAGCGCCTTTGTGTACCCAGCGGAGATATCCGACAGGAGGTCATGTCAGAGGCTCACAGTTCTCAGTATTCCATCCATCCTGGCAGTACGAAGATGTACCGTGATATCCGTCAGCACTTTTGGTGGAACGGCATGAAGCGGGAGATAGCTCGGTTTGTCTCTCGATGTTTGGTTTGCCAACAAGTTAAAGCTGAACATCAGAGACCGGCTGGACTTCTTCAGCCCTTGCCGATTCCAGAATAGAAGTGGGAGCATGTGACTATAGATTTTGTGACTAGATTACCTAGATCCCCAGCTGGTAGAGATGCTATCTGGGTTATAGTGGATCGGCTCACAAAAGTGGCTCACTTTCTTCCATTCAGAGTTGGTCAGTCGACGGTTCAGCTAGCAGAGATGTACCTCAGGCAGATTGTCAGGTTGTATGGAATGCCAGTCAGTATCATCTTAGACTGGGATTCAAGATTTATGTCGCACTTTTGGCGTAGCTTGCAAGAGAGTTTGGGAACTCACCTCCAATTCAGTTCAGCCTATCACCCGCAGACAGACGGCCAGTCGGAGCGCACGATCCAGACTCTTGAAGATATGTTGAGATCTTGTACCCTCGACTTCGGAGGTTCGTAGGAAGATCACTTGCACCTGGTAGAATTCTCGTACAACAATAGTTTTCAGGCCAGTATCCAGATAGCACCGTTCAAGGCACTGTATGGTAGGAAGTGCAGATCCCCGCTAGCCTGGGATGACGTTGGAGAGAGACAGATGCTCGATCCAGAAATGATTGCCCAGACAGTTGAAGTGGTCAGGCGAGTCATAGATCATCTTCGAGTTGCCCAAGATCGCCAGCGCTATTGGGCCGATTCTCATCGGCGCCCTCTCGAGTTTTCGGTCGACGATCATGTATTCCTAAGGATTTTGCCTAAACGTGACGTCATTCGTTTCGGCGTACGGGACAAGCTTAGTCCTAGGTATATATGACCGTTTGACATTCTGGAGCGAGTAGGAGATGTGTCCTATCGTCTCGCTCTTCCGTCGTCGCTAAGCGAGGTACATAACGTGTTCCATGTATCCCAATTAAGACGGTATATCCCAGACCCGAGCCACATCCTGGATCATTCGAAATTGGTTGTTGGTACCAACCTTTCGTATGAGGAGAGGCCCGTGTCTATATTGGACCGGAGAGAGAAGATCCTCAAGAACAAGACTATCAAGTTAGTCCGAGTTGCTTGGGGTCATCACTCTTTGGGGGAGTCAACGTGGGAGCGTGAGGATGATATCCGATCGCGATATCCCGACTTGTTTGACTCGTGAGGTATAATGTCTTTCTTATACCTCATGCCTTCGATTCCTTGCTTGAATGAGTGATTATCTGCCTAGTTATAGCTTGCATGTGATTAATGTAGCTTGTTATTACTCCTCGAGCCTCTTGATTAAATTCCGAGGACGGAATTCTTTTAAGGTGGGTAGAGTTGTAATGCCTGTGGTTCGTATTACATATTTCTGGAATACGTGTTCGTATTTATTCTTGTATTGCATAATTTCCTTGCTTAATTTCCTCCCTGGGCTTTGTTTATTCTTGGTTTGGGTTGGCTTGGTTCGGTTTGGGATTGCTCTTGGTTCATCATGAACCAAGGGGTGAACCCCCACCTTCTACCACCACTACCATTTATTAACCCTTCTCCTTTCTCTCTCTTCATTTATCATCTTCTCCACCATTACTTCCTTACCTACCAAAGATAGGAGAGAGAGAGGTCTAGGCAAGTACAACTTGTTTCAAGGAGGAACTCTAATTTTATTGCTTCATTCTCTTTCTTACAGCATTTCAACTTACTTTAGAACTTGGCATTTCCTCTTTTATGGTAAATTCTTGTAGATCTAAGTTTACTTTATTTTAGGAAATCTTGGGTTTTGATCTACTTAATCTTGTTATTTCTGAGTTTTGAGGGTTCTATGTTGTAGAGAATCTTGTTCTGTCCCATTTTGACCTATGGAAGTCTGGATTCTGACTTCGGATGATAGAATTATGAAGTTTTGAAGACAAAGGTTTCATGGCTCTTCTTCTCGGACAAGTGGAGAAGAAGAGCAGTACATGACCGCATGAATCCTCATGCGACAAGTCTCTGGCCGTATGGCCTACCCAGCCGCATGAGACTCGCTCGAGCCCAGCCGCATAGGGAGTTCTTCCAGCCGCATAAGATTTCTCTAGCCTCGGCTGCATGAGACCTAAACTGAATTGAGCCGCATAAACCACCCCTGCTCCTTTCCAGCCGTATGTGTCCTTTCTTCTGAGCCGCATGGACCCGTGTCTTCTCGGCCGCATAGGATCCATTCCTCCGTCAGCCGTATAAGCAATCACCTTGACGCAGCCGCATGGGGCTCGACTTGGTTGAGCCGTATGGACTCATTTCCGCCAGCCGCAGGAGTACCCTTGCCCTCTATTGGCCGCATGAGTTCGATTTATTCCAGCCGCATGAGAATCCCTCTTCTGCGAGCCGCATGGGTCCTTAGTTCCCCCGACCCGCATGAATCTCTCCCCAGCTGCATAAACCCGACTCCTTACCCAGCCGTATGAGATCCATCCTGGCCGCATGTGCCTTAGCCGCATGGCTCTTCTATAGTCCTGAACTTGAAATCATGAATTCATTTGATATGTTTGGAATTGATAATTGAGCATGACGTGATAGTGACCCGTAGTGGTGCACTTCTGACATAATAACCTGACATGACCTGATAGTGGCCCGTCGTGGCGCACTCCTGACTAGTACACTTGACATGATAACCCAACATGATATATCTGATAAGCTGTTACGACGGCTACCTGACATGACATGACCTGTATAATTAATCCTGGACACCGTGGGCGATTGTGCTTGTACAAATAAACCAGTCCTGTCTTACATCATGTCTAGGACAGGGACTCCTGAGTACCACGGTCAGGAGTACCTACTAAAATGGACTAAGGCTAATAACTAGATTAATACATTAGTCATTACGAGATTTCCCAGCTACAGGCAATCCCGTTACCTGGGCACGCCTTGCGATCTGTAGCCTGCCGTCGAGTAGGGCACATTTCCAGCACACTGTCATGTGTTGCACCCTTCAAGCTACGTAAGGGTACATTCGTTTCCTGGACGATGTACCTACCTGAAATCAACTCTAAATCTTTTAACCCGGGTAACCTGGATGGACTGCAGGGCTTGTGGATATAGAAGATTCTTACTGCATCTTGCTAGTAACTAGGCCTGTGATAACCCTAGTTAGTTAAAGTATCAAGCCGTAATTCTTGCTTGGCCGTGAAATGATTGGATGGAGTCTAACCTGTCTAGTCTTGCCCGGATCCTGTTCTAGATTACTGCATGACCAGAATGCTTGTATTTATTTTACCGATAAATGGTGAGAATTCCAAGTTCTGTTCAGACGAAGGGTTACAACCCCGATCCTTGTTTGGTTTACGGGTTGTAACCTGGTTATCTGAATAGCTCCATGGTTATCTCGTCGTATATCATCCTGATGTATTTTCTTTATTTCCAGTTCTTACCTTTATTTATACTTTATGCTGATTGCTGGTTTTAGTTCCTAAATGAAGCTTCCTTTGTGGTACTTGCTCTTTCTGGGGTCTGACCCAGCTGGTTTTGTATGGCCAGATTTTGGAGTAGCTCTGGAGGATCTACCGACCTTCCAGCCAGATGGTGGCCACTAGACGGAATCCTAGCAACGAGTGGGTTATTTTTGGCTCTCCCACTCTATTGTAAAAATATTCTTTTGAGGCATTTAGCCGATGAGCACCTGTTTAGCTCGATTGCACTTACTTACTGTCTGCCTACGGGCTGTAACATGATTAACAGATCCTAGGGTTGATCATGTATGACTAAACTATTGCTAGTCCTAATATTTTGTAACGACTAGCTTCATGATCAGCTGAATATGTAATAATTGGGACGCCTTATTATTGTATATTTAATGATCATACATCTTGTAACATTTACTTATTTGCTTGTGATTGAGACACTAGGCTCGTTCATGACCTTAGGAGACTATTGGCTTGTAGTAAACCCTCATGTATCTAGACAGCCGTGACCGTATAGCGAGATGAAATCCATTTCATATACGTAGCTGGCTATGTCTGCCCCCGCTCTCCAGTATTCTGGTTCTGGGGCGTGACAAGTGAGAATGTTCTGCTTCTTCTGCCTCCGAACTCTCTAGAGTTGACAGCGGCGTGACATAGCCTACCCCCTGTCGAGTTCGATGATAGTAGTCCTGCGGCTTTCCTTTAGGTGTTGGAAGCCGGAGAGGAAGATGTCGACCCTTGCCGTAGTTCAGTTCTTTGTTGCTTTTTATGTCGTAACCCATCTTTTGGATGAGGTACTTTGCCTTGTCCGTGTACCGATAGACTTGTATTCTGCCGGTATCTGGTTCTGGCTCGAGTGGCGGGAGGTCTTGATGACGCTCAACTTTGTCGAAGATGATGGATTCTTCGTCTCGACTCCGCAGCGGGACTACAAAATAGATCCCTTGGGACGGGACTACTCGATTTACATGATGGACGGTCGTTATTTGTGTTTGCAACGACCGTAGAGCGTTATCTAATTTATACATGGCATTCCAATGTGGAAGACTAGAATAATTAAAAGACACTGTATTATTGATGAAACACGAGATTTTATCCTGCGGGATTACATTGTCCAGAGAGGGTGCATCTATATCAGCAGAGATATATTCCCCTAGCTCTTCATCTCTGAGTACCGGGATTGGATCGGGAGAGTCCACCACAGCTTTGATCCTGGGGTCCGAGAGGACTATGTGGGCCTTCTCCGGCAGTTTGGATGAGACAGATGGTTGCGGCGGCTTGCCCTTAAGACGCACTTTCAGGGGTGCCTCAACTGTGCCTTCAGTAATTGGTGCCCTCCCCTGTAGTTTTGCCACAAGGGGAGCCGATATTTGAGACGACTTTTCCTTGAGCCGTATCTTTAAGAGAGATTCAGTAGGTGTTCTACCTGGAGCAGTTGGTGCTTTTCCAGGTAGCTTCATGCTCATGGGAGGCAACGTCTGAGGCGGCTTCCCTTTGAGTCAAATTTTTAGAGGAGCGACAGGAATCGTCTCTGGCTCCATGTCGGGCTCTGCTGCCGTTTCTGCTTCATCGTCAGCATCATTGGCTCCCTCCTCGTCAGGTGATTTGTACAAGTTGGAATCAGTGAAGTAGGCTTCAATCCCTTTGAAAGGGTCAATGTCTGCGAACTCCGTCCGGATGACGTCGTTGGTGGACACGTACTTCATACATTGGTGGAGTGTGGATGGCACCACCATGTACTCATGCAGCCATGGACGACCCAACAGGAGGTTATAGTTGACGTCGGTGTCCACGACATAGCAGGTCACCTCGGTTCTGAGGTTACCGATATGGCACTTTAGACGTATCTTGCCCAGTGGCTCGCTTTTGCTAGCATTGAAGCCACTAATTGTTGTGTGCCAATTGGTACATTAGGATCCCCAGTGTTGAGAGCAGCGTCTTCGGAATGATGCTGAGGGAAGACCCCGAATCGATCTGAACTCGCTTCACCTTGATAGAATCGGTATACCCGATATAATACAGCGGCCGGTTGTGTCGGTTGTGCTTGAGCAGCATGTCTTGTGGGGTGAAGGTTATATTGGGGATAACCTCATCCGCACAATGACAGTACGCACATGTAGTTGGGAGATCTTCAGGCTGCTTGACCTGGCTGATGAAGGACTCAACATCCTTCAGGGCTTCACAGAGAGCTTCGCGAGTGTCCTTGGAAAGACGAAGGAGCTCAAACAGAGAAAGGTGGGCAGGAGTACTGGCAAGTTGTGCCAGTATGTCGAAGTTGTGGGGCTTGGCTAGCCCCGAAGCATTCTCCTTTTGCAGAGGCCTGTCGAAACGAGCCTCTACATTCTTCTGCTTATTGGCTGCTGGAGGCTTAGATGGGCCCTCTTCCTGGACAGCAGGGACGGTGCAAGGAGGCACCACCTCGACGGCAGCTTCGTCAGGTTGGGCGTTCTGTTGTGAACGCGTCTGCACAGGAAGTGCCTCTTCCGCAGAGGAAGAGACCATACGGCAAGACTTGATCTTCCTGTCTTTAATTTTGGTTCTGGAGGCAGAGCATACCTCCGGTTGAGTAACCTCGAAAACAAGATCAGGGTGAACCCATAAGATCTCTCCCCGAGATGTGGTGAGTGGGATGAATCCACTCACGTTGTCACGAGTAGGTGGTAAGTTAACCACCTCCATTGTCACCTTAGGGAAGGGGACGACGCCATCTTGTGTTGTAATTGGCGGCAAGGTGCCGAACTGGAGTGACACCATGTTGGCCGAAACCGTCTTCTCCTCGTAGTTGACGGAGATAACATCTGCATTAATCATGCGTTGGATGTAGTTTTTGAGGACGTAGCAGTCCTTGGTTGGATGTCCGACAAACCGATGGTAGTGACAGTACCTCGGATTGTCCACTTTTCCAACCTCGTCGGGATGCTTCGGGTCCGGCAACTTGATCTTGTCACCCTGCTTCAGTATCTCGAAGAGTTGTAGGGTGTCTTCATCGTTGAAAGAATATACCTCCTTCGGCCTTGGTGCAAGTGGAGGCTTCTGAGTAGGCGTTGATGCACCTTTTGAGGCATTGACAGTCAATGCATGTTTCCCCTTCGTCTCTCGTCCGGGGTTGTTGGCTGCAGGCCGCTTCCTCTTGTCCTGAAAGGCAGGGAAACTAACTCCCAGAAGACGAGTATTGTACGCCTTCTTTTCTGCTGCTTCAGCTTTCGATGATCAAGGAACTCCAGTTGGGAGGAGGAGTAGAATTGAGCCAGAGTTTGACTGCAGGCAGCATGTTCATGCTGCAGGAGGAGAGGAGTGTATGTTCTGGCATGCCCGGGGGCAGTCTGAAGCAGGCCTGTCGGAAGCGTTCGATGAATACCCGAACTGTTTCCTTCTTCTTTTGGCGTATCTCAATGAGGGACGCCATTGTCATGTCCTTCCCGCCGTCATAGAAACGGTCGAAGAAAAGGCACATCAAATCATCGAAGGAAGATATGGAATTGTCGGGGAGGCTGCAGTACCAGTCATACGCCACCCCTTTCAGTGCCCCGACAAATATGCTGGTGAGTAGCGCGTCCTCTTCGGAAGATGTCCCATTTGGGACTGGAAGTACATCAAATAGTGACGTGGAGAGTCCTTTCCATCGTATGGCATCAATGTTTGTGGTTTATATTTGGGAGGATAAACTACTTTGTTCTATTCGAAGGGATAAGGTTGGGGGATGGCCATCTTTTGGCGCTCCTCTTGTCTATTCCTGGACTCAAAGCGTTCGTATAGGTCTCTGATCATCTCGACCACGTCTTTCGTGGAGCTGGGAGTCGGGGAAGGTGGTACCACCTGGAGTTGAGCACTTGAGGGCTCCGACGTCCGAGGGGCTTCGCGGCGATCCGTATCCAAGGATACCCTTTGAGGGGGTACATTTGACTCTCTATTGGCCCCTGGGTCGGGACCGGTAGAAGGTGTCCTGGCCAAAGCTGAACGTATTTCAAATACTGCTTGAGTTAGTATTTGTATGGAGGCAGAGAGAGTTTTGAGACCTCCCTCCAGGGTATCCATGCGCTGAACGAGGTCCGCTGGTGGCGCATCCGACTCGGTGTCACCCCCAGTCATGTAGACTGTCATGACACGGCTAGAGTCGGATGGCTCGGTTGAGGCTTCGCTTTCAGCCTCACTCTCCTGTAGAGGAGTTGTTGTTTCCAGGGCTTCGTCTTGGCTACCCCCAGCTATGTTCCGGAGGACTTCTTCGTCTTCGAGACTCGGATCCGCAGGGGCTAGACTACCTCCTGCTAAGTTTTGGAGGACGCCTTCGTCTTCGGAAGAAGTATCCGTAAGGGCCTGATTACTCCCAGTCCTATCTTGAAGGACTTCTTCATCTTCGAGATGCGGGTCCACAAGGGCTAGACGACCCTAGCTATGTCGGGAAGGCTGACTTTGCCTTGAGGATGAAGATTCATCCCAGCTGTGCTTTGAAGGACACCCTCGTTTTTGGAAGGAGGATCAACAAGGGCTTGACTACCCCCAGCTTCCTCCAAGATCTTCTTCCTCCCCCGAGTGCCTTCGAACACTCCGGACGACGAGACGGTTGTCTTGGTTTTCCTCGGCTGGCTCTTAGACGAGGAATTGCCAGTCGCCTTTCGGACTGACGAGGAGTTAGAGATTACATTGTATGAAGCAACCTTTAGTTCTGGCTCCTCTTTTGTTGACACTTTCTTCCCGATGCAATGTCGGAGGGGTGTCGATGATTTCAGCCGCTGGAACACCGACTGTCTTGGTGGGACTGCTGACTTGCAATAGCAGTTGATGGTGACTACAGCACAAGTGTGCCCTGTGGGGGGCACATCGTGCTTGTCAGTCGACTCTCCTGACCGACGTTTGTGATTGATCACGTTATGCAGATTGTTGGAGGAGAGTGCCACCTTCGCACCCCCTTCAGGCACATGGTAAGGCTAAGCGTCGGGGTAGTCAAGTGAATGTTGCGCCCCCTGATCCAACACCAAACAGGCGCTCAGATCAGTAGTGGAGGAACAACATTTAGAGTGACTTGAACGAACCTCAGACGCACAACCAGAGGAGGTGCGGGAGTTCAAGACTACTGGGTTTGCCCTGCTCGACTTGGTTACAAACGTAACAGGTGCGCCCAAGTGAGACAAGGACTTTGAAGGTCGGCTCGTTTCTGGCGCAGAAGCACCTGAGTCGACCTTATACAGCTTACCATCAGCAGAGCGCATGATTGTGAGCGCATGCTTCTGGTTTACTGCTGGCATAGCACGTTTGGGGCGCATGGCCCGTGCTGTCTTGGACTTCTTCGTACTAGGCCACTGGGGCGCGTAGTACTCAGAATCCAAATTCTCCTCGCCACTACAGCGAGTGAGTCTGTCAAAGACAGAGACCTTCTGTGGTGCATCAGAGGTGATGCGTGGGGCATTAGCTGCGTCCCTGCTCCGTCGACGCATCTTCCTCGCTTGAGAGGGAGATGGCTGGGGAATGTGGTCAGCCGTACGTTTCTCCGAGAGATGTGCTGCACCGGTGGGCGTATCTTGGTTGCTGAGGACATCAGCAGGAAGGAAAGGCTGGATCGGCACATCCCCTTCGGTGGTGGTGCCAGAGGCGTCGACCTTGCGCACCCAGATTTGGCGAGTCTTTTTTGGCTTCGGCAGCCGCTTCGAAGGGCTCGCACTGCCTTCAAAGATGAACTCCTCATACGCCTGTTGATTGAGTCGTACGACCAGCGTCTTGTGGGAGGAGCCCACCTTCACGTCGTCGAATTGTGACACAGCTTTTTCGGTGGAGGAGAAAGAGGTCACCAGCAGAGTCGCCAGCTTGTTTGCCTTTAAAATCTTTTGATGGAAATTTCAATACAAACAGAACAGTGTTACAATATAGGACTTAGCTGTAGTCCTAGGAGTACACTTTTGTTTATCTGGGTCCCTTGTACCGAAGGAGCGAGTGGTAATACGTTTACTCCGTTGACGATCTGACGACGGTTATCGATTCTCTGAAGGTCTGAGTTGCTCTGGATGCTGGAGCCTGCGGAGAGGAAGAAGTTGAGTGTCTGTATCTGCCTCGGTGGTTGTGTGATGTCTCTGTCTGTCTATGTATGTTCGTGTGGAAGAAGGAGATGATCCCTCTATTTATAGTCTGCAGGTTGGATGCTCAAGCGCACATATGTAGGATGCGCCTGGACGCGGGGACGCCACCTGGTGATTGCTGACGGAGGCGCATGGACGATGCGCCCTGATTGAGGAGTTGAATTCTTTATGCTACTGTTGTGAGCTGGCACGTAGCAAGGGGAAAAATCTTTCTGTCGCTGCGATCTTGGATAAATCGAGTCAAAGGACACGTGTCGTAGGCCCATGGCTCAAAGATCTCGGATTTGGTGGAGAATAATCTGGTAGGATACGCCTGGGATTGGGCGCATGAGGAGACTTTGGCTCGTAACCTTTAGGAGTCACAAACCATTCGGGGCGCATGCCTTTTGAGGCGCATGCTAGACTTCAGTAGTGACTTTACTTCTGTCTTTAGGGATCAGAAAAAAGTCTGAGGCCCATGGCTTTTGAGGCGCATGCAGAGATTTGGGCGCATGGCTGCGGAGGCACATGCGAGATGGTTGGGCGGCCACGTGGCTTGTAACCGTCGGAGGGGAGTATTGATGATGTTGACGTCGGCGACGCTTCATTTTCTAAAAAAGCTGTCAACTACAGTCTTCGGGGGACGTGCTGCCAACTCTGCAGACTTCAGCATTTAATGTTCTTTGACAGGTGATAGGTTTTTGAGTGGGCGCATCGATCGGCGTTCCACTAGACGCATCGGGCCGTATGGTGGTGCATGCTTGTGAAGCGCTTGGTGCTGAGGGGCGCGTCTGTCACTACCACATTTCTAGTTTGAGGGTATTTTTGACATTTTGGGGTAATTTGAATTTATTAGATTTTATTTGAATTTATGGGAATTTTTATAAATTATTTTAGAATTGTTTGGATGAGGGTTGACTAGGTTGACTTTGACTAGTTTAACCCTTGTAGACCAACCTAGAAGCTAACCCTAGTTAGTATAGACTTGGTTAGGTTATATGACTCTAGTCTAACCTAAGCTAACCCTTAGTTTGGTCAATAGACTCTAGTTAGCAATAGGAATTAGAAAGTCATAAGATATGACTTACGATTTAGAAACATTGATAAATCAATTTAAGTCATAGCCTTGTAGATTGGCCCAAAGCCCAGGAATGACAAAATTTTAGCCCTATACATAGTGGCTGGCCACCCTATCTTCATTGGGAACACCACTCTATAAATACTCTCTTAATTTTAGGGTTGCCTCTTTTAGGAAGGATCAAGTTTAGAAAGAAGTTTGTTCCTACTTCATTTAATCCATAGAAATTCCTTCTCATGTCCTTTTTTATTCAAATCTTTTCAATTAGGTTTTAATATACCTATACTTGCTGTTATTGGAGTTTTATTTCAGTTTGGTATTGATTTGTTGGATTGGGATATCAATGAGAGGAGCTCAACAAAGGGGGATTTTCTAGAAAGCTCATCTATAGGTAACTTCTTCATTACTCACTGAAATTTCAATTTCTTTATATATTTAGGAAGCCCTAGGAGTCCCCTAAGTGGTTGCATTGGTTTCGTGTCGAGTTTCATAGGTTTTGTGTCCGTTTTGGACACGTATTAGGAACCCACAGTAGGTGTTTGTTGAATTGTCCCAAAGGACATTTCAACCTAATTTCTAGGAAGCTTTTAAATAGGAATCTAGGTTTTGTTATTGCTTATTGATTTCTGTTTCTCTGAGGTGGTGGTTGTGTCGTGTCGTGTCGGAATAGACGTGTGGACACGCGGTGCACACACGCACGCGTGCTCAGGTTTGATCCCCTGCTGTTCGGGGGCCACAGCTCTCTGGACACGCCACATCGACACGCGACACTTGACACACGGGTCATCCTCGTGACTGACACGACGTGTGTCGAGTCTCAGACCCGCACGTGTCGTATCGGACACGCACGAACACGTGCATTGCTTTTGTACTGAACTGGGTTCAGTTGTTTTCGTGTACTGATACGTGTGTCGTGCCACTGACACACGTGTCGTAGACCCATATCAGGGTGTCCTAGCCCTAGACCTAGACCTAGTCGACACTTGGACACAACCACGTGGGTTGTGTCGTGTCGTATCTTGCACACGGATACCGTGAACACGTGCACGAGGAGCAGTCTATTTGTGCATTATTTTCGTATTTTATGAGATTGGACACGTTTGTGTCCACTTGGGTGGACACAAACTCTTGTGTGACACGTACACAACATGTAGATATGTTACCAACCACTGTTCGGGTATTTTAAATTGGTTTTGATGATTAAATCTCGATTTCCCCTATAAACCAAAAACTGTAAAACAGTCCCAATTTTCTTTTTTTTCTCAGATGTCTAAATTGAACTTTGAACATCAATTTAACCTATTCTACACTATTATTTACATGATATTAAGCCTCTAACTTGTACTCCTATATGAATTCTATTGGTATGTCAAATTTGGGATTGTTTGGTTGTAGTTTGGGCTTAAAACTGAGAATGCAAGGAAGAGATTGAAAACTGGGTTTTTGCTTGGACTGTTTACTAATTTTTTTGAGTTCTTTTAAACTGTTTTTGGGGTCCTTCAATGTATTTTGACCTGGGCTTTATGTGTGGACTGAAAACTGGAAATTGTGTACTGTTAAAACTGATTTCTGGGTTAATTGTGAACTATGAAATGAAGTTTGGTTGAACTAAGATTACCGGCTTTTGTTTGGACTGTTGTACACTGATTTTTGGGTGGACTGTTTAACTGTTATGCAATGTGGTTTCCCTTCCCTGTTTACCATTCCTTTTCTTACTGATTTTGCTCACACTCACATGCCTATATTTTACTACATACATGTTCCACTCACTCCTCACACAACTGCCATGTTATACACACATGCCTCACTTCACTCTCTCAAGTCACCTACACAACACTCTCATGTCACACAGCTCACATCACTCTCACTAATACACACACACACATACACCCATGTATCACCACACACATGAGCCCCCTTTATACATATGTATATATTTATATGTATTAGCATAATGTTGTATGGTTTACACATTAGCCTATAGGTTATATATTCTAGTTATATTATATAACACATGTGTGTGTATCAATATATATATATGTATATATATTGCCATATAACGTATGTATCTAATATGTGAATAGGAACCTAGATAGGTCAATATAGGTATCCTATATTAGATTGTGTGGTATGTATACATATGTATTGTTTAGATATAGAAACTGAATATGGTATTGCCTTTTGGCCCATGGCCTAGTCTCATAGCCTATGGCCTATGGTTGTATATGCTTAGCTAGTGAGCGTAGATTTGACTTGTGTAGTCTTGTTAGACTAAGAATAGCCTTGTTAGCCTAATGTAGACTAGTTTGACTTAGGTTTGACTTGGTTGACCTAGTTTGACTTCTAGGGTTGACCAGAGTTGACCAAGAGTTGACTTTGGCCTAGATTGACCTAGACTCATGTAGAATGCATAGTAGAACTTCATTTTACCATTTTAGACTCGTTGTGACTTGTGCTGTTCTGATTAGGAGCCAGACATAACTCCTCGGACAGTACTTTCATATTGTACACTCAGATACTAGGCGAGTACATTCTCTGATCATTTCATATCCTGCTTAGAATTATTTTCTGCATTAAATTACTTTACTTGTTACTGTCACGTTGGTCACACGGATTGGTACTATATGGATCCCTTCTTGAGATGTTATCCTTAGGGAGCATCGGGTACTACATGTTCTGTGCGTTTCACTTACATGGCGTATCACTATACTTCATTGGTTCTTTGATCACTTGTGACATATACTCTTATGATCACAGAGTCTCCTAGAATCCTTATCCCATTTACTGGATATCCTAGAATCTCCTAGAATCCCCATCTATGGGACATCCATGTATCACCCTTCGGGGGCCTTTGGATGGAATCATAACATAACCTGGTTGGATCCTTGTGTTTTGATTGGGGGTACGGGGGAGTAGAAGTGGACATGTGAATAATACCCAAGTAGTGTAGCATCAGAATCTTTCCATAGTGTAGCATCAGAATCATCCTATGCCATTTATATGCCTATGTTGTACTCTGACTCACTAGCCACATGTTAGTTCTATATTTATAGTAGATATTTCTATTACAGTTCTCTCTCTGTTTATATACTGCACTTCTTTCAGTACTTGTATCTTACTTTACTGTATGATTATATTTTCTAACCTGCTATGAACTGTTGAGATGTACTGTACTCGCTCCTGTCCTGACTGGACCTGTTGAAAATATTACAGAGGACGAGGAGGAGGCCTATCTGTATACTTTCTACGGGGCAGCCTTAGATGACACTTGCGAGCTGGACCCTCAGGAGGACCCAGCTCTAGCTGAGAATATCACCCCCATAGCCTAGACTAGTTTAGTTAGGCTTATCTTATTTTATGTTGCCTTGAGACATGTTAGCTAGACTTATTTTCTGTTCAGAATTTCTGAGTTGTATATATTCTTTCATTCTGTAGCTGAGTTTGTACTCTGGATATTTGTTGGGATTATCTTAGACTACTTTATCATCTATTTTTCCTTGAGTTCTATATCATATCGTGCTATCTCTTCCTTAGTTGTGATTGAGTTCATTTACTGCTATGTCACCCCCATTCGGGGAGTATAAACTGTTTAGAGATATATTGTTAGATGTATGTTGACCTAGGACAGCGTTCTACCACCGACACTGCGGCGTAGGCTAGACGTACCCACGTCTCGTGCCCTTACTCTAGGGTGCGGGTCGTGACACATTTTTAGTGGTGGCCCATGCAGGTCGAGACTAGAAGTGTAGTGGTATTCGAACTAGAGTATCACTACAGCCTGCAGTAGGATATAGGATATTAATTTTTAAGGTACTCAATCACATTAGGAAGAATTCTTTTATTGCCATCTAAATCCTTATTGTCAGTTGATCCTTTTGAATTTTAATTGTCCGCCTTTGTTATATCGCTTCTTTCTCAGAAATTGATACTCTTGTTTGGTCTATCTTCAGGATGGTAGAGACTCGTCAGCAGCGTACCATTCATGGAGATGCTATAGAGGGATCTGCTACCTCTCAGCCAGTTCAGCAGAGACAGAAGACTGCAGCTCTTGCCACCTCTGTTCGTATTGAGGCTCCAGCAGCAGCAGCAGGGGGTATGCCTCCACCGGCTCGGAGGCAGGACCCAGTCATCGCAGAGAAGCCCTTCCAGCAGCAGCCACCTGCAAGGACAGTTGACGCCATTCAGCTGTTAGCTTTCTTCCGACAGTACATGGAGGGTCAGCAGACCCAACAGCAGAGGCACACGGCAGAGCTCACTCGAGGCATTGAGCTGGCAGTGACCGCAGTGGAGAGAGTCATAGCTCAGCCAGCGGCAGCCCCGCAGCCGCACCAACCACGGGAGAAGGGCATCCAAGATTTTAAGAAGATACACCCTAGAGACTTCCGGGGGACAGAGGAGATCTTGTATGTCGATGAGTGGATCGAGCATATGGAAAAGATTTTCAGATTGGCTGAGATCCCGATGAGGCTCCAAATAGAGGCTGCGGCCAGCATGATACAGGATCTGGCCCATACTTGGTACCAGACCGACCCGAGGGTCGGCACAGCAGGATAAACTTGGGCAGCATTCAAGAAGCTGTTCAAGGAGAAGTTCTTTCCAGACGCAGCGCTGGGAGCCCTCGAGACCCAGTTCGAGGCCCTAGTCCAGGGGAGCCAGTCCATGGAGGAGTACGCAGGAGAGTTCTGCCGCCTGAACAGATTTATGGAGGATTTGTCAGAGACGACGAAGGCCCGGAGGTTCCGTAAGGGATTGGTAAAGGAGGTCAAGTCCTATACCAAGAACGCCCGCAGTGCTACATTTGAGGAGATCCTGGTGGACGCACTAGCTGCAGAGGATGATCTTGAGCTTAGGCTCAAGACGGTGCGAGACCCAGTTGGAGGCAGCAGCAGCAGCGGAGGCCGGCCAAGAGGCCTCACTTTCAGTTCCAGCAGCCGAGGCAGTTCCAGCCGCAGCCGATTCAGCAGAGGCCAGTTCACCAGCTGCAGCAGCCGAGGCAGCACCAGCAGGGCTAGAGGCAGGTTGTCACTTGTACCTACTGCAAGAAGCCCGGGCATGTTGCCAATGAGTGCCGGAAGAGGCTAGGCCAGTGTTTAGTGTGTGGTTCAGCAGACCACCAGATGAGGGAGTGCCGTATGGGACGAGTGGCCCAGGGAGCAGCAGTCAGAGCTCCAGCTGGCCAGCAGAGGGGACCAGCCCTACCGACGTAGCAGCAGAGATTTGTTCAACATCAGCAGCAGGCCAGGGGAGGCCAGCAGGGGCAAGCTTTCGCCATAGCAGCTGGGGATGCTGAGGTGATAGGAGAGTTGATCGCAGGTTCGATTCTTTTCGACTCCAGTCCAGCTTTTGCATTATTCGATTCTGGTGCTTCGCATAGCTTTATATCGGTATCTTTTGCGATTAGACACGGTATCGTAGCTTAATCGTTGTCTAGAACTTACAAGATCCCGACCGGGGGTGGCATTATCCTCGTGAGTGATGTTTGTAAGGGTCGGAGAGTTGTTTTGGGAGGCCGTGAGTTGGAGGTGAGCTTGCTCGTAATGCCATTGCAGAACTATGATATAGTACTAGGCATGGATTGGTTGAGCAGGTACCATGCCAGCATTGATTGCAGAGGGGGTAGAGTTCTCTTCAGAGCGTCTGGGGAGCCAGAGTTCGAGTACTCCAGACGTCAGGCAGAGCATAGCAGCATAGTATATAGATGTTTTCCCAGAAGAGTTGCCGGGATTGCCACCAGACAGAGACATAGAGTTCTCGATAGACTTGGTTCCAGGAGCGGAGTCCATCTCTCAGCATGTCTATCGAGTGAACAACGGCGAGTTGGTGGAGCTGAAGAAGCAGGTGGATGAGCTACAGGACAAGGGCTTCATCCGCTCGAGTTTGTCGCCATGGGGTGCACCAGTATTGTTTGTGCCGAAGAAGGATGGGTCAGTATGGATGTGTATTGACTATAGGGTACTCAACAACCTCACGATCAAGAATAAATACCCACTGCCGCAGATCGACGACCTTTTTGACCAGTTGAGCAGAGCTCGGGTATTTTCCAAGATTGATCTGAGGTCGGGATATCCCCAGGTGAAGGTGAAGGGGGAGGATATTTCCAAGACCGCTTTTAGGATGCGTACGGGCAGTTTGAGTTTTTGGTTCTGCCGTTTGGGCTAACCAATGCACCAGCAGTGTTTATAAACCTTATGAACAAGGTGTTCCACCAATATCTGGATCAGTTTGTGGTGGTGTTTATTGACGACATCTTGGTATATTCCAAGACTGAGGAGGAGCACGAGGAGCATTTGAGGATCGTGCTGGAGACTCTCAGGAAGGAGCAGCTTTACGGGAAGCTCTCCAAGTGTGAGTTCTTCTTGGACCGGGTGGACTTCTTGGAGCATGTGGTGACTGGAGATGGTATCTCAGTTGACCCCAAGAAGATTGTAGCAGTTGAGGCATGGGCAGCGCCGACTTCAGTTGCAGAGATCAGGAGTTTCCTGGGGCTGGCAAGATATTATCAGATATTTGTGCAGGATTTCTCCCGGGTTGTAGAACCGTTGATTCGGTTGACCCGGAAGGATGCTGAGTTCGTTTGGTCAGAGGAGTGTCAGGCAGCTTTTGATGAGTTGAAGAAGCGGCTTACGACAGCTCCGATTCTGATATTGCCTTCAGGATCAGGTGGTTTCACTATTTATAGTGATGCTTCAGGGAAGGGGCTGGGTTGCGTCTTGCAGCAGCATGAGAAGGTGATTGCCTATGCTTCCAGGTAATTGCGTCCCCATGAGAAGAACTACCCTACCCATGACCTAGAGCTGGCAGCAGTGATATTTGCTCTGAAGTTGTGGAAGCATTATCTGTATGGTGAGAGGGTGGAGATCTTCACAGATCATAAGAGCTTAAAGTATGTGTTCACTCAGAAGGAGTTGAACATGAGACAGCGTAGATGGCTAGAGTTAATGAAGGACTTTGACATCCTACTTCAGTATCACCCAGGGAAGGCCAACGTGGTTGCCGATGCCTTGAGTAGGTATCCGACAGCCAGGTGTTTGACCATGGATCGACATTTGCTTGCAGACTTAGAGAGCCTTGGGATTGAGGTGATCGTGCCCGGAGTGCAGATGCAGATGTGGGGCATGCAGATTCAGTCAGACTTGGTGGAAAGGATCAAGTCGGCACAGTTGGAGGATGTTGCTCTGCGGTGTCTCCGAGAGCATGTTCGAGCAGGATTGCTGGAGGGCGAGTTTTCTCTTACAGAGGATGGTGCCTTGAGATACGGTTCCAGGTTATGTGTGCCCAGCGGAGATCTCAGGAAGCAGGTTATGCAGGAGGCCCACAGATCTCAGTACTCTATACACCCGGGTGCCAACAAGATGTACCGAGATCTGAGGAAGCATGTTTGGTGGTCAGGGATGAAGCGGGAGGTGGCTCGCTTCGTGGCTAGGTGCTTGGTCTGTCAGCAGGTCAAGGCAGAGAGGCAGAGGCCCGGTGGATTGTTGCAGCCGCTGCCCATTCCCGAGTGGAAATGGGAGCATATCACTATGAACTTCGTATCAGGATTGTAGCGCATACTAGGAGGAAAAGACGCGATTTGGGTCATCATTGACAGGTTGACCAAATCGGCCCACTTCTTGCCATTCAAGGTGGGTACGTCTACAGAGAGGCTGGCGGAGATGTATATGCGGCAGATAGTCAAGATTCACGGAGTTCCAGTAAACATCATCTCAGATCGGGATAGTCGCTTTACTTCCCATTTCTGGAGGAGTCTGCAGACCAGCTTGGGCACTCAGCTCAAGTTTAGTACTGGATACCACCCCCAAACAGACGGACAGTCGGAGCGGACTATTCAGACACTTGAGGATATGCTACGGACGTGCGTCCTGGACTTTGGAGGTTCCTGGGAGGATCATCTTTATTTGGTGGAATTTGCTTACAATAATAGTTTCCAGGCCCGCATTGAGATGTCACCATTCGAGGCTCTGTACGGGCGTAGGTATCGTACACCCTTATATTGGGATGATGTTGGTAAACGAGCTTTATTGGGGCCAGAGATGGTTGTTGACACAGCCGAGAAGGTGTAGCTCATCAGGGACAGACTTCGCGTGGCACAGGACAGACATTGGCACTGGGCCGATCGCCACCGGCGGCTATTGGAGTTTGAGGTACAGATTAGAGTAGGATTAGATTTAGGTTTATTTGTTTGTGATTTTTGATCATGTTTGTTTATTATAATTAATTGAGACCTTGCTTGTGATTAGGTCGGAGACCAGGTTTTTTTGAGGATATCTCCGACTCGTGGTACGATACGTTTTGGTGGAAGCGGGAAGCTTAGCCCACGCTTCATCGGCCCTTAAGTTATCAGCGGAAGAGTCGGTGACGTTGCATACAGGCTAGACTTACCGCCTGTGCTAGTGGGGTCCACAACATATTTCATGTATCACAGTTGAGACGGTACGTGGCTGACCCTAGCTATGTGCTCGATCATTCAGAGATTGAGATTGGGCCTTCTTTCAGCTATCCAGAGCAGCCAGTGGAGATTCTGGATCGACGGAAGAAGGTTCTGAGGAACCAGGTGATTCCCTTGGTACGCGTCGCATGGAGGCATCATTCTCTAGGAGAGTCTACCTGGGAGCGGAAGGATGAGATGCACGAGCGCTACCCTTATCTTTTTGGACCGTGAGGTATACTTTCTATCCTTCTCATCAGTTGTATTTTGCCTTTCAATTTCGAGGACGAAATTCTTTTAAGGAGGGTAGATTTGTCACTACCACATTTCTAGTTTGAGGGTATTTTTGACATTTTGGGGTGATTTGAATTTATTAGATTTTATTTGAATTTATGGGAATTTTTAGAAATTATTTTAGAAATGTTTGGATAAGGGTTGACTAGGTTGACTTTGACTAGTTTGACCCTTGTAGACCAACCTAGAAGCTAACCCTAGTTAGTATGGACTTGGTTAGGTTATATGACTCTAGTCTAACCTAAGCTAACCCTTAGTTTGGTCAATAGACTCTAGTTAGCAATAGGAATTAGAAAGTCATAAGACATGACTTATGATTTAGAACCATTGATAAATCAATTTAAGTCATAGCCTTGTAGATTGGCCCAAAGCCCAAGAATGACAAAACCCTAGCCCTAGATTTAGTGGCCGGCCACCCTATCTTCATTGGGAACACCACTCTATAAATACTCTCTTAATTTTAGGGTTGCCTCTTTTAGGAAGGATCAAGTTTAGAAAGAGGTTTGTTCCTACTTCAATTAATCCATAAAAATTCCTTCTCATGTCCTTTTTCATTCAAATCTCTTCCATTAGGTTTTAATATCTATACTTGCTGTTATTGGAGTTTTATTTCAGTTTAGTATTGATTTTTTGGATTGGGATATCAAGGAGAGGAGCTCAACAAAGGAGGATTTTCTAGAAAGCTCATCTATAGGTAACTTCTTCATTACTCACTGAAATTTTGATTTCTTTATACATTTAGGAAGCCCTAGGAGTCCCCTAAGTGGTAACATTGGTTTCGGGTCGAGTTTCATAGGTTTCGTGTCCGTTTTGGACACGTATCAGGAACCCACAGTAGGTGTTTGTTGAAATGTCCCAAAGGACATTTCAACCTAATTTCTAGGAAGCTTTTGAATAGGAATCTAGGTTTTGTTATTGCTTATTGATTTCTTTTTCTCTGAGGTGGTGGTTGTGTCGTGTCGTATCAGAATCGACACGTGGACACACGGTGCACACACGCGCGCGCGCTCAGGTTTGATCCCCTGCTGTTCGGGAGCCACAGCTCTCAGGACATGCCACGTCGACATGCGACACTTGACATACGGGTCATCCTCGTGACTGATACGACGTGTGTCGGGTCTCAGACCCCCACTTGTCATGTCGGACACGCACGAACACGTGTATTGCTTTTGCACTGAACTGGGTTCAGTTGTTTTTATGCACTGATACGTGTGTCGTGTCACTGACACACGTGTTGTGGACCCATATCATGGTGTCCTAGCCCTAGACCTAGACATAGTCGACACTTGGACACAACCACGTGGGTTGTGTCGTGTCGTGTCTTGCACACGGACACCGTGAACACGTGCACGAGGAGCAGTCCATTTGTGCACTGTTTTCGTATTTTATGAGATTGGACACGTTTGTGTCCACTTGGGTGGACACAAACTCTTGTGTGACACGTACACAACATGTAGATATGTTACCAACCACTGTTCGGGTATTTTAAATTGGTTTTGATGATTAAATCTCGATTTCCCCTATTATACTAAAACTGTAAAACAGTCCCAATTTTCTATTTTTTTCTTAGATTTCTAAATTGATCTTTGAACATCAATTTAACCTATTCTATAATGTTATTTACATGATATTAAACCTCTAACTTGTACTCCTATATGAATTCTATTGGTATGTCAAATTTGGGATTGTTTGGTTGTAGTTTGGGCTTAAAACTGAGAATGCAAGGAAGAGATTGAAAACTGGGTTTTTTGCTTGGACTGTTTACTGATTTTTTTTTAGTTCTTTGAACTGATTTTGGGGTCCTTCAATGTATTTTGACCTGGGCTTTATGTCTGGACTGAAAACTGGAAATTTTGTACTGTTAAAACTGATTTCTGGGTTAATTGTGAACTATGAAATGAAGTTTTGTTGAACTGAGATTACTGGGTTTTGTTTGGGCTGTTGTACACTAATTTTTGGGTGGACTGTTTAACTGTTATGCAATGTGGTTTTCCTTTCCTGCTTACCATTCCTTTTCTCACTGATTTTGCTCACACTCACATGCCTATATTTCACTACATACATGTTTCACTCACTCCTCACACAACTGCCATGTTACACACACACATGCCTCACTTCACTCTCTCAAGTCACCTACACAACACTCTCATGTCACACAGCTCACATCACTCTCACTAATACACACACACATGCACCCATGTATTACCACACACATGAGCCCCCTTTATACATATGTATATATTTATATGTATTAGCATAATGTTGTATGGTTTACACATTAGCCTATAGGTTATATATTCTAGTTATATTATATAACACATGTGTGTGTATCAATATATATATGTATATATTGCCATATAATGTATGTATCTAATATGTGAATAGGAGCCTAGATAGGTCAATATAGGTATCCTATATTAGATTGTGTGGTATGTATACATATGTATTGTTTAGATATAGAAACTGAATTTGGTATTGCCTTTTGGCCCATGGCCTAGTCTCTTAGCCTATGGCCTATGGTTGTATCTGCTTAGCTTTGGTTGACCTAGTTTGACTTCTAGGGTTGACCGGAGTTGACCAAGAGTTGACTTTGGCCTAGATTGACCTAGACTCATGTAGAATGCATAGTAGAACTTCATTTTACCATTTTAGACTCGTTGTGACTAGTGCTGTTCTGATTAGGAGCCAGACACCACTCCTCGGACAGTACTTTCATATTGGACACTCAGATACCAGGCGAGTACATTCTTTGATCATTTCATATCCTGCTTAGAATTATTTCCTGCATTAAATTACTTTACTTGTTACTGTCACGTTGGTCACACGGATTGGTACTATATGGATCCCTTCTTGAGATGTTATCCTTAGGAAGCATCGGGTACTACATGTTCTGTACGTTTTACTTACATGGCGTATCACTATGATTCATTGGTCTTTAATCACTTGTGACATATACTCTTATGATCACAGAGTCTCCTAGAATCCTTATCCCATTTACTGGGTATCCTAGAATCTCCTAGAATCCCCATCTATGGGACATCCATGTATCACCCTTCGGGGGCCTTTGCATGGAATCATAACATAACCTGGTTGGATCCTTGTGTATTGATTAGGGGTACGGGGGAGTAGAAGTGGACATGTGAATAATACCCAAGTAGTGTAGCATCAGAATCATTCTATAGTGTAGCATCAGAATCATCCCATACAATTTACATGTCTATGTTGTACTCTGACTCACTAGCCACATGTTAGTTCTCTATTTATAGTAGATATTTCTATTACAGTTCTCTCTCTGTTTACATACTGCACTTCTTTCAGTACTTGTATCTTACTTTACTGCATGATTATATTTTCTAACCTGCTATGAACTGTTGAGATGTACTTTACTCGCTCCTGTACTGATTGGACCTGTTGAAAATACTACAGAGGACGAGGAGGAGGCCTGTCTGGATACTTTCTATGGGGCAGCCTTAGATGACACTTGCGAGCTGGACCCTCAGGAGGACCCAGCTCTAGCTGAGGACATCACCCCCATAGCCTAGACTAGTTTAGTTAGGCTTATCTTATTTTATGTTGCCTTGAGACATGTTAGATAGACTTATTTTCTGTTCAGAATTTCTGAGTTGTATATATTCTTTCATTCTGTAGCTGAGTTTGTACAGTGGATATTTGCTGGGATTATCTTAGACTACATTATCATCTATTTTTCCTTGAGTTCTATATCATATCGTGCTATCTCTTTCTTAGTTGTGATTGAGTTCATTTACTGCTATGTCACCCCCATTCGGGGAGTATAAACTGTTTAGAGATATATTGTTAGATATATGTTGACCTAGAACAGCATTCTACAGCCGACACTGCAGCGTAGGCTGGACGTACCCACGTCTCATGCCCTTACTCTAGGGTGCGGGTCGTGACAGCGTCTGTGTGATGCGCGGTCTGGTCGGCGCATCCGCTCCGCTTGACACGTCTTTTGGTGCGACTGTAACGTTCTTCGAGTGCTTTAAATAGCCATTTTTGACTTGGCTGAATTCGAAGCGTCAGGTTCATCCATTTAATGCAAATTCATTGCACGGGATTCGGAGAGCCAGCCACTTGGCGTATGGGTTTGATTTGCCCGGCCTATAAATAGTGGCATGGAGAGAGTTTGCTTCTCGTTCTCTCACGTCCTCCCGAAGTAAACTTGTTTGCTTGAGCATATTCTGTTGACGAGATGCTCCCGAGGGTGAAGATACGACGCATGATCTTCGTTGCTGCACTTGAAGGTGACTGTTACATCCAAAAGTTGGAGTCGAGGGCTTCTGAGGCAGGCGAAAGGTGTCTGTTGCATCCAAAGATCGGGATGCTCCAGCCTCGTGTCCGTTATGTGAGAAGAGCCGCAGATCGGAATTGCGGTGCTGCGGCTTTGCGGGCTCTTTCTTCTGTCAGAGTGGGTGTTGCCCATTCTGGTTGTGTTGAAAGCTGCTCCTTTAGCCGCGGTTTCGATTGCGGTCTTCATTGGTCTTTGGAGGCTCTTTCGAAGCCTTCCCTGGCCACAGGTTGACTTGCGGTGCTCTTTTTTTCCTCGGTTTGGGGAGCTCTTCCTCCAGCTAGAGGGTTGATTGCCACCCTCGTTCTGCTCAATAAATGCTTTTTTAGTCGAAGCATTAGACGGCGCATGAGCCTGGCTGGAAGGGTGGCACATAACTGAGCTACTGAAGGGATGCACATAACTGAGGATGCACATAACTGAGCTGCTGAAAGGATGCGCCCGGCTGGGAGCGCATGGTGGGATGCACCTGACTGAGAGCGCATGGTGGCTGCTGCGCCTGGCTGAGAGCGCATGGTAGGATGCGCCTGACTGAGAGCGCATGGTGGCTGCTGCGCCCGGCAGTAAACTTAGGGTTCTTTCTTTTATAGATGTTCCCCTTTGTACAGCCCTTTTTAAGACATGTAATAGACTTTTATATGAAATAAAAATCTTCTTTTAATGTCAATATTCTTGTTTTGCTGTGTACTTTGTTTGAACTCCCTGGCGCATGTAGTATTTGGCGCATAGGATTTCTGATCGTGAAATTCCATGCTTCTACAACCTTCACTCGAATGTTTAGAAAACGGACAGCAGCTACAAGCAAACCATCAACATCTGGAAACCATCAACTTATGGATTCCCAAACACTAAGGACAAGGTTGATGATCTATACAATTTTGTTGCTGTAAACTTTGAGAATGTCTTCAAAGTGTTGAAGACTATATCCGACAACCAGAAATTGATTTTGGATAAGATTAAACAAATAGAGGTTGAATTTGCTGACGAATAATAAGATTTCCTTTCCCTCGTGAAGAAGATAAATGGGACTAGCCCAAACTCTTATATAAAAATACACACTGTGCACGTTGACACTCTAATGCTAGCCCTCACTTTGATACTTCTATTTATGTTTCTGGATGTCATTTCTACATATACAGTGAGTCCATAATTACTATAATTTTTCTTAATTCGTCCCTCAAGGTGTAGGTGAGGGATATTTTGAGGAAGAAGAAGAAGAAAAAAGAAGAAGATGGAGATGGAGATGAAGATTCATCTTTTGAGTTTTAAAACTTTTATTTCAATTTGGAAGTAATATTTGAATTGTAATATGGTTCTGAATATTTGTTGGTCTTGGCGGTCAAACTAAATTTTGTGTTTGAAATATTGTAAGACTAAACTTTTCGCTTATACTAAGCATCGTTGCAGTGCATGGTTCGTAATTTGTTTGAAAAATGTAATATGCTCTTGAATTTAGAGTAGGTCTGATATTTGTTTGAATTATTATATTATGAATTATGCAGGTTCTATGTTGAATTACTAACGTGGATTGGGAAGATTACTGTAACGTGGATTATGTATTTTATGGGACTTGAAATGAAGTATACTTAATTTGATTATGATTTGTTTGGTTGAAACATTTATTTGATTTGTAGTTGGCCTTAACAGATGATTTTGATCTTTTGGTGCATTCTTTTGATTTGTAGATGCCCTTCACAGATTTCATGAATCCTGGGTGCATTCCTAGGGTTTACAGATGGCCTCATTACGGATGCATTCCTGGGATCACTAAAACTTTATTTGATTGTAATGTGTTTTGCTTTCTGTAAATAATTAGTACATCGATGCCATCAGTATGAATTCGATGCCAGTGTAATGAATAATGTAATCTTGCCTGTTCATCCCTTGTTATTGCTGAAGCAAAGCATGTAAAGTAAGAAAAATTCTCTTTGATAGTAGGTTAATTATATTCAAACACTCGCAAGCAATTTTGTGCAGCCATACAATAGATGCCTGATAAAATGATATTCAGATTTTCATGAACAAACTTTAATATTAAATGAATATACTTTGGTAAATGATATTAAAAATACTGTAAATATTTGGTAAAAAATGAATGAGATACTTAAACATTCTCCGTC